>CAWUFW010005948.1:0-1215000 GCA_963921515.1 Calotriton arnoldi | reverse complement strand
GTCTGGAGTGTGAGTGACAGGGGCTGGGGGATGCCAGGAGACAGGGTGAGTCAGCCCAGGGCTGAATAGCAAGATCTACATGTAGATGGGTGGGAGGAGATGCACCTGGATAGGGCTGGGCCTTCCCTCCACAATGCTGGCTCCACCTCCTGTGGTGCGTCTGATGTCCCTGGCCTGCACTGCGAAAGGAAAGAAGGAGACTTGTCAACAAAGTGCTCCAGGACAGACCAGAACTGGTTTGGACTAGGCAAAGGCCTCTCTGCCTTCAGAGAACAAAGGGAAATTGAGGATAAAAAGGGGGACCCACACCCCAGAATTTTAGATCTCGCTGGAATCAAGGAACCTGCCAAGACGAAGAGCTGGAAGAGCTGCCAGGAGGAGTACTGCCCCTTTGCTGTGTTGTTGCTTTGTTGGGTTGGCCTGCAGCTGCTACTTCTGCCTTGGGCAGTGAAAGGAAGGAACTTTCTACAAACTTGTGCTGAGTATCTCCAAGGGCCTGGAACCGAGCTGGCCTCCTGTTAAGAAGTCTCAGGGACTGCAAAGACTTCACAAGCCTCTGGGTACCGCTTCTGGAACGCTGTTTCAGTTGCCACAGAGGAAGGGAACCGCAACCGACTCCGTCAACCGAATCCATCCCTGGCCGGTGACCTGTTTGCACCGCAGACCGCATCGCCCCGCTTCGCATCGCAACCCTGGTCTCACCGTGGGCGACGTCCGACGCCGCCAACACCGAGCCGCTGCTTGCACCGTGACCTGTGGGCACCGCAGTTCGCTTCGCATCGCATCGCATCGCATCGCTTCTCTGAACCAGCCGGACCCGACCGACGCGGTCGCTGCAACTGGCTCAAGAGTCGTGACCGCACCGCATTTGGGGCACCGCTCGCACGTCTGCGACGCACCGCTCCGACTCGCACCGCTGTCGGACGCCAGCTCCCGCACTCCGGCTTGGTCGCCTGCATCGCAACCTGTCAGCACCGGATCAAGCATCGTCTCACCCTGCATCGCACGCCTTGGACTCACCGACTCCGTCTGCACGACGCTCATCGAGCCACTGCCTGCACCGCATCGAGGGACACCGCACCTTGCATCGCTCCGTCTTGCACCGCAACCGCGACGAACGCCGACCGGCTCGTACACTCCGTACCAGCCACAACGAGAAAGGTACTGTGACCGAGTCTGTTCACGACTCCGCTGGCCCGTATCGACGCGGTCGGCTGGAACTGTTAGACTGTGGTTTTCAGCATCGCGGTAGGCTCGGACGGAGCTACCGACTCGTACGAACTTTGTTTTTGAACTATTCCTGCAAAGAAGAAGTTACCTTATCAAGCATTCATTTTTAAAGTATAGTATTGTGGATTTTTGTCGTAATTGGTCTTGTCTTGAGTATATAAAAATATTGGTTATTTTTCTAAACTGGTGTGGTGTCCGTTTGTAGTGCTTACACTATTACTGTTGGTTATGTGCAAATGCTTTACACACTGCCTCTGAATTAAGCCTGACTGCTCGTGCCAAGCTACCACGAGGGTGAGCAGGGGTTACTTCACGAGTGTAACACCCTTACCCTGACTAGGAAGAAGGGTCCCTACTTGGACAAAGGTGCAAGCACTTGCCAACTAGAGATCCCATTTCTAACAGTGTGTCTGTGTGTCTGTGTGTGTCGAGTGACAGGTTTCCTAGGAAGACTATGGCTGCTCCATTTTTGCAGGTGGAGTGCGCCCTGGGTGGAGCAGGTAGAACCTTTACCGGCCTATAATAGCAAGGTTAGATAATTATGACTCTCCACCTAGCTATGTGTACCTTGCAGATGGGATGAACTCCGAGGCTTTGCAAAGGAAACAAAGAGCTGATCTGATTTACAGAATGGCTTAGTCATGTCACCGTAGTACAAAAGCACTCTTGGCATCCAATGTGACAGTGCTCTGTCTGCAACAGACTCAGACTGTGAGCTCAATGATTTGGTTAAAGTGGATGGTTGATACCACATTGCGGAGGAACATGGGACTGATTTTAGGAACAATACAGACCTTGTGGGCCTGAATGATGGGTTCTTGTAGGATGAGCACTTGTAATTCAGTGTCTAAGGTACGTAATGGCCACAGGGAAGACCACCTTCCATCAGAGGAATTAAAGGGGGCATGAGTTCATAAATTCATAAAGTGGTCCTATGAGTCTGGTGAGGACTTCTTTAAGATTCCACACGAGTGGGAGGCACTAGAGTGGGATCAATCACTTGAGACCGTCCATGAAGGCCTTAACAACTGGATTTCTTAAGGACAAGTGTTCCTAGTTCTGCATGTAGGCTGCACAGCAGCCAGATGTAGGCGAGGCCAGATTTTTGCAAACGCACAAGATAGGCAATGTCCTGCGCTGTAGCATTTAACAAGACTAAGGTCTTAGAACTGCAGTGGTGAACAAACCTTTTCCATTTTGCTGCATAATAAACTTGTGTTGCGGGCTTCCTTTAAGATGGACACAAGTCCTGGGGAAGATTGATGCAACCAAATTTCTAGGACCTAAGGTGCCAAATCGCAAAGCTGAGCTGACCAGGCTCCGGGCCTCTGAGTGAGAAGGGCCAGCCTGAGCAGAAGTCTGTCATGAGAAGACAGACATTTCCAGGAGGGTGGAATACTAGGGCTGTTTGGGGCTACCAGAATGAGATTTGGTGATGTTTGCCTCTTTTCTTACCACGTTGTGAAGCAGTTGGGAAGGTTGGAAAAGCAGCAGCATATATCCTAGACCAGTTCATCTACAGTGTACTGCCCAGGGACTATGGGTGGGGGTACATGAAGGTGACGTTTGGGCATTTTGCGTTTTGTGTGGTGGCAAACAGATCTATCAGTGGGGGTTCCCAGAAGTTAGAATACCTATATAGGGCACTTGTGCACTTGTTGATGCGTCCCGCTGAGCATGCCTGCAGTGTTTTTTCTCTGCCTGCAGGAGATGCTCCGCCATGAGGTGAATGTTGTGGAGAAGTGCCTAAAGCCAGATCCCGTTGGCTAGATGAGACAGCTGAGGGGAGTATTTACTGACCTGCTTCTTTAAGGAATATATAGCGGTCATACTGCTGTCTTCATGGGAACTACTTTGTCCCAATCGACCTATCAGAAGGCTTTCAAAGCTAGTGAATGGCTAGCAGCGCAAGGAAGTTGATTTGGCAACCCTATTGTTGAGAGGGCCAAGGTCCCTGGACAATCATGTAGTTGAGATGCATACCCCACCCCAGCAGAGAGGAGTCTGGTGATTGTCACTTGCTGTACTGGGTCTGTAAATGGCTTACTGTACATGTTCCACCATTGCAGAGAGCCTTGGCCTGAAAAAATACACTTGCTCTTCCCAGTGAACCACCACTGAAACATGAGGGGCTGCATGTGAAGTCATGTGTCGAACAATGGTGAAGGAGGCCATCATTCCTTGAAGGTGCACGACAGTCCGCACTGTGTGCCCGACGAGTGGACTGACCGATAAAGCAGCTGCAGGAAAATTGGGACTCTTTTGCTGACTGGGTAAAGCATTCCCCTGTAACTCCATTTTGAACTGGTACTGTTGTCCAGTTACCACTTAGGTTAGGTATGACTGAGTAGGCTAGCCTGACAGAATGGGAGAGAGGAGCTGGACCTAGCCTAACTTACACCTGAACAGGCTGTAGCCTGTCCCCACGCAATGGGCTGCCTACCCCAGAGTCTGGAGCCAGGGCTGGCAGGGCGGGGCATCTGCACTTCAAAGGCAAATCTCTAGATGTTTCTCCCCACTTCAAAGGAACAACTGTGTACAAGTACTGGACCTCCGACACCACCACTTCAGTACACTTCTGGGTCTGTGGATAGTCTGCCAGGTAGGAGGACTGCTGTGCTGCTGAAAGGACTGCTACTCTGCTGGACTGCTACTCTGCTGAGCTGACCTTTTGCCTGGGTAGAGAAGGACTGGACCTGCATCTCTTGATCCCAGACCAAAGAGTGACTCCAAGGGCTATTTTTTTTTTTATTTTTTTAACTTTGTTTATTGGCATTTTCAATACAACAAACATAACACAAGGCAGAAAATCAGACAGTTGAGAATAGCAGCAATGCAGGTGATAGACGTATAACATACAGTTGTGCAGAGCAACACGAATATGTCTCAAGCAACATCTTGTCTAGGTCAATACATTATGCACCACAACTACGACTGTTTGACCAGGATCGGGGGGGGGGGCACCAGGCCTTAAGGAGTACGGTAAAATGAAGGCCATGGACTTTATGTTCCACTTAACTGGCTTCTGCCTCGAATAGTCATCAACTCTGAGGTGTACAATCAAGCTACCTGTGATCCAGTCTGATCAACAGGGTCCTCCCCCACAACGTGCAGCAAATGGGCCCATGTCAGAAACGGTTCCCATATGTCTTTTGGCCTAGATGCAGTTGGCATTAGTTCCCAAAAAGTTGTTAATTGTGTGTGACTGAAGGTGACATCTCGTAGCCAGGCACTTTATCAAGTAATTTGTGCACTCTGTCCAAGGCTAAGGAACACTGAAAGCTATGCCCTTGCATTTGGTTGTCCGGTTGGAGACAGCTCCGAGTCTCAAGACAAACAATCACATTGGCGCTGCACCTCTGACATAGTGCAATTGGAACAGTGCTTTTATTATATAAACCACCTCCTAGGCAAATTCGGAAGAGCAGCACTTTTGCGGATTATCCTGGAACATTGTGCATGTGACTAAGATTCAGCCCTGTTGACTCTAACCTTTTACCCTGCAAAAGACGGTAGCCTGAGCTACACCAGATCGGCTTCCTGATATATCATACACAGGTATGGGGGGGGTTGAGTTGGCACAAGAGATCAGGCAGAGGTTGCTCCCACTATGCTTGCGATAATGTCGGTAGTATTAGGTAGGAGGATAAATATAATCATAATCACACAGTAACGTCATAATGATTTAAATGTTTATCTTTTCCGCCATTCTTGTAATGCTGGTTACAATGCTTTGTTTCACTCTACTAATAATCGCAGCTCATGCTTTTTATAAAAGAATACAATTGTTTCAATAAATGTTTGAAAAGCCAATTCGTATCTAGGTACTGGGCCAACATACTCTGGGCCAACATACTCTGATATGTGTGGACTTAGTCCCCATATTCTGACAGTTATGTTGCCCAGGTACACAGTCCTACTTGACTCGTAGGAACCGTATGACAACCCTGCCAAGTGCTGCCACCCCAGTCCTGGAATCTTGAAAGTGCGTCTAATGTGCTCGAGCTGAACCGACGCATCTCCTCGGCTGAGCAAAGTATCCTCGAGCAAAACCGACACATTGCTGCTGCTGCGTGGATTGGGCCCACCGCATAAGGTCTGCTTTGCCCTCACAATCTTCGCAACTGACACATCACGGATAGCGCAGTGCATCTCAGATCCAGGTCCTCGCATCTCTCAACTGCAACACCGGTCTCCACACTGCAGCCCTACGCATCACAAGCCCCGTCGATGGGATCCTCAACGTCGACGCAACAGGGCCTCGCACCTGCAGTCTCGCCGCATCTCATAACCAATCCATTGCTTCGACTGCACGATGTCCCTTTGCCTAAGATCCATGCAACGCTCCACAACCAGGATTTGAGATACTTTGTTCAGCTGGCCCAACTGGGTCTCTGAAGCCAGCCCATGCAGCATCGTGGTTGGTCTGAACTTGTAACTTTGTCCCGGTCCGGTGCGACCAGATATCCCTTGTTGGAGCTTTGTGCTTTTTGGCGCTATTTTACCCTAAAACTTTAAAAATAAATATATCCGGCTTCCCTGATTGGATTTTTGTCGTTTTGGTAGTTTTATTTATTAAATTCTACTCTATTTTTCTAAACCTGTGTGAGGTCTTTTTGTGTGGTGTTTTCACAGGTTGAAGTGTTGCGCAAATACTTTATACATTGTCTTCAAGCTAAGCCGGACTGCTCTGTACCAAGCTACCAGAGGGTGAGCACAGGATAATATGGGGTTTGCTTGTGCCTTACTCTGACTAGGAGTGAGATTGTTTGACCAGGGTTCACACCCCTGTCAATCAGTAACCCAATTTCTAACACTCTATGGAGCCCTTCTCTAGGAGATACAAAAGGGGATGATGGACGGAACGTTTTAGCCAATCAAACACTCACCCTCAGTCAACTGATCTGGGTTTAATCCATCATCATTCTTTAGCTCACTCCACCACCCCAGTTCAGACATGGCCATATGCAAATCAGTCTGACCCTGTGCCTCATGGGAACAGTCCAGCCCGAACTGCCAAGCCATGTCTTCCCTGGACCGGAAACAAGCATCGCTTTTGTCGCCCTAAGTTGGCGGGGGTATGCCCAGACGTGGGTCCCTTGCTCACTTTGCCACTGGATTCAAGCAAGCCTGGCTGATGACGGCTGGAATGCCAGAAACCGGTCCTAGGATGCTTGTTTCCGGTCCAGGGAAGACATGGCTTGGCAGTTTGGGCTGGACTGTTCCCATGAGGCACAGGGTCAGACTGATTTGCATATGGCCATGTCTGAACTGGGGTGGTGGAGTGAGCTAAAGAATGATGATGGATTAAACCCAGATCAGTTGACTGGGGGTGAGTGTTTGATTGGCTCAAACGTTCCGTCCATCATCCCCTTTGTATCGCTTCTCTAGGAGGGCATGCACTTCTTCCTCAAGAAGAAAGAGGAATTCTTTGCTGAGGGCATGTATACAAGGTAGGATGTTGAGAGGGTTATGTGTCGTTTGAGACAACAACCATGTTGGACAACAGCTAAGACTTACATGTTGGATGCAATTTCCTCCCTGCGAGGGAGGAATTAGAATATCCTCCCTCTGACAGGCGATTTGGGAGGGGACGTGTTAGAGCAAGTCACTGTTAGAAGATGGCAGCTCCTTTGCTGTAGCTACTTTTGCCCATATCCCGGTTGTTACCTCTGTAGTAGCCCTCATTATACCCCCTCCTCACTTGCTGGTGGAAGGACTGCTGCTGACTTTGGTAGGCGGGTGGTTATTTGGGCAAGGTAGTCTTTTGCTCCCAGTGTGCTGCTGCTGCTTGTGAAAGGAGCCCCCTCTATGTGGTAGTCTGGAGCAACCTCATGGACTTTGCTGTTGCCATATCTTCCTTGATTTTTTCCAGCACCTCGTTAACTTGGAACCAAAAAGATAGTTCTGGTCTTATTGGAAGCTGAGAAAATGCAGCTGCACCTTGGGCTTGAACCCAGAGATACAGAGCTAGGAATGTGGTCTCAGAATGACACTGGCATTGATGCCTCTAGAGGCTGAATCTGTGGCATTTAACACGCAGCAGATGCTGGCGTTGAGATGGCTTTGCACTCAGTCACCAACCCCTTCCCCATTTTCTCTCAGAGGTGTTTATGAGCTCTTGCATCTCCTCCCACTGCGTCCTAACATACTGTGACAGAAGTGCCAACGTATTGGCTATCTGTAAATGGGTTGCTGCTCTGACTGCCAGCCACCCTCTGCACTACTGATTCAATTTTTTTGCTTTCTTTTGTCTTGAGGGGGAGCATTACCAGAGGACCGGGCCGAGGTGAGCTTGAGGGCAGTTTGGACCATCAGAGTCTAAAGCTGAACTTGCCTTTATTGTATGTTGGTTCACTAGGGGAGCGTCTGAACTTAATCTCAATAGTAGAGGTTACTACCCTAGTTTTGACAGGCTACTTAAAATTGTTGGGAGCAGATTTTAGCATGCTCTTCAGCATGGGGAGGAACAGGACAGTCCGCTCAGATTTCGAGAGTTCTCTTCCTGTATGACATGCATGTAGGGTAGTAGTGTAGATCAGGGTCACCTGGGGGATCCACATCGTAGTCATCCCAGAGATCCTCGGTGCAACTTTGTCCGGAGGGCTGGTTCAGGGTCAAAGGGGCCATAAACTATCTGACTCAGAGTATGAAAAGTGGGGATCCCTCTGACAACTTTAGTGGAGGAAGGGGGGCAGGAGCATAGGCATGGTGGTGGTAGGGGAGGCGAGTAGAGGAAGAAGACTGGTGTCTCGGTCCTTGTTTTTCTTTGGTGTCAGCTTGAGGGAGGCATGGAAAAAAGGTTTTCCTCAAAGACTAGTCTGCTCTGTCGAGGAAGAGGTTCCAGAGACAGTGGTAGAGACTATTTCGCTTTGATTTTGCCTGTAACTGGGTGGAGGATGAGGCACTTCTGTCTGGCGTCCAGCTCTTGTTGTAGCCTCTCTAGGATTGTCGCCTCAAAGAAGGCCTTGAGGTTGGCTTTATTGTCAAAGAGGGTTTCAGTGTCCAGGATGAGTTCAGCATAGACTGGGTCTTGAGCACCGGCACTGATGGAGTCTTACCTGCTGGCTTTGGATGGGCCAGATGGTGCTTGGTGGTCTTGGAGCGGCTCAGTATCGACTGGTGAGGCTTATTCGGCTCCGAAGCTCTCTGCTGGGACTGACCAGAACCCAAAGGCAGCGGTGGCCCTTGTCTTGCTTTTCTTGCTGTCTGTGCTCAGGGCTTGAGTCTAGACTCCTTTGGGAGGGGTGCACTTCCTCAGCGTGGGACTTTTATTGAGGCTTGGTGATATGGGCATCAGGGGCAAAATGTACACTCATGACTCTGGCCGTGCTCTGTGTGTGAGGGCAATTATTTAGCGCTGGCCTGAAGTCCCCCATCTCCGCGCTGTTGGACTCGATCCAGGACAAAGACTCCGGACTGGGTTTTGATGGTGCAGAAGGGTCCGCTTCTTCCTGTTATTCGGTGCTAAGGGATCTTCTTTCCCAAAGATATCCAGGGTGTCTGAAGTTCTCTACAAGTACATTTTCCTGTGTGCAGCACCTTTCCAGTCTGTACCGGGTGGTCTTCCTGGAGATGAAGACGAGGGACAAAGGACAGGATATGCAGTTGTGGTCGGGGGACAGACCTAGATTGCACACCTAATTGTGGTCTGCCCACAAATATTTCGAGAGGCAGTGAGGGAAATTCTGAAAGGGAGTCCATTCCATCACCAACGCAGCATTCTCTGGCAAATAAGGCCTGGAGGTTGATCTGGGCCGCTGAGAAGCACAAAGTCTTCAACAGACCGGGGCGTCAACGTCAGTCTTTGTTGCCTAAAGATGTTCACGGGTCTGGGAGGAGAAGTATCGGAGGTTGAAACCAACGCAAACGGGATCAAAATGTAACCGGACGAGGCCGACGAGAATGTAGTCAGGACACAATGAACATGGAGCCCACTCAATACATGTCCGAGCCCAATGCCAGAGAAATCTAACATGGATTTGGTGCCCATGCCCTACGTACACTATGAGAAGTCGTCATACTACATCTTGCGATTCCAAAGACTTCTTTGAGGGTAAAAAAGTGCAAATGTCTGTGCCCAACATTAGATGGTAGGAGTATGCATGTGAACCTAGAGCCAGGCATGATACGAATATTAAAATATGAGAAACGTATGCACAGAAGCACAGGGGGAGCACAGGTGAGGAGCAGGGGTAGCGGACAGAGAAAAGGAAGAACTGGTTTGGTGGCGGGGAATAAAAGCAAAGGAAGTGTGGGAGAGCAACAGAGTAAAGAGGAGAACCAGGCAAAGTGCAAACGGGAGGGCACAACCTAAAAAAAAGAAAAGGGAGTATGAAAAAACACAGGCACTTCCCTAAAGTGCTAAAAAAAAGAAAAACAATAGTCCCTTGATTTTAAGCAGTGGGGAGGATACAACCCATCCAATCAGTAACATTGTAAAACAGATATGCTGCGGGGGGGGCTTGGAGAAAAGCCAAACACAAGAAGGAAAGCCATTGAATGAGAAGCAAGGGAATGCGATTGCCAAGAAAGCCAACGAGGAATAAGCATTCACCTCACCCAAAGCTCATAGTAAGAACTGGATTGTACAGAACAGTTATTACAAGAGACTGCTACAGCCCACAAGGGAGACCCACAATGGGTTTATGAGCTCTGCTTTATCTTGTGTATCACTTAAAACAAGGCTGTGTGTCGCCAACAGCATGGTGGTCTAACTCTGGATTTGTTTAATGACCCAATCACACTGGGATTTGTAGTCCTGGTTTTCTTCAGTTGATTTAATTGAACCAACCTAATTATAAACAATGATTTGTAGAAGAAAATCAGAGTGCAGGACAAGCGCAATCTTAGTGGCACTCAGTCATCTTGTAAAGTTGAAAGAAATGGAGCAGAAAGTAAGCAGTGAGGAGGGCTCCACTTTTATAAAATGAGCAGTAAAAGCATTTGTCTAAATAACCTATACTCTTTGGGGTGAAAAAACAATCCTACCACACATTTCTGCATGCAGTTTAGTACCATGTTTCTCAACACAAAACCAGTGTAATCCCCAATTTGAATTTTACAAAATATCATCCTATGTGGACTTGTAGGCAGGGCCACTGGAATTCTGCATTTCTGCACAGTTATGGATTTCTTCATTTGCCACATAATCCACCCTCTACGGCATAATCTGCAACTTTTAACAAAAACATTGGTTTCTATCTCAAACAGATCAACAGTTACTAAAATCATTACGAGCTGTTTTGCTGCTCAGTGGAAGACTCTATGCAAAGGTTGACAGGTAACCTTTCAGTTGCTTATTGCTGTGTTTGGATGCTAAACCGATTCTAATGAGGTGAAGCCTTTGCCCGGTGTTAACATGTGAAACAAGCATTTGCAATGCAACAGGTCTCGCATTTTTGAGTGTTCGAGCTACTGGCGTTGTAAATGACAATGTCTTTTACCTATGTGTTTTGGTTTGGAGTACAGTGGATTTACTAACAGAGACGCAGCTGCAGCACTGTCTAAAGGAATAAAAGAATGGGGAATTACCACTGGGACCAGAGAAGCAGCTGCAGCAGTGTGGAGAGGACTTAAAATGAGGAATTACCACTGTGACCCGAGACACAGCTGCAGCACTACCTAGAGGATTTAGAATGAATAATTACCAACGGAACCAGAGAAACCGCTAGCAGCACTGTCTAGAGGACTAAGAATGAGAAATTACCACTGGGAACAAAGAAACCACTGCAGCAATGTCTAGCCTTGTTAACCAGCTCACAAAAGGTACATAAATGGTCTTTTAAAGACTTGTGAAAAACTTGTGTGGCTGAGATAAAACTCTAGATGATGCCACAGCAGCGGGAGATGCAGCATCCCAGGCTGAGACATATGAGGGGGGGTGGGGCTAAATCCCTTTTAGCCCTATGGGTGTTGCGCGTGAGCCTCATATTACACCACACATACTAACCCATAAGAAACAAAGCTATCACATGGGCTATATAATTCTTAGGTTGGTTGGCCGACCTAGACCATACCTTACAGAGCTGTCTATAGCTTCTAAAACAGCAAAGTAGCCCTCCAGCTACGCAGTCAGTGAGAGCCGGTGAGAGCTCAGCTACCCCTCAGTTACACTGAACGAACAGAAAATGCTCTTGTTAGGCTGCAGTTGAAGCGACCAGTTGTGAGATAGCACAAATATCTATCCGTTTTCACTGCACTGTTGTATCTGCAGTTAAACCAACCTCAATAATGTAAGCATGCACAAACCTTACCCAACAACAACGAAGCGCCTCTGGTCTCGTAAGGTGTGTGAAGCACTATACTGATAACCTGTGCAGATGCAGAGTAACCTATTGTGATACCAAGCTGACAGTAATGAGACACGCAGTGACATCATCGGCTGCTACACCGCTTATAGTAACTCCTCCCGAGGGGGTAGGCTGAGGGTAGAGCTCTTGTGTTACATAGCTCTGGAAAATTCTCTGCAGACTACTGCTACCCCTCTGTTTACAAAACTTTAAGTAAAGACAGGGGCAGCAGGGCTCTCTCTGCTACTAAAAACATGGCCAGATGTCCAGTTTTCCTGTGTCCAGTTCGAAACTTTCACTCAGTGACTCTGTGCTTCCCCAATTTTACTACGCCTATTTAGTTTCCAATTACAAATGCAGAGCTGCAGGTAACATAATACAAAGCAGCACAAACCCCCCAAAACACACACATAGAAACTGGCTAAATAAAAACATGATGGATCGCTGCCAAGTGGACCCATGTCACGTGTGACAGCTTAAATGAGCCCTAACCTTTTGGCCAACATGAGTTTGCTTTCTGTTAGTTGTGCTTTTTATTTTTACATTAGATATGGGTTTGAAAAGCCAAGCCTGGAAAGTGTTTCTAGCTAAAACCTAGACTACCCAAAAGTGTCACACTTAAATGGGCAAGTGACAGGTAAAGAAGACCCGATGCACAACACCACCTTATGAATATTTGTAACATCTGCCCAACCTCATGACCCATTCCAATTTTTTTATCACCAACCATTCTCTCCTAGGATAAAAATACCCAATTTGAGCAGAAAGAAAATCGCCATACGTGTTAAAATTGATTCTTAGTAGCTGCCCTGCTTAGAATTACAAGACAAATTCAGGTTATTGGAGTGCACCATGTTTTCCAGTGATATTTTCCTTGAACAAGCTAATGCCTTCTGGTAGTTGTAGTTTTTAGTCTTTTCTATCGACAAACACAAGAGCCAAGCTAAAGTGGTTTGTACAAAGAAAGACAATAGGATTGTGGTGGTAGGGGTGAAGTGACAACTCAAACGCTACACATAAAGAAGCCCTTCATTCCCAAATTAAGTTATTACTTACCTTGCCTTTGGCTGTTCCACAGTAGCCGGTCTTCCAGTGCTGCAGGAGGTTCTCTTGCCAGGGCTAATGATTTAACCTAGCTGCACGAAAGAGTGGATTCTTTACAGATGTGACGCGTGGATTTAAAGCAAACCAGAAAATCCTGTATTTTAAGATAAGGGATTAGCTATTAACCAATCTTATTCGGGAAGGATACCAACTCCATAGGGGGGGATGCGCCTGCTGTTCTTTCTACTCTGCTTAGAGTCCAAGGCTACTGATGGTAGTGTGTGTTCTTACTAAACAAAAGAAGATTTCCCTTTTGTAGCCACGTTTTTATCTTACCACTAGTTTGCACTGAACCACAAGAGACTACACTCCACCATTAAACATCATCACCAGGTCATTGAATAAAGTATACTTTATTACATTAATTGCAAAAAAAGACCTGCTTTGAATTGCAATAATATTAAAACATAACAAAAGCTAAAAATACATTAAAAAATCATTTGTATGACGATTGACATTTGTTAATAATAATGATATTATCATTTCAAGTATATAGTAAGTGCAAATACTGCCACTTCAGAATCCGAGAAAACAGTTGATCCAAAATTCCAAATCCTGATCAACTTATTTCCTATTTACACTATTTTCCATATACATAATATACACATTCCACAAAATTATTAATACAAAATATTTCTCAAAATCCAGTTATATGTCGACGCGTTTCGGTGTATCTTTATTTTCTCAACACCTTCTTCAGGACTGTTATCATATTCAAAGATTTCTCATCATATGTCATAAAACCATATATCTACAAAACAATAAAAAACAATTAAAATCATTACATTCCTGGTGTGAACTTAACCTACTCCTATTTATCAAAAAGAGAGGGGGGGGGGGGGGACGGGACGGTGGGAGCCGATTGTTAGGTCCAGTGACCCTTGCTCCCGATTGGTAACTGGTATATAAAGGGGGGGTCACTGTTCCTTAAGAGGAGAGTTCAAAGTGGAGAAAGAAAAAGGAAAAGGTGTCCTGTGCTACTCTATGTGTGGGGACAGTGTGTCCTCATCATGATGCCCTCACACACCCCGAAGGATGTTATGCTTCATCATTGGGCTTTTTGCTCCTTGTCGGGCCGGCGCTGCAATGCCCTACGGGTCCCCCGAAGGGTCTCTTTTTCGGAGATCTTTTGATGAAACAAGCAGTTAGGTGCGTGCGTGTGAGTGGAAGTGAGGTCTCAACTAGTGTGTTAAAAAATGACTGGAGGGAGAGTGGCTATTATTTATTAAAGTGGTCCCTCTGTCATTAGTAAAAGGTGTGTGGTGCTGCTAGTGGGATATTATGTCCCTCAGTAGCTAGATAGGAGTCCTTAGTGGGTGTCTCTAGTGGTCGACATGTTTCGCACTATCTGTGGCCTCTGGAGGAGATCCAAAGCGCTTCTTCAGGACCAAGGTGAGTTTAAATAAAGTATCACTAGCGGCCTAAATTTTTCAGTGCCGCCAGGTTGATGGAAAGGAGTAGCGTCTCTGAAAAGAGAAAGAGGTAGGACAGAATATGGGTATAGCTCTAATGTCAAAAATGTGTATAGTTCAGGTCTGCCATTGGGGGGGCCTGGTGCATATTACCATTAGTAATTAGTGAGACTTCTCGCTATAGGTCAGCATGAGTGTATGAATATCTATATTGTGTTATTATTTACAAGGATGTAAAAAAATAGAAAAGATAATAAGTAAATGAATACAAAGAAAGAACATAATCAACATGTAGAACCTCGAGGACATCCTTCGGGGTGTGTGAGGGCATCATGATGAGGACACACTGTCCCCACACAGAGTAGCACAGGACACCTTTTCCTTTCTCCACTTTGAACTCTCCTCTTAAGGAACAGTGACCCCCCTTTATATACCAGTGAACTTAACCTATTCTTGTATTGGTTCAGTGCATCTTGTATTTAAATATACCATCTCAAAGGTTTGTGCTCATATAATTATTAAAATCTTTTATACAAGCCATCCTTCTATTCTTTAGATCTAAATCTCCAAAAACCTGTAGAAGTTTAAATTGCAGGTTATATATTGGTTATTATACACCCTAATCTGCAGGATATGGTTGTCTATTCCATCTGCATGTGCTATAACATTTTAATTTCCTTTATTTCACTCCCCTTGTTTCAATAGACAGGAATCTCACCCAAAATATCTGCACATTAGGTTTTGCAGATCTTTTCTTCTGTTCCGCCTTGTCTGTAATTGCTCAGAGGGAATCCTGCAAATCACAGGCCTGTTCGGTTCAAAGTCCTTGTTTTTATAAAAAAATCATTAATGCCTCTATTTATCATTACTTACTTAAAGTGAGGCTGGATCAATAGACTTGGGTGAATCACTTGAATATTTTCTTCCAAAGTTCTATACCTATTAAATGACATTATCTGAGTTATTATACCGAATTATCAATTTTTACTTGCTAATCATGATTGCAATGGGCTCCTCTATGTGTTTTTTCCAAACTTACCCTTAAGTCCTTTATTTTACTTCTCGGACCTCTTATTCGTTTTACAATTGTTCTCTCAGTTAAAATCAGGTGCTTATTGTTTTCTTCCTTAAAACAGATGGGTTCCACCAATCTTTTTCAATTAGAATGGTTCGAAAATCCTACAAAAACACACAAAATTGATCTTGTGTTATACATTCATTTTATATTCTGTAGTTATTTACTTTAAGAGTCTACTAATGTTTCTCCTAGTTATTTTATTGGTACTAAATGTCTCCTTATTTCATTGTTTTAGCCTTTCAGATACCTCCTCATCACCTCTACTGTGTGTACTCGTTTGCATTTAATACTCGAGTACAACACAATTATTTACCATTTCCATTTTTCCTAGTCGGCTATACATTACTTACATCCTCATGCTCAACCATGTTTTTCTCCCTATATAAATTCCCTGAATCGCCCTCGAAACAGAAAATAGAGAGCTCTCTCGAAGTATTGAGCTCTTGCGGGTTATAGACATACGATAACCCTGCCTTTATCAACCCGATAATCTGGTGTCTAAACTCCTAAGTCCCATAAAGAACGGCCCTGCTTAGGAAGGTCTCGCACCCTAAGTTCCCAAATTACTTAAATTATATAGTCGGACCGGGCATACTTATCTACCTTCATGCTCCGCACCCGTTCGGTTCGTACTTTAAAGCCCCTGATTATTTGGCATCTCAACTCATAAGTCCCGTAATAAGAGGCCCTACTTTGGAAGGTCTCGCACTCTAAATTCCCCACTTACTTAAATTAAATTCTACGGTCGGACCGGGCATCCTTATCTACTCCAACTCCACACCCGTTCCGTTCGTACTCTAAATCCCAAGTTGCGGTCTCTTACCTTGTTAAAATTTCTCACAGCCTCCTATCTGGGTTCTGGATCAAGTCGCTGATTTTCTCTTACTACATCCGCCTTTTGTACTATGCCCTGTCACCACGTTACGTAATTACGGAAATGGTGGCCATTTTGAAGGTAAACTTTTCCTTCAGAATGACTGGCAACAGTTCTCGTTTCAATAATCTCAATCCCTTAATTAACTTTTCTTTGGGAAGAGTTTCACCATCCCATCATTCTTCCTTTCTATCTTTTCAATTTTTATAGAGATGCAACCATATCGATAATATTCTAATTGCTCGATAATAATAACAACAACGCCGAAATTGGCGGCCATCTTTAAGTGGGTTCTTTATCTTTACCCTTATTTTACTGTTGCAAGGTTGTAAAGCCTGACGGCCTTATTAAATACAATTTATTCTCGCTCTCATGTCTCTCAAACCTAATTTTATTGCTCTTTTCTCAAATATCTCAAAAAATCAGATTTAATAACCATCACATGATTATTAAATGTCTAGCAATAAAGTCAGAATTATAAATCTTCCTATCAGGCGTTCCCATTCCTCTCTGTTATTCAAACCATGACTATATGTTTGAAATTTGACAAAGAATTGTTCCCTTTCTTTCCTTTTCCTGTCAATGTTCTCTCCTCTTGTGGAACATTTTATCTTTTCAAGGATGAACCATTTCAAATATGCTTCTGTGTGATTTTTTTCCATCCAGTGCTCATCTAGCGGAGCATTGGTTTTCCTGTTTTTTATTGCTGATCTATGTTCATTTAATCTGGCTCGCATTTCGCGACCTGTTTCCCCTATGTAACCTTTTTGGCAGGGACATATAATAATGTATACGACATTTTTCGTTCTACAATTAACCATTTCATTCATCCAATGTCGTATTCCGTTAAGTTCAACTTTCTGCTCTTTGATTATGAATTTACACATGTACTGCAGGGAAGTTTCCAGTCAGTTTAGAGCCATCTATAATACTGCTCTGATATTTAATAGTTTGATCTTTGTAATTAAGGGATTGAGATTATTGAAACGAGAACTGTTGCCAGTCATTCTGAAGGAAAAGTTTACCTTCAAAATGGCCACCATTTCCGTAATTACGTAACGTGGTGACGGGGCATAGTACAAAAGGCGGATGTAGTAAGAGAAAATCAGCGACTTCATCCAGAACCCCGATAGGAGGCTGTGAGAAATTTTAACAAGGTAAGAGACAGCAACTTGGGATTTAGAGTACGAACGGAACGGGTGTGGAGTTGGAGTAGATAAGGATGCCCGGTCCGACCGTAGAATTTAATTTAAGTAAGTGGGGAATTTAGAGTGCGAGACCTTCCAAAGTAGGGCCCCTTATTACGAGACTTATGAGTTGAGATGCCAAATGATCGGGGGCTTTAAAGTACGAACCGAACGGGTGCGGAGCATGAAGGTAGATAAGTATGCCCGGTCTGACTATATAATTTAAGTAATTTGGGAACTTAGGGTGCGAGACCTTCCTAAGCAGGGCCGTTCTTTATGGGACTTACGAGCTTAGACACTAGATTATCGGGGCGATAAAGGCAGGGTTATCGTATGTCTATAACCCGCAAGAGCTCAATACTTAGAGAGCTCTCTATTTTCTGTTTCGAGGGCGATTCAGGGAATTTATATAGGGAGAAAAACATGGTTGACCATGAGGATGTAAGTAATGTATAGCCGACTAGGAAAAATGGAAATGGTAAATAAATTGTGTTGTACTCTAGTATTAAATGCAAATGAGTACACACAGTAGAGGTGATAAGGAGGTATCTGAAAGGCTAAAACAATGAAATAAGGAGACATTTAGTACCAATAAAATAACTAGGAGAAACATTAGTAGACTCAAAGTAAATAACTACAGAATATAAAATGAATGTATAACCAGATCAATTTTGTGTTTTTGTAGGATTTTCGAACCATTCTAATTGAAAAAGATTGGCCGAACTCCTCTGTTGTTTTAAGGAAGAAAACAATAAGCACCTGATTTTAACTGAGAGAACAATTGTAAAACGAATAAGAGGTCCGAGAAGTAAAATAAAGGACTTAAGGGTAAGTTTGAAAAAAACACAGAGGAGCCCAGTGCAATTATGATTAGCAAGTAAAAATGGATAATTCGGTATAATAACTCCGATAATGTCATTTAATAGGTATAGAACTTTGGAAGAAAATTATCAAGTGATTCTCCCAAGTCTATCGACCCAGCATCACTTTAAGTAATGATAAATAGAGGCATTAATGATTTTTTTATAAAAACAAGGACTTTGAACCTAACAGGCCTGTGATTTGCAGGGTTCCCTCTGAGCAATTACAGACAAGGCGGAACAGAAGAAAAAATCTGCGAAACCTCATGTGCAGATATTTTGGGTGAGATTCCGGTCTATTAAAACAAGGGGAGTGCAATAAAGGAAATTAAAATGTTATAGCACATCCAGATGGAATAGACAATATCCCGCAGATTAGGGTGTATAATAACCAATATATAACCTGCAATTTCAACTTCTACAGGTTTTTGGAGATTTAGATATAAAGAATAGAAGGATGGCTTGTATAAAAGATTTTAATAATTATATGAGCACAAACCTTTGAGATGGTATATTTAAATACAAGATGCACTGAACCAATACAAGAATAGGTTAAGTTTACACCAGGAATGTAATGATTTTAATTGTATTTTATTGTTTTGTAGATATATGGTTTTATGACATATGATGAGAAATCTTTGAATATGATAACAGTCCTGAAGAAGGTGTTGAGAAAATAAAGATACACCGAAACTCGTCGATATAACTGGATTTTGAGAAATATTTTGTATTAATAATTTTGTGGAATGTGTATATTATGTATATGGAAAATTGTGTAAATAGGAAATAAGTTGATAAGGATTTGGAATTTTGGATCAACTGTTTTCTCGGATACTGAAGTGGCAGTATTTGCACTTACTATATACTTGAAATGATAATATCATGATTATTAACAAATGTCAATCATCATACAAATGATTTAATGTATTTTTAGCTTTTGTTATGTTTTAATATTATTGCAATTCAAAGCAGGTCTTTTTTTGCAATTAATGTAATAAAGTATACTTTTTTCAATGACCTGGTGATGATGTTTAATGGTGGAGTGTAGTCTCTTGTGGTTCAGTGCAAACTAGTGGTAAGATAAAAACGTGGCTACAAAAGGGAAATCTTCTTTTGTTTAGTGCCAACTACCCGGTACCTTTTGGCCTAACTGGGGTAAACTCTCTTATTTTTGAAGTGTGTGTTCTTACACCATGCGTCTGCGTGTCTGCACAAAACAGTAACTTTAATGCCACTTTTTCCTGGGTTTTTTTGTGGCTAAATTGCAATATTTTTAGGGGCAATTTTGAAAGTGGCTTGTGTAATAATTAGTTGCTTGAAGAATTGTCCCAGACAGTCCCGAAAAGCACTGTTTCTCCACAACAGTGAATGCATGTATGTGTGCATTATAAAAGTGTGTGCTACGTAGAAAAGGCAATGGATTCCCAGCAGAACGGCCCCAGTGGAGAATTCTGTGGCGGAAGGAATAAGGCAGTAAGGTAGGAGAAAACTCTCAGCGGGGAAGGAATGCAAGGCATTCATGAGCTTTCTAATGTCACGTGTCACATCAATGGCATCAAAGGCTGTGGCTTAACGGCAGCCGACTTTGACGCTGGTGAACCAGACTAGAGTCTGGCGGAGACACCCAAACATCCTGTGATTCTGGGCAAATCTCTCCTCGCTCACTCTACCCATGCCTAAAAATGAATGTGTCCGTCTGTAATGCACCGCTTATGTAAAGCGCTCTGACAACTTTGGGTCGGGTTCGTGCTATTTACAACAGCAAAAAAAAATACTACCCCCAGATGTCTCTCTCTGTCCACCATGCTACAGAGCAGTGTGGACGGCGGTGGATCAGCTGCTGAAGGGGAGGTAGGCAGGTCTGAGGCCGGCAGCGGCTGTAGAGGTGATCCCGGGAAAGGCTCAGTCCAGCAGATTACAAAGGCGCAGTCTCCTTAACCCGGCAGCGTGGGTGGGAGGAGCTGCAATAGGCAGGCTGATTTTGTCGTTGAGAAAAGAGAAAGCCCGGCGCTCGTGAAATGAGCAACGTGCTGAGAAGTGTTATTAAGAAAATGGTGGTAGTTGAGCCCCTCCCTACGGAACAAAATAAAGCTCGGCCACCATACTTCAAAACAAAAGTGCGGCTGAAGTATTCTCTCGTTGTGAGGTGCGCCGCCGGGAGACCATGCTCGGTCATGTTCATAAATATAACATGTCTCGAGTTTTTTTTAACTTTAAGCGGGCGCTGCGCTTTACATAAAAGACTGAAGCACTCAGAGGGGAGGGAGCGATGACTGTTCTGACGGTGCTGCTGGCATGCACACGCACGAGTAACATGCACAGGAATGTACGCACTAGAGAGTTCATAACACGTACCATACAGTGTGACAATCGGAGTAAAGGGGCCAATAGCCATGGGAGGGTACAAATGACCACATGGCCATAATAAGGCGGGACTAACAAGTATCATAATCAGACGGCAGCATTTACAAAAGACAATGACACGAGCCAATTAAAAACATGGGCGGAGCTTCCACAGAGCTCCCACTCCATACTCAAATACTGCATGCCTCGCAAAGCGAGCAGCGCATGCGCTGCCACTTTCGACCTAAAAAGATAAATTAGGAAGTGAATACTATCAGAAAATGTGCCGCATTAGGTTGCACAATTTTGCTTTTCTTGCTGCATAACTTGGCTCTCCCCTGCCCCATAATTCCAGTGGCCATGCAATAGGTGCCGAAAGCAGCGAGTGTCACTCCCGAGGATTTCTAAAGTGCTGCGTTAACCTTTAGATATATGACGCAGGGAGCGAGGCTGGGCCAGAAAAGGCCACTGTGGGTAATAATGGTAGTACCCACAGTATTTGAGGCGCCTGTCGCACATTCTTTAAAACAGGGAACACAATTGTTTTAAGGATGAAAGTTTACTGCAAGACTTTCTGTGCAGTGGAAGAAAACAAGTTACTTACCTGTAACTTTGGTTCTCCAGTATTGGAAGCTTTCATAGATTCCCATGCTTGGAATCATTCCCCGTCGTCGAGATGGGAGCCTCGGTAAATGTGTGTGTATGTGTATGTGTGTATATATATATATATATATATATATATATATATATATATATATATACACACACACACATATATACACACACACACAACAGTAGTAAATAACATTACAAAAGAGAAACAGGCCTAGGCCTAATCCCATTTTGTAGTCAGACCATGTCTTTTTGTAAAAGAGACCAAAAAGAATCATTAGCCAATCAGAGCAGCCTCACCCTCTAGAACCTTGGTGAAAGAACCTCAGCTCCTCAGATTTTCGTATACGTTGTGAAAACATACACAGATAGAGGCTGAGCTTTCCCAGGGGAGGAGGGTGGGTCGCATGGGAATCTATGAAAGCTTCCAATACTGGAGAACCAAAGTTACAGGTAAGTAACTTGTTTTCTTACTCCAGTATTGGAGCTTTCATAGATTCCCATGCTTGGAATCAGAGTAGCTAGCAGTAAGGATACACATTTTCCATAAGACATTGTTTGTCTGAAAACACATTATCCAAATACATGCTTTACAACTAGCCGAAGGCATAGATAAGTTAGTGCATTTATAAACAAGAGAAAATGTGTATAAAGCAGATAAAAGAAGGAAGGAGGGTAGCAAGGGAAAGCTCACCACTCATTGGAAGAGGTTCCTCAGAACTGCCTGTCCCACAGCCGCGTCGTCTTGGAGTGATGACTCCAGGCAGTAATGCTTCTGTAAAGGTGTGAGTGCTGCTCCAAGTTGCAGCCCTACAAATGTCCTTGATCTGGACACCAGCAAACAAGGCAGCTGAAGATGCCATAGATCTTGTCGAATGTGCTCGGACAATACCCTCCAGGGGTTTGCCCGCTGCTGTGTGACAGTATCGAATAGCGCTCACAACCCAGCGAGATATCCCCGGTTTTGAAATGGGAAATCCCTTGCGGGGAGCGCTATATGATACAAAAAGTTGTGAAGACTTGCGGAAAGACTTAGTTCGGTCCAGGTAAAATTTCAAACATCTTTTTAGATCCAGAGAGTGAAGAGCTCTCTCAGCCGGCGAAGTAGGCTGAGGAAAAAAAGCTTTAAGGATCACTGGTTCGTTGAGATGAAAAGAAGGTACTTTAGGAATAAACTTAGGATTAGTTCTCAAGATGACAGTATTTCCCTTGAACTGAAGGAAGGGTTCCTGAATTGTAAGAGCTTGTAATTCTCCTATTCTCCTGGCTGAAGTGAGGGCCAACAACAGAGCCACCTTCCAGGAGAGGAACTTGAGATCCGTCCGATGAATCGGTTCGAATGGATGTCTCATAAGTTGAGAAAGAACCAAATTTAATTGCCACGAAGGCGGTGGAGGCTTCACTGGCGGAAACACCCTGAAGAGGCCCTTAAGAAACTGTTTGACAATTCTGTTTGACCAAAGAGAAGGCCCAGAGGACGTGCGTCGAAACGAGAAACTGCTGCTAAGTGCACCTTAATGGATGAAAGAGCCAAACCTGCCTTAGCCAAGGACAGGAAATAAGGAAGGACCTGGTGTGGTTCTGATAAGAAAGGATCCAAACTATTGCTTAGACACCATATACTAAAACGCTTCCATTTCAAGCGGTAGGTCCTGTTCGTGGAAGGAGCTCTCGCCTGCGAAAGGACATCCTTAATTTCTTCTGGAAGATTTAGATGAAGAAATTCCCGCTGCTCAGGAGCCATGCTGAGAGCTGTAATGAGCGAGGATCTGGGTGCAGTATCTGACCCCGAGACATTGTAAGAAGATGCGGAATTGGTCGCAGTTGAAGAGGATGGTCCAAGGAGAGAAGGTGAAGTTCGGTGAACCAAAACTGCCTCGGCCAGGCAGGAGCTATCAGGATCATCTTGCACTGCTCCGCTTTCATCTTCTTGAGTAATCTGGGAATTAGCGGAATGGGGGAAAGGCGTAGACAAATGCGCCTGACCAGGCTATCGAAAGCGCATTCCCCAGTGACCCTCGATGGTGTAGCTTGCTGGCGTAACACTGGCATTTCCTGTTCTCTGGTGTGGCAAACAGGTCTATGGAAGGTCTGCCCCACCGGCGAAACACCCTCTCCAGCGTTGTCTGATCCAGTTCCCACTCGTGTGTAACAGACTTCAGCCTGCTGAGCCTGTCCGCCTTGTCGTATAGCACTCCTGGCAAATGTTCTGCTTTCAGAGAAATTCCATGAAAGATAGCCCACTCCCAGATCATTTGGGCTTCTAGTGACAAGGGTAGGGACCTGGTGCCGCCCTCCTTGTTGATGTAGTGCATGGCTGTGGTGTTGTCCGTCCGGACAAGTACCGACAGACCCTGCAACCTTGGAAGGAAAGCTTGAAGAGCTAGACGAATCGCTGTCAACTCTAAGAGATTGATGTGAAGGAGGCGATGTTCTGGAAGCCAGTGACCACTGACTTGCAGATCCTGCAAAACTGCGCCCCAGCCCTCTAGTGACGCATCCGTAGTTACCACCCGAGGTGTTGGAGCGGTTACGAAGGATAGACCTCGGGACAAATGTTCTTGTTTTGTCCACCATAGAATGGCCTGGCGCATTCCCCGAGTGATGAGAAGCTTGTCGTTGAAGGATCCGTTCACTTGCTTCCACTGTAAATTCAGGAGCTCTTGCAGGGGACGCATTCGCAATCTGCAGTGAGGTATCAAGGGAATGCAGGAGGACATCATCCCCAGCAGGGATTTGTAGAGGCGAACAGAAAGAAACCTTTTTCTTCGCACTAGGTGGGCCATTGAGATTAGATTTCTTTGTCGCTCTAGAAAGGGAAAAACCTTGCTGAGAGATGTGTTTAAAATCGCTCCAAGAAACTGAACCTTTCTTGCAGGGCGAAGAGAAGACTTGGTGGTGTTGAGAGTCAAGCCCAGATTGGAGAAAAGGCAGGTGCAAGAGGTGACCGCCTCCGCTGCTGCCTCTCTGGACGGGGCCTTTAGCAACCAGTCGTCCAGGTAGGGAAAGACTTGGAAATGATGTTTCCTGAGAAATGCTGCTACCGGTGCTAGCACCTTGGAGAAGACTCTCGGAGCTGAGCGAAGGCCAAATGGAAGCACTTTGAACTGGAAATGGCTCTTGGCGACTGTAAACCGAAGAAACCTCCTGTGGGCCGGATGGATGGGTACGTGGAAATATGCATCCTCGAGATAGAGAGTGGCCATAAAATCTCCAGTGTTGAGAAGACGCAGAATGTCCTGGAGAGACACCATCCGAAAGGATTGTTTTGTGAGATAAGTGTTGAGCTCCCTGAGGTCGAGAATAGGTCGCCATTTGTCCAACGTCTTCTTTACCAGGAAGAACCTGGAATAGAAACCCTTGTTCCTCTGGGATAAAGGAACTGGCTCTACTGCCCCCTTGATCAGCAGTTGATGAACTTCGATTCGAAGGAGACGCAGATGTTTCATGGAGATGGCGGAAGGGGCTCTGGATGGTGGTAGATGAATGAACTCCAGGGTGTGGCCACTCTGAATGATGTTTAGGACCCAACGGTCTGATGTAATCCGTTGCCAGTTTTGAAGGTAAAAAGATACCCTGCCTCCTACAGATGTCTTGGAGGAGGAGGAGGGAACAGCGCAAAGAGCCAGGTCGCCGCTACTGCCTCTTAGAGGCGTCTCGTCCCGGACGATTCTGTTTTCCCCTAAAGTTGGATCTGGAGAAAGATGACGTCTGGCCTTGTTTCTGGTTGTAAGAAGGCCGGTAAGATTGGGATGCGGGAGCATAAGAGGAATATCGCTGTTGTTGATAGGATCCTCTGTATGAAGGAGCACCCCTGCCTCTAGCTCCACGAAAAGGGGCTTTCCGGTACTGAAGGGTCCCCAATGACCTAGCCGTCTGTGTCTTTTTTAATGTCTTGGAGAGCATCATCTATGTGCTTGCCGAACAAAGCTTCACCATCAAATGGGAGGTCCAGGATCTTATTCTGAACCTCTGGCCGGAACCACGTCGCTTTGAGCCAACCCTGTCGACGAAGCACAGCTGCCCCTGCCAGGGAGCGGAAAGATGTGGTAGCGATGTCCATCGCACAATCGATGATCTCTGCTGACGCTAGTTCTCCTTCAAGTAGGATCTTTTTTGCTTCAGACTTAGCCGTATCCGGCAACTGATTAAGATCAGGCGAAAGGTCGCACCACAATTGGCGGTCGTATCGGCCAAGTATCGCTAGTGCATTAGCAGCCCTAATCACCAGACTTGCCATAGAGGAAAATCGTTTCCCTGCATTGTCTAGGCGCCTGCCCTCCTTGTCCGGTGGTGTGGTCAGAGGCGCTGAAGGATTCTTAGATTTCCTCTGCGCTGCCTGAGAAATAACTGAATCTGGCCTTGGTTGACCCATCAAAGAGGCTGGGCTGTCGTCAGAAGCTTTATATTTTTTGTCTAGCCGTGGTAAGACTGGGACCACTGTAGCTGGATTCTTCATGGTCCTTATCCCTTCTTCCCATACATGAGATACAATGGGAATGGAACGTATCATCCTCTTACTCGGCTCCTTAAAATCATATAGAAAACACTCCGTTTGAACAGAGGGCATAGGAAGTTCAAAACGCAACGAAGCCCTTTCCATCAACTTGTGAAAACCCCCTATGTCAGCAGGAGGGGAATCCACAGGGGCAGGAGTTGGAGAAGCGGGATCTGGAATCACGTAATTATCCCACTCCTCTCCTTGATCCGTCTGCACAAGTTCACCTTCCTCCTCTTCAGAGGAGACATCCTGGAATTGAGGCACTGCCTCCGTTGGAATTTGTGGGCGAGCCGATGGAGGTGGTGAAACTATCACCATGGGTTGAGGAGTATGCACAGGCTGTGGTAGAAGAATAGGTTGCGGAGGACGCGAAGACAACCTCTGACGATAGTCTAGAAGCATCCCCTGTAAGTCCGATAACAGAGAGGTGGGAACAGATACCATCTGTTGTTGAACGTTCTCCTGTTCTGGATATTGTTGATGTTGAGTAGCCTGTTCCTGATAGTAATCATCCTCAGAATCAGTTTCTTGACATTTCACCAGAAGCTGAGAGGGACTGTTAGCATAGCCAAATTGGCTGTCATCACCATCCGAGTCCTCTTCCTCCTCCAACAATAATGCAGGTGGTAAGGGATCCACTGTCCTGGGTGAAAGTCTCTCCGGCGCAACCCCTTTTCTTTTAATAGAAATCGAAATTTTCCCCGTCGACATAGTCGACGGTCTCGTCGACGTGGAGGTGACGACCGTCGAAGATGTCATCGTCGACGGGAGCATCGTCGACGAGAAAGTAGATTGAACCAGCGACGGAAGTCTCGACGACGAGCTGATCGTCAACGAGACGATGGGCGTCGTCGAACCGGTCGTCGACGAAATAAGCAGCACCCCTGCTGACGTCGTTGTTACTGTCGTGGCCGTCATCGTCGAGACTCTCGTCGTCGACGCCACAGTGGTCGACGGAATTGTAGCCGCAATCCTCGTCGACACCATCGTCGACGTTGCTGTAGAGGTGCTAGTCGACGAGCCCGTCGACACTGGAAAAAGAGCCGGCGTCGACACAGAAGCATTCCTAGCCTCTGATTTTGACGTTGTCGACGAGGGTTTACGCATCGACGACGAATGAGAACTCTTATCCGAAGATTGTGAAGAAGGCTTCTTCAATAATTTCTCTTTGCCTGGGGTAGCAGTAGACGAAGAATATGGCTCTTCCCTCTCCTTTACACTGCCGTGAGGAGATTTGATAGAACCTTGGTCCTCAGACTCCTTCGGGGTCTTTTTTGAGGCCTTCGAGGGGTGACCCAGAGATGATGAAGGGGAACCCCTACCCCTCTTGACTGACCTTCTGGATGAGACGACTGAAGACGCCTCCTTACTGTCACTGGACACTGACTCCTTCCTTGACTTTAACTTGTGAAGCCAGGTAAGTAAACGACCCTCACGATCCCGGAGAGTCTTAGTCGAGAAGGTGCGGCAAATCTTGCACTCCGCAGCCTTGTGGTCCGGGTATAGGCAATATATACAATCCTTATGCCTATCCTCCACATAAAGCCTCTTTTTCCCCACAAGTGGCACAAGCTTTAAATAACGCTTTCTTTTCTTTCTCAGACATCTCACCAAGAAAAAGTGAAGAAAAAACAGATGAAAATTAGTCGAAATAGAGCAGAGCTCAAGGAGACTCCCTTCTGCACAACGTGCGGTAGAAAATCTGAGGAGCTGAGGTTCTTTCACCAAGGTTCTAGAGGGTGAGGCTGCTCTGATTGGCTAATGATTCTTTTGGTCTCTTTTACAAAAAGACATGGTCTGACTACAAAATGGGATTAGGCCTAGGCCGGTTTCTCTTTTGTAATGTTATTTACTACTGTTGTATATATATATATATATATGTATATATATATATATATATATATATATATATATATATATATATATATATATATATATATTTACCGAGGCTCCCATCTCGATGACGGGGAATGATTCCAAGAATGGGAATCTATGAAAGCTCCAATACTGGAGTAAGTGAGCTTGACGCCAGGAGCAGCAGAAGTGAACACAAACACAGAGCTGTGAGAAGTGTGTGCACAAGCGTGCCTGGGTTTGTGAATGAAGGTATTTAATTTTATTCAAGATTTGGAACTCAGATGAGGTTCACATTAAAAAAAAACAAAAAAAACTGTTTGTGGCTCTTCCGCTAAGGCGGAGGAGCGTCCCCCCACTGCCTTGAAGCAGTGAAAAATGGAAAAAATAAAAAGAACGCAATGTTATCATTTTATTATTTCCTCCTGCTGCGGCAGCTTTGCATGAGGGAGCGGGGCTGCAGAGCAGGGGAGGAGTGGTAGAACCCCTCCTAAGTGCGCAAGGACTGTTTGGTTGGGCCTCCCAAAACAGTCATGCGCACTTTCCCTGTTTTCCATGCAGGCTGCATTACAGCCTGCATGGAGAACATGCCCAGGCCCCCAGTCCCTGCCTGAGCACCAAACTACAGCGCTCAGACCACTCACGCTGCATTGCAGAGCTGTGATTGATCAGGGGAGCCTGGGTGCTTACCATTGGTCAGGGGAGCCTGGCTGTGTTTCCTAGAATCCGGAGGAGAGCAGGAGTGAAGACGCGGGACCCGGCGTCAAGTTATTTAACATTGTGTTAAAAGACTCTGGTTCTTCTGTTAGAGGAAAGAAACATTGTCCACACACCACTCTGATGAAGACATTGCACTGTGCATGGAAACCAACACAGCAGACGCTTGCAGGTTGTCAGGGATACAGTGATAGGAGCCATCATTGTCAGGCCTCCTGCTCCCTCTTCTGGAAACACCACTGGCCACACCCCCGCCACCATCGCCCGAGGGGTGCAGTCGTGTACAAAGGTGAAACCCACGGTTGCCGTCAAGGCCGTAAGGCTGCAGCAGAGAAAAATCAGGGGCCTTACCAACAGAAAATAAAACAGCACATCTTGAAATGCAAGAGGAGGGCACACGGGGCAGAAGCCACCCCAGCCACAACAGTAGTCAGCTCGGAGCTCTGGCACTGCACCAGAAACCACACAGCATGGGAAAGAACAGAGTGATGCCACGATGGACAAGGTAGAAAAAGGAGGAGCAGGACGGTTTGTTGGTAACAGAGGTTGTCTCAGTAACAAGGAGGGAAGCGGGACATCTGCCTCCTGACCCACAACTAGAAGACCGAAGGCTGCCACCGGACCCACAACTAGAAGACTGCCTCCTGACTCGCAGCCAGAGGACTGCCTGCCACAGCCAGAAGACTGCACTGCCTGCCACAGCCAGAAGACTGCCTGCCACAGCCAGAAGACTGAAACACGAAGGGTGTGCAGTTCCTAAGGGGGAGGGAAAAGAAAAGAAAATCTTTTCTAAAAAGTGCCCTCACACACCCCGAAGGAGGTCATGCTTCATTATTGGGCCTGCTCCTCGTCGGGCCGGCGCTGCAATGCCCGACGGGCACCCGCGAACGTGGCTCATTGGCGGAGATCTTTTGGGATGAAGCCGTTGGGTGAGTGTGGGTGTGTGGACTGGGTAGTGAGGCGAGTGGGTTAAAACAGGTCTAGGGCAGTCCAAACTAATGTGTTTTATTATCAGGTAGCGCTAGCCTAATTAAAAGTAGTGAGCCCCAATTGGATATAATGTTCCTATAGGGCTGGTGTGGTGCTATGGGTCGACATGTTTTGCACCGGGATAGCCCCCAACGGGTCTGGTGGCACTTCATCAGGACCAGGGGTGTGAGCTGTATTTAGAGCACTACCGCAGGTCTGGTTCAGTTATTCGTTACTGTAGACCAGTAGCAGTAGGGCATCCCAGGTGAGATCATACTGGGGTGTGAGACCCGTAACAATTTAGGTCACAAACTGACGGGGAAAACAGAGCACGTCGTTGCTCTGATGGCCGGGAGGCAGCACAACTAGCGTCAGTCCTACCCTTGCTCTGGGCCCCAGAAGACTGCCTGCCACAACCAGAAGACTGCAGAATGCGTCCTGATCCATACCTGGAAGATTGAAGGCTGCCTCTTGACCCACAAACAGAAGACTGAAGGTTGCCTTCTGACCCAGAACCAGAAGACTGAAAGCTCCCTTCTGACCCACAACCAGAAAATGTATGTAAGTAGAACTATTTAAAATAGGTTGCGTTTTGCGATTTCAATTTAAACTGATTAGAACAGATAACACCACCAAGAGAATAATTTGCTTTTCATTCGAAAGAAATTGGTTACTTACCTGTAACTCCATTTCTACAACATTGGTATCTCATATATTCACATGCTTGAATCATTTCCCGTCGTCATGCTGGGAATCCCCGTACACTAAAATAGCAGTATACAGTGTAAAAATAAACAAAGTATATAATGTAAAATGGCCATAGGCCTGAAACAGTATGTCTAGTAAAACAACCACCACATTTGAAAGAGCCCAAACTTCAGCCAACGAGGTGAAAGCTTAGACACTCCTACTCCCCCTAGAGGCCACCATAGCTCAGATTTCAAAGCACTGGTGTGAGAACAGAATAATATGAGCCTCTGCTCGGGGAGAAGGGAGGGTTGCATGTGAATATATAAAAGATACCAATGTTGGAGAACTGGAGTTACAGGCAAGTTACTAATTTCTTCTCCAACACTGGATAGTTTATATATTCACATGCTTGAATCAGAATAGCATGCTGTACATATTATAGAATAGAACAAAGCAGGAAGCAGACTCATCTTTAATGAAACAGTTTTCTCAGGGCTGCCTGTCCCACTGCTGCGTCAGCCTCTGTGTCCACGTCAAGGCAGTAATGCTCTGTGAACATATCCCTGCTCCTCCAAGTCTCTGCAAGGGAGCTGTCTTTCAAGTGCACCCCAGTATAGAGTGCTGCAGTTGAAGCCATGCCGGTGGAACGTGCCATCACGCTTTCCTGAAGAGGACGCTTGGCTTTAGCATAACAGAAAGCAATACAGGCAGAGAGCCAATGAGCGATCCCCCGTTGGAACTTTTCGTGGTTGAACAAAATGATACAAATAGCTGGTCTGATGGGCATATATATAGGTCCTTTGTCCAGTGGCGGCCACTCCATTAGGGCGTTAGAGCACCACCCCACTGCTTTCTCGCAGTGCGAGAAGCAGAAAATAAAATGGTATTTTAAATACCATTTCATTTTCTGCTTCTGCGCTGCGAGAAAGCAGAAGGCAGGGTATGCCTGGTTGGGGGCGGGTGGGAGGGATGCCTGGTTGGAGGCGGGTGGGTGGGCTGGTAGGAGTGGCTTGCACCACTGAGTGCCCTGACTGCTTGGTCGGCCCTGGGGCCGACCAAAGCAGTCATGAGCACTCTACATTTTCTCTATGTAGGCTGCATGCAGCCTACATAGAGAAAATGGCGTCCCTACTGGTGCCCGGCTGGGCGCCGTCCGGGACTCCCCACCAATCACAACGCTGCCATTTGTTACAGAAGGGGAGGGAGCATGCCTGTTCCTGTCCAGGAGCAGCGGCGGCGCGCGCGGGACCCGTTCAGGCAAGTTTTCAATTAGTTTTTTATTTTAACGTCCTCGTCCGTCCCCACACCCGTGATAACCCCCGCGCGACCCCCCCTCCTGTATTGCGAGCCGCGACTGGCATCGACCATATCAGATTCTGTGATAGGTTTGTGTCCTGGACTATATGGTGATATACAGCTTGCGCTGTCATGTCTCGCCCCTCCTCTCAGTGCACACATTGTGACGTGGGCCCTTTAGCTGGTGCATTGTCCTCCGTTATACATCTTTTTATTTGCACTTTTTCCTTGTTGGTGTATGAAATAAGGACAGTCTCCAAACATCTTTCTAGACCAGAGTATCTTTGGGCATGGGCACTTCTGAGGCGCAGACGATTACGTCAGCACAGGGGCACCCATCCATACTTCCCTCGCTCTTTACGTGTGCCCCCCTCTCGTGCCACCCTGGGTACACTGGTGTGAGCGATCGGACAGGAGTTGGCAGTGCTGCCTTCATTACGTTTGTTTGCACCATTTGAGGTGGGGGCTCATCTCCAAGCTTGTCATGTTTACTGGGCCCACCCCTGTGTCTTTGCCTGGACCCGTGCAAGTCACCTGTCCGTGCCCTCGTGTTCACCATCCTCGTGGGATACGGGTTTCACAATGTACTGGACGAGCCGCGCTGACCATTGCTTCATCCCCCTGGCACGGACCGCTCTTGGCACGGACTCAGGCCTGCCACCGCCTTTGATGCCCAGAGGGTCGGGACAGTCGCTTTCTGACAGAGCACCCCCTCGCCCCCACTCATCCACAGCCCGCCCAAAGGCTGTGGACCTCTCGGTGATCACGGGGTGGAGGCTGGCCAGGGGCCCAGAGGGAGGGTCTGCGCAGACCTTGGACACTGGAAGAGAAGACACCAGATTGGGAGGGTCTGCGGGCAGGGAGTAGGGCAGAAGGGGGCAGAAAGTATCTGCTGCCCAGGATGATAGCGTAATGGCCTGGCGTATGATGACATAAAACACCAGGCGTGTTTGTAGAGTGCACGACCAGGACACAAGTGTACTCCAGTAACGCCCATTCCCCGCTCCTGGCGCATCTCTTGTCTATTAAGGTGGTAATAGAATGTTTCATGGTGTGTGGTCCAGTCCCATAGGATGGCCCCCATGGAGTGGGGCCTGAGCTCCTAACCCCTAGGTGCTAGAGAGCGCTCTGCAAGTCGGGGATCCCTCAGAAGAGCAAGTGAAATGCCGGCAACAGGGTAGCGCCTTCTCAGTGTGAAGAAAAGTTCTGCACACTCAAGGCGCTGCGTTGTATGACGTGTCCACGGGCTGGAAATTCACACCGTGCAAACTAGAGCGCGCAGCTAGGCACAGCAGGATGTGTGCTGTGGGGTGGCACAGCAGAAGGCTGTGTGCTGCTGAGGGGCACAGCGGAAGGCTGTGTGCTGTCGCCGCTGACCATCCTGTGCCAGGGCTTTTTCACTGCCTTTTATTCATAGGGAAGGAATAACTGGGTCCTGCCCACTTGGGCTGCGAGGAGCAGGTGGGGAGAGGGAACGCGCGCACAGGTGCTGCTGAAGCCAAAGGGAGAACGGGGAAGCTGGAGTGAGAGTGAAAGGTGAACAGACCTGCACGGGCTACTGTCAGTTGGTGAGATGGTCAGATAAGATGAAAGCAGACAACAAGCAAGCGCCCTGTTCTCTGCAATCATAACACAGCAACGGCTCCTCAGAATATCTGCCCTGCAGGTGCCTTTAATGCGATACGCGTGGCAGCCTGCAGACAACTTGTTCGGAAATATATGTGGATTTTTAATCATGGTTATTTTTGTCACCACAATGCACCGAGGATTCAGGGAGGTTTATTTTAAATAATCAGCCCTGGCTAGGCCATAATCTTTTAGTCATGCATCGCGCTGGAAACAGTGGTTGAAGTTGATAAAATGCCATGGGTGGCGACGTCACTTGAACAATGTAGTGGCTTGTTTCAGCTGTCCGTTGCGACACAGATAGGATTTCTCTACTCAAATACGACTGTACATACATAATATCTGAAAGTGAGGGGGGGAGCGCTGAAGTGTTGACAGTTCAACACCAAACCCGAAGCTAAGTAACGTGCATTGGTCGTTGTTTCGCTTTCTCTATGCACCCAATGAATTTGCTCACCTTGGGGCTCGTAATACATGGCACGATGACACCTACTAGGGACCTGAGTAACACTCCGTTTGAATCAAACTTTACTATTTTTGGCAGGCAATAAATGGTTACTGCATTTAATGCACTTATTATCTATTGGTAACTTGCCGCCTAAAAATAGTAAAGTTTGCTTCAATTTGAGTCCATAGTAAACACTTGTTAATTGGAAGTCTAGAGGCAAGCAGTGCTTCATTTGAGCCGCTTTTCACGAGCACCAGTCAAGGACACATTCATTTATGGTAGGCACGTGGAGATTAAATGATTTGCCCAGAATCACAGAATGTTGAGCCGACTGGCGCCGAGATTCGAACCTGGTTCCCCAGCTCCGAAATCGGCAGCTCTGGCCAGTAGCCACATCCTCTCCCCATTCTCATGGTTAGTAGTTGTTCTGTGTTAGGTGGCGCTAACAGGAGAAATTGGCTGGTGCAAGATGCCTCCTGACGAGAGCCCGGGCACTTATTTTTTTACAAATTAACCACTGGCGGCAAGCTAGGCTGCCACGCGTGATGCCCCTCTGAGAAGCACCTCCGAGAAGCATACACACTGAGTGCCAGGACTGGGCCCAGCTTCAAAAACATAATAGAAATGTTTCTGACGCTAAGCCCTGCTGGCACACAGCGTGTATATTGCTCAGAGGTGCGTTGCACTGGCAGGGCCTAGCTTCAGAAACATTTCTATCTACATGTTGTTATATTGTTGTTTATTAATGTAATAACTGCACTTTCACAATTGCTTTATTAACCTACTTGCTTCTCAAATTTGCTTGAAAATGCGCCATTTACCCACTCTTTTCAAAATGTTCTCGGGGGGAGAACCCCCCCCAAACCCCCCTTAAGATGTTCGGGCTCGCTCGCTGAGCTCGCTCGCCACGGTGCACTCCGGCGGAAAGTTTACGCCTCACCACTTTCAAATGTCACCAGCCACCACTGCCTTTGTCTTGTCTATATAGAATGTGAGACATCTACGCAAATCTAAAAAATGTAATGATCATTCTGCTGGTGAGGATGAATTGGGCAGAAGGGTGTAGAAATGAAAGGCTCATTCTAATGGAAGCCAGTAGGCACCTTAGGAATTAATTTAGGGCTGGTTCCGAGTATCACTTTGTCCTTAGTGAACCAAACAAGGGTTACCTGATGGTGAATGGCTGAATCTCTACCACTCTCCTAGCAGATGTCGGAGCCTATAGTAGTGCTGTCTCACATGAAACACATTTTAAGTCTGCTCTATGTATCGACTCAAAAGGAGGTAACATCAACTGACTGAGGACTGTATTAAGCTCCCATGGAACTGGAGAATGTCGAGGAGGTGGAAAAGCTCTGAAGAGAGCTCTGAAGAGGCCTTTCATAAATTGTTTAATGATCCTTTGGGAAAACAGAGTAGACGTCAAACTGTCAGCAGTGGTTGCTGCCGCAAAACTCAAGTTTCGGGGGAGTGGGGGAGGAATTCGGGAAATATTTTTTTTAAAACATATCTGTTCCGACGCTGCCAGCCACCTCAATGCTCCTCTTCTCTCCTGATGGTGTCCCAGCAGTCTCTGGGACACCATCACAGGCTCCCCACCCAATACCAACACTGCTCTCAATAGCATGAGAGCAGTGTCAGGACTGGTCTGAGCAGCTTGGTTTGCTACTCAGACAGTGCCTGGGAGTCTGGGCTGTTTCTGTAACCCAGCTGTGCAACACAGCTGGGTTGGAGAAATCTAAGTGCGAATGACGTTTTGTAGTGTGCACTACTACTCCCCTGCTGTTGTCATGGCCACCCCCCGCCCAGCCTTGGCTGGCTCTAGAGGGGAAAGGGGAAAAATAAAATGATAATAAAACCAATTTATCATCATTGGTTTCATCATTTTATTTTTCCCCGTTTCCTTCAGCTGGCTCTCAGCAGGGGCAGGCGATGCCCCCCCGCCATAGCAGGGGAGCTGTCGCTGACTGTCAGTCCTCCTAAATCTGGGGATTCCAGCCAGCTGGACCAGGACTAAAGAATATTTAAGACCACTTTTGGCAAAGCTAAACAAATATGGCAGAATCCGAGAAGGCTTTATTTGAAGTGGATGACAACCATTATTCCCTCCCCAAACAAAGAAACGCTTCCACTTAGCGGTGTAAGACTTCTTGTTCGCTGGCATACGAGCCTGCACCAGAATCTGTTTTCACTCTTGTGAGATCCAGATGACCGAATTCTAGGTGGTCAGGTACCATGCTGTCAAATTCAGCAACTTGGGATAGTGGGGAAGAATCGCTCCTTGATGTCTGGACAATAACCTGGGATGCACCTTCAAAGGAATGGCTGGACGTGCGGCCAACTGCAGCAGCTCGCTGTACCAATACTGGCAAGGCCACTCTAGGGCAATGAGAATTAAACTGCAGTGGTCTATCTTTGCTTTCTTCAACATTCTGGTTATCAGAGGAAAGGTAAATATCTTGAACCAACTGAACGAAAGAGCATTGCCAATCGTCTCTGGCTATCAAAACCTACTTGCAAAGCACTTTTTTGTTCAGAGTGGCCAACAGATTGATTGTGGGGTGACCTCATTGATTGCAGTGGAACATCTGCCAGGCTGTCAAATCTTCAATGTCTATCCTGTCTAAAATGGCCCAGTTCTACAGCAGCTGAGCTTTGTCTGAAAGGATCTTGGACCTTGCCCCTCCCTGCTTGGCTATGTAGAACATGGATTTTGTGTTGTGTTCGGATTAGGACCAGCTGACCTGCCAATCTGGGGAGGAACGCTTGTAAACCCAGTCTTATGGCGCAGAGTTCCAGCATATAAATGTGGAGCTTTTCCTCTGCATCCGACCAAAGGCCTCTGGTAGATAGCTCTTGCAGTCGGGCCCCCCCTCAAACCATGGATGCATCTGTGGTGAGAAATAACCTTTCAGTTGTTGGTAGAAAAGAAAGACCTGCATTTAGGTTTTCTAGAATCCTCCACCAGATCAGAGCTCGTTTCAAGTGTCTCGTGACAAGGACCAAATCTTCCCATGAGCCTTGCACTTGCTTCCATTGCAAAGTCAACTCTTGCTGAAGAGGTCGCATCTGTAGACTGCAAAACGGAATGAGACCTATACATGATGCCATCATACCCATCAGGGACTTGTATTGCCTTACTGTGATTCATTGCTTTCAAGAAATACTATTTGACATTGCCTGTAAATTTCTCACTCTTTCTGCCAATGGAAAGGCTTTCCGCAACTGTATCTAGTATTGCTCCCGGAATTTGGATCTTTGGGGTACCAATGATGATTTCTCCCTATTCAATGTGAGACCTAATCTCCGGAAGAGATTGATGCAAGCATTTGTGGAAGCTTTTTCTTTTTCTCTGGATGGGCTTTGACTAATCAGTCATCCAGGAATGGGAACACCTGGTGACCCTCTCTCCTGAGAAAAGCAGCAACTGAACTAAGACATTCGGTGAATATTCTCAAAGCGGATTTAAACCCAAAAGGGAGCGCCTTGAACTGGTAGTGCTGACGTGCTACTGAGAATCAAAGTTACTTCCTGTGTTTTCGATGAATGGGTATGTGGAAATAAGCATCCCAAAGGTCCAGTGAGGTCAAAAAATCCCCTTCCTGCATCATCAGGAAACTTCTTGCAGAGTAAGCATCAAGAGACTTTTTCAAAACGGGTTCAGCTCTCCAAGATCCAATATCGGCCTCCATTGACCGGTCGTCTTTTTTATTAGGAAGAACCTGGAATAAGAACCTTGATTCCTTTGGGATTTGGGTACAATTTCTATGGCTCCTTTGGAAAGAAGCATGGAAATTTCCATTCGCAGCTCCTTCAAATGAAGATGTTGCTCCTTCCTTGGTGGACAAACTGGGGATTTCTGAGTGAACTTCAGCGTATGGCCTGACTGGACAATTGGTAACACCTTCATATCTGGTATTTTATTTCATGTGGGAGCAAAAGAGAATTCCCCCCCCCCCAAACTTCTGAGGACCAGACAGAAAAGGGGAAAAGAGCTGGGAGTCAGGCTCTCTTCTGACTATCATTTGTTCGTACTTGTGAGGAACCCCCCTTTTTTCCTGTAGACCTCCCGTATGTTTGCCTTGGATTAAAGGAGTATCCTCAGTCGCTTGAAGACTATCTTTGAGGATAATAAGGGCATTCTTGACCCCTTATGGTTCACCCTGCTCTGAAATTGTGATCTTCATGAGCCATGAAAAGTAGTTGTACCAAATCTGCAACACTGCAACAGCCATAACGTCTTTGCTGTATCAGTGTTGGTTTTAAGGCCTTGCAAAGCTTCATTACCATGTTTTTACCAAAAAGAGTTAACCCATCAAAAGGCTGGTTTAATATTTGAGATTGGACAGCAGTACGGAAGACTGTGGATTTTAACCAGCCTGGCCTCTTTAGTGCAGTCCATCCTGCCAACTAGCCAAAACCTGCATTTGAAGCATCCATCACAGTGTCAATAAAAGAAGTTCGTTCTCCTTTCTTTAGGATAGCTCTCGTCAGGTTCCTCTTATGCTCAGGAAAAATCCAGTAATGGGGCTATGTCATGCCACATCTAGCAATCATAACGACCTAGACTCGCCAGGGCATTTGCCGTCTTAAATGATGTTGCTGCCATAAAAGACATTCTCCGGCACAGATTGTAAATACATTTGCTATTCTTGTCTGGCAGACTAGATGACAGCATTATTGGGGTCTTGGTTCTTCTTTGAGGCGCTGACGCAATTACCTGTCTAGTATGACCAGTCAGGCAAGCTGGAGCGGAATCTGGGACTTTGTACCCTACAGTAGGCAACCAGTTATTCAATGAACATATAATGGAAACAATCACAATACACTATATGCAACACCCAATGTGATTTTTCTTGGTGACTTTAACCTTCACTGGAACGACAAGGATGATCGGCAGGTATCTACCCTAAAACAATTCCTCGCGGATTAAAACCTGACCCAATCTTGTACAAGCCCAACACATAACAAAGGTTCAACCCTCGACCTAATCATATCCAGAGGAGGAGCACTGACAATAGACTCAATCACACCCAATAACTGGTCATCACTCAATCTTATTACACCTAACTACGCGCGCACACACAGGCAACCAAAGGGCAAGTAACCAAACAAATACTGGGTCAGAGACACTAAAAACATGGACAGGGTGGAACTGTCCAAACTGCAAGAAAAACCTCACTTCAACAATAACCCAGAATGTTCTCAAATTAACAGAGCACTACAACCAAACAATCTAAAATATAATGGAGTCAGTATCACCTCAGACTCAAAATACAAAGAATCAAACCCTCCCAACCTTGGTACAATCAAAGCCTAAATGAAGAAAAGAGGAGTCTTGGAGAGACGAAGGTGGAGACCAGAACCCTCCACATTGCTTCTAATCAAACTACGTGAACGACGAAACAGCTACAAAAAACACATCTGGGAAGCCAAAGCATCGTACTTTAGAACCCAACCTGACAATGCAAGGAATCGCCCAGGTCGACTGTTTGAAATTGTCAACCAAAAAAACGGGGCAAACAATGTAACCAAGATCAGTAACAGTGGAAAAATGTGAAGCATTCTCTTCTTTCAATGAAGAAATCTTAGAAATCGAAAAGGAAATTGTAACCCACAAAGATTACGAACCACTACAGACCAGGATCATCATCCCGATGTTGAACCTACATCCCCTGTGGAGGACCAAATGATGAACCACCCATCCAAGACCAAAAATCAAGCTGTCTGGAGTGAGTTCAAAACACTGAGGAGGAAGTTCACAAGATTTTACTATCCATGAAACCAACTTCACCTTTCAATGACCCCATCTCCTCCTCAACACTAAAGAAACTCAGTCGCTTTTTCTCACCTATACTGATGAAGGCAGTAAATTAAAATCGCTAAAACAAGGCAGTATCCCAGATTGCCTGAAGACTGGGCAAAGTAGGAGCAGACACTACAATTCTGAACTACTTCCGTCCAGTGTCGAATATCCCTTTTCCAGCAAAATTGTTGGAAAAATGTGTGCGCAACCAACTGAGACAGCACATTGACTAATTCAACCTACTCAACAAATTTCAATCAGGATTTGGAACAGGACACAACACTGAATTAGCCATTGTTCATATAATGGACGACACCATTAAGAAACTAGACAATAATGGTTCTTGCCTACTCATCCTTCCAGACCACTCATCAACGTTTGACACGGTCAATCACAACAACCTACTAAAATTACTAGAAAACAGAATGGGGCTGTCTGGGAAAGTGCTCTCATGGTTCGCATCCTTCCTGCGGAATAGCTCACAATGAATCAAACTAGGCAACTCATTCTCAGATACTTCACTAGTGAGGTGCGGAGTTCCGCAAGGGTCGACCCTTTCCCCCCACACTCTTTAACCTGTATATGGAACCACTAACGGAAATTCTCAAACAATAGAACGTTGCATACCACATGTATGCAGACTACACACTACACTTAAAGATATCCTCCCTAGAGGACGTCATCCAACTAAATAACACTCTAGCCAAACTCAGTCCTGACTATCTCAATACAACCTCAAGTGAACTGTCTGAAAACAGAAGTCCTACTTTTCTCCCCTCAAACCTGCTCCACACTCATCCAAGATTGGCTCAAGCACCTAGACGCCCTCAACTGCAAACCTACCATTATCGATTCCACTAAATCCCTTGGAATAACACTAGACAAGAATCTTAACATGCTAGCATAGATCAGTGCAGTCACATGCAGTGCATCTTTTCAACTCAAATTACTAAAGAAATTAAAACCATTCGGTCACCTCCAGGCATCAAACAAGCAGTACAATCATTAGTGGTCTTCAGACTAGAATATGGAACTGGGACCCTGTCAGGTCTTCCCACAGTGAGAACAGCTCCACTCAAAACGACACTTTATGCAGCAGCGAGACTGGTATCAGGCCCTAGACGCTTTGATCACATCACTCCAACACTTGCGTATCTCGACCGGCTCCTCCTCGGGGCCAGAACTCAACTGAAAATTGCTTGCCTCACACACAAAGCGTTACATTAACAAACCAAGGTACCTGGAAGAAAAGAGTTAAATCTCAGGAGGCAGCCGCTCCCTAAGAAGCGCAAACTGAGGCTTGAGCCCCCTAGATTTAGAAAACAAAAAATCTACTCACTCCTCTTCTGGATTGGCATGAATGATCTGGAACGCCTTACCACCCAAGGTGCTTTCAAACCCCATCTACCCACCTTAAATTAAAAAAAATTTAAAAAAAGAGGTGAAAAGGATCCTAATGAATAGATTCCTCTCAAACTCTCCGGGAGCCTATCCCCTGGTCTCAGCGACGTCACAATTTCAGCAACATCTATATAGGTCAGAAGCACATCCTTCACAGGAGAACCCCACTCAAACATTGCTCCCTTGGGTACCTGGAACTGAACGGTTTCAGAGTAGCATCAGAAAATCCACCATGAAGAACCTAGACCAATGCCTAATAACTGGATGACGGACTATTATTTTGATATCGGTTTCAACAGTCCATTGTTTTTTACTCTTGGTATACTTGTCTATGTTTATTTAGATTTATTCAATCATATGTACAGCACTCTGATACCGTTGGGTCATGCTTGCGCATTATAAAAACTCTAAAAAAATTTTTTTTTAAAGACCGGGTATTACAGCTGGAATGGTAGCACGTTTCAGACCTTCTGACCAGACATAATAAAGAATAGGTATGGATTTAAAAAATGTCAGAGATTGCTCTTTAAAGTCAGAGAAAACATGGTCGATCTACAGAAGTCATTGGTAGGTTGAATTTTTTGGCAGCTCTTTAAATCAACAAATGAAATTTAGAGAGATCATTCGCAGCATCTTATGAAATTTGCCTATCGTTTCCACTTGGGACAATAAAAGCTCGGCCATTATCATCCCTTCCATCACCCTCTGGTGGTAGTTCGCCTTCCTCTCCTATATAAGAATAGACAGGAGCATTAGAGTAAACATCATCCATGTCTTCTCCATGGACAGATCCCCTTGGTGTTGGTGGATGAGGAAGCGGCAATGGCTGCCTAGGAGATGAAACTGGCAAAAAATGCAGGTTGAGGAGGCGGGGGTGCTGCCGACGATATGGTTGGCGGTGTTGACTGTGTGGTAGACGTCGACTGAATCCCCGCTGTCTATGGCATGCTCAACGCCGACTGCATCGTCGCCCATGGAATGCTAGTCGTTGATCATGTCGTCATCAACGATTGAGTTAAAAGTCTTTGACACCGACTGCCTCGTCGTCGACAAGGTTTCCTTTGAAGATTTCCTCTTTTGGTCACAGAGGTGTCTCTGTAGCGTTTAAATTCTAGTTTGTCAGCAGAGGAGGTGGTTGCAAGTGGTGTAACAAATAGATCATGCTCAGGAAATTGTAAAGGTCTCCTTTTGTGCGCTGCCTTCATGGAAGTGCTGGTTGGGGGGGGGGGGGGCATTGCTCACAGAATCTCCCCCCTGAAGAGGGGGTATTTCCTTTACATGGAGGAAAATTTTCTTTATTTTTCAGAAATGGCAACTTCCTTCCTCTGTCCTTAAGAGCCTTAGTGGAGAAAGACTTACCGATCTTGCAATCTGCTGACTTCTGTTTAGGATAAAGACAATAAATACACCGAGAGTGAGGGTCAGTGTAAATTACCTTGCTGCCACAATATAAAAAGGTTTTAAAAAGAGATCTCTTCTCCTTGTCCACCATGGTGACAGTTGGTTGCCAGACCAAAGACCTCCCTTGTCCAGAAAAAAATAAGTTATTTACCTGTAACTGACATTCTCCAGTATTGGAATCTTTCATAGATTCACATGCTTGAATCATTCCCAGCCGTCGAGATGAGTCCCACAGTCTATTATAATAGCAATGAAAAGTTAAACATAGGCTAGAAAGGCCCTAGGCCCTTTCATTTTGCAACATACCAAAGTAATGGTTTAAAAAAGAGACCAAACATAGGTTTGAACCAATCAGATTGCCCTAACCCCTAGAACACTAGTGAGAAGCTCCAGTGCCTCAGATTTCCAAAGCACGAGTGCAGGAGATCCACCCAGAAAGAGAGGAAAGAAGGCGAGCTTCCCTGGGGAGGAGGGTGGGTCGAATGTGAATCTACGAAAGATTCCCATTCTGGAGAACTACAGTTACAGATAAGTAACTTATTTTCTTACTCCAGCATTGGAACTTTCATAGATTCAATGCTTGAATCAGATTAAACAGCAGTTATCAAGCACTTTTTTCTCTTTTAAGTGTCAGGAATGTACAAGATACATAAACACCTTTACTCACAAAGTATATTATGTATATATAAGCATAACAAGAATCCAGTGAAAGAAAAAAATGTGCATAACTAGAAAAGGATGGTGGGAAGAAAAGGAAAAGATGTCACAGTACCGCCTGACCCACTGCTATGTCGCTGAGATCGGCAGAGTCCAAGCAGTAATGCCTGGTAAAGGTGTGTGTATTTTTCCAGGTAGCTGCACAGCAGATGCCCTGGAACGACACCAGAAAACAGCGCAGTTGAGGCAGGAACAGTTCTGGTAGAGTGGGCGTGCACTGTCATCTGTAGTGGTTTACCCGCTGCTTGACGACAATAGTGAATGGCACTGAAGATCCATCGAGAAATACTTTGCTTAGAAAGAGGATAACCCTTCTGTGGCGCGCTGTAAGCCACAAAGTTGATTAGACTTGTGAAAGTGTTTAGTCCTTTGTAAATAGAATTTTAAACATCTCTTGACGTCCAAAGAATGAAGGGCTCTCTCAGCTAGTGTTGTAGGAGCTGGAAAGAATGTTCTGAGAATGAGAGGCTCATTTAAATGAAAGTCTGAAGGGACTTCAGGAATGAACTTAGGGTTCGCACGAAGAACCACACCATCATCCCAGAATTGTAGGAAAGGTTCCTGAATGGTGAGGGTGCGAATTTCACTAACTCACCTGGCAGACGTTAAAGCTACGAGTAACTTTCCAGGAAATGAACTTCAGATTAGCCCTGTGAATGGGTTCGAACGGGTGCTTCATAAGCTGTGTGAGAATATTGAGCTGCCAGAGCGGTGGTGGAGGAGGTCTTACTGGTGGAAAATCCCTGAAGAGACCTTTGAGGAATTGCTTTACAATTCTAGTGGACCATAAGGGAGGCAAAGTAAATGATGAATCTCTGAATGTGGGAGGTAGGTGCCAAGTGGACCTTGATGGGTGTGAGCGCCAATCCTGATCTTGCCATGTGCAGGAGATAAGGGAGAATCTCTTGAGGCGAAGAAGAGTGTGGATGCACGTTAGCTTGCTGATACCAAATGCAAAATGCTTGCACTTAAGGCGATAGGTCTGGTTAGTACTCTCCACTTGGGTCCTGGATAGTATCTCCCTGCAGTCCGAAGATAAGTTCAGATGGGCAAACTCATTCTGATCAGGAGCCAGGGTGATAAATGAAGGGATTTGGGATCCAATGCAACACTTGGCCCTGCGACATTGAGAGATGGTATCCGTTTCAACTGAATGTGTGGCCAGTATGGGTCTATGAGAATCATCCTGCATGGTTCGGACTTCATCTTCAGGAGGACTCTTGTGAGGAGCGAAATGGGAAGACAGGGTAGGCAAAGATGCCGGACCATGCCATCAAAAATGCATTCCCTCAAGATCCATGATGGGGATGCCAACTTGCGAAGAACTGGCATTTCTGGTTGGATCGGGGCTCGCAAAGGAGGTCGAAACCTGGCTTACCCCACTTGAGAAAGATGCCGTTGAGTTTCCTAATTCAGTTCCCGTTCGTGACAAAATGACCTTAGTCTGTTTAACGTATCTGCTATTGTGTTTTGATTTTCGGGTACATGTTCTGCTCGTAGGGAGACCCCGTTGTGAATAGCCCACTCCCAGACGTACTGTGCCTCTTGAGAGAGGAGGCGTAATCTTGTGCCGCCTTGCTTGTTGATGTAGTGCATTGTGGTTGTATTGTCCGCCCGGATGAGTACTGCTGAGTTCTTATTCTTGGAAAGAAAGCCTGTAAGGCAAAATGGACTGCCTTGAGCTCCAACAAGATGATATGCAGAAGGAGATGAGGCTTTTGCCATCTTCCACTGACTTGCAAGTCCTGAAGGTAAGCGCCCCAACCTTTGAGGGAGGCGGCAGTAGTTATGACCAGCAGAGAAGGTAGGCTCAGGAAGGCCAGACCAACATACACATTTTTTCGATGCGTCCACCAGAATAGGGCATTGACAATGGCTGGAGTGTTGGTGAGTAGATCGAATGATCCAGTTGCCACTGCTTTTCTAGTTCCTCCTGGAGGGGATGCATCTTTATCCTGCGTTCCCTTGGTTCCATTCTGCTGTCTAACGTCATCCCCAATAGGGATTTGTAAAGGCGAACTGAAAGAGGCCCTTTATCGTATCAGTTCTGCTACGGACGTTAGTTTTAATAGTCTCTCCAGAGACGGATATGCTTTGTTGAGCAGTGTCGAGTGTTGCCCCCAGGAACGAGAATTTTTGAAAGATGCAAGACTGACTTTTCTGGATTCAGGGTAAGGCCTACCTTGTTGAACAGTGTTGTACAGGCAGCTGTTGATGCATGTGCTGCGCAAATAGACAGCACCTTGACACCCCAATGGTCCAAATACGGAAACACTTGGTGTCTTTGTTTTCTTAGAAAAGCCGCTACTGGAGCCAAGCACTTTGTAAATATTCGGGGTCAAATTTTAGGCCAAAAGGAAGGACTCTGAACTGGTAATGACTCCTGGCTATTGTAAACCATAGGAACTTCCTGTGGGATGGGTGGATGGGGATGTGGAAATATGCATCTTGAAGGTCGAGGGCTTGACATGCAATCTTTGATTTAAGAGCAACAGAACGTCCTTTAAAGTCACCAAATGGAAGGACTGTTGCTTGAGATAGGTGTTGAGATTCCTCAGGTCTAAAATTGGTCACCATTGTTTGAACTTTTTGCGGACTAAAAAGAAACAAAAGTAAAATCCCCTTCCTCACTCTGAAGGCACTGGTTCTATTGCTCCTTTTTTGGAACATTGTCATAAGCTCTAAGTTGAGAAGATGTAGATGCTTTGGAACAGAGGGTTGAGGCGAAGGTTCGGATTTGAAGAAATTCTGGAGTATGGCCAGACTGAATAAGGTGCAGGACCCATTGGTCTGTAGTTATATCCTGCCACCGATTGAGGTAAGCAGATATTTTGCATCCTAACTTGGTTGATGATAAAGGGTGAATAGCTGGAGCCTGTAGGTGGTCACTGGCGACGGGCCATGTCCTTGCTGCGACACCCTGCTCTACCTCTTGGTGAAGGCGATTGTAAGCTGCTGGTGGGAGTACTGTGGACGAAATTGCTGTAAGGAATGTGTGTAAGTGGGGTACCGATATTGCTGGTAAATTGCCCTGTAGGGTGGAAGGCCTCTTCCTCGGGCACCCGAAAGGGTACTTTTCTATACTGAAGCCTCCTCCAGCGACTTAGCTGTGTCCGAATCTGTTTTGATTGCTTGTAAAGCCTGATCCACATGCTTGCCGAAAATGGCTTCTCCATCGAAAGGGAAATCTAGTATTTTGTTTTCGACCTCAGGCCTAACCGAAGTAGCCTTTAGCCAACCCTGGTGGGGTAACACAGCAGCACCTGCAAGTTGTCCAAATGCAGTAGTGGCAATGTCCATAGCACAGTCGATCACCTCCGATAAAGCACGTTCTCCTTCCTGGAGAATCTTCTTAGCCTCTGCTTTACGGTGCTCCGGAAGCTGATCCAGATTCGGTGCGATATCGGACCACAGTTGGCGATCATACCGACCATGATCAGCGAGTGAATTTGCTGCCCTAACTAAGCGCCGACATAGATGAAAAAAATTTCTAGGTTGTCAAGGCGCCTACATTCCTTGTCCAGAGGCAATGTGATGGGTTTTTTGATTTGCGCTGTGGCGCCTGTGAGATAACTGGTCACCCGAAGCCTGATTCAGTTAAGAAAGCAGGAGGGTCTTCTGGAGCTGCTTTGTACTTTTTATCCAAGCGGGGAAGGACCGTAGTTATTGTGGCTGGAGTCTTCACGATTTTTAAGCCCTCTTCCCAGATGTAGCTTACAATGGTTATCACTCTTCCGAAAAGGTTCTTTAAAATCATAAAGAAAGCAGTCCATCTGCGTAGTGGGCATAAGTAAATTAAACCTCTTTGCTGCTCTTTCAAGCAAGTTTTAGAAACCCCCAATGTCTTCGGGTGAGGAATCTACTGGAGTTGGAGAAGGAGACTATGGCGTGGGTATGAGAGAATCATCCTATTCTTGGTGGGGGTCACAGAGCTCACCCTGTTCCCTGTAGTCATCAGAAGTTGCAGGGTCAGGAAGAGTAGGTTGTGGGGTATGGCGGACTGAAGTAGGCAATAACAGTGGTTTTTGTTGCAGAGTAGATGGGAGGTATAGGTAGATATTTTGCTGGTGGAGAGACTGACATTGTTGTAGCATGAATTGGAGGAAAACACTTCCTATAAATCAGAAAGCATAAATTGCAAATTTGTAACATATGAGGAAGGCAGGCATTCCATTCCCTCCTGATATTGCTCCTGAGGGGTGTAATAACCTTGAACCTCATTCTTCCTCATCATAATCTTCCTCTTCGCACTTGACGTGTAATTCTGAAGGGCTGAGAGCATACCCAAAAGAACCTTCGCTCTCAGAATCTTCCTCCTCTAACAGCTGGGATGGAAGCAGTGATGACACCTTGCTGGGAGAAGTGTGCTCAGGGGTCAAATGCCTTTTTTTCTCTCCTGTTTTGCAGTTTTTCCTTTGTCGACGGGATCGTTGGGGCTGTGGATGACAGATGAGACGCTGTTGTGGAAGTCGCGGAAGTGGCATCGACTGAGGAACAGTGAGTCAACGGGTTATGCAGATGGGTGGTCGACGAGGATGTCATCAAGGAAGTAGCTGAAGGCAGAGACAACGTGGATACAGGGTCAGTGGATTTCCTCATCGATGTCGATGACGACGATGGTCTTGTCGACAGGGAGGCTCTCATGGGCGGTTTGTTAGCAGGTGGAACTGAAGGTTTTTTGAAGGAATGGTGCACCGGGGGGGGATGTAGGTGGCTCAGACCTCGTTTATTCTAGTCTAATAAAGGAAGAATACCGTTTTCTTCTCCTTTAGCTCTTTACGAGGAGATTTAGAAGGGCTGCGCCTGCAAAACCCACGGGTGGTCTTTTTTTAGGCTTTTTTAGGTCGCTCAAAAGAAGTGTGAGAAAGGGGAGACCCATCCCTCTTATATGACCTCCTGGCGCATGATGAAGATTCCTCCTCACTGTAGTCACTGTAGGAGAGTAGGATCTGCTTCTTATGGTTACCCCCACTTTTTGCTGGTGTATCATTGTTTTTCGACTTTAGTCTGGCTGGGGCCCTGCTATCCAGGACCCCAGCCTAGCTGCTTCCTCTCTAAATTGATTCCATGTACCTTAAGTACACCTCAGATTGGATTCTGGGGTGCCCTTATAAGTCCCTAGTATATGGTATACTATGTACCCAGGGCATAGGTACCCCAGAGGCCTACCAGGGGTTGAAGCATGTATTGTGCCACCCCTGGAAGGCTCTCCAAAATGACACCACAGGACTGCTACTGCAGCCTGAGTAAGGTGGTGCATGCACGCCTTACAGAGATATAGGTTCACTATATCTCACCTATCACTGCACATAGAAACCTATCAGTCACCCCTATGGCAGGCCTTATCAATCCTGAAGGCAGGGTGCTTGGTTGTGTGTGAGAGGGTGCCCATGCCTGAGCAGAGCCCCTCTGCAGCCTTCGGAATCTCCTCTCCGGGGTTGTCTGTGGTGCAGCCTGACCATATACTCTTAAGTGCATTATATCCCCGCGGTAAATGCTAACTTTGGGATGGCTGCACGGAAACATGTCGTGTTTGGTGTCAAACACCTTGGAATCATACCCCCACACCAGTAACTGGTGTGGGAGTATGATCCCACCCTTCTAGAGGGAGAGACATGACAGCACTGGTATACCCGGTACCAACTAAACAGAGCCTGGCATCACAAAATGGATGCTGTAGCCACAGACACGAGTCTGGCCTCCTGCTGCTGACCGAAACTCCGGCAGGGGAGGCCTGGACAATAGGTTTCCTGTCACAGGGAGGTGTGACCACCTCCCAGACAGGCCTTAGTGGATTGGGGCTGGGTGGGTGCACTTCAAGAGTGCTTTGAAGTCCTGCACTGGGGGCACATTTGGTGTCCTCGTGCATACCCCAGTTCAAACCTGTTGCAGGGGCTGCCAGCCCCTGCACTGGCGCGAAACTGGACAAAGGAAATGGGTGTAGCCACCCCTCTTTCCAAACCCTCCCATAGGTGGGTCCACAGAGTTAGTCCAACCCCTTCCTTAGGTATAAGTAAGGAACCCCTGGCAACAGGATTTTAAATATCCCTGGACGAAACTCTGCAGCTGAATCCTGGAACTGACGCTCTACACAAGACTAGAGGACTGAAGAAATCTCTCTTGGGGTCGAGTGACTCCCCTGCTTGGCAGGCACCAACGAAGCATTTGCCGGTCTGCATCTCCGAAGCTCCCACCGGACTCCGAAGTACTTGCAGCCCAGGAAGAGGATTTCCAGACTTCTCAGAGGCCGACCCGAGTCCCCAGCAAAGCTGAGACCCGCAGCCCTCACGAGTGACGTGGAACCGGAACCCCTGGACACCGTGCACATTTGCTAGTGCATCGACCTCGACGACTCTTGAAGTCCTGCTTTGGGTTACTTGTAGCCCAGGCCCCGAGCACAATTTGCACCGAAGATTGTGAGCCTACACTCCACGAGTGTTCCGTGGGCCCGCTCCTTGCATTTCCGCTCGAGGCTCCTTCGCGATCCCTGGTCAGTCGACTGGTGGGTCCCTGTGAAGGCAAATCTGATTTTCTTTGGGCTTCCCTGGTTGCTCCAGACGTGCCCTGACTCCCCACCAAGTGGTGAGTCCCTCAGACCTTGCTGGTCTGCACAGAAGCATCTTTCTCCTTTCTGCGTGGGTTGCTGTTGCCAAGGCTGCTTGTGTTCAAACCGGACACCAACGCTGCAGCACTCGACATCCTTCGTGGGACAGCTCGAATCCAGCTCGTGGTCGTCATCGACACCTCCTGGTCCTCGTGGCTGAAGAGTCAAGCTTCACCTCTTTCACCTGAAGCACCCGACATCAGTGGGCATTCGACTGTCGTGCCCCTGGTCACTGGCAAAGTGACCCAGACTCCGTCCCCTCTGCTTTCAGGTTCTTCTCACCTCCGATCCAGGCTTGGATCTCTTCGGACACTTCGCATCTTCCCGGCAGCAGCACTTCCTTGCAGGCTGCCATTGAAATAGACGACGCGACCCGACACCATTCGACACCTATGCACCCGGCTTCCCTGGGTGAGGTAACTCGAGTACTCCGGTGCTCCCGTGGGTGTTGAGCTAGAACTGTCTAAGTCCAAGAGGGTTTGGTCCTAATCCATTTCTAAGTGTCCTTAAACTCTAAAACTCTAACCGCGACTTTCCCATAGACTTTAATGGAGCTCGCGGCAGTGTTCTCACACTGCACACAGCCCCAGTGGGTCCCCTGTGTCACTACCTTGGGTGGTTCCTTGGGTGGTTCCTTGGGGTCCCAGCGATTCTACAGGCTCTAGGCCTTGTGTCTACTTAAGTCGTGGTTCTTATACCACTTTCTTAATATATGGTTTGGTACGCCCCTAGGGCTAATCGTATATTGTGCTGATGTACTGTGCTATTCGACTTGTAACTTGTGTACTTTGACCTCTAGCCTCAAAGAGACTATTGGATAGTGTTTAGTAATAAATACATATATACCTGGTGTGGTTCTCCTTTCATTTGGTCCTTCATGAGATTATAACTGGTAAAACAAACAGCTTAACACTCCTTCAAGACTTAGCCTGAAGGCTGCTCTCCATAGCTACCACTAGGATAGCTTTCAATAAAGGTTGTCTTTAAACCCATCATCAATAAAGGTAGTTTGGACTGGTGCAAGGTGCCCACTATAACTAGTGGACAGCATATGCCAGGCCAACTTCTCACAGTCAATAGCTCCTTCTTTACCTTCAGTTTTTGTAGCCAGGAGAGGTGTGGCGCAGCGGCCAGAGCGGTTGACTCCTAAGCGTGGGGCTCATGGTTCGATCCCCGGTGCCGGTAGCAGCTCAGCATCATGTGACTCTGGGCAATAGCTCACTTAATCTCCTATTTATTTTATTTATATGAGCAGCCGTTCATCATGATCATTTAAGGTTTTGTTAGGAAAGATACGACATACCTTACATTCTTGAGCCTTATGATCCAGATAAAGGCAATAAATGAAGTCCTTATGAGGGTCATCTGTATGGAGCCTCTTAGAACAGGTAGCACTGGGCCTGAACAGGCTCTTCTTTTCTTTATCTGACATGACAAGGTCAGAATAAAGGTAAGAAAAGTACAAACTGAATATGAAGCAAAGAGTAATCTGTAGATATCCTGAAGCAACAAAAGGATTTTGAATCCTTGGAACACTGTAGAAGATAACTGAGCAGAGCTCAGTGGAGACTCCCTAGCATGACATGCAGTAGAAAATCTGAGGTACTGGAGCTTCTCACCGGAGTGTTCTACAGAGTAGGGCAATCTGGTTGGTTCAAACCGATGTTTGGTCTCTTTTGTAAACAATGACTTCGATGTGTTGCAAAATTAAAGAGCCTTTCTAGCCTACGTTTAACGTTGCATTGCTATTATAATATACTGTGAGACTCCCATCTCGACGACGGGGAATAATTCAAGCATGTGAATCTATGAAAGTTCTAATACTGGAGTAATTGTAACAATATTCCCTAAAAACAACTTAAGCACAGTAGTGTTGAAGATAGGGCTGGTTCTATTTTGGGCCAGACCAAAATAGACAATTTCAGGTTCAGTGAAAGGTTGGAGCAGAGCTTTGACAGGAGACTCCCTCACACATGACATGTGGTAGAAATCTGAGCTATGGTGGCCTCTAGGGGGAGTAGGAATGCTTAAGCTTCCACCTCACTGGCTGAAGTCTGAGTTCTTTCAAATGAGGCTGATGTGTTACTAAACATACTATGTTATTTCAGGCCTATTGCCATTTTACATTATATACTAAGTTTTATTTTTTACACTGTATACTGCTATTTTAATATACCAAGGATTCCCAACCAGATGACGGAGAATGATTCAAGCATGTGAATATATAAAAGATCCAATGTTGGAGAACTGGAACACACCAGATATACTCTGTTATCGGAAACACCTGGGAAGTGTTCCTCAGGACACTCATTGCTTGTATTTGCATTTCATGTAATAAATACCCAATAAAAAGTGTTCAAAAAAAAAAAACTAGATTTTGCTGCACGTTTAATATTTTGGTGCCAAGTGGACCTCCAAGTAGTTTTCTTTGATGGACTATTCTGCTATGACCACTTGAGCTATGGCTATTGAGCTATTGAGCCACTTAATATGCCCTTACAACAATCTGCAAGGTCCATGTGCCCCCCCAGGACCTACTTCCAGTTCTGTAGTGCATGGCTCACCTCATACGGCTTCCGCTCACTGTTCACTGCATGTGGTGTAGTGGCCATAAGGGGCACAGCTGAACTTTGAAAAGCACATAACAGCACATTTTACTGTCTACAAGGGAACTATAGCTAACATTGTGCATATTAATTCCATAGCAAGCTTCTCCCCTATGCCCAGGAAGGGCAGATACAGGAACAAATAGACAGTTATAATACATTATTTAGCCCATCCGATTTTGGTATTTTGATACAAGCATGGCAGTGTGACAATGGCTTGCAACAACAGAACATCAAGCACCACGAAATGCATCTCATGTCCTAAGTAGAGAATCTTGACTCAGCCTAGCATTGCCATTTGTCTCAAAAACAGAGTAGCAAGAGACTGGGTTAAATGTCCCCAATTCAACTTGTATCTGCTGCAAGCAAATCATGATGAGGTGCAAAGATATTTCCATCCCTGCACATCCATCACACGGGGTAGGGCTGGGCTTCTAGAAAGAGGAGTTTGAGTGCTGAGAAATGAGACTGGCATGAGGTGGAAGAAGTAATAAAGCGCTGAGTGAAAGAGGAAATTCAAGGAAAGGGTACAATGTCATTAGTTGGAAGGATAGAAGGAATGTAGAATTGACAATAGGAAAGAATGAGGGAAGGAAAGACAAAAACAAAAAAAAAATTCTTTACAAGTACTGGGAAAACATCAGCCTTGTGATTGGTTTATAGAAGCAAAATAAGACTCATCACTGATAGCCACTGATTTTTGCCATTTTTGAAAACATTGGAAAATACTGAACAGATGTTTCCAGAATTCAAATAGAAACTGAAAACAGGAAAGCCTAAAATAAGTTACCTATTGAAAATCAAAAGGAACTAGCACCTTTTAGGGGCAATCTACAGCTGCAAATTTGCCATGCTATGGAAGCCTGGTCAAGTCTTCATGAGGAATTTCAGAGGCCCTGGGCTGCAATCAGTGAAAGAAAGGTTCCAGAGACAAATGTTACAATGCAGCAACCTTGCTATGGTATGCCAGGGCCTTGCTTTGGGGGACTCTGGGAAGATTTTAGGGAGTCATCCTAAACATAGATTACTTCAGAAATCCACCACCCAAAAACAGGATATCACACTGAAAAACAGTCTGCGAATGGCCTCCGGTGTTCCAGAAGAGCTTGCCCTGGTGAACCTTGGCTGGTTAGGGATGCAGTCCAGGTTACTCATACCATGGGACCAGTTAAAGGGTTAACTGGTCAACAGTTACAGGTCAGAAAAAGGGTAAGCAACTATCTACCCACAAAAAGTAGTAATTAATATCGCAACCAACCTAAACACGAGTCATTAATTTGTTAATTGCTAGTACACCTCAATTAAAGCTCAGTCCAAAATACAGAGGGAAAGTATGGTAAGTAATGCCTAGAGAGAAAGTTATTCCCTACTCCTAGTTCCCGCATCCAACATGAAACTCATAACTCCATTTATACAAAATGTCAACAGTAAACACAATAATTAACAACCTCACAGAACACAGCACATTAGACAAGGTTGTACACTGTCACGATGAAGAGACAGGTATTTGGACATGTAAGTGCCCACTCCAGTACCTTCCAACTAGGGAAGAAATACAATGTCCAACAGAACACATTACACAAAAACAGGATCACACACTCTACATAGCTGAGCATCATTGCCTCACATCTATAATCACAAAAGTAGACAGGGGAGAGAAACTAGCGCACGGGCTCCCAGAGCTTCAAAGAAAAACACAAGTGCGGTGGTTACTGTAGTGTATCATCCCTTAGTATTGTGGCTGGCTTTCCCTGACCAGAGGCGAAGTTCTCTTAAGGATGAAAATCACCAGCGATCAATCATTTTGGAAGAGGAAGCCTCACACACATTATGTGTCATGTTGCATCATAGGCAACCTCTCCCCACCATAGTAGGATCATACCACTAGGGCAGACTCAACCTCCTGAGGCAGAGGGAGTTCTTAGATAAGAGTTAGAGGAAAGAAAAGGCACAATTCTGAGGAAAAAGCATGGAGAGGGATCGAGAACAGATGTAATGCAGACAGAGGGAAAGGTTCACAAAGTGTCAATTGCCTTGTGGTGTGACCATACTACATTACTCTTCTTTCCTATTGTAACCAGAATACATGGGGCTGGGGCAGGTTAGAAAATCTGTAGATGATATTCTTCTACAAATTACTGGGTTCAGATGCTACTGCAATGCTTCAGTCACATTCCCCACATTTAAAAAGTTAAAAAAGATATGCGGACAAACAACACTGGTAAGAACACCTGCACACCCACCTCCCCCTCCCGGAAAAAGAAAGAGAAGAGTAAGTAAGAAAGAAAGAAACACAGTCTACCTTTAACCACTATGTCCTTTACCAGATATGAAATCGCAGTCTTACCTTGCGCAGTGATGGTTCAACGCCACCGTGGTATATTCTCAGGCGAAGCTCCTCTGGTCGGTTCAGCTGCCCTGCATGGTTCAGGTAAGTGTGAAACTCGGTATCACTAAGCGGAGGCTTGAAGGGCTTTATGTCTTCTCCGTAGGACCAGCTCAGTGCCTGTTGGACTTTGGAGAGAGTGCGGCCCACCTGTAAAATAAAACAAGACTTACGGCATGACAGAAGAGTCCCTTTTCAGAAATATTCATTTTCCATCATGGGCATCTTTAAAACCCTCTCCAACTTTTACGGTTATGGTAAATACAGTCAGAATGTGTTGGACAGTCACATAGTGTTGTGAAAGCTAGAAAGCATTTTCATTTGGGAAAAAAAATAGCTCATCTAGAACCAAAGAACACCAAAAAAGCCCTTTACTAAACAAACACATACACTACCCTTTAAAACAGAACCTCTTCAGAAAAATAACTGTCAAGAGGTCTGCGCTCTCAGGCGCCCATTTTACTTTCAATTTAGGAGCACGCATAGAAATCAAGCTGTAGGAAATAACCATTTTTTTTTTTAATATTAGGCAGGATCAGCGTATAGTACGTACATAATACATAAAATCTAAATTATTTTTAAAGTTACATTTGTATTCATATTACAAAGATGATCAAAATAATTTTGTGTTAAGAGCTAGAAAGAGCCTAATAGCAGTAGAACAATTCCACTACCCAAATCCCTCCCCCTCACCCCCCAGATATATTTGAACTTTTTATTAGGACTGTAAGTACTTGTGTTTGTTAAAATGATGCAGGTCTACGATTTTCTGACCACATCGCCTGATCTTCAGTAGGGTTTTGCCCTTCCAGTAAGCGTGCACCTTCCACTGCCAGAAAGACAAATGGTTTATGTATATAAATGGTTTATGTATATAAATGGTGTGTCCAATCATAATCAGTTCTGGCATGAATTTAATTTCAGCCCTTGGACACTTGGGCCCATGAAGGTCTTAGGACCGAAGAAGGTGCTAACAAATGAATTCTATCTGCTGTAGTTTAAGTACATCTTGGACAGGCTTGATCCTTGCTCTTACATGATTTACTTCTCTTAGCCGGCATTATGTAAAAGTCAAACATGTTATGGTAATGCTGTACCTGGTGATAGAATCTTCAAGAACAAATTCAGCAATTCTAGTAGTTTTTCCTGCGTAATTTCGCTTTGTAGCAAATGAGGCTATTTGTCAGATTACAGACTCAATTGATCTACAGATTCATTCATGAAAATAGAATAGATTTTCAACCTTCAAGCACCCCCTCCATTAATGTAGTGCAGATTTTGAGCAGCCGCTCAGGTACCAAATTGTGATTTTGATCGTTCAGTACAGCCCTCACCTATAGGTCACAAACTAATTCCTTGGAGGGCATGTTAAATTCTTGATCGATCATCAAAAAAGATTTCAAGACTCCACTTGAAAGAAACTGGTGTGTAAAATTAATAATATTCGAAGAAGAAGTTTTGGACGATTCTATGAATTGCCTTAGGGTAGAGTATCAATAAATTTTTGGTACCTTCAAGTATTTAAGTAGATCTTACAACTTTTTGGACAATATCCAAGGCTCATATATTTAACATGTTTGGGGTGGTGCTTCTGATCAGAGAAGTGGAATAAAAGTAGGTTGGGTGGGTTGTCCACTATTGCCTTGATAAACATCGGAGTGTAAAGGGTTGCTCCTTGATTAGTTTAGAGCAGAGCTTTCCAAACTCTGTGTCGCGACACGGTACTGTGTCGCCTGACATGTGTGGGTGTGTCGCGCGACGGTGCTCTCTAATCAAGCATGTACGTCTGTCTTAAATCTTTAAAACGTATATTCTTGTTCAATTTTTTGTATCAGGACCTCTGCGCATGTCAGTGACGCAGTACACGGAGGCAGGAGAGGAGTTAGTGGAGTGTGTGCGCGCGGCCTCGTTCCCTTTGCCGCGCGCGTTGATCGTTGAATGCGCAGTCCATGTAGCCGCCTCCTCATCCCAGGCGCTCGGTACGGCGCACTTTTAATACTAGAGGCAGCCTGGAGACGAGGAGCACTGCCCGGAGGCTGCTGAGGGGAGCCGGGCTACGGCGCTGTCTGTTTGTGCCGCCGAGCGCGGAGACGCCCGGGCGCTCCCACCACTCCCGCCACCATGAGATCCAGGCCTGCCTGACCGACCTGCTGTAGGTGGGCAATTACTTTGTATTTGTCATTTATCGCGTTTACTGCTATTCTAACTCATTGATCACACATAGTTTTAGGTCTACTCCACATTCCCCCTTCTTCACCTTTTATGCTGCCTCCTCTCTGTCTTCCAATTATCACTTCACCTCCTGCCCCTCCGCGCCGGAATGTGTTGGACATATGGGACGTGTAGTAGTTTTGCTGCCGTTCATGTCACGGTTTTACAAATGGCGGCAAGGGGGCTGCGGTTACTTTATCCAGAAAAAGTAAGCCGGGGATTGAGCGGCCGGGGGTGAGGGGAGACGTCCCTGGCAGCTCAAAGGGACTTTTCTAAGAAATGATGTTTATGGGGGTGCGAGCAAGCTACTGCCTCTTATAAATGAGTGGGGAAGGGACTCAGGTCAGGCGTCTGTGGAGCGTTTCACAGACAAGGGCCTGAGACTGGGAGCTGGGTAGCAGTGCTGACGGCCCCTTCAGTGGCTCCGAGCGCCCCTGGGGGAGCTGGCCCGCCATCTATCTTTGCGCCCTGATAAAAGCCCCCTCTTCTTGCCAGGCTGCACTCAGGCCCATAAATACCTCAGCGGGCATGGGCCTGTGGGAGGACTGGAGACAGGGGCGATAGGGGGATTAATTACCCTCAAGGGAGCGCGGTGAGTGGCTTCATTAGCAGTATCGACTGCTGCCAGATAAAGTTGCAGTCCATAATCCCTCCCAAGCACTCTGAGCCAGGGTGGGCAGAGCCAGCCCTGCACGCTTCATTAACCCAGCGACCCTGGGGGTGCCTCCTGCCTGCAGCAGCCAAGGCGCATTAGGGCATTCTTACACCTTGCAGATAAGGAGGCTGCCAGCCAAGTGCCCCAGGCAGCCAACAACCACCGTGCCCGAAAACAAAGCAAGAAGCCAAGGGGCCTTCTAAGAAAAGGAAATTTCAGCAATCTAGTGTAGATTGTGGCTGGGAAAGAATCTGCCACTACAAGGGAAATTACATTTTGCCACTCGCTCCGTTAGCAATTTCCAATTTGTAGACTCCCCCTCCCCCCCCTCCACTTCTCCAAATGGTGTTTAACTTGAGCACAGCTCTGTTATCACTTTCTCCCAGTGCCTCAGTTCCCATACATGCAAAAGAAACAATTGATGGACGGAATGCTGGACAATGCAAACACTCACCCCCAGTCACAAGGATCTGGGTTAAATCCATCATTCTTTTGCTCACCACACCACCCCAGTTTGGACCCAGCCATATGCAAATCAGTCTTGACCCTGTTCCTTGTGGGAACAGTCCAGCCCGAACTGCCAAGCCAGGTCCTCCCTGGACCGGAAACAAGCATCCTAGGACCGGTTTCAGGGCATCACCCTTCTTCAGCCAGGCTAGCTTGAATCCAGTGGTGTAGTGAGCACGGGACCCACGTCTGGGCATACCCTTCCCACTTAGGGCGACAAATGCAAAAGAAACAATTGATGGACGGAATGCTGGACAATGCAAACATTCACCCCCAGTCACAAGGATCTGGGTTAAATCCATCATTCTTTTGCTCACCACACCACCCCAGTTTGGACCCAGCCATATGCAAATCAGTCTTGACAACTGATCTGGGTTTAATCCATCATCATTCTTTAGCTCACTCCACCACCCCAGTTCAGACATGGCCATATGCAAATCAGTCTGACCCTGTGCCTCATGGGAACAGTCCAGCCCGAACTGCCAAGCCATGTCTTCCCTGGACCGGAAACAAGCATCGCTTTTGTCGCCCTAAGTTGGCGGGGGTATGCCCAGACGTGGGTCCCTTGCTCACTTTGCCACTGGATTCAAGCAAGCCTGGCTGATGACGGCTGAAATACCAGAAACCGGTCCTAGGATGCTTGTTTCCAGTCCAGGGAAGACATGGCTTGGCAGTTCGGGCTGGACTGTTCCCATGAGGCACAGGGTCAGACTGATTTGCATATGGCCATGTCTGAACTGGGGTGGTGGAGTGAGCTAAAGAATGATGGATTAAACCCAGATCAGTTGACTGGGGGTGAGTGTTTGATTGGCTCAAACGTTCCGTCCATCATCCCCTTTTGTATCGCTTTGGTCGCCCTAAGTTGGCGGGGGTATGCCCAGACATGGGTTCCTTGCTCACTTTGCCACTGGATTCAAGCAAGCCTGGCTGATGACGGCTGAAATGCCAGAAACCGGTCCTAGGATGCTTGTTTCCAGTCCAGGGAAGACATGGCTTGGCAGTTCGGGCTGGACTGTTCCCATGAGGCACAGGGTCAGACTGATTTGCATATGGCCATGTCTGAACTGGGGTGGTGGAGTGAGCTAAAGAATGATGATGGATTAAACCCAGATCAGTTGACTGGGGGTGAGTGTTTGATTGGCTCAAACGTTCCGTCCATCATCCCCTTTTGTATCGCTCAGTTCCCATACATGGCAACAGTGAGAGTTATTGGAAACGCACTGACTTCAGGTATGAACATTACATCCTTAACTGGACAGAGCCAGCGACCAGTGGAAGGGCATCTGCACACAGCATCGGACATGCCCATTAGCCATTCAGCCGCTGGGCCCCCTTGAAGACAGAAACTGTAACTGAGCGTTTAAATGCTCACAAAGTACTCAGAAAAGAGGAAGTGATCCTAATGCCATCCTGTACTATAGCAGGAGAGGGGCTTCTTTTCGAAGATTGAACCCACCATTAAGGAGCTCCAGTTAAAATTATTCAGAACTGAGGAACAAGTGCTGGGAAAATAGCGCCATTGAAGACCACCAATCAGAAAATTCTTCTCACGCTCCCTTTCAGAGAAAAATGATTGTCCAGTGCAACCGTGGCAAAAGAAAGAGGTGCAGATGATCAAGAGAGCAACGTTTCAGGGTCTTGTGAGCAATATGTTGCTCACAAGCTATACATGGTGTACCACTGCTCTAGGGGCCTCTTTTTTGCAACCAGGAACTTCAAACCTCATTCCATTGCCATCATAAGAGGTCTGAGATCCCTATTGTAAAAGGCTTGATTGGACATATGTATTGATTTTAAGCAGGAGAAGTAGCTTTGCCCAATCTTCTGAATGCTACTCTGCCACATTCCATCCACCTTAGATGCCTCACCAGTCTTTAAGGCTGGCGTTTCCACATCGAAGTTAAAGGAGAATAAATACATATTTATTCTGGTTACTGGTCCATAACGTCCCTATTTCTTAAACTGCCAGACTAATCAGGCTCTGGTGTGCCTTTTCGTTTGGAGAGTAACTCTATGCATCAGTAAGCGCTGGAGAAAAGGAAGGAGTTCTGTCTGCGAATAGTGTGCGACCGTAGCAGCACTGCGGCAGATGCGCGCCTGCACTTGCTGCTCTGTCGCTTAATGGATTTCGTAAAAACCAGTTGTCAGGAGATGGCTTGAATTGGTAACGACACAAGGATTGAAAAGGCCCTGTTCCCATTTTTTATAACTAAGGCAGGGGAATCCCAAGCGGCATATATGTACTTGACCCGAGTTCTTAATCCTATGTGGTGTTTTGTACAGTACCTCGAACTCAATGGACACAGTCACGAGTGGCGGTGATCCCGTTGCAGGTGGTAACAGGAGTTACTGACTACATTGAGGTTACAAGTGGTGTGAAAATACTGTAGCCACAATTTCCACTGCCCCATCCCCAGATATGTAGACTGCAAAAGGCAGCCAAAATCTGTGTGAGAAACAGGCTGAAACTGGTCACTAATCTGCAGTAATCCAGATTTCCCCCGTTATTCTCCATTTCTCAGGGTCCACCAAGCAAGGGCCCTGTAATTCTGCATCCTGGAATTGTAATTAAAGCATTGAAACGCTGATAAGTTTAGTCTACTTATGTAGGACATTACGATGTTTTTTTCTCTGACAACCATTGTACTTTTGTGCCAATTACCGGCTGAACACACTATTGTTCACTGTGGGTAAATTATGTCTGCGTTTCAGTGTGTAATTCCTTTCGTCGACGCCCGTGACACAATGTTTGTGGTCAAGGACTCCAACCTCTCTTGTCCAGTTAGTGTACCATAGAGTTAGATGTTTGGCCTCTTCCCCTCATACATCCCTGGCAAAATTGCCCTCACATGTCACCGAATGAGGCCAATGGGACACGTAGTTCTCGGTAGAATTTCATCCAGCAGACCAGTACAGATATATCACCACTTCTCTGTAGCACTCAACCTGAAATTTTAATAAAGAAGACTATATATAGGATTTTGAACAGCTTGTGATTTCGGATAAAATGTGTTTTTGCCTTTGCAGCAGATGAATACTTTTTGACTTTACCACGCTGTGGCACTGTTAACTGCTTCAGGCATGTAAGGGAGAAAATCAGAATTTGCTTGTACGGTGGACAATCTTGGATCTTAGTTAGTTATCTTTTAATGGTGGGCTTGTCAACATATATATATATATATATATACACACACACATATATACCCAGTTTTGCCAGTCACTGTCTTTGTTTGTTAGAACACATTCACAATTGCTTTAGTAACCTTCCTGCTTTCTCAAATTTGCTTGAAAATGCACCATTTGCCCACTTTTTTTTCAAAATTTCCTCCGGGGGGAGAACCCCCCCGAACCCCCCTTAGGTGGTTCGGGCTCGCTCGCTACACTGCCTTACCGTGTCGCAAAAATGATGCTTTTACAAAAAGTGTCACCAACATGGAAAGCTGTGGGCTATGCCAATGCTTGTTTATGCTTGAGGTGAGAAAGTGGAAGGCACACTGCGCCGGTTTCTCAACAGATAATCTGACCCTGCTACAATAACTGACTTTGCTGAACTCTACAGAAACGTTCTTTTGTGCAGTGGCGCGGTGCACACTCTCAGAGAGTGGTGCAGATCCGAGTCCTCGTTTTGTTTAGCAATCAGCTTAGAAGGGCACTCGGTGCTTCAGTTTCTGGTGCTTCCAGCAGTTGTAACATCTTCTTAGAGTGCCTTGTTGCACAAATGGGTGCAATTCTTGATATTTATATGTTTTCCTGGTCTTCATTGCTTGATTTGGCTTGCGAGAAATTGTCACTCATAGTCATTGAAATGTCACTCATAATTACACTGAAATTATGAAAATGTCACACATTGCAATCTGAAACCTTGGCAGCTAGGAGCATCCATATAGTTATAGCCCAAGAGGTTGCTTTGTAATGGTATTTTCTTTCTAAGACAGCTCGGAGCAACACACTCAACCATTACCAAATACTTACAGAAACCAAAAGCCGGACCTCCTAGCTTTGCATTTACAAGTCTAAGGAAAGCAACAACTATTGGCGTTGCCAATGCTTCTTCTGAAGTCACGTAGAAAATGTTATGTTTTACCGAGTTCGAAACTAAAACTTCGTTGCTGGCTTGAAAATATACTTTTTAACGGCAAACAATGAGCACGGCGTGCTCAGCTTCGAAAACATGGGGCCCTTTCTTGCATAACATGCTGGCATCAGCCGTTAGAGGAGGGGCTGCTGGGTACAGACACTCATGGCGGTATAATTGTCTTCACCGGGAGCAGTTACCAAAGGAACCGAGCGTTTCTGAGGCGGGCCGTGTCCCCACGTAGAGCTGCTCTCCTGTCAACACAAGGCGGGCTCTTAAGGTGAGTGAACTGGGGACCGCGGCGCTGGTGTTGGACTGGGAGGTATAAAATGCACTTGCCGCACATGAATGGGCTTCTAGGCAGCCCGTGGTGCGCACTCTTTAATCCAGATCTGTATAAATATTAATGTTAATATTAACAGTCAAAACATTATCATATGAAGTTAGCCGGGTAGTTGGACTTACCACGAATGTTAGAGATTGCTTAGGTTTTTTTGGTTATTTTCTACATCGTATGCAAAATAAACAAAAAATAACTATTTATCAAAAGCAGTCCGCCCTCACCCCTGCTTAATAGACCAGATGCCATCCTTAATATTTCAAGGTACAACATCCATAAGTAAACAAGAGAGGAGCGGGGCGAGCGCGCGCGGCAGCCTGCTGAGCTGACCAGACGCTCGTGCGTCATGGCCTTTTGCCTGCGATTACCCGCACGGCCGGCATGTGTTTCCAATTATCGCGCCCGCGTCTGGGCACGATAATTGGAAACAGATGTCTGCCGTGCGGTAACCGCAGGGAAAAGGCCATGACGCTACGAGCGTCTGGTCAGCTTTCAGAAGCCCCTTAAAGTCTCGCAGAGCAGCGCTTGCGCGCTACTCGAGGCTCGACCTAAAAAGCTATGTAGCTTAGTAAACTCAGGGGTTCAAAAATGTCAAGCATCCATGAACCAAGCCCCTAATAAGGACTGGAAGAAAGTTTTTAAAAAATTAGACCACCAGAACACATCTTATTCATTTCTATACGATATTGTACAAAGGCTGCATTGAGTTGATCCTTGAATTAGAAGGGCTCAACTGATTTCTAGATACCCCTGGGTGACCCTCCCCTTATAACTTCAATAAAAAGGTAATGCTAAATAATCAAATAACCAAATGTGCTGAGACTAGAGTATTCCACTCAGCTAATTTCTCTCCCACAAGCAAAAGCTGTGCATGTTAAAACTACACCTTCCACCCAGTCTGTAACTCAATATATTTTTATACCTCAACCATTCTGGAATGTCTGACCCTTGATAGGCAATCAGAAACTGTCCGCTCCTAAAATCACACCAAAGTACACCCAATTGAAGTACAGTTTAGAAATGGAGACTGTAGTATTCAGTGTTCTTGGAGTTTTGCCACAGTGCTTTTTTGAACCTTTCAGGACAATGGAGAGTTCTGGCATGTTATTTACTTGTTTACCCCAAAACAAATGCAGTTAAAAGGCTGTGTGAAATCATGACAGAGAAACAAAAAGAATAGGTAACATCCAAGCATGGATGAAGACCAGTAACTGGGCAGTGAATGGCTTAAAAAGTGGATCCAATTGGCCGAAAGGATACAGTTCAAGGTCCTTTACTAGGCTGTAAAGCATACACGGCTCCTTGTGACATATCTGCTCAGCCATTTGCTCCAGTCTACCTTGCGCTATGCACTATGCTCTATGCCCCACTCCCCTCGACCAAAAACAGCCCCCCACCCCCACAAGATTAACAAGCATTTGCAATGCAACAGGTCTCGCATTTACGCGAGTTTGAGCTACTGGCATTGTAAATGACAATGCCTTTTATTTATGTTTTGGTTTTTGAAACAAATAAAACGTATTGTTATTTACAATGCCAATAACTTAAACTCGTGTAAATGCGAGAACTATTGCATTGCAAATGCTTGTTTAAAGTCAGACATGGTTTCGGTCCTCCTGGACCTGCCTAGGACATTCCTTATTTAAAATGAACAAGAGTCAACAGAGGGGAGGTGAGAGAATTCTAGCTTTGACCGCTAAGGCAAAGAACACCAGTGAGAGAACACGAGACAGGGAGAGAAAGATGCAGAAATAGGCAAGGGGTTGATGATGGGCGAGATAAAGAGGGTGGGAGAGCAAGATGCACCAAAAAAGGGGACTAGCGACAAAGAGACACTGTCAGCTGAGGACACCAGCGACTTCCCCTCCTCCCCCCTGGCGCTTCTTCAGGATACTCGAAGAAGCACTGAGCGCCCTGCGAGGGGTTCAAAGAGGGTGGGCAGCAGTGCACAAACCCGCAGGACGCCCCTCGCCAGCTTCCCGCAAGGGCTGAAACAAAATGCAACGAACCCATATCCAAACGGAGGGTTTGGGGGATTGCCTCAAAGCCTCCTGCATCACGGCTATAAGAAGGATAATGAATTGCTCCCCTTACGCTGAAAGGATAACGCTACAATCCGGGGATAGGAGGGGGCACCGTGGGCATCAGCTGCAGCTCAGACACGGGGGAGGGAAGGGGGTGCGCACTGCTGCGGGAGATTAAGGCCAGCCTGGAGGGAAACGAGGCCTTACTTAGCAACACCGCCACCGTGTTCTGCTGAAAGCATCAACATGTTTTTAAATAGCGCTTCATATCGCACTAATGTTATTTCTAAGCAGTGTAGGTAGCGTGATAATGTTAGAAGTTTTAAAGATGCTAATTTTACTAACTTCAACATAAAAACCTGACCTCTCTGTGCCCCTAACTGCGCTGCGGTGCTATGGGGACGGCAGAAATAAAAAAAAAAATTAAAAAACACAGTAAAATAAACGCACACGACGGGAAGTTACCGTGCTCGGATACTTAAAAGGTGCCGCATCGGTACTTACAGAGGCGCTGGCACCGCAATTATGACTCCGCAGGACGCGGGCAGGCTATCTCCGAGCCCCCCGCCATTGGTGTGGAGTTGAGTATCCGGCCGGAACCAGAGCCCAAGGGAGGGAGCACACAGAGAGCCATCCCAGTACACGAGGGAAGCAGCAGGCGGTAGTGACGCACAGGAAGTCAGGAAACAGAGGGCCCATTGCGCAAATGGGAAAAAAAGTGCTTATCCAGTAATTGAAGGGGACAGTATAACGCCGCAAGTAAACGATCCAGTCCGGGTGGGCGGGGCCAAAAGGAGACAGGGCGGTAACAAGGAGGGACTAAAAAGCCTCACTTACAATGAGAAGCCAGCGTTTAGCATGGACGATAACGCAAGCCAATGAAAAGAATGGGCGGAGCCTACACTCCACTTCTAAAATTAAATCGATTACAAGAAGCCTCGCAGAGCGAGCAGCGCATGCGCGCTGCAACGCTAGGTGAGACCTAAAAAACTATGTTAAATTTGGACGAAAACTGACTATACAAGTTGCCAGTGTAAGGAAAAGTTTGCATTTACTGCTAAGGGAACTCAAAGAAGTCATTGACTTTTTAGAAATGGGATCGTTTTAACAATACTTTGATCACACGGACCTGTAAAAATGAACACATTAGTACTATTGGGTAGTGGATTTACAACATAAATATCTAGTATTTACTCTCACCCTCCGAAGTAGCACTGGTTAGAAGAAAGCAGCAGTGCTGCAAGCCTTTTTAGGTGTAAAAGTCAACCCTCCGACTATGGGCTGAAAGTAATCTGGTAAGGATCTTGCAGTCTCATCTGGAGGAACACCAGTTGTGTGGAATTTGATTGGAAGATATAATAAATCTCACATGATTGTTGTTCTTTCCTTTCCAAACTGAAGCAAGGCACGACCTTTTTACAAGGTCTAGTTATGACACTCGGGAACACCCTCTGGACACTATTCAGCATGAATTTTCAACAGTGGCGATTAAGTAGGAAATATTTGCATTTGTTGGAAAATTTGCCAGCCATGACTCAGTTCCCACCTGTGAGATGATAGATTGAGTGAAGGGAAGTGCTGCAGCTGCCAGAGAGCGCCTCTCCACTGACAACAGGTCTGTTCCGATAACATCCTTGGGGCTGATGATATCCCAGTCTTCCAACAGCGGGCCTGTGGGAGAAAATGACGTATATCAGCATCCAGGTCAATCCTGCCATAACCAAATAGTGAAGAAAATAAACTTGGAAATATTCTTTCTTCTCTGTAAACTACCCTGTCTGAACCAAACAAGAAAACAAGAGTAAGAACCTCTAATTCGAGAACCAGTTCAATGTTACAGGCCAACCATCAACAGTCTACTAACCTACTAGACAACACTGAAAGACAAACTTATAAAAAGAACTCTAGCACGAGTTAAAAAAGCCAAATGGTCTCTTTCTGATTTAATATTTTAATTAAATCCTTCTAAGAGATGTACACAGCGCCACTATAAGCGCAAGACATACACAGAATCATTTAATAGCTGTACAAATGGTACAGACTCAATTGGTGAAAATGTCTTAACGTTATATAACTTTGAACCCTTCTTTTTCAGAGCGATAATAGCTAAATGCGGTTTACATTGTTAAATGTATAGCATAGTTTTAACCTGCCATATCAGAAAAATACTTTCCCATGGGATGCTGACAGGTTAGTCAGTTACTCAAACAAGATTTTAAAAGACACAGCCCCAAACAAAAGCAACCTGAATCATTCAACATAGTACATTGCAGAGGCACATATCTATTTCCAATTCTCAGCGCACTGTGAAAAAAGTTAGCAACCTCAATGCAAAGTTCCAAATTACAAAGTTTGGCAATAAGATAAATGCCTCTGTGTGAGATCGGAACTTAAACCACAGTAAAATTAGGATCAGAAAGCACTTTCGGGGAAGGGAACATAAATCGACAAAAAAGTGTAAAGTGCATGGCGCATTGTTTAGCAATATTGTCGCAGGGACAACAAGGCAATAAAGTATTCCAATCTACATCCTTGGGAAAAGCCACTAGTAAATGTAGTGAGTTAAAGCGAAACCTGGTCAGATCGAATCTGCAATTCGAGGTAAAGAATGATGTTAGATAAAATTCACATCCAGCAATATTTTAATCAAATGTAGTTGGTACTACTACCAAGTTTATCGAAATTTGCCTGGTGAAGGATGCCCCGCCTTTCTCCGAATGCCTCTTTCACATGGGCGGTTGCATCACGCTTGATATTTGCCGAATTAAGAAAAAGCTCAGGGAAACCTAAATCCCCAAAGCGCTCATTAACATAATAAATCCATGGGAACGCCAGGGCGTAATCCTGGGAAAGAGTCTTCCAGTATATCTTTCGAAAGTGTGGCACCTGCTTTATCCCAAATCCTGATCCAGAGTAGCAGGGTGTCCAACTTAATCTTGTCCTCGACAGGGGTCAAACCCACCTCAGAATGGCACATATATGAAGGAGCAAGTTAGGGAAATGCCAAAAGTCTACGTAAAAATGTATTCTCAACCCTCTGCAAAGCACCCTGTGCCTCCAAGATGCCTGCGCCATAAGTTGATACACGGTACACTTAATTTTGTATATATTAATCATTTTGCGGGCCGGTTTGTGCCCTAGTTGGCGCATAAAAATAAAAACAGACTACAACTCTTTGGCATTGGGTTGCCCTACTGTTAAAAAGGGTATGGCAATTTAGATATGATCCAGGGGAGGCCTAGTAGTTAAAACATTTTACCCGCAAATTTTTGACCTCCCAAATAATATTATCTGGTTTTGAGATTTTTTGGTCCGAAGCACATAGAAAAATGTTTGCAGAGATTAGTTTTAAAATCAAGCCCCCCCCTCCCTCATAAAACTATAAAAAGCATCTAAATGTAGTGGTAATCCATTCATGGTTCTAGAGATTAAAACCGCATCATCAGCGTGCAGTAAAACAGGGACGGCATTGGACTTCACCATGCTTTACTCAACCAAGGCTACAGATCATTAATATAGATTACGAATAATAAGGGGGCCATCACACACCCCTGCCTAACCCCCAGGGAAGATTTGATTGCAGGGAAGAGTTCACCCTCTGAGTCATACCTCACCCTAATCAGAGAGTCCCAGTGCATCCTCTGTAGCTGACCAAGTATAGTCTGATCTATCCCCATCTTTGCCATAATACCCCACAACTTGGATCTATTGACCAAGTCAAAGGCAGAGGAGAGGTCCATAAAAGCTATGTGAATGGAACCTCTCCTTGCCTTGACATACTTGCCAATAACCAACTGAAGATTCAGGAATTGTTCCATTGCGTCCACCCCTGGGCAAAACCTAACTGTCATGTCTCTTCCTCTAGACCTCTGTTGTGTGGTGTCCCTCAGGGCTCGGCTTTGAGCCCAACCCTTTTTAATATATAACTCACCCCCCTGGCGTAGTTGGTGGAGCAATGTGGTGTGAAAGTGGTCTCATATGCTGATGACACTCAGCTGGTGTTCTCCTTTATGGAACACACTGAGGCAGCTTTCACCAATTTTAAGCAGTGTCTTCTTAACATCTCGTCATGGATGACGGACAGCTGTTTGAAGTTGAACACCAAAAAAACTGAGGTGCTGTTTTTTTAATCAAGCGTCTCCTCCTCGGTCAGAACTCTGGTGGCCTCCAGAGTTAAATCCTCCTCCACTCCCAGTTACTACCGCGAGGAACCTGGGATTCCAGTTTGACTCTAAATTTACAGGCATGGCCCAGATCTGTCAAGTCTCCTCTCTGTTTTTGGAAGCTGAAAGCCTTACAGAGGTTTCTTCATCTCCTTCCTATGGATTGTAGAAAAACTATAGTCCACGCACTAGTTACATCACAGCTGGACTATGCTAATAGCCTGTAACTGGGTTGTCCTGCTTATTTGATCAGGAAACTGCAGATTATCCAAAATGCGGCAGCCAGGCTTATTAGAAACGTGCCTCTCCGCCATCACATTTCCCCTCACTTGCGTAGTCTTCATTGGCTGCCGGTAAAGAGAAGAATAGAATTTAAGGCACTGACTCTGGCCTACAGAACAGCTGGAGATACCGGCCCACAGTATCTGAAGCGGAGACTGCTGGAATACCGCCAGACAAGAGTTCTAAGATCTAATCAACTGGAACTGCTTGCGATTCCACGCTTTGCAAAGGCCAGGATTGGCAGGCGAGCGTTTGCAGTAAAGACCGCTTCTTTATGGAATGCCATGCCGGTACACATCCGAAAGGCTACATCTGAACTACTGTTCAGAAAGGCGCTGAAAACCTGGCTCTTTGGCCTACCCTAGAGATCCTTCATGAGTCCGTGAGTCCTCATTTGTTGTTTCTGTTGTTAGCGCCGGGACACTTCCGTTGGAGGTAGCCGTGCGCTCTATAAACTGTAATAATAATACTTTAGATAGAGCCTGGTTTTCCTCCAGCCATCCCTCAAGTCTGGCTGCTATAATTCTACCCAAAGGTTTAAGGGAGCTGTCTAGAGATTGGCTGGTAGCAGGATGGTAAATGTCTGTCCCCTTTCTTAAAAATGGGGACGACTACCGCTTCCTTCCAAGACAGAATAGACGCCCCTTTAATGAAAGCTTTAAAGATATTAGCTAAAATCTGTGCCCAAAGTGCAATATTGTGTTTAAAAAGATCTAGGGGGACTCAATCGGGACCAGGGGATTTCCCCACGGGACTCTGTTTAAGGGCGACAATTATGTGCTTAACTGAAATGAAATCACTAAGTATGGAATATAGCTCCAGGTTACCGAAGACTACCTCATTGTTCTCCGGAATAATCTCCATGATACCTGGGTTAAAGATATTGTTGTAGTGATCCATCCAAACCTGCACTAGGATAACAGTGTCCAGTGAGGGCTTTTCATACCCTGTGAAAAACAGCAGGTTAACGACCTTCCAAAATAGTGCAGAGTCCTTAGAGTTCAAGGCTCTTTCCAAATCCTCGGACGCTTCCGCCCTTAACTCTGATCTGCTAGCCTCCAGGGTGCAGATGTAGTTTGCACTTAGAACATTTCTTTGAAGCAGGGTTTAGAGAAAAGGACTAATATCAATTTCTTATGGGCCACAGAACCTGCATGATTAAACCAGCCTATAGATGCCCCAGGCCCTTGTCTACTGCTGTGCATAAAACCTTAAAGCGTTGGAGATACTCACGTGGCTCCTCCTCTAAGGTAAGTGCTGATCTAACCTCTCTGTTCTCACTCACAAGCTTGTGCAAAAAAAATCTCCCTATCCACCCTCTGCCATTTTATCCTAATGCCCTTATTACACAAGTGCGAGGGACAGGATGAGTCCGACAGGTGAAGATCCAACATTACAGATAAGGAGTTGTGATCACCAATACAGGAGATGGATACATCGTAATCTAATATTAAGTTAGCTTAATCCTGGGACACCATAATAAAATCAATCTCACTACCCTTCAGAGCACCATTGTATGTGGCGGGTAAAGGGGATCCAGTGCCTTATAATCTTTGGCAAATACCAGGGATCTAGTGAACATCGATCTATTCAGAGCATCCCCAAAAGGGGTATGCTGGGAGTGTACAAGCTTCTCCCCATCCGTTGTCTCCAAGCCACAGGAAGAGGGATCCCTGCTACCACACAATCTGGTGTTACAAACCCCGCGCATACTATTAGGGTTTACTAATCATAGCTATCCTGAAAGCTCTCTAGGTTCCTCTCCAATTCTTCAATTAGGGTGCTCACGCGTGAATCAAAAATGTTATTGTACATAATACCCAGGACAGCATCGAAAAAATATAGGATCTGCAATAGAAGCAGCATATAATTTTGCCTAAACTAAATTATTCTAGTAGATCAGCCAGTTAATTTAATTGAGCATAAAATAGCTCAACCTTCCTTGGCACTACCTGCACGAGCGGGAGTGGCAGCTTTGCACAAAAGTATAGAATCCATTTATACTAAAGTTCTCAAGCGCAGTGGGACAATGTCTGCTTTGTTAACATCGGAGAGCCAATCCAGATTTAGTCATTTGGAGTGAATGCCGGCAATGTTCCACATGACATTCTCAGCCCTCTCGGACCAGCCTTTTCACACTCCGAGATGGGTTTGGGACCAGTAGAGGATGTAATGGAGCACCTCTCTGGGGACCCACCCAGCCCAGCCTGCCCAATTGCGTTAATACTGTCAGGAGCCAGTTCTGCTCGACTCCCATTAGTAGAAAGTCAGTGAAGTACTCTAGTGATGTAAGGGCTTCGAAAGAATTCCGAACCTCCATGTTGTATAATGGATTCACAGCCTTCAGGTGGGACTCTTTGCCTTTCCCAGGACGTAGAAAAAGCACCAGCAGTCTATAAAAGTATCCCAGAGGCAATACGTGACTAGCACCAGGGGCCGATTACTAAAAACAACCTTAGTAGGGGATTGACTGTGTTAAGAGACTTAAAATTAACAGTTACACAGTCCCCACTCACTTCATGTGTACCAGGACCAACCCACAGTGATCTTCGTACCATTAGAATTTGATTTGCAAAGTTAAGGGACCACCCAGTACTTTTTCCAGAAGCAGGGAATTACTTTATTTTTCGGAGCCACGTGGTCTTCTCTAGTCAGAGACTTAAGGGTTGGGACGTTCAAGACCACCACATAGGGAGTACATTCTGGTGGAAGCTAAGGGAGAGTTTTCCAAGGGGCTCTGGGGTCGACGTACATGGGCTGGACTTTTCAGTGCTTAGGACTATTAATACGATTTCCTGGAAGAGAACGTTTTCCAAAGGTATAGGGGCTCCATTCAAGAAACCAGTGCCTCCATGACCCACTCCCTCTACTAAATTGTTCTGAGAAATATCCTGTGAGCTTGAGATACCCCTCCCATGATAGCTGCAGCACCCGTTCCCAAGTGGTTTTGCCAAACTCGAAGTGGAGGGGGCACCAAAGAGGGAGGGCTGGGAACCAGCCTTCACAGCCCCTACGGGTGAAACCTCAGCTTGAACTGCTGCCGTCAACAACTGTACAGACATAGCTGAGCTTGGTTTAGATATTTCAGCCTCTATTCTCCCCAAGAGAGCCAAAATGGGGGTCGAGCTTGTGTGTGGGGGGGGGGGGGGGGGGGGAGACACACACACACACACACCAAAATTTGCAGATATCATGCAAACTAAATTTAATTAATCTGTAACAGGTGTTGTGCTTTTTTTTTTTTTTAACAATGGATCTGGTCTAGTTCCATCATTTTTTCATTTTCGGTTCTCCAGCCTTTTTGGAGGATTGCCGATCATAATACTGCTAAATTGGCTGTCGTATCATCTTTGTCCTGTTCCGCCAAAGAAATCAAAAATATGCAGTACCCATATCAAACTGAACAAAGTTGCATAGAGACTAACACGCTACATGGGACATGCTTGGCTAACTGAACTCAGCGAGCACTGGATGCTCACCTTTCGCAAAGTGAATGCTACACAAGTAAAACCTGTGTTCTGGTGCATGAACTGTCTGACTGACATCTTGAATTTACATTTGGAGCAGCCCCTAGTGGCTTATCTCGATTTGGAACTAATCTTGCAACCTCTATATAAGCAAAAGAAACTATGCCGAGCAATGCAACTGCCCCCTCTACAGGATGCTGCCTATGACAGAGCAGTATCACCAGCAGAAGTTTGACGGAGCTCTTAAAGAATGACTTGACTCATTGTTATTCTTCGAGTCCCCTGGAGAGGAACCACAACCAACATCCAGTGTCTCAGATGAGCAAACAATTGCTGGTCCATCTAGGACACCAACCATTAACTATGAACATGCTCTGCAAGGATTTCGCAAAGACCACATGTAAGCTGTATGTGCACCCGACGATGTTGACATGTCCTCTGATGAGTGAACTCAACAAGTAAGTCAACCATCTAATGAACTGTATCCACCATATGTACCACAAAGCCTGCATGAACAGAACTGAAAAGAAAACTTCTCTTTCTTCTCCCCTAATTTTTGCTTTTTGGTCCACTTACTTTTAATCTGGCCTATCTATATTATCACTGGTATATTTATTCGCCAAACCCCCATAAAATGCTCTAGATTGATTAGGAAATATGATGGTTATTAGCTGTAATGTTGTAACTAAGCAAGGAATACAAATATTAATGTTTCGCTATGGGAACTATATATTGTCACATATGATTTATACCTTCAGCGAATTTAACAGCTTCTATATTATCTTGTTATACAAGTATATTACATCTAAAAGTTTTAGACTTGTATCTTCCCTTAGATACATATAAACTACAACTTGAGAGCAAGTATTTTCCTACATATTAGTCAAATTCCTATTGGTTAGACACGCCCCTATGAAGTCACATTCAGACGTGGAGGCTGGGGATGACGTAAAGTCCCTAAGGTCTGACTCCATCTTTGGTAAGTCCGACTCCATCTTAGTTCACGGACACTGCCATCTTTCTTAACTTGGACAATGGAAGCTGCCGTATTCAGATTTATGCAGAATCATTGTCATGTCTGCCTTTAATCGCCGTTGGCTATCTTTCTAGGAACTGTGATAGCGTCAACTTCTTCAATTAATGACATAGATACAACTTCCAATGCAACATTTATCTGGGTCAAATGTGTACTCCTCACTATGTCAAGGTAAATAAGAACACATACAGACATCCAACCAAAATAATGTAGCCTGAATTTACGTCCTTTGGCCTAATATGTTCATAAGGAAACATTTGGGAGGCATATCTTAATGCACATAATCTATGTCAGACATTCTAAACTTGTTAGAAATTCCAATTCTGACAAGATTTAGGATACAAAGACTGCCACTTGACCACATGCCAGGAGAGGTCCTTCCCCCCAGATTATCACCCGAGATTCTGCTAGAGAGGGTCTAATCTGCTGCTAGCACACTTCACAGGTGATACATCTCGCCTGAAGCTGATAAAGCCAAGTCCCGAAAGACGACCGGCTGACTGGTACCACAGTGGGGGTTTGCCGTTCGCAGGGAACACCGTCTTCACGCCTCCGCTGATAAAGGCAACCTTTGCTGTCAACAAGGTATGCAGTGTGTCTCTTCTCCCTAAGAAACTCTAGATTGAAAACTGTTCTGCCTTTCATGCTCTTATAGTATAGCACATACAAGTAGGCTTTAGGTTCTAGACAACATTTTTAATGACAATTTATCAATGCTGGAAATTTTAATTGTTCTCATTATTTATAACGTGTTTTGTTGCTGTTTTTATAATAGTCTGTATATTTATTTTAGATGTACTGAGAAACAGTCTGCTCCTGTAGTAATAAATACTTTTAACTTAGAAGTGTTAATTCTTCTTAGTACAGTGTGCGATACTGTGAATAACTAAATAAGGTTGTTGCCGTTTCCACAGCGCCCCTGATGCCTTTACAGGATTGTTAGCAACCCAAAAGCAATACTTCTAGGCCAATTATAAATTGAATATTGTTTTGCGGAGCTACAATAACTTGTCTTTCACATTCATAGCTGGTGCATTAAACCAAGTCCACCCGTGTCATCCGTGGGTGGGAAAGCACACATTGTAGGGTAACACCAAAGTTGTAACTTACACAACAGTGTCAACTGTACCTAAACTATCTTCTGCAACTAACTGCCCACACCAGATAAAATACACTGGTGACCAGTTATATCTCCCAATGGTGAGAAGTAGAAAGACTGCTCATGTGGCACGCAGTAAGGACTTTAAAGTATCAAACTGTTGTACAACCTTTCAGCCTTTATTAAATCTGGTGACAATGTCCAGTAAGTGCCTACATAACAAAAACAAAGAATCCTTAAAATCCAACTACAACACCCTGCAACAGGGCTGCCCTTAACACCTGCCATATAAAATGTCGAGAGCTGGATATTGCCAATCTTGCCACACAGACGCAAGTCTATTTTCAAAGAGAGGTTAATACTGGAGGGCTTAGAAGCCATAAACCATTACATTCTGATTCAGCCACCTCAGTTCAACTCACTGTCTTCCAAGGGCTTGATGTCAACCTTCAGCTGCAGGAAGGGTGTAGAGGCACAGCCGAATGCTGTGCCCAGGTCCCATTCAGACACCAGTGACAAATAAGCTTCCTGTCCCAACTTATCCCGGCCCAGGTAGCTGATTCCAAAATTCTTCTTCCTGAAAAGATGCAAAGGAGAGTTAATGGAGCACAAAGGTCCCTCTGACAATGTTGTACGTTTTGCAGGATAAATAAGAATTAATATCTTTCAGAGACCAATCTGCCAGATTAATGCACCACTATTAGGACTCACAATAGATTGTAAAAAAGGCTAATATTGAATCTTTTTGTCCTTTTGACCAGTGGGACGGCATTGGCAAGCTTGGAGTATGAAAGCATTTTCATATTGCTTAGATGTTTATTCGAGATCAGTCATTTCACAAGCTCGAGCAGTATTGATGGCAATGCCGCCATCTTCCCACTCAAAACTGGGGAGATGGAGGAACAGGTTTTAAACACAACAGGTGATCTTCAAACAATATGTATCTGGGCACTGTCAGGAAAGAGAAAGACAATGACCGAGACAAACATTTCAATTCCAACCATATATTGCATTCCTACTTACCTGATATAAATAATAGCATAGACATTTTCCTGAAGCTTGCAAGAAAAGCAGACAGAGCTTCATTCACAGCGGTAGACAGACGAGAAACTAAAGGACCAGGTCCAACAGTCCCTCCAAGAATGCGGTATTTATGAAGCTGAATGAATGTCACAGAAATCCCCAGCATAGAAGAATTTTCCACTATAGCTTGTGTTGATCTGGTATGTTTGCATACAAGTTTCCTTAAACCAAATCTGGTATTTTTAAGTAGGTTCAATTTGGCCTGCGCTTGGGTCATTTGTCTTTCACTCTCGAATAAGGTGTTTCCTGACAAATATTGCACAGAAAACAAAGCCTAGTCACCGTCCATGATTATACCTAATCAGATTTATCATATAATCAGAATGGGGACTGCCATCACAGCAGGAGAAAATTCTGCTGAACACAGCATACAAAGCATTCGCAAAGTCAAAAGGTCTCGCCCATTGGCGAGCTGTTAGCTTTGGCAATCAGGTATGGTTGGCTAATTGGGGAGGTGGGGCCGGAAGAGTGGATAACAGGATGATTTTAAAAAGCGCTATAAAGCGGCCAGCACAGGCAGCATCATAGCGCTTTTTAGATCAAGACTGCAGAGACTGGGCGGTTGGGGGGGGGGGGGGGTGGAGTAGAACCAGAGATGGATGAGAATAAACAGGGAGGGGTTTGGGATACGTTAATAAACGCATGATCTTGCAGGCTTGACCTTAGTAGCTGGAGTCATTTTACTTCACACTAGGGTGGGTATCAAAACAAACAGAGGTATAAAATACTATTTAATGGTCCCAAAAAGATCTACTGGGCTAAAAGACAAACAGGCTGCTTTTACAAGCGTCATTTACATGTCGCATTAGTGCTGTCTGCATTCCTTCTTTAGGTCGAAGCCTAACAGGCAGCGCAGCTATCTGGTATGCTAACAACTTCTTGTGGGCATTCTCATAGCTTCCATGGAAATACATTCGGACCGATAGCTTTGTAACTCACATTTGCCTGCTTTCCATTTGCTGGCTTTATTTACTTTAGGATGTCCAGCTCAAGTTTGTCTGACGATGAAGCATTGCTTGTTTACTGTATCTTTTCGAGTGTTCATTTTCTGTAAACAAACCTTTAAATCTTGGTCTGGTCACTATTGCTGTGCATTTAAAGACAGAGGTCACATGTTAGGCTCTGTTTTCCGAGGCAGCTTGGTGTTTACTTTTCTTTCTCTGACTTCGAAGTGAAAGGCTTTTTTCTAGCACACAACAAAAATGAACTGTGCTGACATTTTAGGATCTTTCAAAATTAGAAAAGTACAAATTAAGTTTCTTTTTTTGTAAATCTAAAGTGTGGTGTAAACAAATATTTTAATATGATCAAAATATATCAGTACACTAGGTGATGGCATTTCCATAATTATCATTTGTACGCAGCAGTAAAACTGTATGTGTGCAAATGTAATGGTCATTTCAATTGAAAATGTGTGGTCTGTAATGGCAGTGCGCTACCAGACCAGCAAGTCTTTCTCCGGCCCTTCATGTCTTCCCAGAAACCCCTGGTTTGTGGGGTTCCCCAGGGTTCCGCACTGAGTCAGTCCTCTCCTCTTCAACGCCTACCTCCTGCCACTCGCAGCACTGGCTGAATCCTGCGGAGTAAAGGTGATCTCCTATGCGGATGACACCCAAATGTTCTACTCCTTTAAAGAACAATCAGAGGCTGCATTTGCCAATTTTAGAAGGTGCCTGAGTAACATCTTGGCTTGGATGACTCAAAATTGTCTCAAGCTGAACTCTGAGAAAACCGAGGTGCTTTTCTTCAACCAGCAGGCCCGCAACCCGCTGTGCTTTGGTGGCCTCAAGAACTGAATCCCCCTTCCGAGCCAGTTGACTTGGTGAGAAACTTGGGGTTCAGATTTGACAATGAGCTCTCTTGTAAATCTCAGATTAGGCAAGTCTCCTCCTCACGTTTTGGGAAGCTTCGAACTCAGGACTGCGAAACTATGGAATGCCCGTGCCACTCCCTCTCTGCCTGTCTGAATCAGAACCTGCTTTCTGACAAGCTCTAAAAACCTGGCTCTTCAACTGCTCTAAAAATTAATCACTGTGCACCTGTATCAGTTGACTGCCTTAGCGCCATGACACCTCCGTTGGGGGTAGCTGTGCGCTGTACAAATGGCCAAATAAATAAATACCATCCATACTCCATACTACGCCACTCCATTCTACAAAACAACTCTGCTCTATGCCCCTCCCTCCACTCCATTTCATGACACTTCCCAACACTATTCTCCGCTCTATGCCCCTCCTCTCCATTTCATTTCATGACACTTCCCAACACTACTCCGGTCCGCTCCACCCCGCTCTGGTCCGCCCTGCTCCGGTCCGCCCTGCTCCGGTCCGCCCTGCACCAAGGGGTACACTATGCACATCGGAGGTAGCCCTGACGACCTGGCGTGCGGCGGAGCTAGACACTTTAGGCGATTTGTATAGAGACGGCGCATTATTAACATTTGAAACGCTGGTTGAAGATGCGGAGTTGCCAGCAGGTCAATTCCTTTTACATACTTCCATCCTGAAGGCTTTGACAGCCGCCTGGGGGAATCTGAGAACTGAGCTACAGACACACCTCTTGATACAATACTTACATGTAATGGGAGCGGGATCGCATGTGGTACACTGGCTGGTGGGTGCACTACTTGCACATACGTTGAAGCCGATGCAACGTCTCCGAGCAAGGTGGGAGACTGATAGAGGCCGGCCCTGGACTGATAAGGAATGGGACGTCATATTAGCGGGCGCTAAACACATACCAAGGAACTCTAGGTTCAAACTTATACAAACATATCATACAGAGGGCATACCTCTCGCCTGACATGATAAATAGATATTTCCATGCCACCACCTCTGCATGCCCACGCTGCCAACATCCTGATGCTGATCTGCTTCATATGCTGTGGGCTTGCGCATTCCTTCAACATTATTGGCAGGAGGTCGTCACAAACCTAGCTTTCTGCACAGACACACTATTGTCATGGGAAGGTTGTAATCTAGGGCTTTATGCCAGGTCCAAGAAGAATAAGGTCACCTCGAGGTTCCGAGATTTAGGTCTACTTACGGCAAAGCGCTTAATAACTAAGAAATGGAAAAATGCAAACCCTCCAGAGACACTTAGTTGGAGGCGTTCACTTACAATATGGGCACAAGCGGAAAGCACGGCGCTATATAGAGAGGAAACAGCGGGGCTCCGCACATTTCCCATTGCGCAGAGTTGGGACGCCTTACTCACTGCCTTGTGGGCAGGCCACGCAACGGAGGCAAATAATACCCAAATTGCTGACCCGAGCCAGGAACACTAATTCCTCACCGCTTAGTTAAGTGCCGCAGGTGCGCCTCAACACGCACAGCAGAATACACTACTGCACCCCTGGATCATTATAGATAATCACCTGCACCCCCTCCGTTTTCAGACAGAGGTCTTCTTTGTTGGTTGGTAACTATGCCCCACTATGCGCACTGCTCCAATCTCTGGTCGGATATGTTGTTTAAATGATAACGCACTGATGATACAGCTTCGTACCCATTGATTGTTTGAATTTTATAGATGGCAGATTGTTCTTTTTTATATTATAAGTTTGTTTGGTTGGAATGTTTTTAAAAATATGTCTTATTGGTACATTCCAGTGTCTATTCTTTGCGTCCTCTCATCATGTAAATCACGTGTTTTTTTTTCTCTCGCAGTGCATTGACGACCAGGTCTGACTGGCAAGTTTTCTATATACAAGATGTATAATAATAGGATCCTGCCATAACAGTCCGGAAATGTCATAAGTAAAATGCGGACAGTGCGGATTGTAAAATGTAATATATGATGTAGCAAAAATGTGAGCAAGGGCACGCAGTGACCCCAGGACACATGTTCGCAAGATGCAAGAATCTGTAATTGAGAATGGCACACTAATGTCACTTATGTTGTTGCACCGGAAAATGTTATTCTATATATGTGCTCTATACTTCTGTCTTTAACACCCGAGTATACTGTATAAAATCGTGATGATAGTCACGTCAAAAACAGAAAATGCCAATAAAGATATTTAAACAAAAAAAAGGGATGACAAACACAAACCCATGTCTGGCACCAGATCGGTTAGGTACAACTCGCTATATTTCACTTACAGTAAGGAGCAAAAACACGCATGCAAGCACTCCAGACCACATTGAACAATGGTGTGAGAAGAATGGCCTTCAGGTTAATAAACAAAGACACAAGCCATTCACTCATGACTGCATGCATCTTGAATACGTGCAGTACAAGGAAATCCTTTCACCTAACCGCATGCCCAGCAGCAGGCAATATACTTCAATATCTTGCCTTCCATTTAAGGTGTGAAGGTGGCAAAAGGACTCACCCATTGAGGTCAAATGCCCGAATCAAGATATGCTGCAATACGTCCAGCGAGGTAATCTGGGGATCAACGGCAAACGTGCGGAACTCAGGCTGCAGAAATCCCTCACACTTCTGAAAGACAAGAGAAGCAAAGGGAAGGTGGTGAGGGCAAAGGGCCAATGGGCGCAGACCGGTCCCTGTGTAAACGGCAATAAAGGTAAAGCTGCGACCATGAGTAAGCATGCCCCAAGCAAGCTAAACTGTCAGCGAAGCTTGTGCTTCAAATGCTTTTGAATCCCATGTGGACAGCTTTAATAAAAAGGTACATGCAAGAAATATATTTGTTTAGCTACTAAGCAGATCATTAGAGAACCTCACCTTTGTACATCACTGCCATATCGCATTTAGTCACACTATAGCAGAGGGTGCCCACTCAGTGTAGAACCTGTTGGATGTTCATTCAGCCTAAAGTTGGATCAATGTCTTTCGGATCAGTGTGTTAGACAGGAATCTATTCAAGGAAAAGAGCCTGCAAGCAAATAATAGAGCTGGTTTGCTGCCTAGAGGGATTAAAGCATGCTTCTCAGAAAGGTATGGCTGGGAAGAAAATTCACTTTTTCTTTGTGCAAAGAAATCTAATGTTTGCTCACTTTTCTCATTCAGAACTAAATGAGGAGGTAAGCCACAATAAAGATAGTAAGCTACTGTAGCTGAAAGTATTTTTATGGTCCAGATTCTTCTGGCAAGCAGCTTTGTGGAATATAGGTAAAACAGTTTCTTTTAAAGAAGGTTTACACCATAGTTATTAGCTAAAAAAAAAAAAAAAAGCCATAGTATTTAGATTCAGGTGAGATGAACCCTAAAAATCACTCAACAGTTCATGCCAAATCACAGTACTAGCCATTCAATAAGAAACAAGCAAATGAGATTGACAAGTCAAGCAATGGTAAGCTACGGACTGCCCGAAAGTCCACTGTAAGGATTAGTATTTTCCACAATAGGTCTCCGACAATAAACAGCTAAAAGCAGTCTGTAGGCGAGCCCTACAAATAACCAAAGCCCCTCATTTTTTGGATATCATCATGGATGTTAATGTTTTTCCTAAAGCTCTGGTGAAGTTTTGAATTGGTGTACCTCCAGCCCTTCAACGTTACTGTGACAGAGACTAGCCCTTATCTATCGTGGAATTCTCATATCAGATGAAATACAGTTTTCAACATGCTTTTAGAGTTTCACCCAGGTGAGGAAATTCATCAGCGCACTGGGTGGTGATATAACAGACAGGGGATTCGGTTTTTCCATCTCTCTCTCGAACTGTAGTTATACATACATCTCTCAGAAATACAGTTCATAAAGGAACAAAAAATGCTCTGCTCTAGCTTGGAGCTACATGGTGGGGGTGTCAGACAAAAACAGTGTGAATCAAATCTGCAAGGGGAGGCTGAATAAGCAGACCCTATAGCTTATAACAATAAAGCACGCTCTATATAATAGAGTTCGCAAGTGCGATTCTACAGGGGGTTTACCCCCAATATATTGACTCTAATATTACCATCCCTCTATGTTGATTGAGCCTACTGTATAACAATGGTCACTACACCAGAAGCCACAATTCCGGCTACCTTTACACACTATACAGTAATGGGGAGGTGAATATCGATTAAAAACAAAATAGGAGTCATAGTATTAAAAAAATAATAATAATTATATAGGTGTATAACAGAAACCCTAGGCAACGTAACAACTTTAGCCTAACTGAGGAACTGGGTTTTTTAGTTCAGGACAGGCGCCAAACCTTGCGCCCACGAGCACCGAGGAAACAAAACACAGGCGCAACTGCAGAAGACGCGAGTGCCGAAAGCGGTGGAAATCAAAAAGGAAGTTACAACAAAAAAAGGCAACTGGAGGAGCAAGTAACTGAGGACTCCAAGACCGTAATCAATCTATCCGACTTACAACTAACCAACGCGGAGACACAACTCCTCTACTTGGGCTTGACCTACTGCCCGGAAAGCAGTTTCGATTACACAACTACTAGAATTGACATTTTCAATTTCATTCGGAAACTAAAACTTATCAAATTTTTCAAACAGAAGCATGTCAACAATCCTCCAGTAACCGGCAGGAACACCAGTGGCCGCACTGATGACAATCTTGTGGTATCGGATATTTCTACCATCCGCATCATGACTGAACTAGAGTCCCCCTCTGATAATGCCTCAGCACAACAGCTGTTACACAACGCAGGCATTAATACCGCCACTACAATCACCAGTCCATTCCGACCGCCATCCACGTTCACGCCCACCATGCCCAGAGATGCCATTGACATTTACAATGATGTAATCACAGAGGAAATTAAAGACTTGCACAAGCGCATATCCCGCGCCAAACGGAAAAACAATTTCAAGCACAAACAATACATGAATTTAATGAAAAAGCTCAGACAGATCTGATATCATCATTAACAAAATCGGATAAGGGAGGTAACATCGTCTTATGGCCAAGGGACATGTATAAGGAGGAAGCCCACAGACATTTGAATGACGCCTCTTGCTACAGGACTACTAATATGAAGGAAGTAGTTGCAAGTGGGAAAGAATTGAAGAAAAGCCTTAACACCTACAGAACACAAGGCGTTCTGAGTAAGGATGAGTTTAACTTCCTAAATAATGAATTCCCTGTTCTCCCTATACTTTACTTCCTTCCCAAGGTCCATAAAGGAACATCACCTGTGCCAGGCCGCCCAATTATCTCGGCACGCAAAAGCCTTTGCGAAAACATATCCAAATATGTTGACTACTTCCTTCAAGAGCATGTCATCAATTTACCCACTTACTTAAGAGATACCAGTGACTTTCTTCTCAAAATCAAGAATGTTCCCTGGTCCCCAAACTGCGTCCTGATGTCCTTGGACATAACTTCGCTGTATACCAGCATACGACATAAAGATGGTGTAGATGCATGTAAACAATTTTTGGACAAAAGACCTATCAATTGTTACAAACATAATGAACTTGTCATGTTCCTTATCGAATGGTGTTTGCAACACAATTTGTTTATGTTCAACAACAAGGTAAACCAGCAGCTCAGGGGTGTTGCCATGGGGGCTTGCTTCTCCCCCAGCTACGCAGGTCTTCATGTGGGCTGGTGGGAGGAGCGGGTCCTCAGGGGGACACACTCAGAAGCTTGGTCCAACAATATGCTTTGCTGGGTGCGTTACATAGATGACGTGTTTGTGGTTTGGAAGGGCACAATTGAAAGTGCAGAGACGTTTGTAAAAGAGATTAATTGCAATGATTGTAATTTAGAGTATAATGCCACCATGAGCAGGGAGTCAGTGGACTTTCTTGATGTAAAACTTTGTCACTGACAACAAACTGCATTCCACCCTCCACAGAAAGACCACAGCCGGCAATTCCACCCTCCATGCCACCAGCTTCCACCCTAAACACCTCATAGCAAGCATTACATATGGAGAAATGCTGCGCTTACGTCGCATCTGCAGTAACACCACTGACCTAATCAATTGTCAATTAGATTCACACAGGAGATTCAAGGCTAAAGGCTATACTGAGAATACCATCACTGCAGCAATGAACAAAGCCAACTCCATACCTAGAGAGGTGCTACTCCAGGGTAAAACAACAGACAATATTGACAACACTGACACGCAGTTAGAGCCATCCACGGAGGGCTGTGTTACCACTCGCCTTATCATCACGCTTAACACTGAGGCGCGAGCACTGAGATCCATCATCAACAAACACTGGGGTATCATCAAGACAGACCCCACCCTGGGACTCATGGAGCTCATAGGCCGGACATTACCTACAGAAGAGCTAGCTCCATGCATGACGCCATAGTCAGAAACAGCCCTGCGATAATAACCACTACCAACTGGCTATCCAATGTCAAATCGTTCTTCAAATGCAGCAGTTGCAGGGCCTGTAGATTTGGCATTAATACCAACCAAATCACCGCACAATTTAGGAGCAAACCCATTACCATCACACAAAGGTTGACTTGCAGAACAGAATTTGCAGTATATATTCTCATATGCAGCTGTGATCTCGGGTACGTGGGGAGCACCAAGCTCCAGGTTCACTTACAACACATCAGAGCAATAGTTAACAGCGACCCCACATATGCGGTCGCCAGACATTTAAAAGAAATCCATCACAACAACCTGGACCACTTGAAGTATTGCGTAGTGGACTGCGTTCCACCACTCAGGCGGGGTGGCAACAGGGAAAAATTGTTATGACAATTGGAGTCTAGGTACATAATAGAACTGAACACCAAGGCCCCCGCAGGGCTCAACCTCAGTGAGGACCTATACAACTTCCTATAGTCAATCCAGGTGTTCGCTCCAGTTACGGCACAGTTACCTTGACATATTTAAATTTTTACTCTTGACATTGGTCTCCTCACCTTTTGCTCGCCATGCCCAGTGTTCTGCAGCCTTCACAGTATAGTACTCAACTGTACTGACGCACTTGCCTCCTCCACAGTTTGCGCTCCACATTGCAATTATTGCGATTCTGGTTTTGATGGGGAGTCGGCTGACTCCAGCTAGGCTGTCTCTTTGACTTGTATATATCCACTTATTCACGTAGCATATGTGATTTTAACCCACATGCACTTATTTCACCCACTACGAGTCTAAATAGTCACCACACGCCAACACACATGTGCACTTTCCCGGCTTCCCCGTCCCCCGCCCATTAGATACATTCATTCACTAGTGACCCTCTTTGTCGTTAGTTACACACAGCGCAGTATGCACTAGCATGAGATTCCTTTGTGAGACACAGACATGAATGACTTAACTCATTACGATTAGACTCCATTAATGTAATGAGCTCTTGCATTTAAGCAGGCAGTGTGAAAGCTTGTCACTTATGCTTTCTCTACCCCAGACAGCCTACGGGGCTTCGATCTGCAGCTGCATCATATAAGGCGGTTTTAGTCTTATTGCCCCCGTGCCTGTGGCACCTTACCCGCATACGGATCCATTTACATAGCGCATGCCATATTACAACCATTTAGCCATAATACACGCAATACCAGCGTTTGACATTGGGGCTATACATGGTGTGCCGTTTTTTGGTACCTGCAACCTTGATTTCAAAGGTATTAACCTTTTTCACTTTCACTCGGGGACATAAGCACTACCTCAGCGCCTCTTATACATTTATGCTTCTGCACACGCACAATATCACATGATTCATATACTACGGGGCTGTCTTCACAATGTTCAAATCATTAGTCTTTCAATCATGTCTGCAACTGCATTTTGCTTTTGACTGTGCGCCTAGTCATCGGCTGATGACTAGGAAAGTTTACTGCATGTCGTAATTTCACTGTAATTTTGTAAAGTCATGACAAACATAGAAAAGTCACTATCTCAGTATATAAACCATGTTGGTTTACACAGCGCGTTGTGATCAAGACCGCAGGCTTGCAGTCGAAACGTTATCCTGACATGTTAATGCAATAAATTTCTTCATTACATCTTTAATTGGAGTCTGTGCCCGGGCTTGACCCGGCGTGGTCGTTCGATGGGATCCTGGAGAGATATATATATATATATATATTCACCAAACTCCTTCTCCACGTGTCAGTTTCCCTGGGCACAAAGAAAGAGCGCGGACCTAGTCAATCTTCAATATGCAATGTTTATTTGTGCTCCCCAAACAATGCTGCTGCCATGACGCGTTTCGTCCCTCTAGGGGACTTGATCACATGACGCGCTGGTAGTTTAGGCAATTATTTAAATACTGTTTGCAACGTTATCATGTGACACCTTTCTTAAAGTGCACGGTGCTCATAAATAAAATAAAGTTTAACATATCCAAACTAACAAAATTGACAATATAATTCCTGCATAAATGCTGTTTGCACCGATTTGTTTCTTAAATACATATATATATAAATATATAAATGCATATAAAATTCGATAAATATATAAATACATAAATGTTACATTGAAAATCGGTTTTAAAACATGTTTTAGTTACGACTCAAAGGCTAATAGAGCCTAGTACTATTTAATAGTATCATCTTCCCTCTCATGTATATGATATAAATTGTCATTGTCTATGTTTGGTTATTTTAAAAAATAAATAAAGCGTGTTTGCTACCCTAACGTGCTATCTGCCTTAAACTATCTATTATAACCTAAGTAAGTGAAAGAGAATAAAAAAAGTGAATAAAAAAGTTTAAAACCTGAAATGTACTAAAAATCCTATTTAAGCGGTCTGGACAAGATGTTAAATTAAAATATTAAGGGGAACCCTGGTTGATTTAATCTATAGTTTCTTTAAAGTTTTTTACTGATATCCTATATTAGACACATCATAAAAAAAGGGGAGGGATATATATATATACACATATACATATATACACACACACACATACATATACAGAGTTGAAAAATTACAATAAAGAGGAAAATAAAAATCACACACACACACAGTTATGGTTCAGACACTTTCCACTGAAAAGGCACCTTACACGGACGAATCAGCACGAAACTTGTCAAATTAAAAGTTTTTTCAGCTAAGGTATGGCTTGTCAAATTTCATGATCTTCGATGCTAGGGAGAAAAATTGAAATGGGTGCAAAAAAGTTGCGTTTTCACATCTTAGCTTACATTGGTTTTGGCTGTAGTCACTAGCAAGATTTCCCATCAATGGATTAACACCATACTTGGCATAAAAGTAGACCTTTACTCAAACTGTACTTTGCTAGTTTAGTCTAAATCTGTTAAATAGTTTTTGACATGTAAGCATTTTTTTAAAAAGGTGCCATTTGGGCTTTAAATGGTTAACACTTTTGTAAAGCTTTGCTGGTGTGTCTATCGTACAAGAGACCAGGAAAAGAACAAGCATTGGCATAGCCAATAGGTCTCGCCTTTGGGACCTTATAAGTGTTTAGCCATGCAACACTTGATGTTGTTGCACCAATTAGGATTATGATTCGTGTGCCTATTTTGTGGGTCGAATAGGAGTGTCTTCCAGTTTTAAACGGCTTTCAAATACACACATTAGCATAAAAAAAAAACATTACAAAGAAAATATATGCAGCAAGAGCAAAAGCAAATTGTTTAGAAGAGAGTAATGAGGAAAGGGAAAGTAATACAATATATACACCTTTGTATTTATAGTTGCAAACATGGACTAGTCCTATTTAAACACCATATCAAAACCCTTCGATAAATGTCAAGGGAGCGAAATGCATCCAGGCAGTGCGCCTGGACAGAAAGCAGAAGTCAAGCCTCAACGTAGCAAGTCAAGTCGCACAGCGTGCAGTAAAGATCTCTCGGGATTCTTCCGAGGTTTTAATTGTCAAGAACAGCATTAATAAAGACACAAGGACAAAAAAATATACTATACCAGTGCAATACAGAAATAAGGATTCAAGAGTTTCAACCGCGAGCCCTTTGGCGAGCCAGTCAAAAAGATGCCACTAACTGTGTGAACTGAATTGCGGTTTTGCACCGTGGCACTTGGGAAAGAGATACTACAGTTTGTATGGTTTTGAAATTGCGTTTGTTTGGTCTTGAAGAAGGTGGTGTGACCAAAGCTTCCACCGAAAATCTGCGTCAAAACTATTTTGATTTTTATGAAGATTGTGTAAAATTATGGTTTGATTAGGTTGTGTATATAATTATTTTTAATCTGAATTCTATATTTGTGATTATTAATCAATTTTTGTGATTTAATACATTGGTTTAACACTTTTTGATTTGTTTTATGAGACGTCTATAGAAGTGACTGTCGGAACAGAGACGTATGGAATATTTGTTATGAACTGCCATTGTAACATCAAGTTACAGAGGGGAGTCAATTTGTATATTTAATTAATGACTAAACAACATTGGAGCGCATGGTGATTTGTTTTGGCATGTCACGAGTCAGGAAATATAAAACCCATTTCTGGGTTCTGAAATAAAACGAAAAGATACTGGCCCTCAGATCATCATACATGTTGGCTCAAGTTCGCAAATCAGACAACAAAGAAAACCAAATCAAATCGGACAGAGAGATCAAGGAACGCATGTGTGGTAATGCTCCATTCTTCTGTGGTGCGCAATATGTTACACCACACAGCTGCCAAGAAGTTTAGTATTGTGGAAGTGACAAAGCTACAATTCAATGCAGTGAAATAGCTGAACGTCTTCCAAATGGCTCAGACTTCAACAGACATCCCCAGCCATTTCAAAAGTGGGAGAATGGCCAATTGATGCAACATGGCAACGATCTTAGGTTTCAGGCTGATTAAGAAGGGCAATAAACTAGACCATGCTCGAGTCAAAGAAACAGGGTACTCAGGAATAATAAGGAATATCCCACAGGGTTAGTGCAAAATATTTTGCAAATACTTTCTCCCTCCATCACGGCGTTCGACAGAATGTAGGTTTCGGTAACGGAGAAAGAAATTTAAGTGAACCAGACTGTAAGCTTTTTAGTCATGATTCCCAGTATTATTTTGTGAAGTGAAATTGAAAAAGAGCAACACGTATACCAATGCAAAATATCATACTTTATCATTTACCATGTAGACTTCAGTTGTATATGTGCTGATTTCTTCTCGTGCCAGAAGGGTATAACATTTTATCACAGCCACAGTGTAACATTCCTAGTTTGGCCTTCTTGGTATCTGGCCCCTCATCAGCTTCACAACCTTATTATATAGCCCTTTATAATCAACTTAGTGCCATTTCTAAGAATGGTAGATCCCAGGTGTTGCAATTAGGTAAGCTAATTGCACAATTATCAACCTCACAAGCGGGAAAGGCTGAGTTGGCCGTACCGATATTCAGACCAGTAACCGACAGGTCAGACGAGATGCCAGCAGCAAACGTTCAACTCACTGAGACATCTAAACTGCTAGGAATGTTTCCTGCTCTGCAGTTTGAAGAGGACATCAAGGTCATAATGTTTGTTGTGTACATACCTTTCATCACACTCCGAGATCAGCAAGTGCTTTGAGAACAACATGGTATGTGAAAGTATATTACTTCAGTGAAACAATCCAAACAATGCAGCCTTTGGCGTTTGAACAGCTAGACTGGACCACAGCTCATTTGGCTTACCACAGTAAACAACCAACAGTTACTGCATCGGCCATCTTAAAATTAGTAATATTTACAGTTAGAAAAGAAATAAGATCCATTATATGAATTTACAATTGACAAAATATTTTTTCCAAGTTCCCCAGGAATAAAAGGTTGATGCAAAACTGCAAATAAACATCATTTCCCACAATACGAAAGGCAGAGCGGCAACATTTACAAAAGCTACATGTGAACATCTAAAGACGAGGACGCACCAGAGCAAAGATGCTTCTAAGTGGCACACGAAGTAAACGAGGAGTACGATACAAACGGAGCACACTGCCACGTACGAGTCAGGTCTTGTGCCCCAGAGGAGCTTCTTCCCTTACACCTCACATACCCCACGGTACAGGCAGCAACAAGGGGAGCCCCCTGCCACATTCATTACAGGAGTGTACTTACTCTGCATGTCACAGTCCACGCACTGAGTGTTGCCTCTGATGTTTTGGATCGACTGGAGGGCCAGGGCTTCGTTCTGGCTTGCTATCCGAGACTTGTTCTTGCTGCCAGATGTCAGAGGGAGAACGAAGTTATAGATGGGGTAAATCAGGGATGGAAATGTAGGAATAAGGACCGTGGGCAAAGGAGCGTGCGATTTAAGCTGATAAAGGGTGAAAAGAAGAGGCTTCCGACGGCAGAGAAAGACATGGTAGACGAGGGAGTAAAAGAGCACAAGAGAGGCGGGAGGAAACACGGGAGACCAGGAGACAGGACAAGGGCGGGGTAACAATGTGTGGTGAAGGGACACAGTAGAGGGGCAGCGGAATGGAGGAGGGACAGGTAAGAAGAAAGGGGAAAGGGTCACGAAGGGAGACTATAGCTCGCCTTCCCCTTTCTGTGCGGCCGCAGTCCTTACTGGGAGTCCAACAGCACCTTGAAGACCGAGTGACATTTCCTCTGCTGCAGGACACTGAGGACCGAGGCGGGGCAGGAGCCTCAACGGACGATACCGGTTGTAAGAGGAGCACAGATGCGCGCGCTCACGGTTTACTGCGCCCTTCTTTGCGTGCGTGCGCAGTCTGCTCATTTTTAAGCACTGCACTCGTGCTTGTGGCGCGCCCCTGCTCGCTCCCGCAAGGTGGATGCCGCCACAAGCACGAGTGTGTGCTTAAAAATGAGCAGCGCGACGGCTAAAGGCCCTCCTATGCAGCGAATGCGCGCTGCATAGGCGAGACCTAAAAAAGGAGAAAACACTGCTCGTTTGCAAGTCTGAACGCAGTTCAGCAATCCATCACTGTAAATAATGGTGTTGCCCACCATTGTGGGTAAAAAATCTCATTGGTGAATTTCTAAAAGTGTTAAAAAAAAGTGATAAGGCTGAAGGGGGTGTGTGGCATAGAGAAAGCAAGAGGCAGAGAAAAACAAGCATTGGCATAGCCAATAGGTCTCGCCTAGCCAAGAGCTATTGGTTTTAGCCATGTTGTACACCAGCTTAGCAGCTGTTCAGCATGGCTAAAAATTAGTGATGCAAAGGAGAGTGGCGCAAAGGAGAGAGTGTTGTGAAGTGCAGTGTCGTAAAGTAGAGTGCCGCTGGGTGTTATGGAGTGGTGTAGACAGTCGTGGAGCGGTATAGAGTTGAGTGGAGTGAATTGGAGTGTAAAGGATTGGAGTGGTGTGGCATAGAGGGTGTTGAGCAGAGTAGAGTAGATTGCCATGGAGAGGCATAGACTGGAGTAGTACAGTAGAGTGGAATGGTGTAGAGTGGAGGGGCGTGGAGTACTGGAGTGGCACAGAGTGGAGTACTGGAGTAGTGCATTGTAGAATAAAGTTGAGTAAAGTGGCATAGAGGGAGTTGTGTAGAGTTGAGTAGTGTCGTAGAGTAGAGTGGCAGAGAGAGGGGTTGAGTTTAATGGAGTAGAGCGTCATAGAGTGGAGTGTTGTAGAGTGGAGTAGAGTAGAGTGGCCTAGATTGAAGTAGCATAAAGTACAGTGGTGGAGTAAATTGGCATGGAGTGCATTGGTTTCGAGTAAAGTGGTGTAGAGTGCACTGGTGTTGAGTGGCGCAGAGTAGAGTGGCGCAGCATAGACTGCAGTGGCGTAGAGTGGAGTGGCGCATGAAGGGTTGAGTACAGTGGCATAGAGTAGACTGTTTCAGAGTAGGGTGAAGTGGTGCAGGGTAAAATGGAGTGATGCAGGATAGAGTGCAGAGGTGTAAAGTGGCATGGCGCAGAGTGCAGTGGTGCAGAGCAGACTAGAGCGGCGTAGAGTGCATTGGCACAGAGATGAGTGGTGCGCAATAGCATGCAGTGGCTTAGAGTGTAGTAGTGCAGTGTAACAGAGTTCAGTGGCGGAAAGTTAAGTCTCGCAGAGCAGTGTGTCTTAGAGTGCACTGGCGTAGAGTGAATTGGTGCAGAGTAGAGTGCTGTACAGAGCAGTGGCATACAGTAGTGGTGCAAAGTAGAGTAGAGTGCAGTGACAAAGGACAATGCTGTAGAGTGGTGCAGGGTAGAGTGGAGTGAGTTGTGCAGGGCAGAGTGGAGTAGCATAGAGTAATGCTGCTGCAAGGCGGTTATTCTCTCTCTCCCGAAGTTCTGCCCGGTGTCTAGTCTCATCCGCAGATTGCATTGGCTCCCGTATCCACTTTATGGTCCTGTGCATGGCCCATAAGACCCTGGTCTCCAAGGGGCCCTCCATTTTGTCCAATCTGCTTCTTCCGTATCTACCCACTCGGGCCCTGCGCTCAGCCAACCTTAATTTGACCTGTGCTCCACACGTTAAAAGAATAAGAGCAGGTGGCAGCACTTTCCAAACCAAAGCATCTACTCTTTGGAACACACTTCCCTTATCTATCAGGATCATTCAGAATCATTGGTCGTCCAGGAAAGCCCTGAAGACTTGGTTGTTCTCTTTTTAATGCTCTTGCAGCCCTTTTTGTCTGTCTTTTTTCTGCAGCCGTTTTGCTTGAGGCTAGCGCTGGGACACCCGTTGCTGGGGCAGCCATGTGTTTTACAAATTCTTTAACATAAAGTGGTGCAGAGTGCACTGGGGCATAGACTGGAGTGGTGCAGAGTGTCGTGGCCTAGACTGGAGTTGTGTAGAGTGCAGTGGAGCATAGTACAGTAGAGTGCACTGGCACAGAGTAGAGTGGTGCAGCGTAGAGGAAAAAGTGAAGTGGCATAGTGTGCAGTGGTGCTCAGCAGATTAAAGTGGCGCAAAGTAGAGTCAAGTGGTGCAGTGGCATAGAGTACAGTGGTGCACAGAATGGCAGAGAGTGCAGTGGCGAGAGAGTAGAGCTGCAGAGAGTACAGTGACTGAGTAGAGTGGCCTTGACAGCAGTGATGTAGAGTACAGTGGTGCTGAGTAGAATAGAGTTGTAAACAGGAGGCTTGGGTCCATACGCTACCTAGATTGGACCACTGCAAAATTGTAAACACACATAGTATCTAGATAGCTCAATTTAAACAAAATGCTAGACAAAACGAGCCTTTGTCCTTAACTCAGAAGCCCGTATGATTTATTTCACTTTTCTTTTTTTACTTTTAGAAAAACAAAAATTGTTGTATTTAGATCATGTCATCTTATCGGGCAACACTTTTTGCGATCATATGTGACCAACACTGTATAAAAGTACATAAACAAATCATAAGACAACACAGTAAACAGGTATAACGTATCAAAGCATAGCGAAACATATATGACCAGTCCCTTACTACTTTTGGAAACACTAGGCGGACAGTATGCTTCAGCAAAGAGTGTCTTTTATGTACCTGCCAGTGTTATTGGCTCTTTGAATTATAGTTTTTGGAGGGTGTTGTCAATAAGAGAGGTGATGGTGCAAGGATTCTCTCGTGGCACACCCTAGGAGTGCCTTATCCCAAGAGCTGGTGTCAACGCGTTTCAAACCCCATCTTGTTGGGGGGTTCTCATCAGGACCTGGGCTTGGTCGTGGCAACTAAAACAAGCATTGGCATAGCCAATAGGTCTCGCCTTTGGGACCTTATAAGTGTTTAGTTATCCAGCACAATATCCTTGGTGCAACAACATCAAGTGTTGCATGGCTAAACACTTATAAGGTCCCAAAGGCGAGACCTATTGGCTATGCCAATGTTTGTTTTTCCAAAGGCTGTCTTCATTAGCCTGTAACCCAGAGCAAGATAGAGACAGGCAGAAAAGGGAGAAAGAGCAGAAAAAAGTGTTGAAGACAGCAGAGATTAAATGAACATGGAGGGTGAGAGCACAGGGTGACTCAAAAGAGGCATAAAGTGGAAGCAAGGTTTGCAGTCCAAGTATTTGTCAACCCCTGCATTCAAGAGTGCCCGTGTCAGGTTCCTAAGGAAAACGCTTTGCCCTGCAATTGTTAATAAGAAATTAGAGACCGGATAAATCAACAAATTCAAATATCACCAAGTGAAGCTAATTGGATTCCATTCTTGAAATGTCACCACATCATTTTTGCCCCAAAACATCCGTGAAATTTACGAATTATTCGCAACAGAACATTTATCAAAATGCAGAGAGCCTTCAATTAGCTTCAACCCAGAGGCACCACTTGTTTTAACAATCACATGCAAAACGTAGTTAAGAAAGTGAAAGAGGCATGTCCATGAAAGTTAATGAAATATTTTGCACAGCACGATCTTAAAATAACAGGTCCCATTAGCAGGTTGTTGTGCAACACAACAAACACCACTGAATACAGCAAGACATAAAATAAATTGAAGGTTACCTCCTTTAATCATGGTTAAACATGTAATATTTAAAATGTATAACCCTCGGTGTAGGATACATTTGAAGAATCTATGTCTAGGGGCTATCTTGACGAAGGTAGATCCAGGAGGCCTGTATTCCGATTACGGCGTCTCCACCGCACCACATTCTGTGAACCTGGGCAAGTCAATGTATTCAAGACTCTGTTCTCTGATCTGCCAAACAGAAATCCATGTGAAACGACCAAACCAATGGCATGAAACGATACAAAATCACTCGTACGCTGAGACAAATTAAACGACTGCTACATGCAGACATAGTCAAGAAACTGACGAGGGTCATTCTGAGAAAGTTCGCAGGAAGATTTATATATACTTGGAGGATTGCCCGAAACAGTACCTGTTCACATCAGACTGAAATCAGTTTGTAGCAAGTGAAAACAAAACACGTTCCCATTGTTTCACAGGGTATAGCTTAGCAGAGCATTACAACTTGCAGAAATGTTTAACTAAAACCAAGAAATATCATGTCTTATAACGCTGTAATGTATATTTCAGTGTCCCGAAAACATCTACAGGGATGCAAGATTTTGGGTAATATAATGTTGCCCCCCCCCTTACCCGGCAAAATAAATCAGGCTTTGACGGACAGAGCTAGACTTTGCAGCGACATATAGCCACAGTGATATTTTGCCAACATTGCCGTGGCAGGACAATATGATACTTCTAGAGGATATCCTGGCTAAACTAATCCAGATGCTGGTAATATATTTTAGAAGTTGGAAATGCTTTGATCTGAATGGGGATACTTAGAAAATGCCATTCTTCCCGCATCAATTAACAAAACACATTTATAGCAATGCACATTACCAAGGAAAAACAACTCACACGTAATTACTAAGAATCTATGGAGTTACTGCCACGTAACAAACATATGTCTCTTTCAGGTGGAACAACAATTTCACACAAAAGTGAAGAAAATACACACACAAAACGGGTATTACGCGTGTTTACACCCTCTCGGACCATCATGAACTCGTCCATGTTATGGAAACTTTTACTCCCGCCTTTCAGGCCTCAAACAAGATGAACGTATTCGCGGAAATTACATAATCGAAACAAATGGTAAAGCTGTGTGATCTGCATTTACTGGAACAAAACCACAAGAGACATGGTGTGAAATAATCTCTCGATCATATTGGAATCGTCGAGACCGCGCAATCATTGCAGAAGCATGTTACTGTTCCTCAACGCAGCAATCGTTATATTTTATGTACAGTATCGTAAGTTATGTTGAACGTGGGGGTAAGAAAACAAAGCAGTTGCGACTCGAGCAATACAAAATGGTTAATGTGCAACATGTAATTAGCTTTCTACTTATTTATTGTGACTCACTTTTTCGACGGCTTTTCTCCAAAATGTAACATGGAGTGACCTCGAATTAACTGGTGGCTCACAATTTGATAGGTTTCCTTTCTCCAGGTTAACGTAGTGTGGCACAGACGTAAGCAGTGAGCCGCGCAACCAACGCATCTCACAACCAGCACCTCAAACGAGGAACAGAGGACTAACATTTAAGGACACAAACCTCCCATTGAAATGTAGTGGCGGCACTGAAGCATTTCCTGTAACCTATCTGTAAAGACAACCAAACTATGATGGAATGACACTTCAAAAAAGGAATTTATTCAAACAATAACAGAACGGCTACACAAGCCAACAGCAAAGGTGTGTGCAGAACAAATAGCGGATTTTACTGAGAAATGATCGGTTTCTTTTAACTTAGTGGAAGATAAACGTTGTTAATGTGCACGCGTGAACCTCGAGGAGCAAAGACAAGTTAGGGCTTACTCGGTTACATCATGCAGCGGGCTAGTACAGCCAAGAACGTGAGCCAAACTTGATCTAACGTTAACGCCGGTGATCTCGCTCTTCCCCGCACAATCACTAACAAGCACTGAAACACAAGTGCGGCCGCGAAAGTGAAACAGTACTCCGGCCCCGGGTTAAAGAAGTGGGAGGGGTGGGGGGTGCGATTCCCTTGCGGGAGCGAGCGGCGCCAGGAGCGATAATTGCTACCATATGGCGCCGCTCGCTCCCGCAAGTGAATCGCCAAACGTGCACGCGTTGCCATTGAAGGCAATGGAACGCGTGCACGTTTTTGGCTGAAAAGCCGAATCTATTGCAAAGGTCTTTTGCCTATGCAGCGCATGCGCGCTGCGTAGGCGAGACCTAAAAATGAAACAATCTGAGCAGTTGATTATAAAGCAGAGTGCTTAACTGTTTGAGCACCAGCCGTTTACAAACAGCGCGCAAGCTTACTGAACATATACTGCTTAATGTGCATTTAATAATATCTACACAACGCGTGCGAAGGTTTCACACACGCAGCGGGGCGATTCAACTTCCGAGGCTTGCCGCGAGCAAAAATAGAAGGCGGCGTGCGAGTTACATGCTTCATGCACAACCACACAGCGGTTCCTCTCGCTAGTCTAAACGTGTGTCATTCCATGTAGGTGGATTACCTATAACTAGACAGGACGCCCGAATACCTACAAGATCTGTGCAATACAGGCAAGTCTTCAAAACCCTACGCTTTCTAACCAATGAACTGACAGCAAAAGGTCACTACAATTAAAGAATTTGTCATAAACTTTTTCCAGACAGAAGATGGATGTGCTTTAAAAAAAACAACCTCCACATCACACTTTGAAGAGTTGTTCAAGATGGTCACTGAGTACCACCACAGCCCCCCTGTACCTTCAAAAGATATTAGGTACACTGTGAAATTGAATAAGTACAATCAATGAAACAGGGTTCTGTACAGTTAGAAAAACACACGTTTTCATTTAATTTTTTAGTTGCCACGACCAATCTAAATGTAACAATTTTGTTTTTCTAAAAGTAAAAAAAGAAAAGTGAAATAAATCACACGGGCTTCTGAATTAAGGACAAAGGCTCGTTTTGTCTAGCATTTTGTTTAAATTGAGCTATCTAGATACTATGTGCGTTTACAAAAGAGTAGAATAGAGTGGCATAGAGTGCAGTGGCATAGAGCGAAGTGGCATAGAGTAGAGTGTTGCAGAGTAGTGTATAGTGGCATACAGTGCAGTGGCGTACTGTGTACTGGTTTTGAGTAAAGTGGTGCAGAGTGCATTGGCGGATAGTGCAGGGTTGTAGAGTGCAGTGGCAGAGAGGAATAAAGCGGAGTGGAATACAATGGCGTAGCGTGGCATGGAGTAGCGTGGCATAGAGTGCAGCGGTGCAGAGTAGAGTAGAGTGGGGAAGCGTGCATTGGCATAGAGTGATGCAGTGTAGAGAGGCATGGACTGAAGTGGCGTAGAGTGTAATGGTGTCGAGTGGGGTGGAGTAAAGTGGAGTATGCATGGTGTGATAGCACACTGCATTACAACCAACACATCTTCAATTGAAAGAACCATTACATTTGCATAGACATACACTTTTACTGATAAAAAGTATACAGCGCACTTGGCCGATATAATCCACCCGGCTCAGCCAGGTTTTATGCCCCATCACGCCATAATATCCGTAGAGCCCACAATGCCATAGCCGCAGTAGATCGCCTGGGCGGCCCGGCCACTCTCCTAGCAGATATGGATAAGGCCTTTGATTCGGTCAGCTGGTCTTATATGTTTGCGCTCCTGCACAGACTTAACTTAGGCCCCTGATTCTTATCCTATATATCATTGCTATACACAGAGCTAACTGCTTCAGTGCGAATGGCTGGTTCAGTCTTTCACTGGTTTTCCATCAGACAGGGTACCCGCCAGGGCTGTCCCTTGTCACCACTCCTATTTGCTGTAGCCATGGAGCCACTCCCTGCTTGGGTCAGGATGGATGCTGAGATCCAAGGTTTTGAGGGGGGGAGGGGGGTCGCGAGAGGTCTCTGACTGCATTGCGCTATATGCCGATGTCCTGTTTTTTCTCACAGACCCACACAGAACTGGCCCACGACTTCTTCCCATCAGGAAGGTGTTCGGTGAAACATCCAGTCTATACATGAATCCAAACAAATTATCCTCTGGCCGTTAGGGGGGGGGACACACGACTACGGTTCATGGTCAACAGATCGGACCATAGCCACGGATGGAATGCGATACCTGGGTGTTTTACTCTCAGCCTCCCAATCTATCTCCTGGGAATGTAATTTGGCTCCGCTGACTGAGCGAGTAAAGTCGGAGGTCAAATCCTGGGCACATATAACTATCGCTCTTCAAACAATCTGCCATTTTTAAGATGACCTCCCTTCCCCGCCTTTTATATAATATACAAAACGATCCCTATCCGATCCCCGTGACCTGGTTCTGGCAGGTGAATGCAATGCTGCTGAGTCACCTTATTTTTGGGGGGGGGGGGTGTGGCAGGCCAGGTGGCCCTACGCATCTGCAGCAGCAGACATCCAGTCCCATTATGCGGCATCGCACCTACGGGTGCTGATCAAATGGTGGTACTGCACCAGGGATGACCCAGCCTCCGCAGTGGTACGCTGGGTAATGGATGACGACTCCCTTTACTCGTATCTTCATAGCAGATCGACAACTCGGACCCTGCTGCCGGCAGCGCAGGTGGTGATTCAGGTGTGGAGACAATCACTACGGCAGATGGAGTGGTGGGGCATCATCACACGGGAGAGCCCGCTCTGGCACAATGGTTTCCTCCCACAATATACTCTGTCTGGGTTCCAATGCTGGGATATTATTGGCATATGCTTACTAGGGGAGGTCATGCATGGTCAGATTCTCAAATCCTTTCAAGAGCTTCAAAGTGAATTTGCCATGCCACGTAAACAATTTTACAAATATCTAAAACTTTTGCCACGCTCTCTCCCCATATCTTAAAAACCTCGAGGCTCTTCCGGATTGCAAGCCACTAGAGGGCAAACTGCTTATGGGAGACCTCGGGGATCACAAGATCACTAAAATATATCAGTCCCTTATTTCCAATAGTAACACTACATTAGCCGTCCTTCACACGGCCTGGCAGAGCGACCTCAGATCAACTGATGACGACTGGACAGAGACACTAGAATCCCCACGGGGTGCAGCCATTTCCTCCCGATTACGACTCATTCAAGTCAAGTATCTACACAGTGTATATTACACATGACAAAGGCTTTGGTGAATCGGCCTAGTGGCCTCACCAACCTGGCTACTTTGTGGCATTAGCAAGGGCATCTTTCTACACACAACATGGTCATGCAGCACGCTCACGAAGTTTTGGAGGGGGGTTGTGACATGCCTATCTGAAGTACTTGCTACCAGTCCTGCTTTGCAACCGGGGTTTGTCTCGACCTAATGTCTTAAATCTTTTGCCTAGGGTTTAGGCTTGAATATAAAGCAAGGGAACTGTTCCATATTACAGATCGTCGGTATTTGCCTAAATAAAACTCCCTAACTTGTACCATAACGCTAACGTCTATAGAGGAAGTGTACCGGTACATGCAAAACTGTGTTGAGTACTGGATGTATGTTTTATTTATTTTTAATAGGTGGTGGTGTCATCTAACAGATTCCGCCATTTTGTAATACTTTATTTCGTTTATGTTTTCCTTCCACTTTTGTGCATTTCTGCCTTCACTAGTGTGCGACTACGAAGGACCCACCCCACCCTTGCCCGATTCTCTGGTATCCCCTAAAACATAGGGTAAGAAATAGGGCTTTACAGCTATGATTATTTGTCAAATACAGGTGATAACGTAAGACCTGTTTCTCACAGTAGCACTTGATGCTGTACTTAATTTTGTTAAAACAACTATAATGATATCGTGAATTTTTACATACAATGGATGTAATGACGCCCCATCTTAATGCATGGGGGGGGGACCAACTACATACCACTACACTCACGAACCACTGGAGACCCTAACTAGCTGCACACATTGGGCAGGGTGTTAAGCAAGTATAAGGTGGCCTAGATAAAATTTCGTGCAGTTCACTAGATCGTATGTTCTGGCATGTATGTGAAAAATTTAATATGGATGAGATTTGTCCTTTTCTTTTGTCTCCTTGTCTATTTTCCCCGATACAGGTGAATGACGAAATACGGACATTAGTTTCCCAGGTAGGATTCACTTGGGTTAACGTTGAGGTGTACCTCCTCACTGTAGCATGTAGAATAGCGGTGGACATCCACAAATATCTAGATAAGGATCTGCTAAAACCCTGACGAATGCCCTAGACCGATTAGGCTAAACAATATGGGCAGGAACATGTTGGTAATTTGGAAGATAGAGTCATTACTCTATAAGGTTCCATCACTTGTATTGATTTTAGTGTACCTAGGGTCCTCACTAATAAAGGTGACAACCGAGGAACCTTAAGGTATTTTTAATTGATCTTGATCCCAACCTTATCCTGCAAGTTTTATGTAAGAACTCCCTCCTACCGCCAAGTCTTGGCGGAGGTAGAGTCCGCCCTGGTAGAACCATCTGACCAGGATGGGGAGAGGATGCCTATGATGAAGCATGACACGATAATGTGTGAGAGGCATCCTCTTCCATTAAGGATGGCCTCCTTGTTTTGAAGGGTCCAACGCAACCATTAGTAGGTAGCTTCTGATCCCAAACTGGGGCTCAGACTGTGTTCCTGTTAAGAAACCCACTTCTTTTGTGGTTAAGTTTGTCTTGTTGGGAGGATAGTAGGGTTGCCTTTTCCCTCCCTGCTCTCTCTTTGCGATTACCCGATGTTGTAGGTCAAGTCACCAATTATGTTATGTTTGAAGCAATACACAGTGCATTGGGGTGGCGAGAGTTATGATTTGTGCAATGAATCATAACTGAATAAATTCAATTGTTTGTTGAGTTCGAGCTACATCCATAACTCTTTTGAACTGTTTTTTTCAGTGAATTATCGACCATTCTGAAAAGACCCAGAGCCCTACGCGCGATGGATAGCCAATTACTAATTTTAGTTTTTAATATTTTTGTTTACCTTTATTTCTTCCTACATAGAATCTTTTTTTAAGTTAACTTTGAGGGAAGAAAGTCCTTGCATTTTTTTATATGTTTATTGCAGTAGAGATTAGGCTTTCATTCTGTTCAGCAGAGACGATTTTCCATTAGATTCTTTACTATAGATGCAAACATTGACATTCGGGGGATCACACACTTCCTCTTCTGCTTTAAGAAGCTACGGAGGTACACCTTCCTCTTCCCGACGTTCCCTGGTCTGTAACTCCATTTCTGCCTGGGAGTGCTCATTTGGGTGAAAGGTATAAAGATGCTTCCTCATGCTGTTGTATTCTCCTTAGGGTGTCCATAACAGGCTTTCCAAATATCATGTCCTTATATAGGCACAATTCGCCCTGCCCTTATATAGGCATAGAATCCCAGGCCTTATTTAGGCATTAAACAGTGCACTCCAAATACAGGCATGGTCTCTGACATCCGTCCACCCTAACGTCACGAGTTCATGAAGAACAGACTCTTAGGCTGCGGGAGTTTCCCTAGCTCAGGACTATTGATTTCTTCAAGGCCTCATCTATTATGCATGAACCATTATTCCTTAGGGGTTCATTCATGACGTCTTTCGTTGTCCAACTCACGTCAATGCTAACATTCCTAAGGTACTCTCAGGTATAAATATACCTTCCCTAGCCCCTGTAAACTAGAGGAGACCTCGACTTCAGAGGAGCCCGTATCCCGGCCTGACGCACTGAGAAGACACTGCCATTCCCTGCACGCAGAGAGCCCAGCTTCCAGTGATCTGACTTCCCTTGCGGGGTGTTGGAGTTAGAGTCTGGCAAAGAGATTCCAACCTCTCTCATTCTTCAGGTATGGAGCTGATAAGAACCTAGAGGGACTCTTGGCATACTAGACTTAACATACTCTTAGTATACCATAGTAAGGAATACTTCACCTACTTCTTCCCTCTTCCTACACCTAGGTTAGGTTAGGTACACTGGGGTAGAACTAGCTTAGCACCGCATCGTATGAGTACTCGCATTTTTAGTCTGCGTTATTTATGTAACAGCATTTGTACTAAAAGATAATGCTATCGCAGCATTATTTATTTCTACTGCTCACCCTGTACATTATTTATCTCGCATACTGTCTTGTGATCGTAACAGCACATTATACTTACACCAGAAACAAGACTGTTCAATAAATCTTTTATTGAAAACGCCCGTCTATTATTTCTGTGCAACTCTGAGGAAAACTAAGCATGCACGACTGAGCTGAGTGAAATAGTTATCTAGTGTTTCCACGACTCTGGGACACGTTCTGATTCTAAAAGGAAAACATATTGGTCATGTTTTGTGGCTGCCAGAAACTACTCCCTTCTTGTTGTCAAGGAGTTTCTAGTGACCTCTGAACTAGCTGGTACAAGTAATTAAGTTTAATATACTCGATAGGGACATACCGACCTTAGTCCTATGTCAAACCTATAGGATATATTATTCCAATGCGCAGAGCCTATTAGGGAAATAGGAGCTACACTACATGGCGCCCAACGGTTTGGTTAGGCAGTAATTCAACTTTAGATACTGAGTAACTCAGCCGTGCTATTTTCTCTCAAAGACCCCTACCAATATACTCCAAAAGACATCTGGAGTGGGCAGGGTTAGGTATCCGCCAAGGCTACATAGGGAAGCACCCTATATATTAGCTACTTGGTTTGCTCAACGTTGAAGGATACAGTGTTCCAAAATATTGTGCACCTTATCTTTGTTTCCTTGAAACTTGTTCTACATTTTTCAAAAAACAAAATGCCTGACGGTAACAATGACACCGAAAACGGTGGAACTGCGGCTGATCCAGCCCAAGCAGTAGTTTTTAACCTTACAGGTTTAAATGAAACTGAGGAGGGTGTTATACACATCCCTCAAAACTTAAGAGCCATAACTCTAAAACTTATAAAACATGGCATATCGCCAAGAGGAGGTAGAGCAGTTTTCGTGTTAGAGGCACATGAATCATTTCAGACAGAGGTATTCTATTCATGGGTACTACTTCCGGAATGCAATCCAACATCACAAACATTTCACTTCTACAAAGAAGATGAACTACCAGAGGAATACATTCCTTTCGAGGATATTGAAATTCCATTAACATACCAAGAGCATCAGCTCTGGTTTAAAGGCGCCCTAAAACTCACAAAAACATTCCCAGGCTCGGTCCACTAGGTAGACCAGGAGCAACATGGCCGATTTTAGCCGGCTACACACCTCATCCTGAACTGGATATAATGACAGATGAGGAATTATATACTCAAATAAAAGAGTTAATAAAAATTTACAGACAATTGGTCCAATATGTCATGCGGACTTTTACAGTCCGACCACCATTGACATACCCAAACCCAACTCCCCAACAGGGAAATACACTAAAAATTACACCACAGACTCTATATTCAGTCATGGGTAAAATGCCCACAAAACGTGAGCAAATTCCGTTTTGGATAGGTCAAAAAATTACTCAAATCGAAGCAGTATTTCCAAATACTAGCCCACATGATAAACACAGAATCCTAACAATCAGTTTACCGATGGGGATAACACCACAACTGGAAGACTGCACCACTTGGGGCTCAGTCTTTGCTGCCATCTATACTAAAACACATGGCATTCCGTCAATTGCGGTAATACCTGATGTCCTAAAACAAATTCAAAATGAATATGGGGCAGAGCCTGCTCTAAATTTAGGTATGAAGTTACTGAAAAATTTCGAGCAGGTCTCAACAATAATATTATCTAATATTAAAGGGGAGGCAGCAGCAGTGGCAATCCGCCAAAAATTGAGGGAATTCTATGTTACAGAACATCAAACTGAGCTACCCAGAATTATAGAACAATCTTATGCAGAATTAGGCAGAGATAGTTTGGGTGGAAGACCAGTGAAGCCAAAACTATCTGAAAGTCCTGAGAAGGACTCAATAAAACAAACTCCTACATCTTCTAAAAAGAAGTGGGAGTCTACTAAACATGATACTGATACACGTTCCTCTCGTCCCTTTCAGATCTCACCACAGACTTTGGAAAGAAGAGGACGGACCACAGAGAAGAACGCGTGACATCGAAAGACGACAAACACGCTCCAAAAACTAAAGTAAAACCTCAATTCTCCAAAAAGAAAGTAGCAGGTCTAAAAATAAGACATGCCGAGAATACTGAGAACGCAACTCAAGAACGGAGAATGGGCTCAGACCATGCTGGACAGTGCAGCAGAAGTCACAATAGTTCGCCAGAACCTGAGGGAACTTCTGGAGATAGTGGACTTGAATGAGTACATCACAGTTGAGACTGTAGACACCAGGGTTAGTACTCCACAAAAGTTATATGACATAACACTCCGGATGGAGGGAGACAAACCTAGACAGGTGAAAGCACTTTTTTGGGAAAAACTATCAAAGGGCTATGACATACTTCTAGCAGAAAAGGACTGGCCACCACAATTTGTCAGGGAGTGCCCACACGGCGAGGACATAATTATACCTGCCTTCTCCAACCATATACAAATGCATCTAAGATATACATATGCCAGGAAATGGGCAGTGGCCCAGGCCCCAGCATTATATAAAAATCATGTAGGATGGGATGAAGATTCACCTCACCATAAAATACATCTGAAACATGAACCAACTGCACAACGGCAGTATCCTATTAAGCAAGAAGCTAAAAAACAGGTCAGGGAGATCTTAGATCAACTTGAATACCAAGGGGTGATTGAAACATGCACCTCCTCAATGAACAATCCTTTGTTTCCTGTCTCCAAACCAGACAAAACATATCGTCTAGTTTTGGATTACAGACATCTAAACACTTGTTCTAAAACTTTTGCAGTGCAAAATGCACATAGCACAGCATTAATGAATAACATTGTGCGTAAAAAATATAAAACAACATTAGACATCTCAAATGGTTTCTTTTGTCAAAACATAGCACCTGAAAGCAGGTACTTAACAGCATTCTCCATAATGGGGACCCAGCGTCACTTTTGTCGACTCCCACAAGGGTTCAAGAATAGCCCAGGTTTATTCTCAGCGAGGGTAATGGAGTTACTACAAATTTATGACAATGAGGCATTGTCCTATGTCGATGACATATCTGACAGACGATGACCTAGTAAAACACTTGAACAGGGTGAGCACCATTATACTGGGATTCGCCTCCGAGGGTTACAAATTCAACTTTAAAAAGTCCAGAATTGCCCATCTCAATGTCCTATTTCTAGGATATGAGCTTTCAAGTGAAGGCAAGAGCTTGGCAGCTAACTTTTTAGAAAAGTGTGCGCTGCTCCAACCTCCAAAAACGCTAAAAAACTTACAATCAATCCTGGGTTTCTTAAATTTTGGAAGAACATACATTATAAAACTATGCAGAAAGGGTTAAACCTCTACGCATTAATCAAACCTGATTTTTCAATCAAAAACTGGACACAGGAACACAGAAATTTTGCGTTCACTCCAGGCTAACATGTTAGCAACAAATCACTTACAAACACGCGTAAGTGAACGAAATTTGGTGATCCGAATCATTTCGGGTCAATGCGGATTCACCTACTTAACTTTCAATGAGGGTGAAAAAATACCAATAGCGTATAAATCACACTTGTACACACAAGCGGAAATGCGCTTCAGTTCTACTGAAAAAATTCTAACAGCAGTTCAAACCGCTGTAGCAAAAGAAAGAGCATTAGCCCAAGGGAAACGCATTATTATCGTAACCCCAGTACCTGCTTTAGAAGCGGTTACAAAAGCAAGCATTCCAAATGCTAAGGCATTGCATCCAAGATGGATACAATGGGTTAATTCTCTTGCTGCAACAGATGTTGAATATGTTTTTGATCCAGATTTAAAAACACAAGCCTTCCTGCAGTACGAACATGAATGTCCCCTGCCCACTGAAATTCTGCCTCTCGATCAGTACGAATTCATAATTTATACTGACGGATCCGCACAACCCGCAATAGGGGGTAAGCAAGCTTACAGTGCAGCGTGTGCTATCGTTAAAGGTCGCATGCGAAATGGCATATTCAGACCTATGGGCACTAAAACGCAGTCTTTAGGAGATTGTACAGCTCAGCGAGCTGAACTACAAGCATTCAAACTGGCACTTGAAAGTACAGATCGAGAATTCCCCACACTAATCGTGTGCGATTAATTTTACTGTGTGCAGTCGTATAATGAATATATACAAAACTGGCTTGAAAATGGTTTCAAAGATGCGAAAGGTGGCACAATAAAGCACAAATTGCTTTGGGAACAAGTAGTTCAGTTGAAAAACGAACTACCAAAGGCTCACGTGATCCACACACTGAGTCATCAACGTGATGGCGTTCATGTTGCAGGGAATTCATTGGCCGATGAAGCCGCAAAGGGGGCTGTGCAAACGGCTTCCGTAGCTGCGATCACTCGTTCAAAAACAAAAATAGACGGTGAGATAATGTTGGCTGTCAATGCTTCAAGCAAAGGCAGCAGTGCAGCGTTACCAAAAAAGTTTCCACTCAAGTACTCTTATGTAATTGATGCGAACAACGTTCCTTTTGCTCGAATCCCTGGAGTGGGGGATAGGGTAATACCAAACATGGAACGTAGAGCAGCCTTGATTTATGAAACACATTTGGGGGAGGGTCTGTCACATCAAGGGATCTCTAAGACTATCCTGACTTTAAAAGAGATGTACTGGTGGCCTGGGATGAATACAGAAATTCACATATTCATCAACAACTGCTTAGACTGTAAATTACAGCGAGAGAGCCACCAGACACCATGCTGCGAATGCGGCAGCCCAGTACAGACACCACTGTTAGACAGCATTCGACTATCTATGCGCCTGCGTTCTACTGGACAAAGGCATTCCCGCAAATACTGAATCTAGGTTCCTATGGTTATGGCCTCAGCGCTCAGCTGACGCTCGAACTGTTATAAAAGATTTGCGAGTCTTTATCGGCATATACGCAATAGGCACGCTACATTCTGACCAGGGTCCTGCGTTTAGCTCTCGGGCTTACAAAGACGCCATGGCCAGTCTGGTCGTTGCATTGCGGTACTCCTCTCCATTCCATCCTGAGGGAAATTCGGTTGTGGAAAGGAAAAACCGGGACATAAAGCAGTCTATAACAGCTAGAGTATTAGGTTCGGGTGACGGGTGGGTCAAACACCTTAGTGGCGTTCAGCGCGCAATGAACAATCTGCCAAGAAGTTCTGTAGGGGGAGGGGGGGTCACTCCATATGAGGTCCTATTTGGGACAAGAATGCGGGTACCAGACATTGAACACGTAGGCACAGTGGTGGAAAATAAACCCTTTGATATCAAAGATCGTTTGGCTGTTTTACAGGACTTAAACAAATTAAGAACGAAACAAAGCAACGTATTCCTACAGTCAACCACCACTGGGGATCAACCGGCTGTCCCAGCAAGGCCTGTCTGGATTCCAAAAGTTGGGGATCTAGTCAGAGAAAAATTGCGGACAAGAAGGAATTTGGACCTTCTTACAGACAACCAGTACCTGTCCTAGCAGTTCAAGGAACAAGAACAGTACTACTGCCGCCCCTTGCTGGAAGAAAGGAGAAAAGATTTGTGTCCATCGACCTGATCAAACCACAGTATGTGGCCAATACTAAATAGTAGGCCTCGTGGACTCAGACCTAGTAGCAAACGCACTCCTCTCACTACTATCCAAGAGGTTCATACTGAAAGACTGATAACAATCGAGAATTCAGCTGAAACAAATGAAGGACTATGCAACAACGCTATGGAACTCATACCTCTTGAAGAACAAGTAACAGTTCGTCCAAATACACCTGTATACACCAACGTAACAAGTGATGAACTGGTTCCAGTGATTTCTACAAATCCTGATGCAATTCAAACAATTGACAGAACTGCTTCTGGCTACTTCATTAACTTTGATACGTTCTCAGAAGATCCAAGTGAACCTGAAACAACGCCAGTGTCATTGAAATACAAGCAGCAAGTACAAGACTTTCTTCACTTTCTGAAAAAGACTTATTTGGTTTCTCCATGGATTGAACTCTGGATTACATCTGGACTTTTTGTTTTCCTGCTCTGGCTAGCTTTGGTAACAACAGTAAGCGTGCTAATAAGTGGCAGATACATCCATGTGAACACTGAAGGAAAAGACGTAAACGTACTTTTGAAACCTCATAAATCTTCCCATCGTGAAGCAAGAGACTTGTCATCAGTGAACATCACAGCTGTTCCTATACACGATGGTATAGTGTGGGACAAAACAGATTTTGATATAGTCGGTCCAACGGAAGAATTGAACATTCCACATTTGTTTAAAATTTCACTAAGTGATCTAATCACGTCCAGTACCTATTCTGATTGGGACTTTGAGACTGTGACTGATATTATGTTTGACCTAGAAAGATCTGCTGCATTTTCTAAAAATGAATATTTAGAGGGTTCATCAGACTATGAAGAACTGTATTGTTATAATCACTATGGTCATCATTATTTGCATAAATCTGCATATCCAAGAAATGCGTTTATGTTTAACCAATGGGAACATTGTCCTACACCACCTAAAGGTAGTTCAAAAACATTTGCCAGTAAATTTCCATACTTTTCAGGTTACAATACATCTGATCCAGAAATATTTTACTATAAAAATATAAACAAAACAGGACTGAAAATTATGTTAACAAATACAAAACAGATTTATTCTGTATTATTCAATGCCCAACTGTCTAGACAGGGTTTCGACTTTTGGAAAGACACAATAGACACAAAAACGTTGTGGGGTACTAAAGAGTGGCAAGTGCAGGGGATAGAAGCTTTATTTAGAGCCTGCATCATCCCTGAACAAATAATGTTTTTGAATGGAACTATCCAACAAACATCTTGTCTTGGATTAGCCAAGATCAAAGAGATGAACACACCTTCTGTACCAACTCCTGCAAAAAATAATGTAACACAGGCAGTGGTGACAGTCGACAATATACTACAACTCAACAGATCTAATACTGATTGGAAAAAATGGTTGATCTGGCCCACAGACACGAATAACTGTCAGGAAAGATTCCTGAATAAAACTCAGGGCTTTACTATTCATAGGCCAGACCCAAGATACGTCCAGAGAACATCCGGGGGTAGTAACATACAGTGTAGGGAAGTTATGCCTCGATTGGCTGCATACCTCTACACTACAGGATGTAAAACAACACTTATCCTTACTTGCAAAAGACGCAGATCTTAGGGATTTCTTGCTTGGACCAAGAAAACCGCGTCAAAAACGTTTCATATATGCCGGCATTTATGCTGCTTATAATGAAGCTTGGAAGGTGTCACAGATGGAGGCCGCAGAACGAATACGTGAACTTGATCGTATTAATTTAGAGAAAACACTCTGTGGTCGACAATGGGTTAACAACTTTGTCCTCCAGAATATATTCATTGGACGGCATTGTATCCTCTGCTATCGACATTCTAGAACAAGATTTGGCGATGTTACAAGGCCAATCTCAAATACGTTCTATTATGTTATTAAGCTGGACGCTGCAATCATTGCGAGCGGGCTATGTGCCCTGGCGTTTCATCAACACAACGGCTCTGTTTGCAGAATACAATCTAACTGATAAACAGATCGAACTGGCACAGAGAGGAGCAAAATATACAGTGCTGAGCATTGAAAAACTGGAAAAGTTACCATTCACAGTGGCAGAAAAACCAGCTACAGAATGGCTTATTCATGGCAAAATTACACTACCTGTGACTACTTTTCAGTTTCAGTATTGCCTCAGACAAATGCAAGCAGGCAAATATGAAAGGTTGGGTAAGGAATACATTAAGACATCTTGGGCTTTACCGTATACATATAGATGCTGGAGCGGGGATCGTGAAGTGTTTTTAAGCGGTAAAAACTGTAAACGTGCACTCAGCGGTCCACTTATATGTCAGGACATTTCCTTACACGGGGCTTGTAATGGTTCTGTGGCAAATTTGTCTTGCCATCAGCAGGGTACACCAGCTGCTGTGATTAATCCAACGTTCGGACAACTTTCTAATGGGAGTTACCTCATGTTGAATGATCAGAGTTGCCGTGGCATGCTGCCAGGCATCCCATATCTAGTAACGGTCAACTCCAGGGTCACTTGCTGTATGCAAGTATTGTTTGCCCCAATAGACAGTCAGGGAGTCGCCTTTGTGGCCTTCGCTGAATGTCTCTTTTATAAGATTTGATACTTTAAGCAGAATGAAAGCCATGCTTTTACAGCAAACAGTGCCTTTAACCTAGGCCAAAGAAACCTATGATCTGCAAATTGCAAGGACTTCGGCTGAGATACAGACTTTAATACGTACAAACTGCCCTATACATTTCGTGGAAATGATAGGACGAATTTTCAACATGTCTGATACAACAGGAATTGTACATGTATTTAAGGGCATCTGCTCGGGTCTGTTAGCACCTTTCCAGGCAATACTCTGAATCATCCCGAACTTTGCACATTCGGTGTTTGGTGGCATACTATTAATTCTAGCACTCGTTGCCGGAATTCTATTTCTCTTCCTGCTATTTCGCTATGGCCAGCCAATTCGCCGACATCACTCCGAGCGACATGGAGAAAGCTCGCCTTGAACGAAAGTGCCGTGAGCAAATAGTACAGCTTTTGGGCATAAATCGTCTACGGGACCTTAATACCACATGGTTCCTGTCCTTTAGACCAATCTGGCAAGATTGCATCTTACCTGTTCTACGATGCCTGCTATGCGGTGTAGAATGCGTGTTGGACACCTGTCCAACATTTCCATCGGATGCGCCAACGGACGTCGATACTCTGCTGGACCAGATAACGGCCCATGCTATGTGTTGTCCCCAGCGGCTTCCTATCCTGATGACAGCATTCATTGAGATCTCACAGACGCTTCCGGCTGCTGCTGAGGTACGAGAAAGAACTACAGGCACACAGGTAACAACGGACGCGAACATTGCGACAATTGAAAGCAATGTTTCACATCTCTGTGCGATTAACCTGCTTCACGAGGTGTTCCAACTCACACCAACAACAGTGGATGATGTTTTGTCTATAGAAATAGATCTAATGTTTACACCAGACCCATAAACTGACTGATTCAGCATACAGTGTTCCAAAAATACAGCAACAATTTGGCCTTCATTTTTTCAAAAACTTGGAACTCTACCACAAATTGAACTTTTTCCCATATTTTCGAAGGAAAATGGAACTTCAATCTGCTTAAAGTAAAACTAGCCTTAAAGTACAGACTTAGCGTTCCTTCCAAAGACATTTAGTCATCTTGTGTGTCTACAACAGTTCATTGATTTTGCTGACATGAAATGACTGATTTATGAACAAACTTATCGATCATTTTTTGTCAAATGTAAATATTACTGCTTACTTCATTCCAATTGCATTTATTTTCGAATTTTATGCCTGAAATAAGCAATGCTTCGAATGTACAGTACCTTTTTGCATTCTAATATGTTTGTTTGTTTGTTTTTTAAATGCCTTTTTAAAATGGTTTTATGAAATATTTTAGAAATATGCGGTACTCCATTTTTATGTTTAGCATTTTAAATGTTTAGCATTTATGTATTATCGTATACACGAAAGAGGAGTGGGTGTTGTATTCTCCTTAGGGTGTCCATAACAGGCTTTCCAAATATCATGTCCTTATATAGGCACAATTCGCCCTGCCCTTATATAGGCATAGAATCCCAGGCCTTATTTAGGCATTAAACAGTGCACTCCAAATACAGGCATGGTCTCCGACATCCGTCCACCCTAACGTCACAACGAGTTCATGAAGAACAGACCCTTAGGCTGCGGGAGTTTCCCTAGCTCAGGACTATTGATTTCTTCAAGGCCTCATCTATTATGCATGAACCATTATTCCTTAGGGGTTCATTCATGACGTCTTTCGTTGTCCAACTCACGTCAATGCTAACATTCCTAAGGTACTCTCAGGTATAAATATACCTTCCCTAGCCCCTGTAAACTAGAGGAGACCTCGACTTCAGAGGAGCCCGTATCCCGGCCTGACGCACTGAGAAGACGCTGCCATTCCCTGCACGCAGAGAGCCCAGCTTCCAGTGATCTGACTTCCCTTGCGGGGTGTTGGAGTTAGAGTCTGGCAAAGAGATTCCAACCTCTCTCATTCTTCAGGTATGGAGCGGATAAGAACCTAGAGGGACTCTTGGCATACTAGGCATACTAGACTTAACATACTCTTAGTATACCATAGTAAGGAATACTTCACCTACTTCTTCCCTCTTCCTACACCTAGGTTAGGTACACTGGGGTAGAACTAGCTTAGCACCGCATCGTATGAGTACTCGCATTTTTAGTCTGTTATTTATGTAACAGCATTTGTACTAAAAGATAATGCTATCGCAGTATTATTTATTTCTACTGCTCACCTTGTACATTATTTATCTCGCATACTGTCTTGTGATCGTAACAGCACATTATACTTACACCAGAAACAAGACTGTTCAATAAATCTTTTATTGAAAACGCCAGTCTATTATTTCTGTGCAACTCTGAGGAAAACTAAGCATGCACGACTGAGCGGAGTGAAATAGTTATCTAGTGTTTCCACGACTCTGGGACACGTTCTGATTCTAAAAGGAAAACATATTGGTCATGTTTTGCGGCTGCCAGAAACTACTCCCTTCTTGTTGTCAAGGAGTTTCTTCTAGTGGCCTCTGAGCTAGCTGGCACAAGTAATTAAGTTTAATATACTCGATAGGGACATAGCGACCTTAGTCCCATGTCAAACCTATAGGATATATTATTCCAATGCGCAGAGCCTATTAGGGAAATAGGAGCTACACTACAATGCCTTTAGTCCCAAATGAATAGGTGCCATTTTGTCCTCTGTGAAGCACCTTTTTACAAAGCGTGCAAGTGACCATCTTGTGCTCACTTCCTTTTCCCCTCCCAAGGGGATAAAAATATTTTTTAAACTCCTCACTTCTGCTGTTAAGATGCTGCAAAATCTTTATGTGCCTGTTTAGCAAGGTTCTGCTCTAAACGGAGTAGAACAGAAAATGGTGCCAACATGGAAGTTAGCTTCATATTTTCTAAGGACGCTGGCTTCTTTTTCTGTGTGTGAATCTTCATCTAATAAGAACTCATTCTTCTTCTTTTCCTCTTTGATTATTCACAGTCCTCTGCAGTTCCGCTGACAGAAACAATACTACAGCACAACTCCTCTTTCCGGGTATGCGATTTTCACGCAATCAGAGACAGGACTTTCATTCCGAGTTCAGTATAGTCTGAAAACAATTGTAATATGTTGTTTGAAGGTAGGGATTATCCAAGGGCAAGTGCAAAGTTATAGCTGTAATAAGACCATTGTCCACATTTTAAGCCTTTTAGGATTTGGAATATAAAACTGGAAGCCCAGGATGTGCTGGATCCACCCATGACAGTTTCTTGACTCTGCAGAGGATCCGCAAATCCTCATGGACCACTGCAGAGGTTTGATTGGTTATGAGAATGTACTGTTCCATATTCAAACTGGACTTGATTTTTAAGCAAGTTGCACTCCTTTCCATAGGAAAGCTCTGTATGGAAGGAGACTATAGTTTTTGCTGTTTTTTTAAATATTTTTAGAGAAGAAAACCCTTTCCTACTTTTCTGACGACTTCTGGGAAAAACAGGGGTATAAATTCAGAGGAAGCAGGCAAGTATGGATCTTAAAAACAGGAAGATGTACAGACTGAGAATTCCAGGTCACAGCCTGAATCTACTGTCTTAATCCTCACACCACTGGAAAAAAAAGTCAGCCAAATAAAGAGCATGCAATTTGTGTGATCAGAAGCTCAGCAGGGACAGCCAAGGAAAATATACCTTCAGGACCTCCTCAATGTACAAGCATCTTAATAGCCAGCATAAACAGTAGCTCACTAGTGATTAAATTAAGAGGAAGAGGAACATCAAAAAGGCGAGTACATCTTCTGCAGCAATTGCATAGCAATCGCTGCTGTTGACTGATTGCTGATAGAAAATTTATAGGAAGAGCAGGAAGCCTTCGATTACTATCATCAATTTGTGGGATTTCATTGTTCAATGTGTCATGGTGAACTGCAGTGGTGATGTCTGTCTGAAGCAAATCAAAGAACACCAGAAGATGTGAATAAATATTTTTCCACTTCCGTTTTTTTAGTGTTTATTTTTTGAAATATTAATGTTAATCAAGAACCGTTTTCCATAAAAAAAATAAGTTAAAAAAATATATAAATCCATTTTTCAGAATCAACTATGCCATTATAAAAACAAAATACAAGATAAAAATAGTGGTTTGTTTGGTCTGTGAGCGAGTGAGATAAGGCAGATTACAAACTACCTCTGTGCATAGCTGTCCACTATGCACAGTGGCAGATAGCCAGACGCCCTGCGTCCAACTTACTAGAGATGGTCAACTACCTCACTTAGCAACTCCTCACTTAGCAGTCATGGACAGCAAGCACTTGCCAATCCCTGCCCCAATAGCACCCAAGTCAGCAAGCCCAACTACACATGACTTTTGCCCATGTGCCGCATGTGATGGCCACATTGCCTGCTCTGCAGCAAGGCCTGCAACCAACTTGCCAGGGACAGCCAACCCCTGTACCACTCAGCCCCCAGCCATACATGGGGGATGGGGCAAGAGAGTCCATCCTGCTGCAGGAAGACCATCTACAGTGTACCCAAGGTTTCTTCATTTTTTTAGGTTCTTAAACTGAACCCTTATTTCGCAGTTTTCTTACCTTATATACATGCTTTTTTTGGTTTTCAACACAGGATTTGAAATGTGTGGAACATTTTTTTCTTACATTTCTGTAATTAAATTACGCCACGAGACTGTCAAAGGACCTCCTGGGATTTATTTGGAGGTTATGGTCCAAAAGTGAAGAGATAGCTCTTCAGTTTTCTTCACTCGAGTAGATTATTTTTTTTTTGCACTTTGCACAACTGGCAGCAAACATTTTCAGCCTAGGATCAGTCTCTTCCTGTCCCTGCAGAACTTCATAAGGCACAATGTCTTCCTTCTCTCCCTCTTTGTGTCCACCACTCCATTTCAGTCTGGGAAAAACGATTTGGAGGAATAGCTCAGAGAGGAGTGATCATATCAGTGGTTCAAAGTGCAGGTGACTGCGAGTATTTATCTTATTCTCACCTTAGGAGAGTATAAACATAAATTTCCATGCGAAGGACTTTAGATGGACACTAACGTCTTCTTGAAGGGGTTGGTATTTCAATCACATCTTCATCTTGAACTTCTTCTGACGGAGACTGTGAAAAAGTGCCTGCTGTTTATTAGATCTGCTGGCACTGCTGTTGGGACATAGTACTTTTAAAAATATTCAGCTACGCCGCTTGCAATACCCTTCTATGTTCAGAGTTGAATACAACATGGTGTCTTCCAGGGGGTTGGCACTTTCTTCTAGAGGCTACGGATTTGGTTTTTTCAATGTGTAGTTTGTAAACAATCTGACGTATCTCTTTTCTTTTTCAGTGTCTAAGGAATGCGATCTACGAACAGACCCAATGCGTCAGGACCACAAATCTTTTTCTGGTTTTACAGCTCACATATCAACGGCCAGACTTTCATAAAGAGTCCTGCAAATCCACAAACACGTTCCCACGAACCCTGAAATTTGTTTTTAAAGTTTTGTTTGGTATGAAAAAGAACTGTAATATGTTGCATGAAATTAAGGTTATCCAAGCACAACTAACAAGTCAGATGTAGCGTTTTATTTACATTTTACCACATTGTAAGCCATGTGGGATATGTGGTACTGTAAATCCAGAGCATGCTGGACCCACACATACTTTTTTCAGGCTTTGCAGACCTTACAGGCCACTTGAGGTTTGATTGGTTCCTGAGAAAGTCTTGTACCACATTCAAATAGTTCTTGGGTATCTGACACAGTTCACTCTACTCCTTGCTATGGTACAGTACTGTAGCACAAGAGACTGTATAATTTTTTGGCTGTTTAGTTTTTTGGGGGAACCAAAACATTTGGTACCTTTGCAATGGCTTCTGGACAAGAAGACCAGAAAAGGAGAAATCCAGAGGAAGCAAAAGCAGAAAATTAATAACTGGAGGATGTTCATGAGGAGTCACCTCTACAGCGGCCTTACAGTCCTAAGACAGGGTGCATTATATTACATGTGTGCACATATCTGCATGAGCAGATATGCCCCTGTGATGACTAAGTCAATTCTTAGACATTACAAGTGAACAGGGAAGCCATCTTAAATATATGTGCTGGTCACTGGTGATTAAGAGTTCCCCATCTACATAACTGTTTCACTGAAACCAAAAGGTGTTTGGTATCAAACATCTTGTATTAATAAACCTACACTGATTCCAATGATGGATTTATTAATACATGCACCCAGAGGGTAACTTAGAGATACCCCCTGAACCCTACTGGTCCTCTGGCGTGCTGGGTGACTGGTACAATGCCTACTCTGGCAGGAGGTGTTTACACCCTATCCAGCAGGGTGGCTAGTAAATCAGCATATCAAGGCCAGAGGCTTCAAAGCCTCTGCTGCCTTTGATATGCAACCCCGGCTTACCCAGACCTGGGAGATGCCATCCCCTGAGGCCCATATGGCACCAGGGCAGGCAGAAAATTAGTTATGCAAGGAGGCATGGAGCACACCCAGGTCAGACACACCCCTAAGGTGAGCTTCCTGATGTGCCCCACTCTAGGAAAATTCTCATTTCTTGGTGATGGCAGAATTAGGAACACTGGGACAGGGTTATGCCCACTTCCCACAGGAAGTGGTCATATAGGGGGGGCTTAGTGACTCCAAGGGTACGTAGCCTATTGGCTTCTACTCTACACTCAAACATCCATTAATTGAGAATTTAGGTGGACCCGACACCAGAACTTTAGATTGGCCTGACTAAATAGTACACTGAGGGTCATACAACGCAAGAACTGAAGAGTGATGTGGACTTTTGGCGCCAAACCCTGCCTGCCTGGTCTAGACTCGACAAATGCAGAGACCCGACTCGTCCTGCAGCTATGCATCCTCCAAAAGCCTCGGAGGGTTGCCCGTACTTCGAAAACCAGCCAGCATCTCACTTGTAGTGGAGGAGCCACATCCCTCCATACTGCAGGCACCGACAGCAACAAGCCATTCCAAGAAAGTGCAGACCACAGGGCCACTAACACAGTAGCCACTCAGTAGGAGGTCAGCATACTCAGAGGTCAGATCCGTCTCTCTGCCTAGTTTGGAGATGCCAGGACACCCATGGTCCTCCATGAACCAATACCTGGGGTACAAGACCCCTTGGTGCGACCAATGCTTGTTTAGATTCCAATCTGTACTTCAATGATCTGAAGACTGACCAACTGACGAGGTGCGTCAGCTCCGCAGAAGCCAGCACAGAGAGTGGCCCAGCTGGCCTGATTTGTTCCCCTTTTCTGGACCAGACCGAGAACCGTGACTGCCTACGATGCACAAGGGCCAGTCGACCAAAACCCACTGCACCAGAGTTCCCCGGCAAAGGCCCACGAACACAGACTGCTCCCCCTTGCTCCCAGGTCCCTCACAAACTGAGCCCCCCGTTCCCCAGCCCCTCTTTACAGTCTATTTCTAGGTGTCCCCCCTGTTTGCCAATGGTTTAGCGCACAAGGCTAACAACCCACCCAGCACCTCTGCACCCGGACACAACAGGGTAGATAAAACAAAACTGCTGGTGGAACTTGAGACCTTGGCCCCCTAACACCTCACGACCTAAAGGGGACCCTTGAAATCCTAACGCAGATATCTGTATGCCGTAAATGTTGTTCTCTCTATAGAAAAATATTACCGCGGAAAAGCGCACTGTTTGTTAACATTGCTAAAAACTGTACAAGTAATATCATGAAAAGCACTTACCGAATTACGAAGTTCTTGGTGTTGAAATATATATAAAAATACATGTTATTTTTCAAAATTGGTGTGGATCTTCTTGAGTGTGTATATCATTTTTTGACCCTGTGTATGCAACAAATGCCTAACACTCCCCTCTGATAAGCCCAAGGCTGCTCGACCACACTATCACAAATAGAGCACCTTGGGATTGTTAAAGCAAATCCCCGTCCACTTACAAGGGATACCTGGACTCTTCACACAGCATACCTCTTTTTGGTACACTATATAAAGAGGCAGCTTCCTACAATGAGCATTCCAAGTCAACATCAAAATTCATCGTTTAGAAAGGTTTCACCACTGCACCTGGTGAAGAAAAATGTCCTTAAAATACATGACAAGCACTTTGGGCCAGAAGAAGGTAAGGGTGGGCAACTGGCAGAATTACAGCGCACCTTTGGTGCTGCACGAGCATCTTTATGCTCGGCATGATCAGCAGTTCAATCCTGAGAACAGCAGAAGGGAGGCAGAGGAAGAGAGCATCTTTTTCAGAGCTGACAGGTCAATCGCTCCTGAAGAGAGTTTGCTTGAAGATATTCTGCAGGAGAACCAATAAGAAATGAGTCCCTGCTTTGCAGCTGTGGGATTGGACTGATGTGTGTCACAAAGTCATTTCTTGTGGACAGCAAAGTCGCACTGCTCACAAACATCTAAGGGGAGGGTGCAGTTGGTGAGCTGGATGATTTAGTCTCCCTCCCCCCCAAAAAGGAAGCAGTTTGGGGGGGATGGGGGAGAAGGGGGTGTTAATTTACACCAAAGTAGTAGTGCCAGGATTGGAGGAGATGCGAGGAGTAGGTAGGCAGACTGCTCGGTTTGGTCCAAATTTGCCATATTTTATATTAAGAGATCAGCTGCCTCGTTTGGTATTTGCTGTTCTTATGCCTCTGGCATAATGAGCTTCCTGGAGCCTTCCTATAGCTGTATGACAGATTCTTGTGTTATTTTTGCATTAAAAATAAAATAAAATCATACAAGACCTCTTTCTCCTATAGCACTCATGAGTGTGGCCCTGGACGAGTGAAAAACCACCTTTCATACTACTTTCCTGATATCGGGATATATATCCCTTAAGGGCAAAGTGCTCTTTAAGAGGAAGATGCAAGAACTCCAACAGGACTTGTAGCGAAAGTCAAAAATGCAGTATTGGTATGGCACTGCAGGGAAGAGGTGCTACGGCGTACACTTTTACATCCACTGCATGATGTAGCCCAGGACAAGATGCAATACTGTCACTATAAGATTGTACACGAAACAAGCAGCTTCAAGCCAAGTCATCTCCAAGCAGGATAAGGTGCGTGATTCACTGCTGCAACACTCACCTGATAAAGTCCTAGTCCAAATGGCCTCACCCAATTATCTACAAGAATCTGACAACATTGTGGATGATTTTTTGGAGCGCCCACCAGCGTCCAGCGCCAGCCACCATGCCGGTTCCCTTTCAGCAAACAATCATTTAATCACCATTGATAGGGTCTCTTTACTCCGCATGGCCCCCTCAAGAAAATGTTCTATTGGTCCCTGGGTGAGTTAACTGAGGAATTTGTATGTCCTAGCTGCGCTTGGAATCCACTACTAGGTCTAGTTCCTTCAGGCCCCTAACATCCCAGAGAAAGCAGAAAAACCTCAAAAAGAGTTTAGGGCTGCCTTGATCAACGCAAGATCACTCCAGAAACAGGAGCTTCATGTTTTCAATTTATTAAACGACGAGCACTGGATGTCCTCTTCCTCACTGAAACCTGGCTCTCGGCATCAGCCGACCCCACACTGGCTACTGCCATTCCTCCCAATTACAGAATTCTGAGGAAGGATCGCGAAATAGGTAGAGGGGGCGGGACGGCATTAGTGTATAAGAAGGAGTATGAATGCTCATCCTTCACTCTCGAGGGCCTAGAGACGGCGGAGGCACTTGGCTTTTGTCTGTCCCTTACCTCCAACCAGTCTCTTGCGGGGGTTCTTCTGTACCTTCCCCCGGGCCCAGCCAGCACTAGCCTGCACTCATTGGAGAGTACGTTAGCCCCATGGGCGAGGAGGCATGCCCACTTCCTACTGCTGGGTGATTTTAATGTTCACTTTGACAATGCCTCTGGGCACGAGTCCACCGCTCTTTTAGAAATCATGAGTTCTCTTTCCATGAAACAGCAGGCCTCCGGCCCCATGCACCAAGCTGGCCATACTCTTGACCAAGTCTTTTCCAACGTGAACCTGGCAGGGTCTTAACCCACTCCTCTTCCATGGTCCAACCACTACCTCATTCCATTTGCTTGGCCACAGACTGGCAAAAGGCCACTTCTAAAGGACAACACTCAGTCCTCCTATCGTGCCTATCACAAGATACAGCCAGACGACCTGGATCGTGCTCTTACAATTAGTACTCCAGCCCTGACCGGCTGTGTAGAAGAGGACACCACACACCTGGACAGTTGGATTCGGGAGACTGTTAACGCATTAGCCCCCCATTATGAAGCAATCTCAATCTAGGTTAAAGCCATCTGCCCCCTGGTTCAATGATGAGCTTAGAGCATGCAAGAAACTTTGTAAACAGCTCGAAAGGGTATGGAGACCCAAGTTCCATCCAGAAGATAAAGCTAAATATAAGATCACACTGAAGAAGTACCACGGGAAGCTGTCCCTAGCTAAAAAGACCTTCTTTGACATTAGGATTGAGGAAGCAGATAAAGCAAAGGAATTTTTTTTACATTAACTCTTTTCTGCGCCCCGTCGTTATATCTAGAGTAGGTACACCTACTGCCGAGTTGTGTGGTGAACTAGACACTTTTTTCTATGAAAAAAATCAAGACTATTAGGAACAAATCCAGAATAGTGCTCAAATTTTCCAAGCACAGGCCCCTCCTCAAATGGAATCTGCTTCCCTCTCCACACCCTTCTCCCTAGACAAATTCACTCCCCTTTCTCCCGAACGGTCATTTAGCATTAGAGGGCATGAAGTCCGGCTCCCCCTTCAACCCTTGCCCGACTACTGTGCTAACAATGGCGGCTCAATCCATCAATCCTACAGTGAACAAAATATTTAACCTCTCGTTGGCAACGGGTGTGGTTCCTTTGGTCAGGAAAAAGGCGAAAGTTCTCCCGCTGCTAAAAAAAAACAGTAGCTGATCCCAAGTAAGTGGCGAATTATAGGCCCATCTCCCGTCTCCCCGCTCTCTCGAAGATTCTGGAGAAGGAAGTAAACTGCCAACTTTCCCGCTACTTGGAAGATAATAAAATATTACACCCCAGCCAATCCGGTTTTTGACCTCATTTCAGCACTGAAACTGCGCTTCTTGAAGTGATTGAACACGTAAGGAACAGCCTAGACAAGGGAGGCAAGGCCATTCTGATCCTCCTGGACCTTACGGCAGCTTTTAATACCGTGCCCCACTCTAAGCTGATTGAGCGCCTTCAAGAGATAGGGATCAGACACTCTGCCTTGAATTGGCTAACATTATTTTTGGATAAGCGTACCCAGGAAGTATGGCTGCCTCCTTACACATCGAAAGCCAAAACCCCGACTGAGGGCGTACCACAGGGCTCAACCCTTAGCCCCACCCTGTTTAATATATATCTCACACCCTCGGCTACACTAGCCGAGTCCCTGCGTGCTAAAGTCATCTCCTGTGCAGATGACACGCAGCTACTCTTTGCTTGTGAGAAAGGAAGTGAATTGGATGGGGAGCTCATCTCTGTGTCTCGCCAGGGTGTTTCAGTGGCTGAACCGGCACCAACTGAGATGCAATCTGGATAAAACCCAGATCGTGGTTTTCGGAGATGTCCCCCACAATTTGGTGAAAACCTGCTGGCCAAGTGATGTGCCTCAACCTGATTCCCCCAAAACTCTGAAGAACCTAGGGATTAAAAAAAAAAAAAAAAAAAAAAAAAAAAAAAAGACAGCTCTCTCTCCTTTCAACCTTCGAGTCAAGCCCTAGCTGGTTCTTGCTTCAGCAAGCTCCGCATGCTAAAAAATATTCTTACCTCTCCTATCAGAGTCTGCTGGTAGAAAGGTGGTGCAGGTCCTGATCACGATGAGACTAGATTATGGGAATGCCCTTTACCTCGGTCTCCCTGACTTTCTTCTCAATAGATTTCAGGTGGTGCAGAACTCAGCGGCTAGATTGCTACTCAGACTTCCACCTAGGTCTCACCTGTCCTCATCCGAGGGCCCTCTACTGGCTCCCTATAATTTTTTTTTATTTTTTTTTAAAGTGGTGTTTTTAAGGCCATGGTCTTCATGCATGAGGCCATGCATGATTCGGGCGCGGTCTATCACAGAGAGAGGATCAGCGAATACATTCCAACACGTACCCTGGGCTCATCTTCTGCGCACCTTACAAGAGTACCCCGTATCAACCGCCTTAGAATAGGCGGGAGATCCTTCTCCTACTTGGGGCCGCTCAACTGGAACAAACTTCCGCTTGGTTAGTAATCTCGCTACCTTCAAGAGGAAACTGAAGACTTGGCTCTTCAGGCAGTCAATGTAGGTGTCTTAGTCTGCTGCCCGCTGCCTGAGCGCCGGGACACACTGACAAGTACCTGTGCACTTTACAAATCAGATTAGCATAACTACAGAAGGCAAGAAAGAAAGGATCCAGGCCATTATGATTCCCAAATGAAAGATTGACAAGCTGCACACCACCAGTGGATCAGTGGCGTAACGAAAATTGAGGGGCCGCCTGCTAAGTACTTGGAGGGCCCCACCCGTGCACAGTGCCATGGGGGTCCTCCGCACTGCGGGGGCTTTTGTTATACCACTGCAGTGGATTTGTTTATTAGCAATAAATCATTTGGATCAGTGCGCGCAGAAAAAAAAAAAAAAGAAGAATAATAATAACAACAACAACAACAACGCTTATTACAGGTAGTTTTTATAAAATAAAAAAAGCTAATTTATTTTAAACATGGATAGTAAGAAGGATGGAAGGAAAATAATCAGGTAAAACTAGATTGGAAGGAGCAAGGATGCAAAAAGGGAAGAGGAGAAGGGGCAGCCGGCTTGAGAGGAAGACGACAAGCATTGACAAAGGCAATAGGTTGCACTTTTATAGTGTGAATGTTAAACTATTGGCTTTGCCAAAGCTATTGTAGTCTTTAAAAAAAAAATAATTTAAAAAATTAAGAAGAGGAGTAAAGTAACTGTGTATGTTAATGCCCGTAGAAGCACATACTATAAGCTTGAATGGTGGTCTTTTGTAATTCCTGTGACCAGGAGTGGAGGTTGGTGGGGAAAATCAATAAAATGGGCTTTACAAAAAGAGCTAAAGAAAAAACGTTTGAAAGTACATGTAGAAAAGAAAACGTGCATCTTAAGGTATTGTGTAGCGAACAATTAATTCAATATTTACAGCCTTCATAAACTGTGCTGAGCTGTGGAAGGACGCAAGTCATCCCATCAAAAGAGTGGTAAAGAAGCAGTGCTCCATGGGAGGGGAAAAAAAAAAAAAGCACACAAAAGGAGGCATGCAAGCCATTGAAGAAGCAAAGAAATTACTTACAAATTGCGGTATTGTACATCACAGGTCTTAAACAAAGAACTAAAAGCTATATAAAAGAGAAACTTAAAAATGAACGAGTAAGGAGAAAGACTAGGAAATTTAGAATATGATCACTTGAAAAAAATGGGAAAGAGCAGTAATGGAAGAGTAGCTATTCAGTCAGAGATTGCAAAGCTCTCCTTAGTGACAAGTCTACAAGGTAGATGCTTTTGGGAAAAGACATTGTAGATTGAAGCCACTCAATGGCACAGAGGAACACAAAGGCAAGCGAGATAACCAAGGCAATGGTATCCATCCCATAGCAACATATCCATAGGTCTTAACACAGGGCTTTGACAATGTTTCATCCCACCCTGAAGATTTAATTCTCCTATAGGAGCCTCACAGTTCATAGTCCAGCGCAATGAGAGTTCCAGCAAGGAAACAAAGAGACATGAAGATGTTAATAGCCTGAATCCGGAATGGGAATTTTGTTATTATTGGTTGTGGAAAGGGACAGCACTACCGAGACCTCAACTGAAGGATGGCACTGAGTAGACCGAACGGGGAGCTCAAAATAATACCATACTCTTCCTGACGCAGCATGGAGGGACAGATTTAAAAATCCATCTCTATATCCTTTTAACACTAAGCAATTCTAATAAAAAAACAAGTAAAGCCTGAGCTGCCTTTTCTTACCCCTAGCTTCCTGGTGGCCATGACGTGAGCACAGGATTCCTCCACACAAGCGTATTAGGCTGCTCTCTACATTTAAATGAACGCAAGTGCTCATGTTATTGACACTATACCCCATCAGCCACAATTCTATTCACGCCTGCTCCTCTGGCCCGTTTGTGCCACTCCTCTTTCCGGCCTATCTTATGTTGTTGATCTGATTAGGTTTACTTTTAAATTTGCACGAAAGGGTCAAGTAGGCAAAGTATTTCGTACAGTGGACTAGAGAGAAGCTTAAACTGTATATCCTAGATCTGCCAGGGGTGGGTCCCACTACACACTATGGAAGGCGGAATTTTGTATACTTCTTGTCAAACAAGCTCGTACAACTAGACGCTTATTACACCCAAATCTGGTACAACAGGTGCAGTGGAAGCACATACTCTCCCACCCCTAAACCGAGATGTGCCTTATTTCCACAACTACTAAACCATTTCGGGGCAAGGATGGCAGTGACGGCTAATAGGTCCAGTCGACACACACTGGTGGTCTGCAATGACTTTAGTCACCTGAAACCTCGCCCACTGTTAGCAGTCTGGCTGTGTGAGGCACAGAACCTTATTCAGATGACACACAGAGCCGAGTTATAATCTTCAATTGCAAGATAAAAGTTACACTGATGAGGTTTTTATTATTAATTTAATTTTATAAGGCGCACAGCTACCCGGAGGTTTCCCGGCGCCATCGGACTAACGCAGAAAGAGAAAGCATTATTGGTTAAATAACCACGTTTTGAGACCTTTGCGAAAGTTCGTGTAGATGGTTTCATGCCGAAGTGGCGTGGGGAGTGAGTTCCATAGTGAGGGGGCCATATAAGAAAAAGACCGGCCACCTATACGTGACCGTCTGATCCTAGGTACTGAGAATTTGGCCTGAGTGGAGGATCGGAGAAGACGTGTTGGGAGATAGGGATGGACTAAGGCACTCGGATATTGTGGAGCTGTGCCCATTTTAATTTTATGCATATAACACAGGGCCTTGAATGTAATGCGGTTCTCCATCCTAAGCCAGTGGAGGTCGAGGAGGGAGCCTGAAATAGATGCCTTTCTAGGCACCTGGCAAAGCAGTCTTGCCGCCGAGTTCTGTACTGATGAGGTTTACGAACCAAGTGCCACACTACTAGCAATTCAAGATGGCGGCACCTGCTTTGTAGCCAACAAAGGACGTTCCTAAAAATCAGTCTTCAAAAGAAGACCTACCTACCCCAACTCTAGTCATCCAAACCCAAGAGCACCTAAAGAGATCCAGCAGGAAGCACCCGAAGTTAAGAACTGGAGGAGGCGAGGATACCAGTGTCATCTTTCATTCGCACAGTAAACAGCTTTGTGGCATACATTTATGAAACACGAAACCAACTAAAGCAAGATTGGCGTGCATTGACTAACTGCTGACTTCCCTCACAGGCCGACAGGTGAAGGTTGAATCTACCTTCACAAGCGGGCGGCACGGGCTGATCTATGGAAAGAGTGTAGGTGTGAGGGTGCACGCAGAGGTTTGTAATCCAGTCCTTGAGAAAGTGTTTTCTGCTCTGTGCAGAATGTGAGAGGCTGCAGGCAACAGCAGCATATTGATCGTGGAAAGCCAGAAGCACTTAAGCCGAGGAAGGCCTGGCCGCTACCTCAGGACTATGAGATCACCAGGTCCCAGGGGGCATGGAGGAGTTCGCAACAAATGAAAACTACAGACGCGGCTCTATCCTGAGACCGTCACCAGCCATTGAGAGAAGTGATGACAAATACATCAATGCTGAAGAAAGGAACAGATACTGCTGTAGCCCCAGCGCGCCCGAGAACAGCTTCATTCAGCGCCTTGAAACCAACGCGGACATATCCAACGCCGGGACGCCTCATCAGGAGGAACACCCTGCAGGATGCCGCTTTGAAAACTGGGGGCCGCGCCGATGGGGATTAGGTCGCAGAGATACGGGAAATAAGGGTCCTGCCCTGCTCCCCAATGCTGCGGGAAGATAGCAAACATCAGAATACACAAGGAAGCCCCGCCGGCCCCGGGAGACGTCCCTGCACTCCTGAGAGGCACCGACTGCCTTTTGAGATTTACAGTCAACAATACAGCACTTAACATTACTAATTCAGCTAGACAAGTCATGCCACGCGCCGCTTTCAGACGTCATCAACACTTTTCTTTATGCCAGCATCATCCGCCAGCCAAGGCATGGCATGGCTGCCCTAAGCACATACCAACTCATGAAGGGACACAAAGCTTGAAGATGCACAGCACGAGAGGACGTGTGTACAAATGACACTGAGGATTTTACACGTGAGGGGCTGAATGAATATGAGAAAACAACCCGATGAAACTGAATACCAGCACGGATCGATACAGCAGGTACACTTCGACCACACACCCCGGAGATGCAACCTAAGAGGACATGTACTCGTTGAGTGACGAGGGCTTAGGACCACCAAGGACAAGGCAGAGCTCACCACTCATACCACACAAGGAACCAAAAACACAGTTATCACTGCCGAAATGCAAAGCCTCCTAAATGGCAACGAAGTAGCTAAAGTCTCGGCAACTTAGTGCCAAACCCCGTCACAAGGTGCCACCAGCCCACCCGTGGAAGCGCTGGCCAGAGTAGAGGTGTTTGTCGGTTGAGCAGACGTGCCACTGCTGAACAGTGGTCAGTGGCACGTCTGCTCCAACTAAGGGACTGTAACACACAACAGTGTCTCAAGGGTATCGTTTCAAGGGGCAGGTATACATATATGTGTAATGACAGTTACTTAGACAAGATTTAATCCAAAAAGGAAAGAAACCAGGGAAACAAATCAAATAAATGCAAAATGTATTTCATGTAGTAAACATGTTGGACATATTAACTTCATATGTTCAAGCACCAACTAAGGGACGGCAGTTTCAGCGCAGTAGATAGGACCTGGAGTCAAGCCTGGAAGTTGTTCGTCTAACCTCAAAATTTGAGCACATACGAAAGAGGGGGAGAGGGGGGGGCACCCTGGTGACAGCCAAGCATATAAGTTCACCTGTAGGCTTGGGTAGAACTTTATTTACGCTGGCAAAATTCTGCATTATGTGATTTTGCCTAATTTTACCCGATTATGCACCTAGTGTAAAACAGTGGTGCAAATACCAAAGGGAGACTTGTTTGCACAAAAAATGCCCCTCGAGAGACATTCTCTCCTTGATTTGTACCTGTGACATTTTGCAAGAAAATTATACACGATTCTTAACACTTATGTTCAGATGCATGTTAAGAAAGCGTGCAAAGTGTTTAATAAAGCAAACTCCATGTAAAGCAAGAGTCTTGCATAAAAAAGCACTGATCCCAGAAGCCATGTGAAGCTATGACCACTACACAGTCCACCGCTTGTCTAGACTTAGTGCATAGTTGGTGTTTAGAGCTGACATGGCATCCAGTTGCCTATTGTGAGTCGAACGTGATTCACAGAGCATCTGTCAGCTGAAAGCACTCATTCCAAATAACTTGACTCAATGCTTTTTTTAAGCAAACAACTCCCTACCAGAAACATTTCCAACAAAACAGAAATAACCGTGGCTAAGTAAACGCTGATGACGTATCCCATGAACGTGGCACGAACTGGACCATGACTGCCAACACCCAGAACAATCTCACAATACTGGAGAAACCTCCCAACCAGTACCAGGCAGGCTCAGAACCTCCCCCACCCACTACCGGGCGGGCAGGCAAGCAGTCAGTCTCACAAACCTCCCACCCAGTACCGGGCGGGCAGGCAGGCAGTCAGTCAGTCTCACAAACCTCCCACCCAGTACCGGGTGGGCAGGCAGGCAGGCAGTCAGTCAGTCAGTCTCACAAACCTCCCACCCAGTACCGGGCGGGCAGGCAGGCAGTCTCACAAACCTCCCGCCCAGTACCGGGCGGGCAGGCAGGCAGTCAGCCTCACAAACCTCCCGCCCAGTACCGGGCAGGCAGTCAGTCTCACAAACCTCCCACCCAGTACCGGGCGGGCAGGCAGGCAGTCTCACAAACCTCCTACCCAGTACCGGGCAGGCAGGCAGTCTCACAAACCTCCCACCCAGTACCGGGCGGGCAGGCAGGCAGTCTCACAAACCTCCCACCCAGTACCGGGCGGGCAGGCAGGCAGTCTCACAAACCTCCCACCCAGTACCGGGCGGGCAGGCAGGCAGTCTCACAAACCTCCTACCCAGTACCGGGCAGGCAGGCAGTCTCACAAACCTCCCACCCAGTACTGGGCAGGCAGGCAGGCAGTCAGTCAGTCTCACAAACCTCCCACCTAGTACCGGGCGAGCAGGCAGTCTCACAAACCTCCCACCCAGTACTGGGCAGGCAGGCAGGCAGTCAGTCAGTCTCACAAACCTCCCACCTAGTACCGGGCGAGCAGGCGGTCACACAAACCTCCCACCCATTACCGGGCAGGCAGGCAGTCTCACAAACCTCCCACCCAGTACCGGGCGGGCAGGCAGGCAGTCTCACAAACCTCCTACCCAGTACCGGGCAGGCAGGCAGTCTCACAAACCTCCCACCCAGTACTGGGCAGGCAGGCAGGCAGTCAGTCAGTCTCACAAACCTCCCACCTAGTACCGGGCGAGCAGGCGGTCACACAAACCTCCCACCCATTACCGGGCAGGCAGGCAGTCTCACAAACCTCCCACCCGGTACCGGGCAGGCAGGCAGTCTCACAAACCTCCCACCCGGTACCGGGCAGGCAGGCAGTCTCACAAACCTCCCACCCGGTACCGGGCAGGCAGGCAGTCTCACAAACCTCCCACCCGGTACCGGGCAGGCAGGCAGTCAGTCTCACAAACCTCCCATCCAGGACCGGGCGAGCAGGCAGGCAGTCAGTCTCACAAACCTCCCACTCAGTACCGGGCGGGCAGGCAGGCAGTCTCACAAACCTCCCACCCAGTACCGGGTGGGCAGGCAGTCAGTCTCACAAACCTCCCACCCAGTACCAGGCGGGCAGGCAGGCAGTCAGTCAGTCTCACAAACCTCCCACCCAGTACCGGGACAGCAGGCAGTCAGTCAGTCTCACAAACCTCCCACCCAGTACCGGGACGGGCAGGCAGGCAGTCAGTCTCACAAACCTCCCACCCAGTACCGGGCGGGCAGGCAGTCAGTCTCACAAACCTCCCACCCAGTACCGGGCGGGCAGGCAGGCAGTCAGTCAGTCTCACAAACCTCCCACCCAGTACCGGGCGGGCAGGCAGGCAGTCAGTCAGTCTCACAAACCTCCCACCCAGTACCGGGCGGGCAGGCAGTCAGTCTCACAAACCTCCCACCCAGTACCGGGCGGGCAGGCAGTCAGTCTCACAAACCTCCCACCCAGTACCGGGCGGGCAGGCAGGCAGTCTCACAAACCTCCCACCCAGTACCGGGCGGGCAGGCAGGCAGTCTCACAAACCTCCCACCCAGTACCGGGCAGGCAGGCAGGCAGTCTCACAAACCTCCCACCCAGTACCGGGCGGGCAGGCAGGCAGTCAGTCTCACAAACCTCCCACCCAGTACCAGGCGGGCAGGCAGGCAGTCAGTCAGTCTCACAAACCTCCCACCCAGTACCAGGCGGGCAGGCAGGCAGTCAGTCAGTCTCACAAACCTCCCACCCAGTACCAGGCGGGCAGGCAGGCAGTCAGTCAGTCTCACAAACCTCCCACCCAGTACCGGGCGGGCAGGCAGGCAGTCAGTCAGTCTCACAAACCTCCCACCCAGTACCGGGCGGGCAGGCAGGCAGTCAGTCAGTCTCACAAACCTCCCACCCGGTACCGGGCGGGCAGGCAGGCAGTCAGTCAGTCTCACAAACCTCCCACCCGGTACCGGGCAGGCAGTCAGTCTCACAAACCTCCCACCCAGTACCGGGCGGGCAGGCAGGCAGTCTCACAAACCTCCCACCCAGTACCGGGCGGGCAGGCAGGCAGTCTCACAAACCTCCCACCCAGTACCGGGCGGGCAGGCAGGCAGTCTCACAAACCTCCCACCCAGTACCGGGCGGGCAGGCAGGCAGTCTCACAAACCTCCCACCCAGTACCGGGCGGGCAGGCAGGCAGTCAGTCTCACAAACCTCCCACCCAGTACCGGGCAGGCAGTCAGTCTCACAAACCTCCCACCCAGTACCGGGCGGGCAGGCAGGCGGTCTCACAAACCTCCCACCCAGTACCGGGCGGGCAGGCAGGCGGTCAGTCTCACAAACCTCCCACCTAGTACCGGGCGGGCAGGCAGTCAGTCTCACAAACCTCCCACCCAGTACCGGGCAGGCAGGCAGTCTCACAAACCTTCCATCCAGGACCGGGCGAGCAGGCAGGTAGTCAGTCTCACAAACCTCCCACCCAGTACCGGGCAGTCTCACAAACCTCCCACCCAATACAGGGTGGTCCCACAAACCTCCGACCGAATGCAGAGCAGTCCCAGAAACCTCTGACCCAATACCTGCGGTATCGGAAACCCCCCAGCCAGTATCTGGCGGTCTCAGAAACCTACCAGCCAGTACCGGGCAGGTTTGCGAGTACTGCAGAGACTGCAGTTCGATCCTCAACTCACACAACGATACTTAGTTAACATAATTTTAGAACATAACAAACCGCTATATATGGTAAGGGTGCCTAGATTCCAAAAGACCCAACAGCTATATAAATGGCAAAACGAGCTACACGAATGCAGATAACAAATGAAATGTTGTTCAACTCTGAAAGGATACTAAAAAAATAAATAATAATACGATCAACATTTTTTGGCTTCCCTCTTTTGACATGATTTAGTGGTTTAAGTCCAAAATCCAACGGACTAATGTCCCACTGAGAGAGAGAGAAAATAAAAACACACGAGAAATGGTTCAGGCCTGATGGGAGACAGTATTCGTGGGTATTGTGCACAATATGACTCAATCATCACAAGAAAAACTAATAGCACCTAAGGAGGTACAACCCTTTCTGTGAAATGTCCAACTTACTCGAACTCTCTCAGAATAAGAGACAAATGCACCAACTATTACCAGCTTAAAAAACAAACTGCCCACTAAGGAGACGTTAGGATATGAAGGAGGGAGAAACAAGAGCCCTGGTGATCCAAAGTAAGACTTCAGAGCCCATGAGCTAACAAAGCAGGCTTGAGACAGCACAGGGCAGAAAACAAAAAATCCAGTTAGCACAAGCTGACCTCAGCAAGAACTAAATCCATGCCAGTGGCCACGGATAACCAAGGCAAAATTCGAAGCAAACCAAAGAAGGCCTGGAATCACGATCCAAAACGAGTATTGGCAATGCCACCAGGTCTGGCTTTAAAGGATTGTTGTATGGGAATGTGAAGTATTACAAATAGATAGCATGGGAATGTATATGCGATTTTGTGAAAGCAAAGAACTGTAGAAATTTGTTGCTGTGGATTAAAAGGCAAGTGACAGCTGCACGGGCAAACAACACCTAACAATTTCATGTAGGTTAATGACTACCCTCCTGCCATCTGTGCTGATCTCAGAGAAACAAAACACCATAAGTTACTAATCTCACTACAATGTCGTGTGTGTCCTTGAAACTTAAAGCTCAGGTAGCTGGATAAATAAACAAAACTATCACAGCTGTGTGGAGGGAAAGCATTTTTTGTGGAAGCACAACTTCAGCCCATTCAAAATATGCACTTCTGAATCCCAACGCGTGTGTACGTGTCAAAGCCCCTCATGTTTATTCTCACATAATTGTCTGGTGACAGCTATGCTGTCGAGCCAGACCATAAAAACGGGGCTTGCATCAGCACAGGACCAATGGGAAAACATCAAGAATGCCTGCACAAGGGGACATGGATATGGCAATGGTGGCCGAGAGGGCAGCATATATACATCGGGGATGCCCCAAAAAATGGGAATGAATATGGGGCAAGTGGAACACTTACAGAGGGAACATTTGTGATCCACCCCCGGATGGATCATTGGGGAGCTCGAGTTAAATTATAAAAGTGGGGCACTGTATTAATCCACTTATTGTACAGCAGAATGTAATTCTTGTATAATTGTACCAGATGGACCCAATGTACTTGGAAGCGTAACTAACAACAAGTTATTCATGAACCGTCAAGTTGTAATTTAATAAAAAGAAGTGAAGAAGAAGTGGAAGAAGAAGAAGGCCTGCACAAACACCACAAGGCTTGTGCATGGTCCTGGACGGGGCGGCAACAGCCTAGTAGGACACCATCCTGGACGGGGCGGCAACAGCCTAGTAGGACACCATCAGAGAGGGGGCGGCAATAAACTTGTTGAACAACAGTGGCAGAGCAGCAATCAGCCTAGTGGAGATGGAGCAGTAATAGCCTAGCAGAACAACAGGCATAGAGCAGCAATCAGCTTAGTTGACCACGAACAGGGATGAGGAGCAACAGCCTAGTGGAACATCATACAGGATGGGGCAGCAATAGCTTAGTAGAAATGGAGCAGGAATAGCATTGCAGAACATTAGGGGTTGGAGAGGTAATTGGTCTAGCAGAACCCCCACAGGTTTGAAGCAGTAAGTAATAGGCCCAAAAGGATACCACAAGAGAAGCAACAGGGTCAAGTGGACAACAAGGGCAGACAAAGGTGGATCAAAAAGGTAGGCAGGGGAGAAAAACAAGGGTAGCAGCAAGACCAAGAAAACCATAACATGTTCAATGGTGCAGTCTAAAGCACTGCAATAAGGTCATCAGCAGAGTCCAGGGGAACTCACAGAAAGCAGCAGCTGGTGCATTGGAATCTAAGGGCAAAGGAAACCACAGGCATGAAGAAGTGCCATAAGGGCATGCATACATATTCAAAGAATCTGCAGCCATGATAATAAAACCAGGAACATGTCACCCATGGTGCTCCACAATGCATAAACCGGAGACGTTTTAGAGCACATAATAGACATGTCTGCTGGATCAAGTTGATTTTGATTCTACATGCTAACAGAAATCAGATGAGCGAGCCAGCAAGACTCTGCTGCAACCGATAGTGCCAAGAAATGTTGGAGAGTCAAAATGATTCCACTGAGTGTAAGACACCACTAAAGTAAGAAACTAATGACGTCTCAAGGCATACATGGGTACATAAGTGGTGGGGAGAATTTTAATTCCATTTAAGGATGCGAACTTAGTAATATATGGAAGAATAGGTTTAAGCTTATAAATGTAGTGATGAAGGTACTGCGCAAAACCACATTAAGGTGTACGAGATCTGTGGCCGGGCTTGTACGAGATTCCATCAAGGTTTACAGGGCCATGTACATGTATGTGCCTTCGATGTAGTGTGCAAGGACATGTGACCTGGCATGTATGATGGATAATTCATGTGTAAGATGCAGGAGTGAAAATCCACTGAAGTCTAAAAGGTCTGAAGAGAAGCAAGAGTGAAACTCCAATGAAATGTAAAAGGCACGAGACAGACAGGGCTGAGACTCCATTCTAATGTGCAAGGCCTTTGGCAGGCATGTGTGAGCCTCCATTCTAATGTATAAGGCATGTGTGGGACTCCATTCTAATGAATAAGGCTTGCGACAGGCATGTGTGGGAATCCATCCTAAAGTAGAAGGCCTGTGACAGGCATGTGTGAAACTTCATCCTAATGAATAAGGCTTGTGACAGGCATGTGTAAGCCTCCATTCTAATGTATAAGGCATGTGTGGGACTCCATTCTAATGAATAAGGCTTGTGACAGGCATGTGTGAGACTCCATTCCAATGAAGATGGCCTGTGACAGGCATGTTGGAGACTCCACTTAAGGGTGGAAAGACTATAAAAAGGAACAAGGGAGAATCCATACAAAGCATGGAAGGTCTGTGAGGGGCCGTGATCCTCACTAAGCTTCGGGTCATGAGGACAGGTTTCCAGGCCTTGAATGCATGTTAGAAATCGCTGTAATCAGACACGTCAGGGAAACTGAAGTAGCGTAGGACTTCTAGCTCATAAACAAGTATGGATATCAAACGAAAGCTTCGGAATGAAAGAGGTTAGAGCCATCGTAGTGATACATGGTCATCCAGATGTGTGTGAGACTCCATGGATGTTTGGTGAGTCAGAGAAGCCTTGACACCCCATTGCATTCTGCCTTTGGATGACAGGCAACCAGAGATGGGTGATGGGACACATCAGCTCTTACTGTACCAGACATCGGGAAGGACTACTTTTTGAAGAATATCCTTTGGCACAGCATTGGCGGGATGGTCCACTGATACCCACAATCCTGACTGATGGTCACACACAAAAGATACCTTACTCACCTTCACCTTGACTCTCACCACTTCTCTCTCCTCTTCCTCAGCCGCCATGGCCGGCGAATCCCTCCGCCGCCGTAACCCTCCGCGGAGGGGTGAGCGCGAGGGGACCGTTGGCCTCAGCGGCGCCTCGCGCTCACCCTCTTTAGCGCCCGCGCACGACAGGACCTGTGGCGCGGAACACTGCAGCTCGCGCCGGTGCCAGGTGTTCCTTTCCGGCAAAGCTCTCCGTTATGCGAGCTTTTTCCCTTTCTTCTGCATCCGGGAGTGACGTCACTGCATGAGGTCACCGACGGCGCTCTTAAAGAGACAGATCCACGTTATAAAAAGCCACAAAAAATATATTATACCAAAAAAAGCATGTTCCTTGACAGCAACCATATATTTTATAATGCAATTGCCGGTCCGTGCCCTTATTGCGGGTCTCTGAATATATATTTATATTTAGCTTATGCCCATACCTAAAACCTTGAACCTTTAAGGCAACTATATATTTTATATTGCAATTACCAGTCCTAGTCCGTATGACAGATTTCTTAACATATATATATTATTTGGCGTAAACTTCAACTCCTGCCTTGATTGTCCCGCTGCACTGTTCACTCCAGTCATTTTGGTACTTGTAGTGCAATTCTTGCAAACGGGCAAACGCTGGTAAAACCTCCAATCCTTGTCCAGGCATCTGGTGTTGGAAAGCCTATACTCTGGCATCAGATTTGTCAGCACTAGAAGAAAACCCCAGTGTTCACTGGGGGTTTTACATACATGTCAGCTTGCCAATGTTTAAGAAGGTGCTCCCATTAAAGTCAATGGAGAAAAAAAAAAATGTTGGCAGGTGATGATGGTTTGCCAGAGTTCTCTCGTGAAGGTCTAGGGTGGGTGAGTATCATTGGAAAGATAGTGACACCTAGCAAGGGAAGGTGATTTGATAGGGTTGCCATATGGGCGGAATTTTAATGTCCTGGCGAGTAGAAAAACAAGCATTGACATAGCCAATAGGTCTCGCCTTTGGGACCTTATAAGTGTTTAGCCATGCAGCACGTTATCCTGGATGCTGTGCCGCCAGGGATTCAATAGCTATATATATTCACACTTTTTTGCGACTACTGCCCTAGCAATGTTTTCCCGCAAGATCGATGCAGAGTAGAGTGGCCTAGAGTGCACAGGCATAGAATGAGTTAATATGTGTGCATGGGTAAGCATAGCAGTAGGTAGAATCACGGTGAAATTAATATTATCTTCAGGTGACGTGAATTAAATAAAACTCTGAAACACAAACAAAAATCGAATAGAACGTTCCATTCTGTATATATAAGGGCAAGAATCGCAGTAAATCAATGCAGTGAAGTGATCTCAGTGATCCTCATACGAACGTGCATGTTAACTCGCTGCGAGTGAGAATTAAAATGCCAGAATGAAAAATGAAAACTCCATACCGGTGACAAAAGCCAAGTGTATCTTACATCGAGTATGAGTGGAACATAGTCAAGTGCAGACGGAATAACGATAAAAAAGGAATACACATAGCGTTCTCAGAAAAAGAGGTCACACACCTCTAGTCCCAAGAACAACAATGTGCTTGTGCACTAAGGTGAAAAAACATCCTCAATTGATTGTTAAACCTCATTCTCTCGTGGTTCACTCACCCGATAAACATAACGTGACCACTTCACATCATGCTCGATCGGCGTCTGCTATGGGCGCCATGTTTCCGTTCGGATAAATCAAGTCCTTTCATTTCATAGATATGAAAGAAGGACTATGGTGTACTATGATATTTAGAGCCATATTGGACAGGTTAGTGCCATAAAACTGGTATAGCTAAAGTACCCCAACAATAGCCGTGAATCAAGGATAACTGTTTTCTCCTTAAATGTATGAAGCTTCCAATGGAACCTAATGTCTTGTTATATAACAATAAGGATCGACATTTCCTTAATCTTATGGACTTATTCACATATAAGAATTCTCAATGGACACAATGCCTAATGTCGGATGGAAGAGCAGCTGTTTATTGTTCTTCTGGCACCTGTGTGCGTGTTTGTGCCAGTAGCAGCGTTTGGTGGGGCACAGGACGCCGTGCTCAGGTCCCACCACACGGGTCCGCCGTGCAGCGCTATGCTATCACACTGATGTTGTAGAAGATGAGGAACACACAAAAAAGATAAAGTCCGGCAGACGTGAAGCGTGTGCTTCGCTGAGCATGAAGAACACAAAACAAGACAACCAAGCAGAAAAGAAAGTGAAATACCTGCTGCACCATACTACTGCCTCTCTCCTACATTATGTGAGCGGCGAGGAGAGAGTGGAAAGAAAAAGTAGTGCGCCAAAAACTAATCATATGGCAAATAGTGAAAGGATGCATGTAGCAGGGGCAGTCTCCAGGGTGGGAACAAAGCAGCCACAAGGCGGGACAAATGTACACTATTCACCAACGAAACCAAAGGAATTTCAGAAGGCACACCAAACAACCAATGAAAAAGCGCTAGCGTGTTCAAAGCCCACAGACTGAATACAGCATGTCTTGAAGATAGCGTATGCACGCTGCCTAGGCTCGACCTAATAAGGCAAATCACCGAAAGCCGGTATTTTTCCCCACTTATCAGTACATACTTCAAACAGCAACTATATGATGAAAGCACTTTAAAATGTACTCTAAAGCTGCCTTAATTATCCCTGACTGATAAGTCAAGTAAACAAAAACAGAAACGTTATGGTAAAAATGAACACAGACTTTTACAGAGAAGACGGGGAGATAGGAGTGCCATAGTTAGCAGACTATCAGATCTCAAGAAACTGATATAGCGGTTAACTCCCTTCACACTAATATAACTAAAATGTAATCACCAGGTTGTTTCAAGGTCAAATAAAATCATCCAGTCAAACTGTTGAAAGTTTATTACTTGATTATTTTATTATTTTTCTGCCCTCCTGATACCAAATTCTTTTGAGCAGAACTGATCAGACCCGTACGAACATTTACTTGATGACAAATGTAGCAGTTATGCCGGTGAATGAGGTAACTTCAGAAACTATCATGGTGCGTGCCTGATTTGCACATACAGAATTTTATTATCGGAATTTGAAAGAGAATTCAATGAATCTTAAACCAGTGTTTATACTCACAACATTCATGAAAAATAAGGCCCCCATTAAGCCACAAAAATGATTGAATTTTTGTCACGAAACACGTGTTGGCCTGTGTTAGTTCTGTTTAAAAGAATTTGGAATCAGCAGAGCAGAAAAATAATAAAAGAATCAAGTAAAAAACTTTCAACAGTTTGACTGGACAATTTTGTTTGGCCTCGAAACAACACGTCTCTTAAAAAAACAGATGATACTTTATATGAAGTTCTCTTTAAGTATCACCCATGCCTTTGTAGACTCTTAAAACATGAACCAGTGGGGTAACAAAAGCTGAGGGGGCCCTCTGCAAGTCATGCAAAGGGGCCCCTGCCCTTTGCTCACTCTTTCCTATGACAACCACTAACCAGATGATGTCTTAGGGCCTGATTTAGAGTTTGGCAGACATGTTACTCGGCCACAAATGTATCAGATATCCCCTCAGTTATATTACAAGTGCATTATATCCTAACATACTTGTAATATGGCAGAGGAATAAACTTCAAGTTTGTGAAGGAGTAACCATTCTGCCATACTCTACATCAGGCCCTTAGTGTCTGGCATCCTCTGTTACCTGAGGGTCTTCAACTTGGTAGAAAAATGGATTTGCTCACTTTTCTTGTCATATAATTAAATTATCTTCATGAAGTATGTTGATTTTACTGGCCCTGTACCAGTAGACGTTTTCAGGATGAGTATCCAGAATCTTTCGGGTTGTGCCTGAGAATGTGTTTCCAGCCTACTTAAAGCATTCTCAGGCACAACGTCACGATTCTCAAAATTTATTCCTCTTTATTAAGTCAAATATCTCTCTCTGTAGATATATTACTGTTAGATCAGACACATTACTGGGATCAGGCCAAAAATCACCTTCAAGCAAAGTGGGAAGGTGACATAGGCCACTCATTGCATGATTCTGAGTGGCAACAAATCACATCATACTTCTATAGGGCGTCTCGTAATGAGTTTTTCAAGCATATTCAGTTCAACATCCTTAATAGAGCGCACCTTGCTCCATGTCGCATCTCTAGGATCTACCAGTGTGCGTCTTTGCTCTGTCCTCGTGTCGGTCTCCGGACGCGGACCTCCCTTGTGTCTTATGACCACGGGGTGGCTGACCGGCTACAGGGCAGGGATGATTGATCTACTTTACCAGGCTAAAGGGCGTTGATTGAATAATTACCTGGAAGAACTGGTACTGAGCCTCTTCTCTCGCCCAGACTTGGATAAGACCTCAACTAAATTCTTAGACCTGATCCTACTGTTAGCAAAACGTCATGTTATGATATGCTGGAAGGACCCTACTCCACCGACTACACTGTCCTGGGACAAGACCACAATCGCCTGGCTGTTGTCCGAAAGTGCACACCTTCATAGGGAGGAGAAGGTGAGCTTACACAAGCACCCCAATGCCCAGGAATGGGATTCCCTAGTCAAAGCATTCACACGATGTATCAAGGACGATACACATCCCCCTTGAACATTCCCCATGATGTTAAATTATTTCATTTTATCATTGGTCTCCTGCTTGGCTAGTTCCTGTCTGATGTGGATACTTCCGCAATTTGTATTTCGGGCATTACAGCCTACAGCTACTTTATTAGGCATACCTGAGATGTCATCAATTGACTGTCCTGCATACTACTGCCCTTACGTCTGACGGGTGTGGAAAGGAACAAGTTGGGGTTTGGGGTATGGGGTGAGAAGGAAGGTCAACTTTGGGTGTTCTTTTAATACAGGGAGGAATGTGCACAGTGGTAAGAAAAATGGCATTCCTGAAACACTGCCTTCTGGGGTATTATTTGCCTTATTTGTGCATTGCCACGATAATACTGTATGCTGTATCTGCTTGAAAGCTTCTAGTAAACAAGATATTTACATAAAAATAGATCAGACACTTTTGGTGATGAAGACTGAAAGAGGAGCAGGAGTTCTTTATGGGAAACAGGTTAAACATCTCCAAGCATTTACCCTCCAATTAGAGAAGGTTAAAAAAGTAGGATATTTTGGATAAGAAATTATAATTAGATTTTATTTACAGTGCTGACATCATGTGGTATTTGTGCACGCATGCAGCATTAGTGCAAATATATTTTTTTCAACATTGAGAGGTTGAGATGGCCCACCTGGCTTAACATTTCTGATCAGGAGCCTATGTACAGATGTATAACCCTTTGACCTATACTACTGGCGTTGGAAATCATCATGATGTGAAGAATAATTACACACAAAACTGAGCAGGTTTGTAAATCTGTCAGACTATTTTACAAGGATTAGAATCTGTGACCTGCAGGTTTCAAACAAATCTCTGCACCAGGAGCACAACCCCATATCTCTCCTATTTTGATTTGAGCCTGTTGCCACAGGATATATCAACCAATCAATCAACAGCCTTTTGTAAAGCGCAGCACTGTCACCCCTAGCGGTATCTGGGCACTCTGTCTCTGTCGAAGAGCCAGGTCTTGAGTCTTTTTCTGAAGTCTGCCAGCGAAGGGGCTGTGCGTAGATGGAGGGGAAGGTCATTCCAGGTCTTGGCAGCAATGTAGGAGAAGGAGTGGCCACCTCTGCGGCTGCAGTGGATGCGGGGGGAGTGCGAGGGTGAGTAAATAGGAGCGCAGGTGTCTAGCGGGTTGGTAGAAGTTCAGTAGATGGTTGAGGTAGGCAGGTCCTAGGTCATGTTGGGCTTTGTAGGCATGCGTGAGGAGCTTGAACTGGCATCTTTCCTGGATAAGGAGCCAGTGGAGGTCTCTCAGGTGGGGGGGGGGGGTAATGTGGGTTCATTTGGGGAGGTCCAGGATGAGTGTGGCTGCAGCGTTCTGTATGGTCTGGAGTCTTCTGAGAAGCTGGGTGGGGATGCCGGTGTAGAGGACGTTGCTGTAGTCGAAGCGGCGGTGATGAGGGCCTGAGTGGCAATCTTTCCTTCTGGTGGTGGTTGGGATCCATCTGAAGATTCTGCGGAGCATGCAAAGTGTGTGGAAGCAGGTAGAGTCGACCGCGTTAACTTGTTGTTTCATGGTCAGTTGGCAGTCAAGGATGATGCCAAGGTTGCGTGCGTGGTCGGTCGAGGTGGGTGTGGGTCTGAGTTCTGCAGGCCACCTGCTGTGGTCCCATGCAGAGCTGTTCTTTCCGAAGATCAGTACTGCACTTTTGTCGGAGTTGAGTTGGAGGCAGTTGTCTCTCATCCATTCGGCGTCGTTGGTCATGGCATTGCATAAGTTGGTTTTGGCGTGGGAAGAGTCCTTGGTGAGTGAGAGGATCAGTTGAGTGTCATATGCATAGGAGATAATCTGGGATATGACGACGTCTGCGAGGGGGGTCATGTAGATGTTGAACAGGGTGGGGCTGAGGGATGATCCTTGTGGTACGCCGCAAATATGATGTCTTTGGGTGCGGAGGTGAAGGGAGGCAGTCGGATGCTCTGTGTGCATCCTGTAGGGAAGGAGGCGATCCACTTGAGGGAGTCTTGCTGTATGCCTATGTTGTGGAGTCTCTTGATGACGGTGTTGTGGGAGACTGTGTTGAATGCAGCGTAGAGGTCGAAGAGGATCAAGGCCACCGTTTCTCCATGGTCGAGGAGTGTTCTCATGTCGTCTGTGGTGGAAATTAGTGAGGTCTCAGTGCTGTGGTTGGCACGGAATCCTGATTGAGAGGTGTCCAGTAGGTGGTTTTGTTTCAAGAATTCATTGAGCTGCTGGTTGATGGCTCTCTTGAAAACTTTGGCCGGGTAGGGGAGCAGGGAGATCGGACGATAATTTTTTAGATCATTGGGGTCAGCGGAAACCTTTCTTTAGGAGGGGTCTGACGTCTGTGTGTTTCCTTCTGTCCGGGAAAGTTGCTGTGGAGATTGAGGTGTTGAGGATGCTGGTGAGTTGCATGCTGATTGGGTTTGTTGCGAGGTTGTAGAGGTGGTGGGGGCAGAGGTCGGTGGGCGCCCCGGCATGGATGGGAGACATGATGGCTGAGGATGTCAGGGAGGTGTACGGTGACCATGTGGTGATAGTTTGGCTGGTGTTCCCTGGTTGGTTGAGGTCGTCTGGGTTGAGGGTGGTGGGTTGAAGGTTGAAATTGTTGTAGATGTTGGTGATCTAGCTGTGGAAGTAGTCTGAGAGGGTGTTGCAGAGTTCTTAGGAGGGGTGGATGGTGTTCTGTGTGGCTGTCAGGTTGGAGAATTCTTTGACTGTTTTGAAGAGTGGTTGGCTGCGGAGTCGATGGGGGTGGTGATGGCTGCTTTTTTGGATTCTTTGATGTGCCGGTGATAGTTGCTGAGGGCTGTTTTGTGAGCAGCTTTGTCAGTGGGGTTCTTGGTGGCGCACCATTGTTTCTCTAGTTGGTGGCAGTTGCACTTGGTGGTCCTGAGTTCTGGGGTGTACCAGCTGGCATGTTTGGGGATCTTGTTGGATTTTGTAGGTTTCAGTGGGGTGACTATGTCAGCGTTGTCGGTGATCCAGACGGCGAAGTTCTGGGCGGCCTGGTTGTGATCTGCTGAGGCCTTGGGTTGGGAGGTGGTGAGGGCCTGTGACCACTGAGTTTCAATGACCTTGCTCTAGCTGCGGTGGGAGAAGATCTGACGCCTGGTGATGGTGTGCTGGGTGTTGGTTATGGTGAAATGTAGGATGGTGTGGTCAGTCCAGGTGAGTCCTGTGGTATGAATGAATTTGATTCTGTCGCTGGAGGTGAAAATTGGGTCGAGTGTGTGTCCAGCTTGGTGCATGGGTTCGGTGACCAGTTGGGTGAGGCCGATGTTGTTGAGGTTCTCCAGGAGGGCGATGGAGTTGGTGTCGCTGGAGTCGTCGATCTGGAAGTTGAGGTCGCCGAGTAGGATGTAGTGGCGAGAGTCGATTGCTAGGGAAGCAATGAGGTTGAGGATGGCGTCGCAAAATGTTGCTCGGGGGTCTGTAGGTGAGGGTACCTCTTATCGTGGTCTTCACGTTGGTTTGTAGCAGGAAGTTGAGGTGTTCATTGCGAGGTGTGGGGTCGTTGGTGATGGTGATGGTGCATCTGATGGTATCCATGAAGATGATGGCGACGCCTCCTCCTTATTTGTTGGCGCGGTCTCGGTGTATCATTTTGTAGCCTTCCGGAGTGGCGGGGGTGATGTCTGGGTTCGAGGAGGGGTTGAGCCACATTTTGGTGATGAAGGCAACATCCGTGGAGAGGGTGGTGATGGTGTCCCAGATTTCTGTGGCAAATTTGCAGAGTGAGCAGGCATTGAGCAGGATACAACGGAGCAGTTGTTGGGTGTTCCTTGTCTCTTGGGCGGGAGTGGTGCGTGATCTTTTGAGGGTTGTATCGCAGTAGAAGTGGCAGTGTCGGCAGGTGAAGGGTATTTTGGTGGATCGTGGGTAGGAGGAGATGCAACTGATTTGGCGTCCGGGGTCCAGGCCCAGGAGTTCCTTGGAGGTGTTGCGTCGGGTGTCGGGAGGGCCAGGGGTCCTGGCGCAGGGCGTTGTCCAACCGGCGGTGTGTTGGCAACGTTACCGTTGCATGCAACCGCTGCATGGTCATGCAAAGGCCTCCATTAGTGATCCTGGTGGGTGGTCCAAGTGCAGGCAGCATAGGGGCAGAGAGCAGGCGCGGTGCGTCCATTGGGGCGTAGGGGCGTTGCCCCACTAACCACATGGCCACGGAGAAAGAACTTCACCGCCGGGCGCGTCCTGACTCGAAATCCGAGTCAGTCAGGAGGACGCGTCGCTGAAGGGGGTGGGGCAGCACTGGAGGGTTGGGTTTGTTGTTGACTTCACTGAGTGACAGCAGGGCAGGCCCAGTGCGCATGTTCAGGTTTGGGCTGATCATTTTTCTGACCAGCCCGAACATGCGCACTAGTTGCCTGCAGTGTCCTGCATGAGGCGAGCGAGCTAGGGCGAGGGCTGCTACTGGCCAGTGGCCGCAGCCCCCCGGTCTCCTATGGGCGGAGACAGACCGTGCTCTAGCCAATCCTGGCGTCTGGATTGGTTGAGAGGCGGCGGCCACTGATTGGTTGAGAGGCGGCGGCGGCGGACCACCCCGGCACAGGAAAACACACAGCAGATGCGGCCCGGACCTCCGGCGGCGGTCAGGTAAGTTTTCACGTTTTTTTTAAAATTAACTTTATTTTTAAACCCCCGCCCCCCCCACTCGCACGACCCCCCGCGCGTATTGCGAGCCGCAACTGATGAATCCATGATTGTGGTGCCCGACGGAGGCTGGCGGCATTGATTGTCTCTTCGAGAGGGATGGGGCTGACACGGTAATCTAGGCATCGGGCTGTGAGTGGATACTCCTCTTGTGAGCAGACGCCCCTGGTTTGCCCAGGTTCAAGTCGTTATATTATTGTGTCTTTGGACAGTGCCTATGCATTCTTGTGGGCACTTCAAAGCGCCGCTGATGAGATGAGAAGTGGCGGGGGGAGTGATGGCCAAAATAGGAATCCGGCCTGAAGAGAGGAAATGGAGGGCTATGTTAGGGCGTCCAAATGACTGTGTATTTAGCTGTTACGGGCAAGGTTAGAGACGTGCTAGCACACTCCAGAGTTCCTTGTGGTGCGGAGACCCCATGCTTACCTTCCCCACTGACACCCCAGGCCCTCGCTGCACATTGCTCGCTCCTTTAGAAGTGGAGCTGCGGCATTTGCTCCCTTGTGAAATGGATCCAAATATCCGAGTCAGGCCCAAAGCAAGAGATATGTGCTTACTGTGTAACATGTGCTTACAGTGGCCAGTCCTCTGATGTATGGCATTAAAACTGGCCCTGTGTACATGCCCCTAAGTTAACACTGATGCCAAAAACATAGATTGACTTGCAAACAATGAATGTTAAAAACGTCGAGGGAATGCATTTTAGTGATTTAGTTCCTCTCTTATTCTACATGTTTACTTAATCTTGCATTCCCCACGAGTTAGCTATTTTATAATGTTGTTGTTTATCTGTATTTTTTTCTGTGCATACTTTGAGGCTTGAGCCATGCCAGGTGTTTATGAGGGGCTTTGATTGAGCAGTGAGCATGCAGGCGCTAAGGCTAAAGCCAAACAAAGTGCCTGTCAGTGGGTTGGCCTCTCTGCAGAGCACACAGAACAATGTTTGTGTATTCCATTTGCAACTGAAATTCTGTGGAAATGTGTGTGAAGGGGGTACACTGATGTCAAAATATTTGCAAGGCAAAAGTAAGAGAAATTAAGGTGCTTATATTTGAGGGAGTGCAGTGCATGTTGGGGGCGGTGAAGTGACAGATGTGAGGAAGGGCATTCGGGGAAGAGTGAAAAGAGGATGCTGAAGAGGAAAGAGTTGAAGATGTGCAGATGGACAAGATATGCAGAGAAAAAGAGGATACATATCTAACATAAAGCAAACATAATTGAAGGCCAAAACTCCTTCCACATGCCTCAATGCTATTTAATTCACAGACTCACTATTTCAGAATTTAAACATTTTCCATGTTAATTATTTATAAGAAATCATTGTTGTTACTCATTTATCTTAAACAGCTAACACCCAGTGACAAAGCCAATCATACTGACAGGCTTTAGGCGTATGTCAGTTGCTGTGCCATTTATCTGGATAAAATTTCATCTCAGAGAGAAACCAAAATACCGTTCTGATGGCACACTATGGGAATCACAGAAATGTATTTGGCATGTTCCTTTATAGGGAGCACCCACTTTTTTCATCTCACTTAAAGACCTGTCTGCACATATTTCTATATGACTGGTTACAGCCAGCAGCTGTGGGTGCTTCCCGAAGTCTGGTTAGAGCATATTTTTCCAAAGTTAATGCTGCATGCAGTGCAAGACACTGGGCAAGCTAAGCATACATTTTAAAGGGCTAAAGTTGTCATGCAGAACAATTTACATATTACAGTAACTGTTGAACAAATTAATGCAAGAAGATACGGGGCAGTTTTTAATGTGTTTAATATTTCAAGACTATACGTTCCCACTGCTTAATAAGCCTTGCTTTATCGCTGCATTCATTTGCTTTAAAATGCACCATTTGCCAATCTTTTTAAATTTCTTTCTCAGGAGAGGGACTCTCCCTAGACCCCAGGTTTGTCCATTGAACTTGTTCACATCACTAACTAGTGTTTTCTATTGGAAAGGGTAGAGCCAAAGCAGTCTTGCTTAGTACCCTAACCCTCTTCAGAAGTCAGACTTGCTTGGCAACCCAAAAATTCTCTGAAATAATGTTTGAGTTTTCTTTTATGAATGCCTAGAACTACTAAATATTTAGTCCATTTATCACAGATATAGTGCTGAAAATTGCACCAAAAAGATGGCAATTTTTAAAAAATTTCTTCACGGGGGGAGAACCCCCCCGAACCCCCCCTTATTGCCGTTGGGCTCGCTCGCTGCGCTCGCATGCGTTTATTCGCTCTGCATATGCCTCACCAGTTTCAAATTCCACCAGCCGCCACTGGCAGAGAGCAGTGCAGGGGAAGCGCAGGGACCGGGGTAGCGGGTAGCACAGGGACAGCAGGCAGCGCAGGGGCAGCAGGGAGCAGGCAGCTTATGCCCGACTCAATGAGCTTATCATAAGCTCTTTCCACACAGCCCAAACAGTGCTCCATGCTTTACTGGAGGTGTAGGCATTCTATCAGTGCTGTATTATACAGTGATTTATTATACACTCTCTGAAATAGAGAAAATGGAAAGCACTTAGATATCACATTTAAAAGGAGGTAGGAAATATCAAGTATTGTTAAAACTCAATTTAATAAAATTCACCTGCATCTGGAATTTGATCTTAAGGGTATGCAGATCTTGACAGTGGGACCACGGTGAGAGTGCGTCATATCGGTCTCACCACTTTCGCAGATCTATACCCTGACAAAACTTTCACAGCCCCTCCAGAGGCAACTAGGGACTCCCCTACCCCCTCCATGTCAGACCTGCTTATATATTACCAAATTAGCGATACTTGTCGGCAGATACATGCCTCTTTCCCAGCCACACCTCCGCTCTGCCTTCACTCGAACACCTGTTGACTGATCCCTCACCCCGTAAACTCATAACACCCCTCTATAATACCACACAACGCTCCTCTCCAGTGACTACAGTCACGGCACAAGCCCACTGGCGCACAGAACTAGACCCGCCCCTCACTGATGAACAGTGGACCCACTGCTGCACCCAGCTTGAGCTCCTTTCCCCAACTATGAATTAAGATTAATCCACTCTAAATTCCTCCATCGCATCTACCGCACCCCACTACAGATGTTTAGAATGGCTCTCCGGCCAGACGCGAATTGTTGGAGATGCAAACAACCGCAGGCTACATTTCTGCACTGAGCGTGGCATTGCCTACCTATTGCCAATTTCTGGGACAGGTCCATGATGTACAACATGAGGTCACGGGGACAAATTTGGAAGGCACACCACTGGTGGCCCTACTGGGATACGTCAAAAGCGCCCCACCTGCCTCGTGCCGCCTGCCCGCCATGATGCTTTTATTGGCCAAATGCAGAATCGCCATGCTCTGGGACACTATCACAGCTCCCTCAATAGATGCATGGACCTATGGTATCACTTATTGTCAAGAGCAACTATCAGTCTTTTGGGAGTTAATGCCTCCAACGTCCAGACCCAAAGACATTTGAGGCCCCTTCACACAATGGGTGAGCGCATGGAACGTAGACACACCTGACTCGCCCCATGTATCCTAAAACCTAGCAACGCCCCCACATAAGTCAATTGCGCCTACTTAGGAGGTGCTCGCAACTTTTCCAAGTCTGCCGGCATAGATCAAAAGCCTATTAGAAAATGGAAATGTCAACCCATACCATACAGGTGCATGAAAATCAGGCTGTGTTCACTTGCCCTATAATGTGTTGTCTTTTTTGCAATGTGCATTATATTGCTGTCTATTCTGTAAAGATGCCTTGTCCCTCCACCCCTTTCCCCAAATGTTAATTGTTGATTGAATTGTCAAAAATGAGCCATGTATTTATGTAACAATACAAAATGCCTTGGCACACTGTATGGCCATAAAAGTGAATATTATAAAATGATAATAAAAAAATAAATTAAAAAAGGGTAGGTAGAGCTCTGTTGCAGATGTGCTGAATCCCTGAACTATTTTACCCGAAAGCAAAATCTGCTTCCACAGCATATTAAAAGGCTTCGAAGATGATTTATTTTACAATTCTGAGAGTGCTTGTACATCAGTACAGTACTGAAATGCTAGTGCACACTATAGGTCAGAACAGAGATGCCTTGCAAGAGTACATTGGTGTGTCAGTACAGAGGTACCAGTACCTACTGCATGTTAGGTGCAGGCACATTCTTAGAGCTCATTATATGTTTCAGTACTAGTGCATGATGAAATGGAAGTTGTGATGGAGGTGATTTGTAGGAGCTTCATGTTTCTGTGAAACTCAGACTGGCACGATGGAAGGGGGCTGGAAATCGGGGTATAATGACATTGCAAAAGTTTTGTGGCTGACTCAATCCTGAGTTAAAAATGCATGTGTGGTCCTGCTACAAGGCCATATAAATGACAATAACATAACACCAAAGTACATCCCAAGCAGCACTGCAACCTCCAATCACCAGGCACTCCTGTCCTGTCAGCCAGTCAGAAGCGACTGTCAAGTTACGACCAATCATCACTCCCAGGGGTTGTATGACGGAACCACGAATGCCATTACAACCCATGCCTTAACAACGCGGTCATTACAACGACCGCGTCTTTACCATGAATGCCTTTACAACGCATGCCTTTACCACGCATGCCTTTACCACGCATGCCTTTACAACGAAAAAGTAAGTACTTACAAGGTAAGTATCAGGAATAGATTGTCTATGAATCCGAGCCATAGTGCTATTTTCTCAGTGTATTCCTCATTTTCCTCTCTCCAAGCTATGGTCTTCTCCCACCAACCCATGGGAAGGTTGGCATAGCTTGGAGAGAATGAAACTCCCATGGCTGTCACACAGATTTGCGAGTATGTCTGGTGATTGAAAAGAAAGATAATATTTCTGAGACATAGCTCGATCATTTCCATCAACATGTTGGAGTGCTGTCAGTCTCGGATGATCCTTTGTTGTAAAAAGTATCTTGTCACTCTCAGACCCAATTCATGACTTATCTCCAAAACCAAATTGGAAACGACCAAGGCTCAACACCTGTCTCAGGTCTTGAATACTTGATAGACAAGACCGCTAAGAACAAATAATTATTATTACATGGAAACCAAAATGAACTGTGTATATGGTCTCCTGAGAGAAAAATGTACATTTTAACAGAACCGTTTGTTTTTAAATGTTTTGCATTGTGTTCACTACAAATCCCAAAATGCCTCATAGTGCGCTGCGTGGGAAGCCTGTATATAAAGTCGAAATTGAAAACTGACTCACTTAACTGTGAGCAAGACTCGATAGTCGAAATGTGTCAGTGGTGGTTTATGTGGTGATATTGATACTGAAGAATAAATTGAACTTTTAAAACTCTCCTGGAGTGCGGCGTGTCTCACTACCTTTGATGGCTGATTGTTTCTAGCGGTTGGGTCCATCAACGACGCTGGCACTAGCTGTGCAACAGAGCGCTCTACGGTGGACTGAGCTGGTGGTAAATACATATATTTATATGTAATAAAAAAAAAAAATATATATATATATATATATATCAAGCTCCTGCCTGGAATCCTTTTGCAAGAGGCACTCGAATGCTGACACTGGCCCCAAGCACTGCCCGCCTCACAGGTATGGAAGCATTCCTTTCTGATACCTTTCACAGCTCCACAAAACTCGAGCCTAACGCGTTTCAAAGGCTTGTAGTGCAGAGAAGAACCACGCACACCACCACACTGCTGCTCGGCATTTCCTTTTATTGCGCGCCCTCTATGGGCTGCTTTGCATAAGACTGCGCACTTAATGCTGGGAGTTGCAGTTCAGGTAAGGTACGTGCAATATTCTGCTGAATGTTTAAAACTCACAAAAGAGCCTCAGTCAGGAAATGCATCCTCATCCTTTGCCAGTCATTCCACATATCGAAGATGCTGAATGTCATCCCCGGAGGCCCCCAGTCCTTCAGGGGTGGTGCTCTCTCGGCGGCAAGGACACCGCCTATACATCAAGCTCCTGCCTGGAATCCTTTTGCAAGAGGCACTCGAATGCTGACACGGGCCCCAAGCACTGCCCGCCTCACAGGTATGGAAGCATTCCTTTCTGATACCTTTCACAGCTCCACAAAACTCGAGTCTGACGCGTTTCGAAATAAATTCTTTTTCAAAGGCTTGTAGTGCAGAGAAGAACCACGCACACCACCACACTGCTGCTCGGCATTTCCTTTTATTGCGCGCCCTCTATGGGCTGCTTTGCATAAGACTGCGCACTTAATGCTGGGAGTTGCAGTTCAGGTAAGGTACGTGCAATATTCTGCTGAATGTTTAAAACTCACAAAAGAGCCTCAGTCAGGAAATGCATCCTCATCCTTTGCCAGTCATTCCACATATCGAAGATGCTGAATGTCATCCCCGGTGGCCCCCAGTCCTTCAGGGGTGGTGCTCTCTCGGCGGCAAGGACACGCCTATACATCAAGCTCCTGCCTGGAATCCTTTTGCAAGAGGCACTCGAATGCTGACACGGGCCCCAAGCACTGCCCGCCTCACAGGTATGGAAGCATTCCTTTCTGATACCTTTCACAGCTCCACAAAACTCGAGCCTGACGTGTTTCGAAATAAATTCTTTTTCAAAGGCTTGTAGTGCAGAGAAGAACCACGCACACCACCACACTGCTGCTCGGCATTTCCTTTTATTGCGCGCCCTCTATGGGCTGCTTTGCATAAGACTGCGCACTTAATGCGGGGAGTTGCAGTTCAGGTAAGGTACGTGCAATATTCTGCTGAATGTTTAAAACTCACAAAAGAGCCTCAGTCAGGAAATGCATCCTCATCCTTTGCCAGTCATTCCACATATCGAAGATGCTGAATGTCATCCCCGGTGGCCCCCAGTCCTTCAGGGGTGGTGCTCTCTCGGCGGCAAGGACACCGCCTATACATCAAGCTCCTGCCTGGAATCCTTTTGAAAGAGGCACTCGAATGCTGACATGGGCCCCAAGCACTGCCCGCCTCACAGGTATGGAAGCATTCCTTTCTGATACCTTTCACAGCTCCACAAAACTCGAGCCTGACGCGTTTCGAAATAAATTCTTTTTCAAAGGCTTGTAGTGCAGAGAAGAACCACGCACACCACCACACTGCTGCTCGGCATTTCCTTTTATTGCGCGCCCTCTATGGGCTGCTTTGCACAAGACTGCGCACTTAATGCTGGGAGTTGCAGTTCAGGTAAGGTACGTGCAATATTCTGCTGAATGTTTAAAACTCACAAAAGAGCCTCAGTCAGGAAATGCATCCTCATCCTTTGCCAGTCATTCCACATATCGAAGATGCTGAATGTCATCCCCGGTGGCCCCCAGTCCTTCAGGGGTGGTGCTCTCTCGGCGGAACAGAACACCCAACTTCAACTGGGAACACCAAATGAAAGAGGCACGGACTTCAGGTTGACGGTATACAGCTTCTTTTATTGTATCAGGTCACCCTCGACCCCAAGACAAAAGAGACGCACAAGACATGCATCCAAACGTAGAAAATGCAGACGCCCACAGATGCAACGGACTCCGGTATCTTGCTGGTGCTTAGATATGCAGTTTTATTGAATGCTCGTGCTGCCCATGACGCGTTTCGGCCACGTCTTTTGTACCCTTAACAACTCTCAAACCATAATCCCATTTCCACCATAAACCCTAAAAAAATCTCTTCCCACCCAAAAACTCATACCCACCCTAAACACAAAAAATGCCCTTCTACTCAAAAACCCTTACCCACCCTAAACCCTAAAAAGTACCTTGCTACCCAAAGCCCATACCCACCCTAAACACTAAGAATTCCCTTGCCACCCAAAAACCCATACCCACCCTAAACCCTAAAAAATCCCTTACCACCCAAAAACCCATACCCACCCTAAACCCTAAAAATTCCCTTGCCACCCAAAAGCCCAGACCCACCCTAAACCGTAAAAAATACTTTGCCACCCAAAACCCATACCCACCCTAAACCCTAAAAATCCCTTGCCATCCCAAAACCTAAACACACCCTAAAAATCCCTAACCACTCAAAAACTCATACCCTCCCTAAACCCTTAAAATACTTTGCCACCCAAAAACCCATACCCACCCTAAACCGTAAAAACCCCTTCCCACCCAAAAACCCATACCCAACCTAAACCCTAAAAAATCCCTTCCACTCAAAAACCCTTACCCACCCTAAACCCTAAAAAGTACCTTGCTACCCAAAGCCCATACCCACCCTAAACACTAAGAATTCCCTTGCCACCCAAAAACCCATACCCACCCTAAACCCTAAAAAATCCCTTACCACCCAAAAACCCATACCCACCCTAAACCCTAAAAATTCCCTTGCCACCCAAAAGCCCAGACCCACCCTAAACCGTAAAAATACTTTGCCACCCAAAAACCCATACCCACCATAAACCCTAAAAAATCCCTTGCCATCCCAAAAATCTATACACACCCTAAAAAATCCCTAAACACTCAAAAACTCATACCCACCCTAAACCCTTAAAATACTTTGCCACCCAAAAACCCATACCCACCCTAAACCGTAAAAACCCCTTCCCACCCAAAAACCCATACCCAACCTAAACCCTAAAAAATCCCTTCCACTCAAAAACCCTTACCCACCCTAAACCCTAAAAAGTACCTTGCTACCCAAAGCCCATACCCACCCTAAACACTTAGAATTCCCTTGCCACCCAAAAACCCATACCCACCCTAAACCCTAAAAAATCCCTTACCACCCAAAAACCCATACCCACCCTAAACCCTAAAAATTCCCTTGCCACCCAAAAGCCCAGACCCACCCTAAACCGTAAAAAATACTTTGCCACCCAAAAACTCATACCCACCCTAAACCCTAAAAAATCCCTTGCCATCCCAAAAATCTATACACACCCTAAAAGATCCCTAAACACTCAAAAACTCATACCCACCCTAAACCCTTAAAATACTTTGCCACCCAAAACCCATACCCACCCTAAACCGTAAAAACCCCTTCCCACCCAAAAACCCATACCCAACCTAAACCCTAAAAAATCCCTTCCCACCCAAAAACCCATACCCACTCTAAACCCTAAAAATTCCCTTGCCATCCAAAACCCATTTAATATGTATGTGTATATCATCAAAGTACTTTATTTCGGTCAAGTGACCATAAAAGTGAAAATGCAATAAATACATTATAATACATAAAACTGGCAAGTGCGATGTATAATCATTTTGATAAACAATAAATTGAGCCTGGGGAGAGTCCTCTGGAGGAGCAAATGCCACTATCAACATAAACCTCGATAGAAACCTAAAACTAGGCTAAAAAGGGGTCCGCCATGTTGAGTACCCCGGCCACACCAATGTGTGTGTATATATATATATATTTATATACATATATCCAAGAAAGAAGTGACTCAAACAGATAGATTCACCAAAGAACAAAAATATATTTCAACTACAACGTTTCAGCTTCCGCCTTCCTCAGGTAGTACATATACATATATATATATACACACACACACACACACACCCACACACACACACCACACTTACCTTTTTACTTACATTTCGACAAGCAGGTTGTGGTAAAGACGCATGGGTTGTTGAGGTTTAGTTGTAATTGCATGCGTAGTTCAGACCACGTTGTAATTGCTGTTTCCCCTCCTAGGTCGCAGCACTACCAGAAGACTTCCCTGGGCAGCAGAGCATCCTCCCTTCACTAGGTGAGCCGCCCAAAAGTCAACTGGCAGCCACCGCCAAGGTTTTCCTCTGCCTACCCTTCCAAATCTTGGCCAGTCATCGCTCACAGGCCATAGCACACCCGGAAGAGCGCCCCATACGCCAATGCAGAAGCCTTGTGTCAACAGGTGAACCAATCCCAGCCAATCAGTAGCCCTATTCATGTCTAATTTCATTTGGCATCCTATGTGCCAGACATGCTCAAAAAAGGGCAGACAAAGGCATCAGATGAACTAGCCATAATCCACAAGTCCTCTTGGTCCTGCACCCTCAATGTTCAACCAACAGCCATATCTTTCAAGCACCTCACCTGCTACTTCCCACTCTTATGATCCCACACAGCCCTCCTTCAAACTGATGTACAGATACCCCAAACGAAACTAGAACTTGAAGAATAGTCACTGAAGAAGTCTTAATGCCCATCACCTCATCCTCCATGCAGCACTCCATCCCTACCTTTCTTGGAGACCTCAACCAACTCAGTGACTCCAGCAAGAAGGCAATGAAGAAATCTCTCACTCTCCTCAATATCCTGGGCACTTAACAGCTCATCTCCAAATCCACCCACTCCAAAAGCCACATCTTTAACTTCATCCTGACAGCATCCCCCACAATATACCGAATGAACCCAAAACTCCTCAACTAGATGGATCACTTAACTATTCCTTTTTCCATACAACCTCAATACACCAAGGGCAACCAAAGAAATAAAATCCAGCTTTCTGCACTGTCAAGGTTCTCCCATGCTCACCCTCTAAGAAGACGTCATTAACCTGTTGTAAATCATCCAGAGGGCATCAGATATCAACTGGCGACATCTACAATACTTCTCTGAAAAAAATACATTCAGCGCATCCTCACAAACACGATCGTGAAAGTGAACCCTTAGGGACCATTTTTAGGTCTTGCCTAGCGTTGCAGCGCATGCGCTGCTCGCTCTGCGAGACCTCTGGTAATCGAGGAGATTTCGGAAGTGGAGTGGAAGCTCCGCCCATGCTTTTTATTGGCGCGCGTCATCCTTTATGGTAAACGTTGACCTCCGATTAAAAGCGAGGCTTTTTGGTGACCGCCCTGTCTCCTTCTGCGACGGCCCATCCGGACTCGATCGTGTACTCGCGGAAATTACACGGTGGGCTTTATCTGGTGGGTGAGCACTATTTTCTTTCACTCGTCTTTGTTAAAGGCAGCTGCGTGTTTATTTTTGCATCGCGCTTTCACTTAAAGTGAAAGCTCGATGCAAATGTAAACAAGCGGCTGCCTTTCCGCAATGGCGAGCGCTTTTTTTTTTTTTTACCAGATGAGAGAGCTGGGAGCGATCTGGCCTCCCTGGTGGCCTTTAATTTTTTTCGCATTTGGAATGGCAGCACTGTAGCTCAGGGGACTGGGAGCTCGCCAATAAAAGTACTGTTTTAGAGCTTAAAATATGCAGTCAATACTCCCTGCCTGTTTGCCGGTTTCGACTCTTAAAAACTGGCAGCTAATAATGGCAGGGCATGCAACCCTGCCAGGGTGAGATGAGCTTTGGGCAGCCCTATGCTATTTCGGTCACACGGGTTGTGAAGTAGCTCTGCTCCAGACCAGTACTGTCACACCAGCTCTAGTGCAGTCCTGTCCCTGTCACACGCTGCAGCCGTACTTTGTCACATGTGCTCTCCGGTGCAGCCGTGCTCCCGCCACGCCAGCTCTGGGGCAGCCCTGGTCCAGTCCGGTCATACCAGCTCTGGTGCAACCCTGCTTCCGACACGTGAGGTGCAGGCCCCTTCCTTGTTGACACACAAGGATTGGTGCAGGCGTGGTACTGTCACAAGAGCCCTCGTGCAGCCCTGCTCCCGGGAGTCAAGCGAGCTCTGGTGCAGCACAGGCTCTGTTACACAAGCTATGGGGGCTGCGCTGAACCAGTCCTCCACACGAGCTCTGGCACCACCCAGCTGACTTTGCAGCCACGCTACAATCCTGCCATAGCAGCATTACTGCAGCTCTGCCTTTGCTCCACGAGCTCTGGTGCAGTGCTGTCACTGTCTCAGAAGCACTGGAGCAGCTGTGCTTTTGTGGCAAGAGCTGTGGTGCAACCCTGCTCCCGCCACACGAGCTCTGGCGCATCCCCGTATCTGCTACAGAGCAGCAGTGCGTTGCTCCTGTCCTGTCACGCGCTCTGGTGCAGCCTGGCTCCGGCAACACGAGCTCTGGCGCTGCCCTACCCTAGTCATACAAGGTTTTGTGGTGCAGTCCTACTCCTGTAACAGCAGTTCTCCGGAACTGCCTTGGTGTGTAGCGCATGGCTCACCGTGCACTCTGGACGTGCGTGACACTAGGTCTGGTGAACCGTGAAGCCCCCTGCTGCTCGGTCAGGGTGCCAGCTGCACTCCCTACGCAGCAAGAATATCCTGCAGCCATAGCTGCTAAATTCGTGCAGCGTCCGCTTTACAACCCATGGGCGGAAACGCCAGTAAAACCTTGAAAGGGTTAATATGTACGGAATCCGGGGGTTACGCAGGAACACCACCTGGGCCAGAAAGGGCATCGGGATCCCAAATGAAACAATTACTTCAACATCCAGGGACACAGGAGTGTTTCTTAAGAAAAACCTTTGCATGTGGGGGATAGGGAACTGTGCAAACTTTCACGACCGGGCGGGATTTCTGTCCGCGATCATATCCTAGGCCATTCACAGCTCCTTGGAGAGCAAGATGTCCTACAGAGGCACTCCTGCTCCTAGTTCATGCGACCATTCACCGGGCAGCCAGCAATACCCCCTCCCACCCATGCACGTGAGCCCCTGCATCCGCAGAACACTGCCAGCACTATTCCCCTGCCACCGCAGTTACCCGGCCTCCTGTCACCACGGCATCCGCAGTCTCCCTCACCTCAACACCCTGTCAGTACAGCTGCCCTACACCTGCGCCCCCCTGCACACTGCAACCAACAAGATGGCACGCAAAGAAGGCACTCAACTCCATCTTACGGGTCAAAGGCAGCTTTGTTAGAACAGGTCTGGAAACTGAATCCTTACACAACAAACATTTACACTGCAATAGATCTCGAATTTATGCGAGTTTAAGCTATTGGCATTGTAAATGACAATGCCTTTTATTTATGTATTAATAACGAAAACAAAAATAAAAGGCATTGTTATTTGCAATGCCAATAGCTCAAACTCGCATACATGCGAGACCTATTGCATTGCAAATGCTTGTTTAAATATATTTTATTGAACATTTTTGCTTTTTTTTCTCCTTTCAACAGTTTTCCATACACATACGCCATAACATTGAGTAGTAACGTCTGTATCAAATGGTTAATACAAAAGTAGCATTATATCATTAATTTCGGGAACAGTCATTACAGCACAGCGAATGGTGAAGCCTGTTCGTGCCCTGTGTCTATAGTCTTGTGTATACCTGTGTGGTCTTCTTTGACTTCATGACTCAGGGCTTGCACCAGTACTGAGACATAGTGTTATCCTACAGTTCATAACGTGGGGAGGTGGGTAATAACGAGAGTGGGACAACTTAAAAACATAGGTTGTGTTTAACAAGGTCAGAGCGTTCCGGTGGTCCCCCTCCTTAATCTGACGCATGTACAAGTGTTCTTGCTCACTGCCGCTCGCATAGACAACGCGCAGCACTACTCCAAGTGTAACTGGATATGTCACCGCCTACAGCAGTGTCGTTATGCTTGCGGGTTGATCATGTTGTATTTATGCCTACACTGAATCTGGGACCTCAGCTGTGGACGGAACTTCACCTGCGCCTTCACATGCCCGCAAAAGCTCAACCAACATTGCATCCCAGCCCGCGGCCATCGGGATCTTTCTTATACCCATGGTGTCCTCACGACGGATTGCAATGCTTTCTGCTTTGGCCCACGCCAGCATTGAGCTTCTCCATGACTGCGCATGGGGGGGGGAGTCGGGGGGGGGGGTGTCTTGCGCCTTCCACTTTTTGGTGATTAATCTTTTGGCCACTACCATCCCCAAATCTAGGAACCTGGATGACACTTTATTACTATGCCTCCGGCGGAATAAGTGTAATATGTAAGTCTGCTATTCAAGGGGGACCTCCTGCTCTGTACAAGTTGATAATGTATCTGCGACCTCTCTCCAGTAGGTAGAGAGGTGGGTACAGCTCCACAACATATGCAGCAGGTCTGCATCTACAAGGGCACATCGCGGACATGCGGCATTGACTCGGATAAAATATCGGTTGATTTTGGCGGGTGTGAGATATGCCCTTTGCATGATGAAGTATTGTATCTGCCTGAAACGTACATTTCTAGGGAAGCGCACCAGACTTTCCAACACCTGGGCCCATTTCGTGTCTGAGAACTGCCTTCCCAAGTCTTGCTCTCATCGGCGGCAGAGTGACTGCAAGTCTTCCGCAGTGTGCTGACGGAGGGAGGCTGCAAACCACCGCGTGAGTTGTCTTCCACATCCCATGACGCGTAGATACTGTATGGTGAGGTGGGTTTGCGGTTCTGTTGCAAGGTCTCCTCATTTAGTCGCAAGTGTAGCTAGTAACGAACGGTGCAAGAGAAACTGACCAGGGGGCAGCCCCTCTTCTGTCTGTAAAGTCGCATATGGGACTATAGCACCATCACAGTATAGATCCCCCAATGTGTGAACTCCCGCCTCATGCCAGTCATGAAGTTCGGCTTCCGCCACCGTTGTTTGGTCTCTAGGGGACCCCTCCAGGGGCAGTGCCAAAGCATATGGCGTGACCCACCTAGTTATATGTAGGCTTCTGGGGAAGCATCTATGTGCTACTTTGAGCAGCAATGGTTCTGGGGGTCTCGCAGTTGCGCCTAGATGGAACAGCCCCAGCAGGCATGATACCGAATAAGGTGGGTGTGTCATGGCAGTGTCTTCATGTTGGCAGTCAGCCAGCCATCTAGCTATCCACTGCAACTGTGCGGCTAGGTAGTGTAGGAGAGTAGGATCTGCTTCTTATAGTTACCCCCACTTTTTGCTGATGTTTCACTGTTTTTCGACTTAGCCAGACTGTGGCCCTGCTAATCAGGACCCCAGTCTATCTGCTTTCTACTCTAAATTGACTGTATGTACTTTAGGTACACTCCAGATTGGATTCTGGGGTACCCTTGTGAGTCCCTAGTATATGGTATACTATGTACCCAGGGCATAGGTACCCCAGAGGCCTACCAGGGGCAGCAGCATGTATTGTGCCACCCCTGGGAAGCCTTTTAAAATGACACAACAGGCCTGCTACAGCCGCCTGTGTAAGGTGGTGTATTCACCCCTGACTGAAATATAGGTTCCCTATATCTCTCCATATCACTGCACATAGAAACCTATCAGTCACCCCTATGGCAGGCCTTAACAATCCTGAAGGCAGGGTGCTGGGTTTCATGTGAGAGGGTGCCCATGCATGAGCAGAGCCCCTCTGCAGCTTTCGGAATCTTCATTCCGGGGTTGTTTGTGATGCAGCCAGACCATATACTCTTAAGTGCATTATAACCAAACTGTAAATGCTAACTTTGGAGTGGCTGCATGGAAAACTGTCGTGTTTGGTGTCAAACACCTTGGAATCATACCCCCACACCAGTAACTGGTGTGGGAGTATGATCCCACCCTTCTAGAGGGCGAGACATGGCAGCACCGGTATACCCGGTACCAGCTAACAGAGCCCTGGCATCACAAAATGGATGCTGCAGCCACAGACACAAGTCTGCCTTCCTGCTGCTGGACGAAACTCCGGCAGGGGAGGCTTGGACAATAGGTTTCCTGTCACAGGGAGGTGTGACCACCTCCCAGACAGGCTTTAGTGTATTGGGGCTGGGTGGGTGCACTCTCAGAGTGCTTTGAAGTCTGCACTGGGGGCACATTTGGTGTCCCTGTGCATAGTCCAGCTCAAACCGGTTGCAGGGGCACACAGCCCCTGCACTGGCGCGAAACTGGACAAAGGAAATGGGTGTAGCCACCCCTCTTTCCTGACCCTCCCATAGGTGGGTCCCCAGAGTTTGTCCAACCCCTTCCTTGGGTATAAAGTAGGAACCCCTGACTACAGGACTTTAGATTACACCTGGACTAAACTCTGATACCAGAAACCAAGTACTTCGACGATCTGCACGACGCTGGACGACTGAAGAATCTCCCTTGGAGTAAAGGAGTTACTCCCCTGCAAGGCAGGCACCTTTAACGCAACTGACCGGTTGGCATCTCCGAGCTCCGACGGACTCCGAAGAATATTGCCACACAGGAGGTGGGTTTTCCTAGGTCTCTGAGGTCGATCTGTGCCCACAGCAAGTCTGAGGCCCGTATCCCTCGTGGAGACTGTGCAACCCGAACCCCTGGACACCGCGACCATTTGCAGAAGCATCAGCTTTCCGGCGACCCCTGAAGCTGAGCTTTGGGTTACTTGTAGCCCTGACCCCGAGCAGTAATTGCACCAAAGATTGTTGGCCTACACTCAACGAGTGTTCCGTGGGCCGCCATTTTGTGATTCCTCTCGAGGTCCCTTCGCGATCCCTGGTCCGTTGATCTGTGGGTCCCCAAGAAGGCAACTCTAACTTTTATTGGGCTTTCCTGGTTGCTCCAGATGTGCCCTGACTCTCCATCGTTTGGTGAGTCCCCAGGACCTTGCTGGTCCGCACAGAAGCATCTTTTCTCTTCCTTCGTGGGTTGCTGTTGCCAAGGCTTGTTGTGGTCAATCTGATCACCGACACCCCAGCACTCAACATCCTTTGTGGGACAGCTCGAATCCGGCTCCTGGTCGTCGTCGACGTCTCCAGGACCCCGTGGCTGCAGAGTCAAGCTTCACCTCTTAGCACCTGAAGCACCCGACATCGGTAGGCATTCGATTGCTCCGCTCCTGGTCACTGGCTAGTGACCCAGACTCTGTCCCCTCTGCTTTCAGGTTCTTCACATCTTCGATCCAGGCTTGGATCACCCCGGACACTTTTCTTCTTCACGGCAGCAGCACTTTGTAGCAGATCGCCATTGAAAACGACGACGATTCCCGACACCTTTTGACACCTATGCACCCAGCTTCCCTGGGTGAGGTAACTCGAGTACTCCGGTGCTCACGGGGGTGTTGGCCCTAGAACCCCTTAAGTCTAAAGGGGTTTGCTCAAAGTCCTCTCCTAAGTGTCCTTTAACTTCAAAATTCCAACCGCGACTTTCCGCATTGAATCCTACGGCGCTCGCAGCTGTGTTCTCACACTGCACACGTCCCCCGTGGGTCTACTGTGTCACTACCTTGGGTGGTTCCTTGGGGTCCCAGCGATTCTACGTGCTCTAGGCACTGTGTCTAGTCAAGTCGTGGTTCTTATACCACTTTCTTAGTATATGGTTTGGTCTCCCCCTGGAGCCCACTGTGTATTGTGCTATTTACTGTCGTTTTAATACTGTGATATTGTGTATCTTGAACTCTAATCTCATAAAGGGATTAGTAGTTAGTGTTTAGAAATAAATACATATATATATTTTATATATATCTTGTGTGGTTCTCCATTCATTTAGTTATTCAAGAGGTTATAATCTGGTAAACCAAGCTGCTTTACACTCCTTCAAGACTTAGCCTGAAGGCTGCTCTCCATAGCTACCACTAGGATAGCTTTCAATAAAGGTTGTCTTTAAACCTACCATCAATAAGGGTCGTTTGGACTGGTGCAAGGTGCCCACTATAACTAGTGGACAGCATATGCCAGCCCAACTTCTCACAGGTAGTATTGTTCGAAGTTCGGAGCAGCAAAGCCTCCCTGATCAGTGGGCAGATATAACTTCTTCACTGCCACGCAACGGCGGGCATTGCCCCATATAAAGTCTCTGACCATTTTCTCCAGTGTGTTAAAAAAGGATGGAGGGATATACAGTGGTAAATTTGCGAAGTAATATAAAAACCGTGGTAATTTTACCATTTTGGTGAGTGCCACCCTACCCGCTACTGTGAGTGGGAGCGCACTCCAGAACCGCATTTGGGATCTTATGGCTGTGAGTGTCCTACCTAGGTTGCCGTCAAACAGGTCCTCTGGACGTCTGTATATACGTATGCCCAGATAGCGGAATGTGTTTGCCTCCCACCGCACGCGCACACCACCGAGACAGTCCCCCGGGTCGACGTTTTCTCCCTTAAATGAGTATAGGCAGGACTTACTAGCGTTCACCTTCAGACCCGACAAGGTGGCAAATGATTGCAGGGTATGTGCCAGTTGTAGAGGCACATTTTCAACATCTCTGATATAGACCAGCAGGTCATCCGCATACAATGACACTTTATGCGTGCCATCTCCGAGCGCGATGCCGTCGTCCAGTGTAGCGCAAAATGTCTCCGCTAGTGGTTCTATTGCCAGCGCGAAGAGCAGGGGGGACAGTGGGCATCCTTGTCTGGTCCCCCCTTCGTACTGGAAACTCGCGGCTGATATATATGGGCCCGTCTTGACTCGTACCGACGGTTCTGCATATAGGAGACGGACCATGTGGTGGAACCTAGCTCCCAGATTGTATTTCTCTAGTGCCGCAAATAAATATTCCCACTCTAGAGTGTCAAATGCCTTCTCTAGGTCCAAAATTAAACAGCCTACACGTGGCCAGTTGGGTACAGAGTCCGTTGTGATCCTAAAGAAGCGTCTCAGGTTGAGTGAGGTGCTGCGGGAGGGCACAAAACCGTTTTGGTCCGCATGAACCAAGGAGGGGACCACCTGAGCAAGTCTATCTGCCAGGACTTTCGCCAAGATTTTATAGTCCACGTTAAGTAAAGCCAGCGGCCTATATGAGCCCAACTCAGTTGGCTCTTTATCGGGTTTAAGTAGTGTCACCAAGTTTGCCTCCCGTAACGACGGTGGGACGTGTCCTTCTTCTAGGGCTGTCAGGTACATTCTGTGTAGATGTGGCGCCAGTGTCGTTTGGTATGCCTTATAATACTCCGCAGGGAGTCCGTCTGGCCCAGGTGTCTTCCCTGTGGCTAGGGCTGCTATTGCTTCCCTAATTTCTTCTGGAGTGATTGGCTCATTTAGTATTTCCCTATGGCTCGGTGTCGCCTGTGGCAGCTGTATGGCATCAAGAAACGATTTCAGATCTTGCTCACTGTCCTGCCCCCTGGGTTGGTAAAGTGCTGCATAGTGTCGCGTCATGGTAGTGTGTATCTCATGCTGAGTATATACTGTCTGTCCAGTTTCTGTGTGTAACGCCCCTATTGGTTGGCGAGTCTGCTCTTGACGTATGAGCCACGCCAACATCCGACCTGCTCTGTCTGCCGACGCATGCACCCGCGCCGTATGAGCTGCATAGTTGTGGCATCTGAGCCGTTCTAATTGCTCTGCGTGCTCTGCTCTCAGTGCTTCCAGTTGCTGCACACCTCCTCTGCCCCCTGCCCCGCGTGTTTCGTGTTGCAGGAGTTGTGTCTCTATCTTAGTGAGTGAGTCAGACAGTTGTTTCTGTATGTGCCATGTGGCTCCTAGGCAGAGTCCCCTCATGGTGACCTTGAAAGCCTCCCACTCGAGTAACGTATCACCTGTTGTACCCTCATTGTCCTCAAAGTATTGTAGGATTGCCGTCCCTAGTGATGATTTAAATGCGTGGTCCTCCAGTGCTGCCGGCTGGAGTCTCCATGTTGGGATCGGGGGGGGGGGGGGCAACCTCCCAGGTGAGTTGTAGTAATTGAGGGTTGTGGTCGGAGTGTGTGCGCCCCAGGTATTCTATCTTGTGGATGAGTGGGATTAAGGCGTTCGAGACCACCATACGGTCCAATCTTACATGGAGCCCATGCACTGCGGAGTAGAATGAATATACTCGCGCTCTGGGATTAAGGACTCTCCAGATGTCTGTCAAGGACCAGTGGGTCAACCAGCTCGATAGGTTCTGCGCATTCGAGTGTGCTGAGGTTCGCGGAGCGGCAGGAATGAAATGTCTAGGTCCACACTTAGCACAGAGTTAAAGTCCCCCCTATGAGCCATGGTATCCCGCTCCATCTGGCCAGCACTTTGATTAAGTTATCTAGGAAGGAGGCCTGGTCCGTATTCGGTGCGTAGACTGAGCATATAAGCAACGTTTGGCTGTTCAGCCTCCTTTTCACAAATGCATACCTGCCTTCTGGATCTATGACCTTTTCTTCCCTCACATATGGGACCCCCGTCCTAATCCAGACCAAGGCTCCAAGCGCGTGCTGAGTAAGTGGTGCCATATAATTGGCCTTTCCATTTCCTGCGCAGCCGCTCCAGTTCTGTGCGAGACATCTGTGTTTCCTGTAACAGGGCTATGCTGGTAGATCTGCGCTGCAAGTAGGAATATATGGAGTAACGGCGGGCTGGCGTGTACATACCACGTATGTTCCGTGTGACTATGTTTGCTCTAGCCATAGCGGGACAGTGTGTTTTTTGTGGTGAGCAAGAGTGGGTCTCGAATATAGGATCGGGGACCAATAGTTGTGCTCTGAGACGTTCGAACTGAAAAGTAAACATGGGGTTGAACTCTATCGCGCATATCTGCACGGGGACGAACTCGCAGATGACGTTCGTCCAAACCGGGGTGCCTAACTTTGGCAACTGTTACTCTATTATGCAGTTGGTGATGGGTGCGTGTGCTGCGGAACTGCGCTTTGCTAGATTCCCCTCGATGCTGTGACTTGGTAGCTCGTAATTCCGACCGATCCATCAGTGCAAATGGGGTCTGATCTTGTCGGGCGCAGGTTGCGGGGCCTGTGCGTCTAGGTTCATGTCAACTCACTTAGCGGTCTTATTGTTTGTTATTTGTGCGTGTAACTTGTGACCAAGGGGGTTGTAACAGAGAATAAAGTATGCGCTATGTATTATCAGCTCTCTACTGGGTTATTCTACTACAATCAAATTATATCATCTGCCGTCTGCGGCGTAATGTCTAATGGGCTCGGTCCTTCTGGTTCACCGGATCTGTACGGCGACGATGCACTGACACTTGATGAGAGGGTCGGGCTAGAGTCTCGGTTCATGTATTGTGGTGCTGATCTAATTATTGCAGCTACTTGAATTGCTTCTTGTCTCTCTGCCAGTCTTTGCTCCAGATCTGGGGTCGCCGCGTGTGACAACACTCTGCCAGGACTTCTGCGTTTACCACGGCATCGAGCTCTCTTGCCCCTCCGTGGTGGCATGTCACCTGCTTGCGGTCTGGGTCCCGATAGCTGGCCCGACTCCTATAGCCAGTCCCAAACCTCTGTGGGGGAGTCAAAGAAGCGGGTGGTGTCTTTTGTGGCAACTCGCAATCTAGCCAGAAAAAGCAGAGAATAGCGGATGTTGAGCTCGCGGAGCTGCTGCTTCACTGCAATATAAGTGCCTCTCCATCTTTGCACCTGTGCCGCATAGTCAGGGAACAGCATGACTGCATTGCCACAGATTCTGATACTTGCCAGCTTGCGTGTTTCTCTTAGTATCGAATCTCTGTCTCTATAATTGAGTAGTTTGAATAAGAATGGACGCGGGCGCGCTCCCGGGGGTGGTCTGTGTGCCGGCACTCGGTGAGCCCGCTCGACCACAAAGTGTGTTGACAGAGTGTCAGCTGGGAGCAACTCCTTAAGCCAGCTCTCCACATATGCTACTGGGTTATGTCCCTCCTCACCTTCCGGGAGACCCACCACACGAATGTTGTTACGTCGCGATCGCCCCTCTTCGTCTTCAACTCTGTCTTCCAATGCATCCACCCTGTCGAGTAGGTCCTGCAAGGCGGCCGAGTGGCCCTGCGTGGTTGGTCTCAGCTCTGCCAGGGATTGCTCGTGTGTGCGGACCATTTCCGCTAATTTATGATGGTCCGCACGCAGCAGTGTGAAGTTCGAGGTAACTTTGTCTATCTTAGACTCCAGAGATGTCCTTGTTTGATCCAGTGCAGCCCCAATCTTCTCCACTGCTGCCAGAACCGTGTCAAACTTAGTGGAAATCACGGAGTGTGGAACCTCTTCCGTGGTATCTCCCTCTGCATGAGCTGTCCCCAGGACACCAGAGCGTGAATTGGTTTGTTGCGTGGTGGTCCCATGGCCAATTTCTGCTCCGAGAGCATTCAACGGAGGTTGCCCTTGTTATTTAGGATCAAAGTTCCCAGTTGCAGCAGGTGCAACCAACCCAGCAGCAGAAGAGGGCCGGGGTGGCAGCTTGACAGTTGCTCTTGTCCAGGCAGTTTGGGGTGTACCCAGCTCTTACCCGTGCATGATACCCCACGACTCCCGGGCTCTGCAAGATATCACCAGCGATATGCGTCCGGCACGATTGGCGCACTTTGCTCACTCCCCACGTGCTTTCTGGCACTCTTAACTTGAGTCCGGGTTCCAGGTCGAGACTTCAGTCACTGGATGCCCAGCTGTATTGCTGCCCATGGAAGGAAGATTGTGAGGTATGGCCCCGGGTGTGTTCTCCAGCGCCTGTATGGGCTCCAGCGTGTCGTTTCTAGCTGGGTTCTTGTCCACTCTCAGGTCACTCGCCAGTGCGACAGTGAGCCTGCTACTCACGTCCCTGCCGCTCCTTGAGTTTATTCCAGACCTCAGGGTACTCTGGGTCAATAGGATCCTTCTGGTTGGCTACTGTAAAGAGTCGTGCAGTGTTTACAGTGCAGTGCTGTCCCTGTATTTCGGGCTACGTCCCCTCCAGTCGTGACCTTTCTCAGTGATCTCTAGCTGTATGTTCGGTTCGTCGGGTCCCTCGGCGAGAGTGTTCGGGAGTGAGTTGGGCACATGCGACTTGTTTGGGAGGGCTCTGTCCCCAGTGCAATGTCCCCTGCACCTCCCCTATTGCACGTTTCCCCTTCTGGCTGGCTACGTGAGTGCTCCTGTTTCTTCTGCACTCTTGCGGGGGCTGCATAGCCCTACCCCCTCACGCTTTCAGCCTCCCTGCGGACGGAGCTGTGGCTCTTTCTATGCGGTTGTTGGTCCGATATTGGGCTCATAACATGCAGCCCAGCTTGGGAGCCTCCAGCCTGCGACGGCTCTCCACCTCTGGACTCAGGAGTTGTAGGCCTCTGGGTTAATGTGCTCACCCGCTAATGTGGGGCGCCTGAGCAAAATCCGGGCACCTTCTCTTTGGTTCATCGCCCTGCGCAGTTCCTGGGCAGTGCGCCTCACCCACTCCCACCTGTATTGTGTCGTTGAGGTACAGCAGAAGTGTCAACCGCTCCAGTGCTTTCCCACCTCCGCGCGCCCGCACTCAGCAGTCTCTCAACGAGGGAGGTCTTGGCACCAAGGGGAGATCGCCTGTAAGCTGTACTGCTGACTTCCACTGCCCCCTGCCGCGTGAGTGGGGCGTATGATTGCCCAGTGCCTGTTTGTTACTCTAGGCCAGGCGGGCACACTTTCTGAATGAGGGAGGGTCGAGTCCCCGGTGCAGTGCTCCCGACGTCTTCCCTGCTGGGCTCCTCAGTCTCTCCTACTTTACCTCGGGGCCTCCTTACCGCTGTCTCGTTGCTCTTGTGCCGACCCCAGGCCTCAGGATCGCGTCGAAGAGCGCGGCCTCCCCAGTCCTGGGCCGGCCGCCGATTCGCTCCAGGCCACCCAGTACAAGCAATCACCAGAGCACGCCCCGCTTCCAGGCAAAGGATCTGGGATACCGGCCTCCGAGTCAGCGCGGGGGCATCCGTATTATCCCACCTCTGATGATCATCCGCTGCTGTTCCTGGGCCATGTGCCGCGTTGGTTCTTACAGCCGCAGTGGATCATTCAGTATTCTGAGCCCAGTCGCGCTCCGGGGATGCCTCCCCCTTCGGTTATCTTGGTGTTGCTCCGATCACGCTCCTGTCTTCAGTGGCGTGGTGGGCCGCACATCGGCTAGGGAGGTCCTGGCGCCAAGGGGGGATCGCCTGTGGGCTGTACGGCGACCCTCCACTGTCCCCTGATGCACAAGTGGGGCGTTTGTTTGCCCGGTGTGCGTTCGTTACTCTAGGCCGGGCGAGCGCACTTACTGACGGAGGGGGTCGAGCCCCCGGTGCAGTGCTCCCGACGTCTTCCCTGCTGGGCTCCTCTGTCTCTTCCGCTTTCCCTCGGGGCCTCCGTACTGCTATCCCGCTGTTCTTGTACAGGCCTCAGGATCACGCCTTGGAGCGCAGCCTCCCTGGTGCTGTGTCTGTCGTTGATGCGCTCCAAGTTACTCCGCACAAGTAACCGCCAGAGCCCGCCAAGCGTCCAGGCCCGGGATCAGGGATACAGGCCTCTAAGCGCGGAGGCGTCCGAATGGCCCCACCTTTGATGATCATCGGCTGTTGTCCCTGGGCCATGTGCCACGCTGATTCTCACAGCCGCAGTGTGTCACTCGGTTTTCTGTACCTAGTCGCGCTCCGGGTATGCCGCCCCCCTCGGACACCTTGGTGCCGCTCCGATCACGCTCTTGTCTTCAATAGCGAGGAGGGCCGTACAACAGCAGGACCTCCAGTGCTTATTCCGCCGCTGTCTTATGACTCTCAGGGTCCGTGAGCCGTATTATGCGCTTGCACTCTGTCACAGACCCGAAGCAGTTGGTTCTGCGGCGCAATGGCACGGGATTAATCCGTTTGACAGGATAATCGAGGGATTCGAAGTGGAGTGCTAAGAAGTCACGTCCGCCATGTTGGCTGGCTAGCCACGCCCACGTGAACCCTTCAGTAGCATGGTACACCCTAGAACTCTCCAACAACAAGCACAGAAATTAGATGATCAGGTTCCAAGATTACCTCACCCAATTTAAAGCAGTCAGCTCTGCACGCACAGCCACCAACACCTCATTTAAGGACATCTTCTACAAACTTAACATCAATGAACTAAGAGAAGTAAAGCTCTCGTTAAAAATTGTTAAACATTGCTTTTATCCTCTTCCAGTTCCTCCTATCCTTCAGTCAGCTGTCTAGTGTAATGCTATCAAATGTTTTTTTGCTAACAACATCCCATATCAACAATACATGAACAATGCCTAATCTACCTTCTAACCCCCATCACTCCACAACCAAATGGACAATCTTCTTATAAAACTCACCGACATCCTGAACTCACTGAAGGCTACCATTAAGATGCCACCCTACGGCCTTCCATCATCAATTCCCTTCATGAATATGCCTTCACTCCCATCTTCATTGTTAACGCCTCTCAAAGCCAAGGAACCTTTCCAAATGCCCTCAAGACAGGACAGTTTCTCCCATTACTAAAGAAGCTGACTTTGGACCAAGAAGATCTGGCCTACCTCTGCCATATTACCCAACCACGTTTCTTAGGCAAGATCGTCACAAAAGAAGTCTCCGCCCTACACATGGAACAGATCAACAAGAACCATGCCTCTATGTCACAACGTAGCATGAAGGCAACTACTTTTCAAGTATTCAATCAATCAATCAAACAGGACTTTTAAAGCGTGGCTAATCACCTATGAAGGTATCCAGGCCCTGAGATCCCTGCTGCTTCGGGGGTGATCAATTGAACATCCAGGTCTTGAGTCCTTTCCTGAATCCAAACAGGGAGGAGCAGGTCCGGAGGTGGAGGAGGAGGTCATTCCAAGATTTGGTGGCGAGGTAGGAGAAGGAGCGACCTCCACTGTTGCTTTGGCAGATGTGGGGGTGGTGTGCGAGGGAGAGGGAAGCAGAGCGCAGGTGTCTGGAGGGTTGGTGGAAGTTCAAGCGGCGGTTGATGTATGCTGGTCCTTGATTTTGAAGGGTCTTGCATGTTTGGATCAGCGTCTTGAATTGACATCTCTTCTGAATTGGGAGTCAGTGGAGCGTCTTGAGGTTTCGGGTGATGTGTTTTTGTTTAGGGAGGTCGAGGATGAGTCTGGCCGCTGAGTTCTGTATGGTCTGAAGTCTCTTCAGGAGGTGTTTGGGGATTCCTACATAGAGTGTGTTGCAGTACTCCAGGCAGCTGGTGACTTGAGTAGCGGTACACCTCGTGTCGACAAGGATCCATTTGAAGATCTTTCAGAGCATGCAAAAAGTGAGGAAGCAGAGGAGACTGTATTCATCTGGATGTTCATGGTGAGCTTGCTGTCCAGAATGATGCCAAGGTTGTGGGAATGGTCTGTTGGAGTGTGTGAGGGTCCTAGCTCAGAAGGCCACCAGGAGTTGTTCCACAGGGAGGTGTTGTTCCTGAAGATCAGCACTTCTTTTTTTAGTCTGTGTTGAGTTGTAGGCAGTTGTCTTTCATCCAGTCAGCAATGTTTGTCATGCACTTGCGGAAGTTGGCCATTGTGGTGGGGGGGTCTTTTGATAGCGCGAGGATGAGCTGGGTGTTGTTGGAATAGGATAGGATATTTAGTCCATGGGTCCTGACAAAGTTGGCCAAAGGGGTTATGTAGGTGCTGAATAAAGTAGGACTGAGAGACGAGCATTGAGGGAATCTGCAGACGATGTTCTTGGGTTCCAAGGTGAAAGGGGGTAGGCAGATCCTCTAGGTTCTTCCGGTGAGGAAGGAGGCGAGCTATCTGTGGGCGTCTCTTTGAAGTTCGAGGTGGCGAAACTTTGTGATGAGTGTGTGATGTTGAATGCTGCTGAGAGATCAAGGAGGATCAGGGCCGCGGTTTTTCCCTGGGTGAGGAGGGTTCTAATGTTGCAAGTGGTGGTGATCAGGGCGGTTTCTGTGTTGTGGTTGGTGCGGAATCTGGAATGGGAGGTGTTCAGAAGATTGTTGTTCTCCAGGTGTTCCGTGAGTTGGCGGTTGATGGCCTTTTCAAGGACTTTGGTGGGAAAGGGGAGCAAAGAGATGGAACGGTAGTTCTTGAGTTCGCTGGGGTCGAACGATGGTTTCTTGAGAAGGGGTTTGACTTCTGCTTGTTTCCATTCTTCTGGGAAGGAAAATGGTTGTGAGCATGTTGCTTATCATCTTTCTCCTGAGGTTGAAGTTGCGGTGGGGACAGGGGTCTGTGGGTGCTCCTGAGTGGATGGAGTTTCATGGTGGCTGTGGTGTCTTGTGTGGTGAGCTGGTCCTGGTCAGAGAGCAGGTGGTCGAGGTTCGGGTCTGTGGGCGTTTCGGCAGTGAGCTGAGGTTCGAAGTTTGGTGGAAATCTTGTTGTGGAAGATGTCCGCTAGGGTGACACAGAGTTCCTGTGAAGGGGTGATGATGTTTTTGGAGGCTGAGGGATTGGAGAACTTCCTGACGAAGCTGAAGAGTTATTTGCTGTGTTTGGAAATGGTTTTGATGCGGTCCGGAAGGGAGCTCCTTTTTTACTTTTTCAGGAGTAGTTGCTATTGGTTGAGGGATATCTTGAAGGTGGTCCGGCCTGTGGGCTCCTTGCAGGTGCACCATTTCCTCTCTAGCCACTTGCAGTTGCTTTTGGTCATTCTTAGCACCTTGGTGTATCCGCTGGTCTGTTTGGAGGATCTCTTGAGTTTGGTGGACTTGATTGGGGCGACTCTGTTGGCGCAATCAGTGATCCAGGTGGAGAAGTTCTTGACAGTCTGTTCTAGGTTGGTTGCGGTGTTCCGGTGGGAGGTGTTGAGGGTGTCTGTCCATAGACTCACTGTTACTCTCTTCCAGCTGCGGTGGGAGGTGCTGGGTGGCTTGGTGGCGATGCCGGTGGGTCCTGCAACGGTGAAGTGGACTATGGTGTGGTTTATCCTAGTGATCTCGGTGACATGGCTGCACTTGACTCTGTCGCTGACCGTGAAGATTGGGTTAAGTGTGTGAACTGCACTGGGTGTGGGGTTGGTGACTAGTTGAGTGAGGCCGACATTCTTAATGCTTTAGAGGATGTTGGCGGTGTTGGTGTTGTTGAGGTGAAAACTGAAGTCACAGAGGAAGATGTAGTGTTTGGATTCAATGGCAAGCAGGGCGATGAATTCGGGGATGGCGTTCCAGAAGTTTGGAACTGGAAATTGAGGTGTTCCATGATAGGGGTGGTGTTGTCTGCGGTGGTCACACAGTGTATGGTTTCTTTGTGGATGATGGCGATTTCACCCTCCGTGCTTGTCGATGCAATCTTGTTGTGCTATCTCGTAGCAGTCGGGGGTTGCTGAGGCGATGTTGGGTGCGGATGGGGGGTTGAGCCAGGCCTCAGTGAGGAAGACGACGTCAGGGGTGATCAAGGTGATGGTGTCCCAGATCTCTGTGGTGTGCTTGCAGAGTAATCGTGCATGGAGCAGGTTGGAGTGGAGTTGTTCTGGAGCAGGCGTGGCGTTAGTAGTTCACAATGGGAATGAGGGCAGAGATGCCTTGTGAGAGATTGGTGGATATCTCAGTACTGGGACAGCAACATAAAATGAAGGTCAGTATAAAGATGCACAGTGGGATCTCTACTGGTAGCCCAGTACTGCAATAGTAGTGCTCGGTTCAGGTAAGAATATAGATACATTGTGCCAGCTATGTGGATTTCGCAAGACTGGGATAGCAGTGCACAATTATGGTTAGGATAGCAATGCATTGACATTCCTCTACAGAGGTCTCATTACAGAGATAGCATATTACAAGTACTGTGATAGCATGTTACGTAGCTGTATACCTTTGCCCAGGCCACCTGAATTACGCTATAGAAAAAGACCAAATTATGCAGTTGTGCTGATTTAATTAGATGGCACGAAAAGAAAAATTATGCGGCAAGCAAAGGCAAATTATCCGGCATATTAAGTGATAACAGGAAAATTATGTAAAACATTCTTTTATGTTATTGCCTAGCTATTTTGACATTTTAACACACCGATATAAACAGATGTCGGTGCAACAAAATTACACAGATTTAAGACTATACACTTTCAGCAAATGATACGTACAATATTGTTCACCAGCAATTAATGATTTACCTTGCAGGAAGCACATGAATGTCTTTTATATAAAACTGTCATTTCAACTTCCCAAATTAAAATAATTTGTGTGTAACATAACATGTATAGGGTTTTACTCAACACAAAATAATCCTGCCTGCACACACATCTTGTAATGAAAGGTGTGCCTCATTTGTTTGTGCATCCTGTTTACGTGTTAAACTTGTCTTCTCTTTCAGTGTTTACCTTACGTTCACAGTATGCGGCCCCCAGAGGCCAGTTTAAATACTTGCACGTTTCTTATGCCTTACAACAAGTAAAACTTAAAAATTTAATCTAGGAGTTTCAAATTAACATACATTATGCCTCTACAAAAGATCACATGGGCTAAATGCATTCTAAGAAATCCAAGCAGAAAGCAGTGCTTTCAAGCTGCCCCATGTGAGACATGAGTAGATCGCCCTGTCTTGGATTTATCTTTGCAGTTTGGTGCTTGTTGTGTTTTCCAGTTATAAACTCAAGACTACGTTACTGATAATTACGTGATTACTCCTCCTTGCATAATTAAGAGTAATTTGGTGGGGGAATCCTACCGCAAGAGCCCAATTACCGAGCGTGAGTGGCCGCTCGTGCTCGCTATTCATGTTCTGTTGCATTTAGCGCTATTTATTAGTGCAAACTGCATCTTCGCATCCATTTTGGGCGCAAGAGGGTATTTTTGCATTAAGAAATAGCGCTAAACACAGAATTAATCTTCTCGCATAATTCGAGTGTAATCTTGAGGAATTCTAAAGCATTTCCGCGTGATTATGCTACACAGAATTGCACGAGTTACGCCCACCCAAAATCAGGACATGGGAGGCGGGCCCCATCCTTCCCGCTCTGGAGGTGAATCTTCCTACGGTCTGACCTCAGGGGAGTGGTGTTTGCTTGCTAAAGATAGCAAAGCTTGTGGACTGTCTTTGGAGATTGACTATTCAGACAGTTATCATCTAGGTCGGCGGTTATGTTACGTCAGCTGATGGCACTCTGTTGCTTCATTGAGATCCTTGAAGTGAGATCTGTTCCTCGATACACTGAACAGACTTCGTAGAACTTGTTCTGGAAGTTACTCTCCCGGGTTTTGGTTCTAAATTTGCTCCCACGGTGACAGTTGCATAGCAGCACCCGGGCACCTTCCTAGATATCTCGGTATTGGTGTCACCTTTGTGTGGTCATTTCGGTTTTGTTAATGTCTTTTTCACTAGATCTTCTGAACATACACCTCAAGCTTGAATGAGTGGAGATTGAATTTACTACCCCACATGCACATGACCTTACTTAGAGACCTTGTGAATCATTCAACATCTCCATTGCACTGGGGTCACTCGTGATTTTCAGGGATTGGAGAAATGACGTGAAGTCCCTGTGTCCACAGAATGATTTCAACCCTTGGTAGGATTTCTACAGATGAGGTTGTCTATCTGACGTCAGCCTCTATCGCAAGGGGGAGATAGAAGATTGTTTGTGGGTACACTCAGCTTCCACAGTGTCTAATACCCATATCAAAAGGGAGTGACCACACCTCAGTGGGAACTTTTATCTTCCTGAGGCCCACTTGGACAACCCTATTGGCTTTTTAAAAGGACTCTCACCCACCCCGGGTTTGTCTCAGTGGCATGCTTCATCATCGAGTCCTCTACTCAGATGCAAGACTGTATCTGGGCGGGCACAACCTTGTCAGTCCAAGGGAGCACTTTGTGTGGTATTTTTCAGATAGGGCGATCTTGAATTTAAAATTGCCTTGGGGTGCCCTAAGTCACTGGTTGTGTTTTTTTATTCTCTGGCCCACACAAGGTCACATGTACTACCCTTTGGAGCGAAGGAAACCATGAGAAGAATGCTCATGCACTGTATATGGTGAGGCGTGGCCTTAAGTGGACACTTCATCTATTTTCAGTTCAATATCTGTCTTGTGTTCCATTGCGGTATCATTAGCTCGTCAAAGTGAGCAAAAAGATGCATATACATGCACGCAATGGCCATATAGTTCTTACACACATACTTTTTAAATCCCTGCTTATTGCTCCATAGGGTTTCGGGGAGAGGTCAGCCTTGTAGTCACACACTGTAAAAAGTGATAGAAAAATCCATGTTAAGATAGAATTTAACCTCAGGAAACCTCCATTTCCTGGTTCTTGCTGTGGCATAGTTCGATAAGAGCAAGGATCAGAAAAAAACAACAATCACATCATCAAAGGTCCTGACCTGCTTCTGCACCTATTTCACTCCCTGTTACATGCATTCTGCAGGGATAACTTTCTCTGCCTCTTTTCAAACCGTACAAGGCTTCTTCCGGGTCACTACACTAGCGGCAACGCATCAATGCGCTTCACACACTACTTGTTGCTCCTCATCGTTATGTGTCCTGCAATGTAACTCACACTCACAGCCTCCAGTTGGCTAAAGTGATGCTTATGATGTTGCTGATCTTTAACTTTATATACCCTTAACTTGTTGCTCATTTTGAATCTACCTATAGTAAGTGTGTTATACCTGAAGTATCCCAGGATTGTGGTATACATATAACAGGTAAAGACTGAAGCGGGAATACGGCATGGCCAAGATGCTATTATCCCAGGAGTTACCTCTCATGTGTTCTTAGATATTAATCTTCCCTAATGAAAAACTGAGATCATTTTATAATAATATTATAATATGCGGGGATACACTTCTCAGCAGTATTTGAACATTATTCCACATTGACATATAGGGGACTGTTGTTGGATATTAATCCCCCTTGTGAAAGGAAGAAGGTTTCTATTCATTTTTGTACTAAGTGGGAGTGCAATTTGCCGCTATATTTCAACATTACTTCCCACTTACATATAAGTGATCAGTTAGGGATCATTACCCTTATTTACTCATGGATACCCAGGGGATATCATTGTTCATCCTCTGCAGGTGAGTGCGGAGTTGGAAAATCCAGTGTTGTTCCCGCTCAAAGAGTATCTTTTCAGGGCTCCTAGTACCTTCCTCCAATTGCTCTAATACCACCCATTTCAAATCTGCTATTGTGTGGGCCCTCGTGATGTAATGATTGGCCATTCTCATTGTGTTGTTTTCTTACATCCTAGGTTGCTCATGTGTTCTCCTATTCTAATCTTCACATTCCTGCAGGTCATTCCTACATATCTTAGTTGCTAAGGGCATGTGATCATGTATACAACATATGTTGAATTACAATTTGCGTGTTGTCATAGTACATATGGATTTTCTAGATCCAGCTCTAGCTCCTCCTCCTCCTCCTCCTCCTCCTCCTCCTCCTCCTCCTCCTCCTCCTCCTCACCCACAGTGTTGATGTGATACTTGTGTTTGTCTTCTGTGGTCTTTCTCTTGTATGTACAAAAAAATCTCTCAGGTTCTTGCTATGTTTCTGTGGAAACAGCGGTCTATCAAACGACAGTGATACCGTGTTAAATCGTTGCCATTGCTTTTGGATAATTCTTTTCACAAGGTTGGAAGCTATTTTGAATGTTGTCACACAGATCAGTTTGTTTTCTGTCCCATCTCTTGTTGTCATTTCTAGCAAGGCATCTCTGTTCTGGTTTCTTGCCTTCTTTTGTGTCTTCCATATGATATTTACTGGATATTTGCTGGTCCATAATTTACTAGTGAGTTCCTCCAATTGTCGTTTGTAATGTCCAATCTATGAACAATTCGTGCACAAGCGTAAGAACTGGCCATAGGGCAGATTTTCTTTCAAGGTTCTTGGATGAAAACTGTCAACTTTTAACAGATTATTCTTCTCTGCGGGTTTGTGGTGTGTGTTTGTACACAGACCACCCGATTCTGCAAAGATATTCACATCCAGGAATGTGGGTTCCTTCTTACTAACTATGTGGGTAAATTTCAAGTATAGATCCTGGATATTCCACCAAGGGATAGAAGGGTGTGATGGAATTTGACTTCCCTTTCTACACGAGGAGATTATCATCAATGTATCTTTTCTATAGGTTTATGTCCCGGAAGGGGTCTGATTAATGGAAAATAAACTTAATTTCAAAGTTATATAGCTACACCAGGAGCGAATGTACTCCCCATTGATGTACCGTGGGTCTGCTTATAGATCGTACCTTTGAATTCGAAAAAGTGCTCCGTAAGTGCCAGCCTTGTACAGTCCAGTATAACGTGTCGGGGTGTGCTGTGTTTTCTTGCTTCTTGGAACAGAATGTCTTCCAGAACTTTCAGTGTATCTTCCTAAGGCAGGCTTGCATACAGGCCTTCAATGTCAAGTACCACTAAGAAGTTCTTATCTGGATCAAACTGTACCTCTCTGAGCAGGATCAGCAGATTCTTTGTGTCATTTAGGTATGCTGGAGTCTTCTGAACTAAGGGTCTCAGGAAAGCTTCACAAAATTGTGACAGAAGTCCCAGAATTGACCCTATCCCCGAAACTATAGGGTGACAGGGTGCTGGTTGTCTTTGTTTGTGGATCTTGGGGAGGGTGTGGTAGTGTGGGGTAATTGAATCTCTTTTCTTCAAAAATGTCGCTCCTTGTTGTGATATCCAACCTCCAGTTCCTGCTTCCTCTATCATATTACCAATTTCAGTCAACAATCCTAGGTGTTGGGTCTGAAATTAAAACCATCTTACACAGTGTAATAATGACAGAAAGTCAATGATGCGGTTTTGGGCATTTTGATGCAGAGTACATAATATGGTCTAACAGCATCAAGAATCTGTGTTTAACCTTATCTGGTGGTCCGGGAATAAAAAAAAAAAAACATAACCAGTGATTAAGGGCACCTAAAGGCAATTTTAAATCCAAAATCTCCCTATCTGAAAAGTACCACACAAAGTGCTCCCTTGGACTAACAAGGCTCGCCCGCCCAGATAGTCTTGCATCTGAGGCGAGGACTCGATGAAGCATGCCACTGAGACAAACCAGAGGTGCGTGAGAGTCCTTTAAAAAACACAATAGGGTTGCCTAAGTGGGCTTCAGGAAGGCAAAAGTCCCCACTGAGGTGTGATCACTATCCTTTGACACAAGTAGATTACGTTCAACTCCAGGCAGCTGCTGAAGTTGTTCACCATGGGGGCAAGCATAGTAAGCATTCACTTTGGTCCATGGATTGTTTTGCATCACGTCAGTGGTGACTGGAGCTGGTAGCTTTCACTGTTTCCTTGCTTGTTATGGGAAACTGTAGGATATTACATCTTCCACTTGTTTTTTGATATCTCAGAAACAGACTTTTCAACAGATTCTCATTTTTGTTTTTAAAATGCCTTAGAAATCTGCAATAGTCAGTTTCATCACTTGAGGAATGCAAACACAATCATGCACATTCCTGTAGGGATCAGTCCCTCTTCATAGTAGTACGTTAGCGAAGTCCTTTGTGTGGTGTGACTGTCCTTGCACAATGTGCTTCCACTCATGTTCCTGGGTCACTTTCCCAATTGTCAGACATGCATCTGCCTTCCACTGCCAACGCCTAGGGTTTGGAGTTGCTTACTATGAGGCGTACATATTTTCCTGTTTTGTTAGTTGAGTTGCTTCCTAGACAGTAGTTTGTCTTTGATGCCATGAGGTTGGCAGGCTTGACAGCCTAAAGCTTATAGGATATGGTGAAGGTTTATTCTTGGGCACACAAGATACACTTTGTAGTCTTTGGAGTAAGATTTGAAGATAACCCTGGAAATAGTGGAATCTGTGATTTGTAATCCTTGCATATTTTGAATTGAGTGCCATTGATAAAAACTGGAAGTGGCAGACCACCAAAGGGTCATGATAGCTACCTTTTCAATGCAAGAGTGGCTGTCAGACAACTCCAAGTTGCATGAGATTGGTATCTAGGGCTAGGGTGATGGATTTTCAAAGGCCCTAAAATGTGACTCTTGTTTCTGCTGACAGAGCATCCTGTGTGGTCTAAAATGCAAGCACTGGTTCCTCCTTTGAATCCCACTCAGCATCAGCCTTTTCAATAACTGGTAGTGGCTTGGACAGAGATGTGAGGTTATGAATGACATACGTGCAGTAGGTAACCAAGCAGACTTCAGGTACTGACTATGAAAGATCTGCAGATGTAACATAATGAACTTTCTTAGGATCTGAGGCCATGCACTCTGGAGAGAAGACATTACCGAAGAACTCAATGTCTGACTTCAGCAATTCAAACACGCTTCGATACAGCATATGGACACAGTTATGAATCATTTTAAGGATGTTTTGAGATCTGAGAAGTGGCTTCCTGGCACACGCCTTCGCTAAACAAATATAAGGTACGCTTGAGGGCAGGTCTGGGGTTCTAAGGATGTCTTCACTTAAATTTATGATACTGGGCATTCCGGACAGGACTTCCATTATGCAGTTTTTGAAGATTCGTGCAGTGCTTGTGATTCCAAAATGGAGATGCTTGTAGCATCAGAGTCCACATGATTTAAGAATGTGGAAATGGACTTCGAGGATTCATCTGGAATTCTTTGTGGAACCCTGCGTTAAGGTCAACCTTGTGGAGAATCACTTGCAAGCCTTCACTTCAGCTAGAAGATGATCTACTGTGCTGTGTTGTTATCTATTGTTTGCCTTGTTACACATGCACTTATACACACATGGGAACATAACCAGGGCGTTGCCATGACCGCCGCACCTCAATATTCACTCCCAACACTTGGTCCAGCGGTTGCAACCTCCTCTCAGACGCCCAGGGTCACCATTAGCCCTTCCTGCTCTTGCTACATTCCCACAGCTCGAGTCTCCTTGCAGGGACCAGACCTCAACCTGTTGCAGAAAGTGAGTGTGGCAGAGCCATGCAAGACCCCTGGGGGCACAGGTCATGCCTGCTTACATCCCGAAAGTCTCATGGCACCTTTCAATCTTGCGGAAACTGGGAACAACACACCATCGATGGGCTCCAAAGAGTTTGCAAAATTTTGCCAGACTTCAATCTAGAAATCCCATGGATTAACAGGCAACAAGATCTTGCAAAATCTTTTGAGATTACACATACGGTCTTGAACTCTTGTAGGATTAGCGGATATCTCGGACAGGGTTAACTGGAAAAGAAGCACCCATTCTGTACCTCTCACTTGCGTTTGGTGGTCTTTGGCCTGACAACATATGCTCATCGGTTTGATGACCACCACCTCTTCTACAAACATGTAGGAGCACATGACAGAGACACCGCAGGAACATGTGAGAGGAAAGGGACCCCGCAGTGCAGAGACATATCTACTGAGATTGACCTGCTGCTGGGTCATCCCCTGCACTGGCACACTAACAGGCTGCTTTGCACCACACTCAGCCTTGCACCATGGCACAGGGAGAGTGTGCAGCTTCCTTCCAGCTTAGAATCTGTACTGGAAGCATACCCTCCCGGTGCAAATGTCTATGCACAGACAACCGCAGAATGACCACGCACTTTAGATATGTGCTGTGCACTGCAGCACACATGCAATGCATCGGTTTCTGTGATGAATCAATGCATTCCCTCATGTTTGCACCGGATCAATTTAGGAGTTTGCTTTTGATGCAAAGTCCAGTCAGACTACCTTAGTAGATCGGCCTTTGTGTCAAAATCTACGGTGCTTGCATTGATCTGAAACCAGAAATATCTGTTTGACGCAAAGCTGCAAAAAATAGATTTGGTGCCATGAAAAGACCACCATTGAAGCACAACAAACCTTTTGAGCTGGAGAGTAAATCCTGCTGCTGCTTTGCATCACACTAGTGGCAGCAGAAAGCATTAGTAAGTCTGCGCCAAGCGGTGGGTGCAGCTGTCATGAGGGGTGCACTGTGTGGTGTCTCCAGTCTTTCATGCCTGTGTATTTCGTTGAAGCAGGTGGGAGAAGGTGTCTCAGGTCCACATCGAACCTGCAGGACCCAGACAGCAAGGGCACACATTAGGACCCACCCTGCTGACAGCTGCTTTGCTTTTAAGAGGATTGTTGTGGAAATAAGGGACGTGGGGCATTTAACCTGATGGCAGGTCTACAGCTCGTCAGTTACTCCTGAAGCTGGCAGCACATATGAAATGGTATTTAGGGTGCAACAGCACCGTGGGCTGCACGGAGGTGTCATTATGTAGCTAGGTGCACTCACCCATTTAACAGCCTGGCAGCTCTGGAGTGTGCCACCATCCGTAGTGGTGATGAAAACCAGGCTCTGGAATGTGTTGTATGACATAACCATGCATGCGTTTACAACACATGCCTTTACCACGCATTCTTTACCATGTGATGCCTTTCCCACGCAAGTCTGTACTACGCATATGCCTTTACGACGCATGCCTTTAAAACACAAGGTAAGTATCTTTAAGGTAAGCAAAACCTGTGTGTGTAACAAAAGTTACACATCAGTTAAAGTTAGATAGCTAGAAAAAATTGGTATACAAAACCAAATTATGCTCCACAAACATTAGAAATTCTAGTTAGTTATCTCTTAATTTTATTATTTATGCACCACTTATGCACTTATTTCTATCTTATTTGTGCAAAACACACCTTAAATTACACAAACATAACAAAATCATTACTTATAGTTATCTTTCAAAATTATAATTTACGCACCGCTTTCATATTACTATGTCATGCTTATAACTCAGATTTATACTTACGCACCCCCTTTCAATTAATATCACTCGCACACTTCCATACACAGTCTTGTCACCTCACTCCCCACACTACATTAACTATAATTTGTCCCTTCTCCATACACTATCTATACCCTTGGAAAAGTACCTAAGTGATAGCATGTGAAATTATTGAAGTAAATAAAACACTTATGACATCAGAAATGATATTACTACCCAGAACACTGTGCATGGTACAGTGGTGGGTTATAGTTAATGATCATCCGGATGTCGTCTGTGGCAGCAATTAGGGCAGACTGTGGTTGCACCTGAATCCGGATTGAGCGGTGGTGAGGAGGTGGTTGTCAGTGAGGCGGCTGGCTAGGCGTTTATCATCTTTTCCATAACTTTTGCCGGGTAGGGTAGTAGGGAAATAGGCTGGTGGTTGGCTAGCCTCTTTAGGTCAGCTGAGGGTTTCTTGAGGAGGGGGAGTACTGTGGCATGTTTCCAGGCATCTGGGTAGATGGCTGTGATGATGCGGTCCAATCCTTTGATAAAGATGTGGTTAAGGCAGGGGTATGAGGGTACTTCAGTGTGTAAGGACTGAATGGTCGTTATAGGTTCTTGAATGGTGATGGAGGGCCTGGTGCTCAGGGTGGTCTTCTGGGTGTTGTTAGAGATGGGTATGAGGTCTGCAAGGGTGGAACAGATCGTTGGGGTTCAAAGTTTTCATAGATGCTGGTGATCTTGTTGCTGGAGAATAGGGGCAGCTGGATGTAGACATATGATATTTCTGGCCACGCGTAGGAATGGTCTCAGCATCTCTACATCTTGTGGTGGAGCTGTGGTGATGAGTGGTTTGACTTTGTCTGGATCTGGTGTCATTCCTCTCTCTGAAAGATGTGTCCGAAGAACCTCCATCTGGTCTTGTGGAATTCACATTTGCCGGCACTGAGGGTGAAGCCTTCAACCACAAGCAGATGGCATACTTAGTCTTGCACTGCATCATGTGCCACTGTCGTGGTTACTAACATTGGTATGCCACTGCGGTAATTGAATGCATTAAGCACTGGTCGTATGATTCGGTGAATTAGCTCTTAGAAGATCTCTGCCGCTGAAGATGTGCCAAAGTTTTTTTTTTTTTTTGATGCGTCAAGTGCCATAAGTGCGGTTTGCTGACCTGGGGGGTCTCGTGTCGTATGTAGCACTCCATATAACCTGCGCAAATTATGCCGTGTACTTCTATTGGGCATAAAGCCCGACTGGTCCCTGTGGACTAAACTGGTGATAATGGGTATCAATCTATTTGCCAAGGGAGATTGGCCTGTACGAGCTGCATAGATCTGGGGGCCTCCCCGGCTTATGTATCACCACGATAGTGGCCACTCTCTGGTCAACTGGCAACTGGCCCTCGCCCTGCGCCTCTGGCAGCATATTACGTAATGGTGGCACTATTTTGGAAGCTAGACCCTTGTATAACTCAACCGGGAGGCCATTGGGGCCCACCGCCTTGCCTACCTTTAAGGACCCCAGTGCCGTCGACAATTCTTCCTCCGTAATCTCCGCTTCCAAAGCCTCACAGGCCTCGCCGACACCACCCGCAATGAGAAGTCCCTTAGGAACTCTGTGCAGTCACTCTCAGATCTTGTACTTACTGACGAATAGACACCCTCGTAATATGAAGCAAATGTTTCCGCAATGTCTACACTGGAGGCCCGGCTAATACCATCTTTGTCCTGAAGATGTGCCAAAGTTCAACCATTTATATCTGAAGAGTGCAAGGTGCATGGAGAATGTTGTAATGTAGCCACATCCTTCTTCCATGAGGGTATCCTTTTTTAGGTTCAGTTTAGAGAACATTTTTACTGCATTCAGTTGTGTGATCATGACTAAGATGAGTGGACCAGAGTGTTGTTCCTGTAGACTGCTTTGTTCAGTTGGTGCATGTCAACACAAATCCACAGGTCACCCTTTGAGTCTTTTTTCGACACTACTACTATCTGGGGGATCCACTGGGTTGGGCTCTTGAAGGTTTCAATTATGTCCAGTTTCGGAAAGTTTCTAATTTCTTTTTGTTCTGGTTCCAGAAGGTGGAATGCAACTTGCCTGTGCTCAAGTGACCAGGCGGATTGCCTCATTTATGTGAAGTTTGATACGCACATCCTTCATTTTTTTCTAGTTCACCGAACAGTGTGGGGAGTTTCTGTGTCATTGCCGGACTGGCCTGTAGGTGATAACTGATAAATATCGGTCCCATGTCCGCTGCTTTAGTGCAAATGAGAAGGCACATACCAGGCATTTTTTCTTGCAACACATGGATGGTTGTGGTTGTTGTCTTGTGTAGTACAGTTGTTTTAAACAACCCTAGGCTTTGCAGTGGTTTGAAGGTAGCCCAAGTGTACACTTGAACTTCTTTTGGCTTCAGGCACGAGGTTGACTAGATTTCTCTGAATTGTTGTATGCAAATTACATTGATCGATGCTCCGTTGTAGAGGGTGAATGATATTGGGTGATTGTTTACTTTCATATGGACTACTAGGCATTTACTTTAGGCCCCTCTTGTTTTCAACTGGTGTATCTACTCAGTAGTGTAGTGTATGGATAGTATTCCTAGGCTTGTCACTGTGGCAAGGTAGAGGAGGCTGGGAGCTGGTGTTTGTTTCTCTATTGTAGACCTTGTCGCAGCTTCCTTTCCTTAATGCTTGAAGGTCGTCATGAATGTGCCTATGATTCTCAACACCTTCTCTTCTGATCCTATGTATATATTCCGGCAGGCCTCACTTAATTGAGGTTTGTGCTTCAGGAGCACTAGTTCTTGTGTTCATATCACATTCTCTGTGCACCGCTGTACACAATGGGCCTCATTTACAAGGAGGCTGGGCCACCGGAGAGTCACTTTTTGCGATGGTCTGGTGGCGCAGGGGTCTGCTCCATATTTACCACGCAGCACTGACCCACTTTGCGTGGCTTAATGCGGCCTTGTAAATATCATTCTCTTTAACATTCCCTTTAACACAGTTTTCTGTGTTGAAGGAGTGTGCAATGGGTTTTGCTGTAGGCGTTCCCAGCAACACCCATGGCTTTTTGACACTGCCCCAGATTTACGAGGAATACCTTTATTTCTCCTCATTTTTCCTTTTTCAATGTGTGCTGCGTTTGAGGCACACATAGAAAGAGGACAAAGCCGCTTGTGATTGTTTTTGGGCAGGCAGGTTCCCCTTCCTGCACAAAAACAATCATCCCTGCAACGCAGGCACCCTTGCACCATGGCGCAAAGGTGCCTGCTTTGGTGCATGGCAGCCCACTGTGCGCCAATGCAGGGTAAAAGGACAGGAATGCGCCCTATCTGATAGATACGGCGAATTCCTGCCCTTTTCTTTTGCCGTAGGCAGCACAGCAGGAAGGCCTGCGGCACTGCCCTACGGCAAAGTCTTGTAAATAAGGCCCTTTGAACTTTGCTAGGTGATCTCCCATCCTGAAACTAACTATGACGAGGTGACGTCTAAGCCCATTCGCAGACATTGGTAGGAGGTATCCTTTGTCATCCCTGTCGCCAGACGCTGATGTGAGGAATCTGCTGGATGATGAAGTGGAGGATCGCAATCTGGACTTGGTCTCAATGGTCCGTACTCGGTGCCTCTCTTTGTCTTTCGACCTGTAGCGATGTTTGTGTTTTTCTTCTGATTTACTTTTGCCGCTTATCGATCTGTCTTCCCATGTCCATCTTGTGCTACATAGACAGACTTGAAGTGGTTCTCCTTCCCACATCTATTGCATGTCTGCCCCTTGAATGGACATTTCCCTCTGAGAGGGTATGATAGTCCACAGAGTGTTGTGATTTCCCTTTTTGGGCCCTCTTTGGTTCTCCCTTACTTCCACGTTAGACGATTTAGGCTGCCTCTGCTTTGCATAGCCACACTTATCCCTTTTGTTTTTATGATATTATTTTAGAAATATGCTGCACAAGTTGCTTTGTTATCCAGTGACTCTTCTTGGGATTCAGCCTGAACATTTCGTGCAAGGTCGAACAACATTGTGTACTGTTTTCTTGTGCCTGGTCAGCAACATCTCCTAACATTTTAGACATAACATGATAGCACAGCTGAGGTTTCCAGCACAGTAGTTCTTATCATATAAACTGTGTCTCGCCCCTTGAGGGGCAGAGAGAATTCCGGCACAGAGACCGGTCCTGGAACGAAGGCAGCAGCCTTGCGCAAACTTGAGTTTACACCTATGATGCTGACCACCTAGCTACACACACCAGGAATGGGGTCTGATGCTAATCCCAGAGATCACTAATATATCCCTGTGCTTATATAGTGAGGGTAGGCCTAGACAGATATATTATTTGCCATGGTTGGGTTGTTTATTGTATGCAGCCTGCTAGTAATTGCTGATTACGTCGCTTAGTTGTATTTGTCTACTTATTGCCGCACATCTGCTTCAAAATAGACTACGATAGTTTCAATAAATATATTGTAAACTTTCTTTTGTTTACTATGGACAAGCATGAGTGAAAAACGAAAGGTGATGATCTGTTTCCATGGTTCCCTTGGGGACTAAAGGGTCATATTCTAGGTTGCCAAAATCACCTGTTCCTCTGGGAAGGTTAGGAGTTCAGGTGAGGCACGGTGAGCTAGCCAGGATTTGGGCCTCCAGGTACTGACTTGGTAGAGAGACTCAGTCCCTACATTCTGATATCCGGCTATCCCAAGGCACAGTTCTGCTTACCAGTAGAATCCCTGCGACAAGAGGAAGCACATCTGTGCTGACCACCTGGATGCTGAGCCTTGTTTGTGCCGGTTTGCGTGTTTTTTGTTTCCTATGACTAGTATGCTTTCGTTTGGGTTTTGTTACAGCTCCTTGGCTGCAGCTTGTCTTTCAACGCTTTCTTCTGCTCATGCATTGGCCAGCATCTTGTCTAGCATGTATTTTCCTGAGCATGGAATGATTTTGACTGGCAGCCGTCATTGATTCTTAGCCTCAAGGCGCATTGTTGAATTCTCTGAATCGGCAGTGTTTCGAGTTTTTCAAGTCATTCTGCAAATTCGTCCATTGTTGCTGATGTATGTTCAGTTGCCTTGTTGAAAATGTACCTTTCATTTTGGTTGTCAAGTCGAATTTCTTAGTGAAGATGTCTTTCACTTTTTGGTATGTAACCACTTGTTCTTTACGTAGCTTCGTGAAGACATTCTTGACCCCATCTCCTGCCAGAATTTTTATGTTCTTGGTTATCTTGGCATCTTCGGTTTCTTACAGTGCTTAGATGTACTTGTTGAATTTTGCGATCCACTCGGCCCATCTGACACCAATGTTTCGCTTTTTTGCCATGTCAAATGGCGGAAAGGGGCTTCATGAACGCTGCAGCGTTGTAATTGATCTTCCTGTCTCTTGACATGATGATTGCTGAGTGTGCTGTCTCATTGCCATTCATGCGTGGCTGCAGCGCCTCCTCTCTCCCTCAGAAGCTTGTGTTCTCAATCTTCATTACTGGAGCAGCTTCTGAACCATAAATCTCAGTATTTGTTTTCTTTCCCCTTTTTTTGACCTTAACCATTTGTGGCTCCTTGTCTTGTTTCAATGCTTGCTGTTGTCCTCATTTGGTTTTCCTTTTTTCATATTTTGCAGCCACACAGTAGCACACTGTCCAACTCAAAATGGCCACTCCAGTGTTTACACATGGGGCTCGATGGGCAGCATTCAGTGATTGAGACCTTCCTGTGAGGCACTTTCTTAGCTTTCTTTTACTTTTTTTCTTTCTGCTCCAAAACATTTTTTATAGGCTGCGTTTAGGGCTCACACGTTGTAGGCCTAGTGATGCTCGGTGTGCCGTGCCATGCCAGTCGCTGCGGGAAGAGGCGCATGAGAGGCTGGGGCATGTGTTACTGGCTGCAGTTGGGTTCAGGTTCTGCAATCGTCCTTCTATTGTGGGCTGCAGTTAGCGAGGCTGTAGCCAGCAAGGAGGGGGTTGTCTTACCGCCGGCTCGGTTATGATGTTGCTTGGGTCCCATCACAGAACTTGCCGGCCCTGGGCCCAATGCCACCTCGCTATCAAATGTCATATTGGGAGGGTAGCTCAGGATGCAGAACACAGATATGGCGCGTGACAAATATGAATTCTTTATATTCCTCCCTCTCCTTACAGCTTCTTCTGCCCACTGACCCTGCTCCCCTTTCTCCCTTTTTCACACTTTCACCCTGTGAAGTCACTTCCTGGCCACCATCTCATTGGCCCTGTCTTCAGGGTCCTAGTTCTCAACTCCATATATGAAACTATGGTGCCAATTGAGATGGCAAAGATTTGGAACTGATATAATGGGTCCATGGACGTTCGTCCCATGAACCATAGTTGTGCTACAGTTGAGTGCACCTCGAAGTGACCGGAGTACAAATTATTCATATAGTAAATACTGATTTAGGTATTCCAATGTATCTCCCATATTAGATTAGGCGTGGAGAACCTTACACCACATAAAGTTGTGCGAGTAGGTCTCAAATTGGGGGTTTCTCCCCTTGGGGTCCCCAGTGGCACATCAGATATCTCGAGCTTTGCTTCATTATTCCTTCAAATTTGTGGGTGGAAAACAAACCCGATGTTAATAACCTACTTGAACCTGATAGCGTAAGAGACCTGTGCTGAATTTACATGGTACACTCCCCCAAGCTATGTTTGCCACCAGGGGCCGTATTACACAAAGTACCTCAGGGCGCACCAGGCATTTGCACCCACTTTACGTGCCCTCGGGGCACTTTGGTACTACAGAAGGGGTTGCAGATGCATGTGTGGCCCCTTCTGTAATACAGATAACACTGGTGCTACATGTGCACCGGCGCTATTGAGAAAAGGTGTTTCCTAATGTGCATGGGGGCATGGCCCAATGCAAATTAGGGAATCACTTTACCTCTGCGCCCACGCTGTATTACAGACGTGGGCGCAGAGGCAAGCATGCCTTTAGGAGGTGCACTGAAAGTGTGCCTCAAAATAGGTGGTGCACTGTCTGTGCGCCCCCTGAGGTCAGCCCGTCACTTACTGCACCCGCCTGTAAGAAGATCTCTAATCCCTTTCGAAGGTGCAGGCAGGTTGCCGCCTGCACAGAGAAGCATGAGGCAGCTTTTAAACTGCTGCTCTATATTTCTCTGGAACGCGCTGCACTGGGGGCAGCGTGATTTTGTGTCTGCCCTGGGGGCTGCGCATTCTTCACAATAGTGTGCGTTTCCCTGTTTACAACCTGCGCACCTGCTTAAAGATGCGCCTTGGCGCAAAAAGGGAAAGGTTGCCCTTTCAGTAATACAGACCCTAGATGTTTTTTTACCAGCCTGGCCTGTAGTTTTAAGGCCAGGCCGGTGAACATACAGGGATAAGCAGTGAAATCCGGTATGTCTGCCTTCTGAAACTTAAACCTAACACAGCAAACATAAAAAATCTGTTCTAATTGGCTGGTAGCTGATGTCTGGTGGTAGCCCAGCGTTTCACCAGAAAGGACCACCTGCCTTTTCCAAGAGTTCTGATCGCCCCATAAGGGGTATATTACGACACTTGGTAAAACTATACAGTAATTGCAAGCAGCGTCTTGCACACTAGGAGAGTTGGTGTAACATAGTATGCGCATGAATAAAATGGGACTTTTTCCTTTTTTTTTTTACTTTTTCAGCTTAAAAAAATGACTTGTGGTTTTGATTGAGTGCAGAACAGGAAAGTGAAATCGGTCTAGCAGACAGGAGCCTTACGATGGCAATTACATCTCAGTGCCAAACCAGACCACATAGCTGGACGCTCCCTATGAATTTGGTGCCTTGTCGAATTCAAATGTTTTCCCCAGAAAATATAGAAAATCATGTATTCTGCGTTAAAAGGACGTGGTTTCACGTCCTCTGAGCCCAGTGTAGGGCATTCTGTCTGCCCTTCCTTAGTCTAGAAACACACGTGGCCTTAGCACTTCCAATATTTCCTTCTACGTGTAACCTTAGTACATCTCCTACGCTAACGCTAACATTGAACTACCATTCCACCCGATGGCCACAAGAGGGTAGTGTTGATTCGTTGAGCCCCATTTTTTAGTGCGCTCTGTTGTTGTAGGGCGATCACTTTAAAGTTTAAACCGGCTTCATCCATTCGCAGCGTCTTCCAGCACATTTACCTACACAACCACAATTTGATCATACCTAGGGACGCATATGTGCACAATTGTGATGTGGTAACAATTTTATAATCAGCATCAATAGCTTCTTTGCGTTTTGTCGCGATTTATTCAAATTTGTCGGTGTTATTCAAATACACTCCCACTCTGCTTTTTCATTTAATCTCAAAACGTTAGTTGCTCACTCAATAAGGCAAGATTCGGCAGATGTATCTATTAACGGTTCTCCGCTAGAGAAATGGAAGGGAGAACTAGAAGAAATGTCTTTGCACCATTACACTAGTCTTCGGGATACGAAATCAGGGCGTGCTAAAGTGAAACTTACAAACATGACAGCTTTCTGTCCCTCCCTATTATTCTTATGTATTTTTTTTTTGTGTAGTTTAAAAAAGAAAAGAAAAAAAATCAGACGTTAGAGTGCAAATTGGGTATGAACATCACCCCCATATTTCATAGGGGTTAAGGAAGACGGCTAGCAGTCGAATGGAATCCATCATCTCAGAAGGAATATCAAAACCTCTCAGCTGGTTACACTCAGTCTCCTCGCATGTAAGTGTAGTTTGCGGAGGGTCAGGTGCAGTACTCTGCGCTATTGCAGAGACAGCTGAGCCTCTCGAAGAGGAAGCCGAAGAGGAGGGCAGATGCTCAGGGTCAGCAGTTCAGAGTAGCCCAATCTGGGGCCACCAGAAGCAGGTGAGCTTGGTCCGAACTGACTTACTTCAAACCCGCAGCATCAGCAGCAGAGGTGGAAAGGCACACAGGAGGCTGGAACCCAACTGAAGACGGAACACATCCCGCACAGACCCAAGAGGAGGAAACTCTAGCGTGCAGCCGGACAGACACTGAGCGATTTCAGAGGTACTAGACATATCTACCGAGGGTACGCCCCACCAGGAGATACCCTGTGCCTCTTCCTGGTTTTGATATTGCTTGTGATCGTCAAGATAACACCTACTGGGTTTGTATTTTGTGATACTGTTTATAAAATATGCAAGGAAAGCAACCCCAAGGAAGCAGCCGCATCGCTGCACGGCCAGGCTCCGGAGGCAACGTGGCCCGAGTTCACCCAGAGTCAATCAATGTCAAAAGAGGACCTGTCGACGGAAACCCAAATGGAGGCCCAGTGGGACCCGGGAGCCCAGAGTGGTCCAGAAGCAGGACTTCCTTGGAGGCTCCGATGTGCTGCCGGTGACGATGGCCCGGGGTGCTCGGGGCACCTGGGCTCCAGAACCGAAATCAGATCTGGGTTGGACGTCGAGGCTGGAGTCCCACCTTTGGTGTTCTGACCAGAAGACCTCTCCCTGGAGAAGTTGACGAGCCTCGCTTGTACTTCTTATGTTCTCTCTTTGACTTATTTCTCAACTTCGATTAGCCTTACTTCAAGAGGGCAAATGGGACCAGGAAGGTCTCCGCAACTTGGAGCGGAACCGACCTAATCCCTTGTGCTCGGCCACAGTGTAGCTTTTTGCTCTGTGATAGCTATTCAATGCATCAGAGAGCATTTGTAAAAGCACTTAGAACTGCTTGGGCCAATGTACCAAAGACAGACGTCGTACATGTCCAAAAAATGGCATCTGTGTGCGACATGTAGGAGAGTAGGATCTGCCTCTTATGGTTACCCCCACTTTTTGCTGATGTATCACTGTTTTTCGACTTTAGTCTGGCTGGGGCCCTGCTATCCAGGACCCCAGCCTAGCTGCTTCCTCTCTAAATGGATTCCTAGTACCTTAGGTACACTTTAGATTGGATTCTGGGGTGCCCTTATAAGTCCCTAGTATATGGTATACTATGTACCCAGGGCATAGGTACCCCAGAGGCCTACCAGGGGCTGCAGCATGTATTATGCCACCCCTGGAAGGCTCTCCAAAATGACACCACAGGACTGCTACAGCAGCCTGAGTGAGGTGGTGCATGCACCCCTTACTGAGATATAGGTTCACTATATCTCACCCTATCACTGCACATATAAACCTATCAGTCACCCCTATGGCAGGCCTTATCAATCCTGAAGGCAGGGTGCTTGGTTTTATGTGAGAGGGTGCCCTGCATGAGCAGAGCCCCTCTGCAGCCTTCGGAATCTCCTCTCCGGGGTTGTCTGTGGTGCAGCCTGACCATATACTCTTAAGTGCATTATATCTTAAACGGTAAATGCTAACTTTGGGATGGCTGCACGGAAACATGTCGTTGTTGTGTCAAACACCTTGGAATCATACCCCCACACCAGTAACTGGTGTGGGAGTATGATCCCACCCTTCTAGAGGGAGAGACATGACAGCACCGGTATACCCGGTAGAGACTTTACAGAGCCTGGCATCACAAAATGGATGCTGCAGCCACATACACGAGTCTGACCTCTCACTGCTGACCGAAACTCCGGCAGGGGAGGCCTGGACAATAGGTTTCATGTCGTAGGGAGGTGTTACCACCTCCCAGACAGGCTTTAGTGTATTGGGGCTGGGTGGGTGCACTCTCTGAGTGCTTTGAAGTCCTGCACTGGGGGCACATTTGGTGTCCTCGTGCATACCCCAGTTCAAACCGGTTGCAGGGGCTGCCAGCCCCTGCTCTGGCGCGAAACTGGACAAAGGAAATGGGTGTAGCCACCCCTCTTTCCAAACCCTCCCATAGGTGGGTCCCCAGAGTTAGTCCAACCCCTTTCTTAGGTATAAGTAAGAAACCCTGGCAACAGGACTTTAGATATCCCTGGACGAAACTCTGCAACTGAATCCTGGAACTTCGACGCTCTACTAAAGACTAGAGGACTGAAGAAATCTCCCTTGGGGTCAAGGAGTGACTCCCCTGCTTGGCAGGCACCAACAAAGCATTTGCCGGTCTGCATCTCCGAAGCTCCCGCCGGACTCCGAAGTACCTACAGCCCAGAAAGAGGATTTCCAGACTTCTCAGAGGCAGACCCGAGTCCCCAGCAAAGCTGAGACCCGCAGCCCTCACGAGTGACCTGGAACCGGAACTCCTGGACACCGTGCACATTTGCTAGTGCATTGACTTCTCGACGTCTCTTGAAGTCCTGCTTTGGGTTACTTGTAGCCCAGGCCCCGAGCACCATTTGCACCGAAGATTGTGAGCCTACACTCCACGAGTGTTCCGTGGGCCCGCTTCTTGCATTTCCGCTCGAGGCTCCTTCGCGATCCCTGGTCCGTCGACTGGTGGGTCCCTGTGAAGGCAACTCTGATTTTCTTTGGGTTTTCCTGGTTGCTCCAGACGTGCCCTGACTCCCCACCGAGTGGTGAGTCCCTCAGACCTTGCTGGTCTGCTCCGAAGCATCTTTCTCCTTTCTGCGTGGGTTGCTGTTGCCAAGGCTTCTTGTGTTCAATCCGGACACCAACGCTGCAGCACTCGACATCCTTCGTGGGACAGCTCGAATCCAGCTCCGCGTCGTTGTCGACGCCTCCGGGGCCTCGTGGTTGAAGAGTCAAGCTTCACCTCTTTCACCTGAAACACCCGACATCGGTGGGCATCCGCCTATCGTGCCCCTGGTCACTGGCAAGTGACCCAGACTCTGTCCCCTCTGCTTTCAGGTTCTTCTCACCTCCGATCCAGGCTTGGATCTCTTCGGACACTTCGCATCTTCCCGGCAGCAGCACTTCTTTGCAGGCTGCCATTGAAATCGACGACGCGACCCGACACCATTCGACACCTACGCACCCGGCTTCCCTGGGTGAGGTAACTCGAGTACTCCGGTGCTCCCGTGGGTGGTAACCCTAGAACTGTCTAAGTCCAAGAGGGTTTTGTCCTAGTCCATTTCTAAGTGTCCTTAAACTCTAAAACTCTTACCGCGACTTTCCCATAGACTTTAACGGAGCTCGCGGCTGTGTTCACACACAGCCCCCGTGGGTCCCCTGTGTCACTACCTTGGGTGGTTCCTTGGGGTCCCAGCGATTCTACAGGCTCTAGGCCTTGCGTCTACTTAAGCAGTGGTTCTTATACCACTTTCTTAATATATGGTTTGGTACGCCCCTAGGGCTAATCGTATATTGTGCTGATTTACTGTGCTATTTGACTTGTAACTTGTGTACTTTGACCTCTAGCCTCATAAAGAGACTATTGGGTAGTGTTTAGTAATAAATACATATATTTTATATATATATATACCTGGTGTGGTTCTCCTTTTATTTGGTCATTCATGAGATTATAGACTGGTAAAACAAACAGCTTAACACTCCTTCAAGACTTAGCCTGAAGGCTGCTCTCCATAGCTACCACTAGGATAGCTTTCAATAAAGGTTGTCTTTAAACCTATCATCAATAAAGGTCGTTTGGACTGGTGCAAGGTGCCCACTAGAACTAGTGGACAGCATATGCCAGGCCAACTTCTCACATTGGTGTGCAGCGGTTGGATTCAAGCTTGCCTTTGTTTTACCAGATAATCTCAAGTGTATGACTAACTGAAAACCACTAAAGGTACCAGAGGTACATATAAATTCAAGCTTAGAAATACAGTAAGTTCTACTGAACTTAGAGTTGTGTGTCAAGGGCTTAGCACACCCTTTCTACAACTCAAGAGAGTTTAGTAGGCCACACTAGAGTAGGTAGTGCATACACCACACCTCACTAGTGATGTCTTCAAGGCCAGGAACCACTGAGTCCCTGCCAGAAGCCACTGGGCTTCCCCCATCCAAGTATGACAATCTCCAATTCTTGGAATTGAGAGCATTGTGCAATGCTAGGAAGATGAAGCCAGGCAAGACTGCAAACACCCAAAGCCTCATAGAGATGCTGATATTGGATGATCTCAGGCAGGCCTCAGGGTCTGAAGGGGTAGGCAGAGTGGGTGGGACAGCAACAGAGGAAGGGCCCCAGGGTGAAGGAACCCAGGACCTGACCTCTGAAGCTGGCCAGGAAGATGACAATGATCTTACCCTGGAAAATCCAGCTCCTCCTGCAGATGAGGAGGAGGATCAGAATGACCTCCCCTTTGTCCCACCAGGAAGAGTTGTGAGGGTGCCTAGAAGGGCAAGATCTCCTTCAGAGGAGTCTAACCATTCTGACACCTCAGTAGGGACCTCTGTTTCCTCTCATAGGAGGGAATCCTCTCATGAAAGGAAAGAGAGACTGCTCAAGTATGAGGAAGCTCAGTTGAGAATCAGAAAAGAGCAGTTGGCTATAGACAGGGAGTCCCTAGAGCTTCATAGAGAAAGAAAAAAGTTGGGACTAGAGTCCCATGGTGGCAGCAACTTCCCTAGTGGTAGGGAAAGGTCTTATGACCATAGAAACCTGAGCAAGATTGTCCCTCCCTACCAGAGTGGGGATGACATCCACAAGTGGATTACTGCACTGGAAAGGGCCTGTAAAGTTCAGAGGGTCCCCCAGGAGCAGTGGGCAGCAATCTTGTGGCTCTCCTTTGCAGATAAAGGTAGAGACAAGCTCCTCACTGTAAGAGAAGAGGATGCTGATGATTACCATGTCCTGAAGAGTGCACTGATAGATGGGTTTGGCCTAACCACTGAGCAATACAGGTTAAAGTTCAGAGATACCCAAAGGCACAGACACAGGACTGGGTGGACTTTGTAGATTGTGCTACTAAGGCTCTGGAAGGTTGGTTACTGGGCAGTAAGAGTGTGACTTCAAAGGATTGTATAATTTATCATGAGGAGCAGATTCTTAATAACTGTCAAAATCAACTGTTGCATCAGCACCTGGTGGACTCTGATCTGACCTCTCCCCAAGAATTGGGAAAGAAGGCAGACAAATGGGTCAGAACCAGGGTGAAGCAAAAGGTACAGAACCAAGGTGGTGACCAGAAGAAGCAAGATTCCAAAAACTCTGACAAGGGTGGGGAAAAGGGTAAAGACCAGAAGTCTTCTCAAGGTCCCCAAAAATCTGCATCTGGTGTGGAATCCCAATCTACTAAAGGAAAAGGCCAAAGGAAACCATGGTGCAAAATCTGTAAGCAGAAACCTCACTGGACCAGTGACTGCATCAAGTCCAAAGACTCTAATCCAGCCACGATTGCCCCTAAGGCAACTGTTCCCCCTAGTCCAGCTACAAGTGGTGGTGGAAGTACTCAGAATAAGGGTTTAGTAGGGTTGACCCTGGGTACTGAGATGGGCTCTGACCTAGTCAGAGTGCCAACTCAGGCTGTGCTAGTCTGTGATGGGGGCATGGATATGTCCCCCTTTGTGAGTCCCAATAATTTGGGCAAATACAGACAGCAGCCTTTAATTAATGGAATAGAGGCTTTGGCATTCAGGGACACAGGAGCAAGTGTCACAATGGTGACAAAAGATCTTGTGGATCCTGGGCAGATTATACTTGGTGAGATATACCAAGTGACCAATGCTAGCAATGTCAGAACAGACCATTCTCTGGCAGTTGTTAACTTCTCCTGGGGAGGGGTAACTGGCCTTAAGAAGGTTGTGGTGAGTGCAGACTTACCAGTCGAATGCTTGCTTGGCAATGATCTTGAAACCTCAGCTTGGGCAGAGGTGGAGCTCAGGAAACATGCAGAAATGCTAGGGATCCCTGCACATGTCTTTGCTGTGACTAGGTCACAGGCAAAAATGTCAAAAGCTGAACAGGCCCTGGATTCTGGAATAATGGACAAGGTGCCTCCCAAGAGGAGGAGCAGTAGGGTTAAGGCAGTGCCTTCCCCCTTGGCTCAGGAAGAAGGTCAGTCTTTTGAGGAAGATGATCTCAGGCCTGAAGAAGGAACTGTCCCAGAGGAGCTTGAACCTGATCAGGTTGAGTTCCTGGGGACAGGGGGCCCTTCCAGGGCAGATCTGAGCCAGGAGCAGCTGAACTGCCCCTCTCTTGAACCCCTCAGACAGCAAGCTGCTGCTGAGGCTGCTAGGAATGCTAGTGGCACCCATAAGATGTATTGGGATGATGGACTCCTGTACTCAGAGAGTAGAGACCCCAAGCCTGGAACAGCCAGGAGGTTGGTTATACCTCTGAAGTTCAGGGGCTTCCTATTGACACTAGCCCATGATATTCCCTTAGCAGGTCACCTGGGCCAGAACAAGACTTGGGACAGGCTTGTCCCTCACTTTCACTGGCCCCACATGTCTGAGGACACCAAGGAGTTTTGTCGCTCCTGTGTAACCTGCCAAGCCAGTGGGAAGGCAGGTGGCACCACAAAGGCCCCCTGATACCACTACCTGTGGTGGGGGTTCCCTTTGAGAGGGTGGGGATTGACATAGTTGGTCCCATGGATCCCCAAACAGCATCTGGGCACAGGTTTATCCTGGTGGTGGTGGACCATGCCACCAGGTACCCAGAAGCAATTCCCCTTAGGACCACTACAGCACCTGTGGTGGCAAGGGCCCTCCTGGGAGTTTTCTCAAGAGTGGGCTTTCCTAAGGAGGTAGTATCTGCCAGAGATGCAAACTTTATGTCCAGTTACTTGACTGCAATGTGGAAGGAGTGTGGAGTGACTTATAAATTCACCATACCCTATCACCCACAATGCAATGGTTTAGTTGAGAGATTCAACAAAACCTTGAAGGGCATGATTAAAGGGCTCCCAGAAAAGCTTAGGCGGAGATGGGACATAGTCTTGCCCTGCCTTTTATTTGCAAAAGGGGGTTGGCTACAGCCCTTTTGAACTTTTGTTTGGCCATCCTGTCAGGGGTCCATTGTGTCTGGTGAAGGAAGGTTGGGAGTTACCTCTCAAACCCAGTGGTGGCTGGTGACATTTGAAAGTGGTGAGGCGTAAAATAATTGGCATACTGCACCGCAGCGAGCGAGCGAGCCCGAACAACCTAAGGGGGGTTCGGAGGGGTTCTCCCCCCGAGAAAATTTTGAAAAAAGAGTGGACAAATGGTGCATTTTCAAGCAAATTTGAGAAAGCAGGAAGGTTAATAAAGCAATTGTGAAAGTGCAGTTATTACATTAATAAAGAGATGTCATATAACATAGGTAGCTGCTTATTCAAGCTTTCTTTCACCCCATAGTCCAGCAGGGTCTTGATACAAGACAGATAAGAGAAAAAGCAGTGTGGTCCTCGACCAGGAAGACACTCATATTTCGTTGGTAAGAAGTAAAAAGATTGGTCAAATTGAAAACCTGAAATGCAATACGCAATCAAACAATTTGCAAGTACATCTCATCTATGTTCAACAAGCCATGTTTTACCCATGATTGGAATTGTGAATCACCAAATAAACTGAGCCACTGCAATCAAAAGCAGAGGGCCTCCTCAAAAGTATGCCCTTAGAGAGTTCTCTCATCTCATGTCCTCTCTATTTTCTCTGGAAGTTGAAAACTCATCACAGTCTACTGCACAAACCTGAACCCTTCTGCATATTCCAACACCAGAACTCATTCTTGGCCATTTAGTTTGGAGCCATTCATACCAGGAATACAGAAAATACCTTTAAATAGAGTAGAAGGTATTCCAAAACAAGGAGTGCTGAAATGTTGCTTAAGATAAGATGTACACACTAAGTACTATGGCCAAGAGCACGTAATGTTCAGTCAACAATAGGCTTAGGAAAAACCAACCATTCTGAGAGCACCTACAGTCAAGATCCTTCACCTGAGACTATGTGTTCCCAAAGATGTAGTGATATGTTAACAGTTGTAGCTAGACTTAAGGCCTTCTAACTGATGTACAAGGTGAAGGATCTTGACTGTAGGTGCTCTCAGAATGGTTGGTTTTTCCTAAGCCTATTGTTGACTCTTTCTTCCCCTCTCCGTTTGTCCTCTACACTGTCTCTATCTGTGCTTTTTTCCCCTCACTTCCATTTGTCTATTTCATCACCTAGAGCTCAGTTCCTTTACTTTTTCTCTCCTGGCATCCTCTTTCTATGCTACTTTTCTTTATTTGTTTCCGACTTTCTCTTTATTTACATATGTGCTTCGTTTACTTTCTCTGTTGCTCTCATTCAGATGATTTCTTTTTCTGTCTTGCGTTCTTTCTTGCTCTTTTTCTTTCTTCCCTCCTTTCTTGCCATCACACCTGTCCCATCTCTTTCTCACTACCCTTTCTTTCACTTCACTTTCTTCATCCCATCTTTACTATCCTCTCTTTCCCTTACTTCTATTTCCCCCTTCTTTGTTTTTGTTTCCCTCTTCCCTTCTCTTTCTGTTCCTTTTCTTTCACAACTTTCTCATTTACACCCCCTTCCTCCATCTATTTCTCTTTACCTTTTTCTTTCCTTCGCCCTTCTTTCCCACCATAGTCCATTTCTTTGCTTACTTCCTTGTGCATTTCTTCCTCCCTACCTCCTTTATTTACACATGTTCTCCCTCCAGTTTATCTGTCACCCCTTCCCTCCTCCATCTTATCCCAACCCCACTTCTTCCCTTGTCCCTCTCATCTCCTTTTTGCTCTCCCCTTGTCATGTCCTCGCCTTCTTCTTTACCTCTAGCTCTCCCCCTCTCGCCATCTCGCTTTGCTTTCCCTCTCTTCAGCAGTTTTAATTTTCCAGGTTTGGGTTGTAATATCCCACGCAGCGCCAATTTCCCATCACTAATTGTAGGCGCATTTGCATATCTAACCATTGCAGTCACTATCCTATCAGCTGCTCTTGAACTTCTGATTCAAGGCGCCATTGTTCCGGGTGCCCTTCAGCATATCGGATCAAAAAAAAAAAGGCAAAGAGATAATTTTCCTTTCAGTCATTTTGTTTGTATATGTGCGCGCCCGTGCGATTTAGAGAAGTAATCACAAGGGCAGACTCCTTGTTGATAATCTCCGGCTCGCGCATGTGTTAAAATTCAAGGAGGCTGAAGCACAGATAAGGAATTGAATTTTGAGAGGAAAAAAAAAAAGCCTAAAGTGTCCTACGAAACAGAAATAATTTTGCCTTAGGCTGGTGGGCCCACCGGAGATGACTTCCAAGTTCCTCTTCTTTCAGAGGAGGTGAATTTTTAAGAGCGCAGATGCGTTTTGTTTTCCTGTGAGGCAAAGATGATTAAATCTGATAAATCATCTGAAACAAATCTAAACACGGGCCTTCTAGAATATTCCGAACCAATCTCAAGAGGGCCTTTGCTATTTCTTCATCTGAGGCAAGATTTATCTCTTTTTAAGCTCGTTTTTAAATGCCCAACGTAGCTTATTAATAAAAGTGGTACACTTTTGTTTACTACGTGCAATAATGGCGAATAGTGCTGATCTAAAGCTGACATTTAAATTCCGCTTAGCGCAGAGATGTGGATGATTTAAATGAATAACTGCTAAGGAGATTTTAAAAGTTATTGTGCCACAACGATTTCAGGATTGTTTTGTATATTTGAAAAGTAGAAATGTATTATTTGGACGTTGATATACATATATCTCAGTACTACATTGAGACACATTTGCAGGCACTGTAAGTTGAGTTAAGACTCATAAATTTGTAATTGCATTTATATAGCGCTTACTACCCTTGAACAGGTGTTGAAGTGCTTTACAGGACTGTCCTGCCAAATCCAGAAAGCTGCGTCACCGTAGGTCTGAGGCAAACACCGAGTGATGTCACAAATAGAAGACGAGGTCATACATACACACGCACACACACACATAGACACAGGTGTGATTCTTTTACACACATATTTGTGATTCTTTTGTACATACATACACATACATACACACACACAGACACACACAGAGAGATGATTGAGTTTGGAGCCTGTGCCTTACAAGCCCCCCCACCCCAGCCTGTGTCCTCATTGACCTCCTGTGGGATTAAGGTCTGAGGCTCACACTGAGTGATGTTACAGAAAATGAGATCACACACACACCCGTGATTGTTTTACATACACACACACACGTGATTCTTTTATACGCACACATACATATGATACACGGAGACACATTCAAACACATACACACAGGTGATTACGTTTGCATCGTTCTCTTCACAAGCACCAATCCAACTCCTGAGGCTGTACCCTCATTGTCTTTATGTGGGATTGATGTCTGAGGCTTACACTGACTGATGCCACAGAAGATGATATCACACACACACACGCACACCCACACACACAAAAAAATTAAAACATTTGTGAGTCACAATCAGCGCGTGCTCATTAACGTCTTGTTGATTTCTAACATTATTCCATTTGAACTGTAAAGTAGTTTTTATTATTAATTTGCCACCCACTCACCACCTAGAAGAAATGTGAGGGGCGCGCGCCTTGCAGCTGGAGACACATTCATCAGCCGGCGCAGACTTGCCACTAATGAAAACACGGCGCCCATGCTTCAATGATAGGCAAAGGTGATTCAAAGCACACGGTGTGACATACCATCAACCGATGACATCAGCATAATTATCGCCTTAAGTACGAGCCTAAACAAGTCCTATATCCCACATCTTTTAACTCTGTGGCTAGCAGATTTTTTACTCACCGTTGCTCCCAAAGACCTCCTTGCAGGAGTACCAAATACCAGCGTGGAAGTGCCGTTGGATGAATTTGTCGTCACCGGCTTCCCAGCTGTACTGGACCACGTTGGTGTCGTTGGAGTCGGAGCCGTTGACTCGGATGCAGTACGTCTCGCGCTCTTTCACCTTGCTGCTGCAGAGGGGTTTGGGGACCTTCCTGGTCCCTTGGCACCAGTAACTGCTGCTGAAGGCGGTGATGGAGAACACGAGTGAGAGGACATTGAGAGTGAGATCGACCGATGCTCTGTGCCTCCTGTCCATGCCCATCACACCGCCAAGCCCTCGCGCAGCCAGGAGACAAGGAGACTGAGATCCCGTCGAAGCACCTGCTCCAAGTGCCTTCGCTCTACTGTCATAAGCAGGCACTTGGCGGGAAGCGGGCTGCTTAATTTGCTTTCAACCAATGAAATTCGTAGCAAGTCAAAATTTACACAGCTTCATATATACTAAGGAAAGCATAGCCGAATCATTTTGTTTAGGCACTCATAGAGGTAGAAGGGGTACCAATACTTACAAAAAAAAGAAAAAGTAAAAAATACAATAGTACATTTTCGATTAAGAAAAAAAAGCTTCTATAGCAATAGTTTTTCAACGAATGGGGGGGGGACGTGACTACGTGTTCACTATCCATTAACCCCAGAAGCTCAGCCGCTTGAACTATTAACCCCCGAAGCCTATTTGGAGACTGGCACGACTGGTGCGGAAAGGGTCCCTCCATACCTCTCTTTATTAAAATAAAGCTCCCCTTGCAGTTTAACTGGGTTTCTATAAATTGTGCCTCCTGTCGCGACAGATAATCCCTGATCAGCTGGCGGAAGGGCAAGGAAGTATTTCAATCAAGGCACTTGTACAATGTCTCGCGCCGCTCGGCGTCCCCTGCACGTTGGGGATTTTGCATCCAATCAGCCAGTAGACAGTCCGTTCTGGCGCCTACAGGAACAGCCGCATCACTTCTGGCAACAGTGGCAAGTGGCAAACCCCTGTCAGCCAATCCTGGCGCTGCTGGCAGCGCCAGGATTGACTGAGGCGCACGGTCACTCTACGCCCGCCTGCCCATTAGGAGAGCGAGGTTTGAGCCTTTGCTCAGCCCTCGCTCTCCTAATGGGCATGCGTCCAGCCACAGCAGACACCAGTGCGCATGACTGGGCACGGGCGAAAAATTCACTAACCTTGCCCACTCATGCGCACTTGTGCTGCTGCTCCTGGTCTGACAATCATGTCCAGTCAACATGACACCGGACCGCCCACCCCCTTCAGACTCTGAAGGGGGTGGGCGGTCCAGCGTCATGCTGACTGACATGATTGTCAGTTCTCCGGCGTCTCTGAACTTAAGTAAACTGAGAGTTTACTTAAGTTCAGAGAAGCCGAGGGAGCAGCTGTGGGCGGGTGGGCAACGCCCCAACGGACGCACCGCCCCTGCTCAAACCCCCTAAACAGGACATAGTGGACTATGTACTTGGTCTCCGCTCCAGGATGGCTGAGTATATGAAAAAGGCAACCAAAAACCTTGAGGCTAGCCAGGAATTACAGAAAGCCTGGAATGACCAAAAGGCTGTGCTGACTGTTTACCAGCCAGGGCAGAAGGTGTGGGTGCTGGAGCCAGTGGCCCCAGCAGCCCTCCAAGACAAGTGGAGTGGCCCCCATACAATTGTTGAACAGAAGGGAGAGGTTACCTATTTGGTAGACCTGGGAACTCCCAGGAGCCCCCATAGGGTGCTCCATGTCAACAGGCTGAAGCCATATGTGGACAGGGCTGACATGGGCTTGCTTATGGCAACTGATGAGGGACAGGAGGAAGAGAGTGACCCACTCCCTGACCTGCTCTCACAGAACCCTGATGATGGGTCAGTAGATGGTGTAGCCTTAGCAGGCAGCCTCACTGCCCAGCAGCAAACTGATTGTAGACAGGTGCTCAATCAGTTCAGACACATGTTCTCTCTGACTCCAAGTCAGACCACCTGGTGCACTCATGAAGTGGACACTGGGGACAGTCTGCCTGTTAAAAGTAAGATTTACACGCAACCTGACCAGGTCAGGGACTGTATCAGTACAGAAGTCCAGAAAATGTTGGAACTGGGTGTCATTGAGCCTTCAGATAGCCCTTGGGCTAGTCCAGTAGTCCTGGTGCCTAAACCTCACACCAAAGATGGCAAGAGAGATGAGGTTTTGTGTGGACTACAGAGGCCTCAATGCAGTCACTAGGACTGATGCCCATCCAATCCCCAGGGCAGATGAGCCTCAGCCAAGTATCTAAGCACTTTTGACCTGACAGCTGGCTACTGGCAGATCAGACTAGCTGATGATGCAAAGCCAAAAACAGCATTTTCTACCCCTGGTGGGCTTTACCAATTTGTGGTAATGCCCTTTGGTTTGAAAAATGCACCTGCCACTTTTCAGAGGTTGGTGAACACAGTCCTTACAGGTCTGGAAGCCTATAGTGCAGCATATCTAGATGATATTGCTGTCTTTAGCTCCACCTGGGAGGATCACCTGGTCCACCTCAGAAATGTTTTGGAGGCCCTGCAGAAAGCAGGCCTAACTATCAAGGCCACTAAGTGCCAGATAGGGCAGAGTCAGGTTGTGTACCTGGGCCACCTTGTGGGTGGAGGCCAGGTTCAACCATTGCAGAGCAAAATCCAGACCATCATGGACTGGGTTGCTCCAACTACCCAGACTCAGGTGAGAGCCTTCTTAGGCCTGACTGGGTATTACAGAAGATTTGTCAAGGGGTATGGATCAATAGTGACACCCCTGAATGACAACCTCTAAGAGAATGCCCAAAAAGGTTCAGTGGACAGTTAGCTGTCAAAAGGCATTTGATGACCTGAAGCAGGCCATGCACTGCTCCCATTCTGCAGAGTCCTGATTACTCCAAAAGTTCATTGTGCAGACAGATGCATCTGAGTTGGGGGTAGGGGCTGTACTATCACAGTTGAATGATGAAGGTCAGGATCAGCCAGTAGCTTTTATTAGCAGAAGGCTGACCCCAGAGAGAGAAACGTTGGTCAGCCATTGAGAGGGAGGCCTTTGCTGTGGTTTGGGCTCTGAAGAAGTTGAGGCCATACTTGTTTGGCACTCACTTCCTTGTTCAGACAGACCATAAGCCCCTCTTATGGCTAAAACTGATGAAGGGTGAAAACCCCAAACTTTTGAGGTGGTCCATTTCCCTACAGGGGATGGACTATACAGTGGAACATAGACCTGGGAGTAACCATGCCAATGCAGATGGACTCTCCAGATATTTCCACTTAGAACATGAAGACTCAACTGGTCAAGGTTAGTTTAATGTCCCTGCGCTTGGGGGGGGGGGGGGGTGTAGGAGAGTAGGATCTGCCTCTTATGGTTACCCCCACTTTTTGCTGATGTATCACTGTTTTTCGACTTTAGTCTGGCTGGGGCCCTGCTATCCAGGACCCCAGCCTAGCTGCTTCCTCTCTAAATGGATTCCTAGTACCTTAGGTACACTTCAGATTGGATTCTGGGGTGCCCTTATAAGTCCCTAGTATATGGTATACTATGTACCCAGGGCATGGGTACCCCAGAGGCCTACCAGAGGCTGCAGCATGTATTATGCCACCCCTGGAAGGCCCTCCAAAATGACACCACAGGACTGCTACTGCAGCCTGAGTAAGGTGGTGCATGCACCCCTTACAGAGATATAGGTTCACTATATCTCACCTATCACTGCACATAGAAACCTATCAGTCACCCCTATGGCAGGCCTTATCAATCCTGAAGGCAGGGTGCTTGGTTTTATGTGAGAGGGTGCCCCTGCATGAGCAGAGCCCCTCTGCAGCCTTCGGAATCTCCTCTCTGGGGTTGTCTGTGGTGCAGCCTGACCATATACTCTTAAGTGCATTATATCTTAAACGGTAAATGCTAACTTTGGGATGGCTGCACGGAAACATGTCGTGTTTGGTGTCAAACACCTTGGAATCATACCCCCACACCAGTAACTGGTGTGGGAGTATGATCCCACCCTTCTAGAGGGAGAGACATGACAGCACCGGTATACCCGGTAGAGACTTTACAGAGCCTGTCATCACAAAATGGATGCTGCAGCCACAGACACGAGTCTGACCTCCCACTGCTGACCGAAACTCCGGCAGGGAGGCCTGGACAATAGGTTTCCTGTCGTAGGGAGGTGTTACCACCTCCCAGACAGGCTTTAGTGTATTGGGGCTGGGTGGGTGCACTCTCTGAGTGCTTTGAAGTCCTGCACTGGGGGCACATTTGGTGTCCTCGTGCATACCCCAGTTCAAACCGGTTGCAGGGGCTGCCAGCCCCTGCTCTGGCGTGAAACTGGACAAAGGAAATGGGTGTAGCCACCCCTCTTTCCAAACCCTCCCATAGGTGGGTCCCCAGAGTTAGTCCAACCCCTTTCTTAGGTATAAGTAAGGAACCCCTGGCAACAGGACTTTAGATATCCCTGGATGAAACTCTGCAACTGAATCCTGGAACTTCGACGCTCTACTAAAGACTAGAGGACTGAAGAAATCTCCCTTGGGGTCAAGGAGTGACTCCCCTGCTTGGCAGGCACCAACAAAGCATTTGCCGGTCTGCATCTCCGAAGCTCCCGCCGGACTCCGAAGTACCTGCAGCCCAGGAAGAGGATTTCCAGACTTCTCAGAGGCCGACCCGAGTCCCCAGCAAAGCTGAGACCCGCAGCCCTCACGAGTGACGTGGAACAGGAACTCCTGGACACCGTGCACATTTGCTAGTGCATTGACTTCTCGACGTCTCTTGAAGTCCTGCTTTGGGTTACTTGTAGCCCACGCCCCGAGCACCATTTGCACCGAAGATTGTGAGCCTACACTCCACGAGTGTTCCGTGGGCCCGCTTCTTGCATTTCCGCTTGAGGCTCCTTCGCGATCCCTGGTCCGTCGACTGGTGGGTCCCTGTGAAGGCAACTCTGATTTTCTTTGGGTTTTCCTGGTTGCTCCAGACGGCGCCTGACTCCCCACCGAGTCATGAGTCCCTCAGACCTTGCTGGTCTGCTCCGAAGCATCTTTCTCCTTTCTGCGTGGGTTGCTGTTGCCAAGGCTTGTTGTGTTCAATTCGGACACCAACGCTGCAGCACTCGACATCCTTCGTGGGACAGCTCAAATCCAGCTCCTGGTCGTCGTCTATGCCGCCTCCGGGGCCTCGTGGCTGAAGAGTCAAGCTTCACCTGTTTCACCTGAAACACCCGACATCGGTGGGCATCCGCCTATCGTGCCCCTGGTCACTGGCAAGTGACCCAGACTCTGTCCCCTCTGCTTTCAGGTTCTTCTCACCTCCGATCCAGGCTTGGATCTCTTCGGACACTTCGCATCTTCCCGGCAGCAGCACTTCTTTGCAGGCTGCCATTGAAATCGACGACGCGACCCGACACCTATGCACCCGGCTTCCCTGGGTGAGGTAACTCGAGTACTCTGGTGCTCCCGTGGGTGGTAACCCTAGAACTGTCTAAGTCAAGAGGGTTTTGTCCTAGTCCATTTCTAAGTGTCCTTAAACTCTAAAACTCTTACCGCGACTTTCCCATAGACTTTAACGGAGCTCGCGGCTGTGTTCACACACTGCACACAGCCCCCGTGGGTCCCCTGTGTCACTACCTTGGGTGGTTCCTTGGGGTGCCAGCGATTCTACAGGCTCTAGGCCTTGTGTCTACTTAAGTCGTGGTTCTTATACCACTTTCTTAATATATGGTTTGGTACGCCCCTAGGGCTAATCGTATATTGTGCTGATTTACTGTGCTATTTGACTTGTAACTTGTGTACTTTGACCTCTAGCCTCATAAAGAGACTATTGGGTAGTGTTTAGTAATAAATACATATATTTTCTATATATATACCTGGTGTGGTTCTCCTTTCATTTGGTCATTCATGAGATTATAGACTGGTAAAACAACCATTGTCAGTGAAATTGCTCTCCCACCCTCGCAGCTCCACCATTAAGTGAGGCCTGCCCCTGCCCCTGCAATCTCGAGTGTTGGTGATCGAGGCCCTCCTCCACCCGCAGGTTTCCCTGCGCCTCATCCCTGGTGGTCCAGTGGACCTCTGTCTCCTTCCTCTCACTCTGCTCTTTCACTCGTTTTCACTCGTTTTCCTACCCTTTTTATCTTTCACCTTTCTGCACTTTTCTGCATCTCTGCTCTTTTGTGCCTTATTTCTGCTCATTTTCCCTTCCTCTCGCTCTGCCCTTTCACTTGTTTTCACTCGTTTTTCTACCTTTTATCTTTCATCTTTCTGCATCTCTGCTCTTTTGTGCCTTATCTCTGCCTATTTTCCCTTTTTTCTTTATCCCTTATTTCCTCCCTTTACCTTTCCCCGCCGCTGCTGCCCCCGCGGCCCCTACCCCCAGCGCGACCGGCCCAATCCAGCTCCCCTCCCCGCTCCCGCCTCCCAGCTGTCCAGCCCTCCCCGACCCCTACTTAATGGCGGCCGCGGGCGCGCCGCTGGTGCACCGAAGGCGCGTCAAAGTCAAGCCCGTCTGCGCCCGTCCGCGACCAGCGCCAGGAACCCTGGACCTCCGCCCCGCCAACGCTACGACCCAGCAGCACTCCACGCACTCAACCCAGGCCGCAACAACAACTGCAAGCTAGCATCACCAGCCGACACCCACGGACCCTTCAGCTGTCACCGCTGCCGGCACACCTGCAGCACCGCCAAGAACACGGATCCAGCACAACCCGCCCACAAGAACACAACCGAACCGAAGACCCTGCAATGCATCCTCCTCAACGTCCGATCCCTCCACAAACACGCCACAGAAATCTGGGACCTTCTCGACAGCACCACCCCAGACGTAGCGTTCTTCACCGAAACCTGGACCAACACCACCTCGGGACCGGACATCGCCATTGCCATCCCCCAAGGATACAAGATCTCCAGGAAGGACCGCCCCACCCGCCCAGGAGGAGGAATCGCCATCGTCCACAAATCCAGCCTCCGCCTGAGCACACTCCCCGACGAGCCCACAGAACTGATGGAACACCTTCACTTCAAGATACTGGCCAGCCCCACCGCCACCCTCCGAGGAACCCTCATCTACCGACCCCCTGGACCCCGCGGACCCTTCGCCAACTCCATCACGGACATTATCTCCCCGCAGGCCATCGCATCCACCAACTACACCCTGCTGGGAGACCTCAACTTCCACCTCGACAACCAACTGGACCCCAACACCACATCCCTCCTGGACAACCTCCACAACATTGGACTCCGCCAGATCGTGACCGAGCCCACGCACTCAGCAGGACACACCCTCGAGCCCCTCTTCACTACAGGAAACTCCATCACCTTCAGCCACACCACCGAACTCCCATGGACCGACCATTGTTGCGTCCACTTCACCTTCAGAACACCCACCATCCACAGACACCAGCACCTGCTTCCATGAAGAAACTGGACCAAAATCACCGACGACCAGCTCACCTCCTCACTCAACAACTCCACCCCAACCATCGCGGAAAACGACGACCCCAACACCGCAGCCCGAACCCTGCATAGATGGATCTTGGACAGCACCAACACCATAGCCCCCCCTCAAGAAAAACAACAATACCTGCACCAAGAAAGCCAGATGGTTTACCACCGAACTTCGAGAGTCCAGACGCACATGCCGCCGCCTCGAAAAGGCCTGGAGGAACACCAAATCCACAGAAGCCCACAACAACTTCAGAGCCGCAACCAACGCCCACCATCAACTCATCAGAGAAACGAGGAAAAAAGCGATTGAAGACAGAATCTCCACCCACGCGCACAACAGCAAGGAACTCTTCAGCATCATCAAGGAGTTCGCCCAACCCACCAGAAGTCTACCGACATCCCTCCCTCACAAGACCTCTGCGACAAACTCAGCACCTTTTTCCACCACAAAATCAAGAGCATCTACGACAACTTCGACGAAGACAACCAACACACTGAACCCTCACCAACCACCCCCGACACCCGGAAACCAGCGATTGACGACTGGACAGCCCTCACCACTGAAGACACACTGAAGACAATGAAGTCAATCCACTCAGGGGCCCCCACGGACCCCTGCCCCCACCACATCTTCAACAGAGCCGCCGACACCATCGCACACATGCTCTGCCACACCATCAACCGCTCACTGGCGACCGCCTCGTTCCCCGACGACTGGAAACACGCCGAGGTCAACCCCCTCCTAAAGAAACCCTCAGCGGACCCCACCGACCTCAAAAACTACAAACCCATCTCCCTGCTCCCGTTCCCAGCATAAGTCATCGAGAAAGCCATCAACAGCCAACTCGCCACATTCATTGAAGAACACAACATCCTCGACTCCTCCCAATCCGACTTCAGAAAAAACCACAGTACGGAAACCTTTGCCCTCCTCGCCGCAACAGACGACATCCGCACCCTACTGGACAAAGGAGAAACAGTAGCCCTCATCATCCTCGACCTATCAGCGGCGTTCGACACAGTCTCCCCGCGCACCCTAATACGCAGACTCTACGACGCAGGAATCCAGGACAAGGCTCTCGACTGGATCCGCTCCTTCCTCTCCGGCAGGTCGCAGCGGGTCAGACTCCCCCCTTTCCTCTCGGACCCCACACCTACCACCTGCGGAGTCCCCCAGGGCTCCTCCCTCAGCCCGACGCTCTTCAAGTCTACATGGCTCCACTTGCCCCCATCGTCAGAACCTACGGACTCAACATCGTGTCATACGCAGACGACACCCAGCTCATCCTCTCCCTATCCAACGAGCTCAACACCGCCAGACGCAACTTTCGAGAAGGCATGGAAGCCGTCGCCAAATGGATGAAAAACAGCTGCCTACAACTAAACAGCAACAAAACAGAAGTACTCATCATGGGCCCAAACCCCGACGCCTGGAGCGACACCTGGTGGCCCCCTGCCCTCGGAAACCCACCAACCCCCACAGACCACGCACGCAACCTGGGAATCATCCTGGACTCCGAGCTCAAAATGGACCGCCAGATCAACTCTGTCTCGTCTTCCTGCTTCCACACCCTCCGCCTCCTTCGTAAGACCTTCAAATGGATCCCCCTCGAACACCGAAAGACCGTCACTCACGCCCTGGTCACCAGCAGACTCTACTACGGCAACGCACTCTACGCCGGAATAAACAAAAACCTCACCCGCAAGCTACAGAACATCCAGAACGCCGCCGCAAGGCTGGTCCTCAACCTGCCAAAACACTGCCACATCTCCCAGCACCTGCGCACACTCCACTGGCTCCCCGTCGAGGCGAGAATCACCTTCAAGATGCTCACTCACGCACACAAGGCCCTCCACGGCACCGGACCAGCATACCCGAACAGCCGACTCAAATTCCACACACCCCAAAGGACCCTACGATCAGCCCAGCTCTCCTACGCCGTGGTCCCCCGCACCAGAAAGACCAGATCGGGAGGCCGCTCCTTCTCCTTCCTCGTGGCCAAAGCATGGAACGCCCTTCCGCTCCACCTCAGACAGACAACATCGCTCCCCATCTTCACAAGAAACCTCAAAACCTGGCTCTTCGACAGACCCCCTCCTTGATGGAATGGAACCTGCACCCACCCCTAGCGCCTTGAGACCCTTACGGGTGAGTAGTCGCGCTTTAACAAACCCCTGATTGATTGATTGAAACAAACAGCTTAACACTCCTTCAAGACTTAGCCTGAAGGCTGCTCTCCATAGCTACCACTAGGATAGCTTTCAATAAAGGTTGTCTTTAAACCTATCATCAATAAAGGTCGTTTGGACTGGTGCAAGGTGCCCACTAGAACTAGTGGACAGCATATGCCAGGCCAACTTCTCACACGACACGCTTGGCACCCTGTTACTTTTGGAGCTACTTTTTAGAGAGAAAAAGTAAAAAGAGACAAAAAAGCTGGGACCAGAGCTCTGGGTCCACTTTTCAGGGTGCAGAAAAAGAAGTAACAACATCAGCGCTTAGAGGCGGTGCCTCAATGCGGCTCTGTGGCATTATGTCCAGAAGCAGCACCGAGGCACATCGGAAGCGGATAGCGCCACCAGTCGGTCCACAGGAGTAATTGACAATTTCCTGACAGTCTGGCAGCCGGAGAGGGACAAAAGGGTGAGAAATGAGTGATTCGAAGTATCCATCACAGTGACCGGCACCTGCGCGGGCGTTGCACGTCATGGAGATCTATGCATCAGTCTAATATTGCAGACTCGTCCCCTGTGATGCCGTGTGTGTGTTTCTGGTCAGCGATGCCTCGTCACTAATGTGTTTCTTCCCATTTCGATGTTCTATTCGCATTGAATACATACATGCTTTCCACGTTTCAGGGTTGAGTATTGTTGTTTCCTGTGTGAATTACGAAGTGCGACTTTGTTTTAAGGAAACGTGATGGTATCACGCCTTGGTTACTACTTCCTGCAGTCCTTGTGGAAGTAAGCCGTTCAAATGGACTTCTTTTCTCTGCTTTATTGCAGCGTTCATTTATATGACTGGACAAGCCATTCAAGTGTTTTCATTTCTGCAACAGCTTCCAAGTTGGTTGCCAAAAACATCTATCTGCGCTACCACTTGCTACGTTTGCTCGAAATAATGCTCACCTGCATCTGCCATTACAGTTTTCTTGGTCTATGTGGCCCTAGATTTTGCCCAGGTTTTGTATAGCACGACTGAAGCTAAGGTGGCACAGAACATTCAGACCTTCCCAGGCTGAGACAGACCTGCATGTCTGGTGGAGAGAATGTGTGGTTGTCGTGCGCCCTCTCCTGGAATAACTCCGTTGTCGCAATTGGCTCTGGTTAGAACTTTGCTCATAGACCTGTGATTTATATCAATCTCACTCCTGCAGGGCTTAACGAAAAGTATGCCCACAAATGTCCGCTGTGTAGAGGCTTCACTTAGGAGCCAGTGTGTAACACAGGAGAGCACAGAAGTCCTGTGCAGTTGAGGACTTTTGGTCTCACACTGGGGCGATCAAGGGCTCGAGACAGAAGGACAAAGCAGGGATTCTGGACCAGTCCAATCGGATGAGAAGGCAAAGGCAGATGAATGACACAGGCTAATGAGATACAGCAGGCCGGTCTAAGCAGAGAAACTCACAACTGATACATGCGCTAATATAAGGGAGTTTCTTGTTCTATGTGCCCTACGAATGCAATCACACGTCAGTGCAGCATTTATGAGGAACATCTCAACCGGGTGGAGACCACAAAGGGAATTCAAGGCGGGTAGCGAGTTAGCACCGCTGACAGATTGAAAATATAGAATCCTACTCGGGTGAGAGTGAACAATTGGGATGTTTTTCACTGAGGGGATCTGAGTGACATGATGACAGTGAAGCTCAAGATTTCTAGGTCACTCAGAACCCAAAGGTGAAAAACATCCAGGTTTTATCCTTTTTAACCATCTACATTTTTATGTTATGTGTGACCTCACCAAATCATCCGTCCCTGATTTCAGCTACGGCATAGGGGCAGAAGCGTAATAGGGAAACCATACATCAAATGGGTGACCGTCTTAAGGGTTAAAAAAAAAAATGGCCTCTACCACCCTCTAAATTTATCTTCCCCCTCACCTAAATAAACAAGCATTTGCAATGCAATAGGTCTCGCAGTTACCGGAGTTTAAGCTAATGGCATTGTAAATGACAATGCCTTTTATTTATGTTTTTAAAACCAAAACAAAAATAAAAGGCATTGTTATTTGCAATGATTTCACAAGGAATTTTTGCATACACACAGACAAAAATGCACACACCCTCTCTGGTTTGAAAGTCTTCAAAAATATTGGCAATTTAAAAAAATAGTGTTTTTTCTCATCTAGCACCCCCACCAATCTGTATTATTCTCCCTTAACACTGCTCCTAAAGCCCCTCTCATAAGCCCTGCTTGTTTGTATTATATATTCTAACATTCCATCCAAAGTGAATGTTGGAAAACCTGAAGCTCACATCCCCCTCCCCCCCCAATCGTAGTGACCGAGCGACGCCCCTGATCAGACCCGCCTGGCTCTAGGAACGCAAGTCATACTGCCTTGTATATGGAGTCCGGAAAGTGATCCCTCACTACTGCTTGCGTTCTTCTGCTCTCATAACACGCTTTTGCATGATGCGAAAATACTATGAAAATAAACAGATTTAATTCAAAACGGCCAAAGTATAAACAATGTGCTCGGTGCCCAGGTGTTTTACACATTTCGATGAGATAATACACAGTATGGCGCGTGGAGCGTCAGGGCATCAGTGTTTGTAGGGGGGGGGGGTCGGTGAGAGAAGCATCTGTGTTTCATAGAGTAGGGAGGCATGGTGAGGGTGTCATCTGGCGAGCGGAGTACTGATGGGTGGCAGGGTCACAGGTGACAGGGTGGTAGTCTGGGGAGCCTGTCAGTGTGGGTGCGTCAGTGATAGGGGGGTGTGAAGGTGGGGTTTGCGGTGTGCAGTGACAGGGTCGGGTGGCTCAGTGTGTGGGGAGTGTGAGGGGGAAGGGTGTTGCCTGGGCTGTTAGTGCTGGTTGGGTGAGGGATACTATGGCAATGGTGTAGAAGTGTGGGCAGTCAGTGTATGAGAGTCTGTCAGTGCTATTCGTGATTTCGTGTGAGCAATGGCTTGGTGTACCAGAGTGGGGTGTCTGTGTGTAGGAAGTAGTCAGGGGGCGCCAGCGTGCGGGTGTCATTGTGGGAGTTGGCAGGTTGCGGTGCCTGAGTGGAAGGGGGAAAGGTGCTTCGGTGTCAGTGTATGTCGAGGTTATCGTTGACAGTTGTGTAGGAGTGTCTGTGTGAAGGGTGGCATGGTTTTGGAGACAGTGTGGGTGTCAGTGTGCGGGTATGATGGCATCGGATTGTAACTGCAGACCGTGACAGCATTGTGGGTGCTCGTGTGTGCGGGGCTGGGGGGGGTCACTCAGCCTGTGGTGGTCGGGCCCTGCCCAGTGTTGTCAGGTATGTGGCTCTGCTTCCTCCCTCTTCCATGGTTCAGAGGCCACGGTACATCGAGTGCTACCGCATTCCTTCCCTTGGCACCGCCACACTGCTCCCCGGCTCCCCCGACATTCTACGCTGCCAGTGTCCCTGGTGCCTGCCGACCACGGGCCCTGGGGGAGGCGCGGGCAGGGGATGAGCGTGCAGAGCAATGTCTACCCCGGGGGCAGTACACAGGAGCCCCGCCCAGGGGCACGAACGAGAGATGGTGACAGGCGCGTCTAGGGCCATCTAGAGGCGCAGCACTGAGGAACACCACCCGGCACAGGACAGCAGCCAGAGCTACTGCTGAAAGGCAGCAGGCCCAGAGGCGCTATATACATTCATTCCAGCCACCTAGGGGGCGAACCAACGGCGCCGAAGAAAAATATATTTTTTCAATATTGTATTTTTTTCTTAAGCAGCGCTGTATGCCACCATTATCTTAACAATGGCGGGGAAAGAAAGGAGGGCTGCCATTGTAAAAGTTGAAGGCAACATGCTGCGCTGCTTACGAAAACCTTACAATACGCCGCAACCTGAAAAACAGGCCGTGCGCGTGCCCATGTGCTGTCCGGGCCCAAACTGATGCACACGCCGTGGCGTGGCACATCGGCTGTCCGGGCGCGCACATGTTTTGCCTCCCTTCCGCACCAAAGCCACAACAAGCTGAGGATCGAGCGCTCGCCCAGGCAAGTACTACTCACGGCGAGTACACTGTGTGCTACCGGGGCCGCTGCTCTCTTTGCGCCGTCTGCCGGCGCGTGTGCTCTTCTGCTGCTGACAAAGAACAAGCTGTCCACACGTGTTCACATAAGCGCGGCGCGCACAGACCGGAGATGTGCACGCGTATGGTGCGAGCAGGCGTTGTAATAACGCCGCGAGCCGTAGGCGTGCACATCTCCTGTCTTGCCATACGCGTGCACATGTCCTGTCCCGCATCGCTAAGAAAGTCGACAACAATAGATCTCGCTTAGCGAGCAGCGCATGGCGCTGCATCGCTAGGCGAGACCTAAAAACAATCTAGTGTCATGCCACCCTCACCGACTCCTGGAACAAATACACATAAAAATGCCACCACCACAACGACCGCCGCCGCCGCCACCACCACCACCAGGCCTATGAACGCCACCTTAGGAGAGCCATATGTAACCATGTAATCATGGTGGGCATTATACACCCGGTGTCTGCACACAGAACATGCTTGCTCCCCGACTTGCTAATCCACCCAAATACCTTCAAAGCCCAGGAACCAAGAGAGTTGGAGTTAGGCAGGCAAGCTGGAGGTGGGTGATGGGGCACGGATTTAAAAAGCTGTCAGAAACACAGCACTCGTTCTCAGTGCTTTTGGAATAAAGGTATCATGGGCGGAGACTGGCTCAGAGCTTCAGGTTTACACACACACTTGTAGAAAGGATGACCTGGATTTTCAGAGCTCTCGGTTGAACCTTTGCCTGCCAGCCCGCCATGAGCTCCCACTGGTCTACCCTAGGCTGTGGCCCATGAGGTCTCACTGTTTTGATCTAAGGTTGCCTGTCCCCATAAAGTCCCAGTGGTCTGCCCTAGCCTGTGTTCCTCCATGAGGTTCCAGTGGTCTGAACGTAGACTGCCTGCTCCCATGAGGTTCAAGAGGTTTGCCTTCCACCATGAGGTCCCAGTAGTCTACCCACCCCTATGGGATCCGAGTGGTCTACTCTAAGACGCATGCCACCATAAGATCCTAGTGGTTTGACCTAGACAGCTTCCCACCAGGAGTGGTCTTGATCTAGGCTCACATCCTCCTTGCCTGAAGGCTGGAGACTGCTGAATGTGTAAGGCTCCGCTCCCTCCTTGCCTGAAGGCTGGAGACTGCTGAATGTGCAAGGCTCCGCTCCCCCCTTCCTGTAGGCTGGAGACTGCGGAATGTGCAAGGCTCCACTCCCTCCTTGTCTGAAGGCTGGAGACTGCTGAATGTGCAATGCTCCGCAACCTCCTTGTCGGAAGGCTGGAGACGGCTGAATGTGCAATGCTCCGCTCCCTCCTTGTCGGCAGGCTGGAGATTGTAACATACACGGTTCTCAGATTCCTCCTTGTCTGAAGGGTGAAGTATGGGAGGCTCCGCTCTCTCCTACTTTTCCAGAAGGCTGTTAATGTAGCATAGACGGGGTTCAGCTTCAACCTTGTCTGAAACCTGGAGATTGTAGCATGCAAGACCCTCTTCTTCCTCCTTTGTTTGGAGACTGTAGCATGCACGGGGCTCTGCTTCTACCTTGTCTGAAGCCTGGAGATCGTAGCATGCAAGACCCTTTTCTTCCTCCTTTGGTTGAGACTGTAGCATGCACGGGGCTCTGCTTCTACCTTGTCTGAAGCCTGGAGATCATCGCTTGCAAGACGTTCTTCCTCCTCCTTTGGTTCGGAGAATGTGGCATAGACGGGGTCCTGCTTCAACCTTGTCTGGAGATCGTAGCATGCAAGATGCTCTTCTTCCTCCTTTGGTTGAGACTGTAGCATGCACGGGCCTCTGCTTCACCCTTGTCTGAAGCCTGGAGATCGTAGCATGCAAGACGCTCTTCTTCCTCCTTTGGTTGTGACTGTAGCATGCCCGGGGCTCTGCTTCAACCTTGTCTGAAGCCTGGAGATCGTAGCATGCAAGATGCTCTTCTTCCTCCTTTGGTTGAGACTGTAGCATGCACGGGGCTCTGCTTCAACCTTGTCTGAAGCCTGGAGATCGTAGCATGCAAGACGCTCTTCTTACTCCTTTGGTTGAGACTGTAGCATGCACGGGGCTCTGCTTCAACCTTATCTGAAGCCTGGAGATCGTAGCATGCACGGGGCTCTTCTTCCTCCTCCTTTGGTTGAGACTGTAGCATGCACGGGACTCTGCTTCTACCTAGTCTGAAGCCTGGAGATCGTAGCATGCAAGATGCTCTTCTTCCTCCTTTGGTTGAGACTGTAGCATGCACTGGGCTCTGCTTCAACCTTGTCTGAAGCCTGGAGATCGTAGCATGCAAGACGCTCTTCTTCCTCCTTTGGTTGAGACTGTAGCATGCACGGGGCTCTGCTTCAACCTTATCTGAAGCCTGGAGATCGTAGCATGCAAGACGCTCTTCTTCCTCCTTTGGTGGGAGATTGTAGCATGCACGGGGCTCTGCTTCACCCTTGTCTGAAGCCTGGAGATCGTAGCATGCAAGACGCTCTTCCTCCTCCTTTGGCTGAGACTGTAGCAAAGAAGGGGTTGTGCTTCAACCTTATCTGAAGCCTGGAGATCGTAGCATCCGAGACGCTCTTCTTCCTCCTTTGGTTGAGACTGTAGCATGCACAGGGCTCTGCTTCAACCTTGTCTGAAGCCTGGAGATCGTAGCATGCAAGACACTCTTCTTCCTCCTTTGGTTGAGACTGTAGCATAGACTGGGTTCTGCTTCTACCTTGTCTGAAGCCTGGAGATTGTGGCATGCAAGACGCTCTTCCTCCTCCTTTGGTTGAGGCTGTAGCATAGACAGGTTTCTGCTTCTACCTCGTCTGAAGCCTGGAGATCGTAGCATGCAAGACACTCTTCTTCTTCCTTTGGTTGAGACTGTAGCATGCACGGGGCTCTGCATCTACCTTGGCTGGAGACTGCACCATGCAAGACGCTCTTCTTCCTCCTTTGGTTGAGACTGTAGCATGCACGGGGCTCTGCTTCTACCTTGTCTGAAGCCTGGAGATCGTAGCATGCAAGACGCTCTTCTTCCTCCTTTGGTTGAGACTGTAGCATGCACGGGGCTCTGCTTCAACCTTGTCTGAAGGCTGGAGATCGTAGCATGCAAGACGCTCTTCTTCCTCCTTTGGTGGGAGATTGTAGCATGCACGGGGCTCTGCTTCACCCTTGTCTGAAGCCTGGAGATCGTAGCATGCAAGACGCTCTTCCTCCTCCTTTGGTTGAGGCTATAGCATAGACGGGGTTCTGCTTCTACCTGGTCTGAAGCCTGGAGATCATAGTATGCAAGACCCTCTTCTTCCTCCTTTGGTTGAGACTGTAGCATGCACGGGGTTCTGCTTCAACCTCGTCTGAAGGCTGGAGATCGTAGCTTGGAAGACGCTCTTCCTCCTCTTTTGGTTGGAGATTGTAGCATGGACGGGGCTCTGCTTCAACCTTGTCTGAAGCCTGGAGATGGTAGCATGCAAGACCCTATTCTTTCTCCTTTGGTTGAGACTGTAGCAAAGACGGGGTTCTGCTTCTACCTTGTCTGAAGCCTGGAGATCGTAGCATGAGAGACGTTCTTCTTCCTCCTTTGGTTGAGACTGTAGCATAGACGGGGCTCTGCTTCTACCTTGTCTGAAGGCTGGAGATCGTAGCATGCAAGACCCTTTTCTTCCTCCTTTGGTTGGAGATTGTAGCATGGACGGGGCTCTGCTTCAACCTTGTCTGAAGCCTGGAGATCATAGCATGCAAGACCCTCTTCTTCCTCCTTTGGTTGAGACTGTAGCAAAGACGGGGTTCTGCTTCTACCTTGTCTGAAGCCTGGAGATCGTAGCATGCGAGACGTTCTTCCTCCTCCTTTGGTTGAGACTGTAGCATAGACGGGGCTCTGCTTCTACCTTGTCTGAAGGCTGGAGATCGTAGCATGCAAGACCCTTTTCTTCCTCCTTTGGTTGGAGATTGCAGCATGCACGGGGCTCTGCTTCAACCTTGTCTGAAGCCTGGAGATCGTAGCATGCAAGACGCTCTTCTTCCTCCTTTGGTTGAGACTGTAGCATGCACGGGGCTCTGCTTCTACCTTGTCTAAAGGCTGGAGATCGTAGCATGCAAGACGCTCTTCCTCCTCCTTTGGTTGGAGATTGTAGCATGGACGGGACTCTGCTTCTACCTTGACTGAAGGCTGGAGATCGTAGCATGCAAGACCCTTTTCTTCCTCCTTTGGTTGGAGATTGCAGCATGCACGGGGCTCTGCTTCAACCTTGTCTGAAGCCTGGAGATCGTAGCATGCAAGACGCTCTTCTTCCTCCTTTGGTTGAGACTGTAGCATGCACGGGGATCTGCTTCTACCTTGTCTAAAGGCTGGAGATCGTAGCATGCAAGACGCTCTTCCTCCTCCTTTGGTTGGAGATTGTAGCATGCACGGGGTTCTGCTTCAACCTCGTCTGAAGGCTGGAGATCGTAGCTTGGAAGACGCTCTTCCTCCTCCTTTGGTTGGAGATTGTAGCATGGACGGGGCTCTGCTTCAACCTTGTCTGAAGCCTGGAGATGGTAGCATGCAAGACCCTATTCTTTCTCCTTTGGTTGAGACTGTAGCAAAGACGGGGTTCTGCTTCTACCTTGTCTGAAGCTTGGAGATCGTAGCATGAGAGACGTTCTTCCTCCTCCTTTGGTTGAGACTGTAGCATAGACGGGGCTCTGCTTCTACCTTGTCTGAAGGCTGGAGATCGTAGCATGCAAGACCCTTTTCTTCCTCCTTTGGTTGGAGATTGTAGCATGGACGGGGCTCTGCTTCAACCTTGTCTGAAGCCTGGAGATCATAGCATGCAAGACCCTCTTCTTCCTCCTTTGGTTGAGACTGTAGCAAAGACGGGGTTCTGCTTCTACCTTGTCTGAAGCCTGGAGATCGTAGCATGCGAGACGTTCTTCCTCCTCCTTTGGTTGAGATTGTAGCATAGACGGGGCTCTGCTTCTACCTTGTCTGAAGGCTGGAGATCGTAGCATGCAAGACCCTTTTCTTCCTCCTTTGGTTGGAGATTGCAGCATGCACGGGGCTCTGCTTCAACCTTGTCTGAAGCCTGGAGATCGTAGCATGCAAGACGCTCTTCCTCCTCCTTTGGTTGAGACTGTAGCAAAGAAGGGGTTGTGCTTCAACCTTGTCTGAAGCCTGGAGATCGTATCATCCGAGACGCTCTTCTTCCTACTTTGGTTGAGACTGTAGCATGCACGGGGCTCTGCTTCAACCTTGTCTGAAGCCTGGAGATCGTAGCATGCAAGACGCTCTTCTTCCTCCTTTGGTTGAGACTGTAGCATAGACGGGGTTCTGCTTCTACCTTGTCTGAAGCCTGGAGATTGTAGCATGCAAGACGCTCTTCCTCCTCCTTTGGTCGAGGCTGTAGCATAGACAGGTTTCTGCTTCTACCTCGTCTGAAGCCTGGAGATCGTAGCATGCAAGACGCTCTTCTTCCTCCTTTGGTTGAGACTGTAGCATGCACGGGCTCCGCTTCAACCTTGTCTGAAGGCTGGAGATCGTAGCATGCAAGACGCTCTTCCTCCTCCTTTGGTTGAGGCTATAGCATAGACGGGGTGCTGCTTCTACCTGGTCTGAAGCCTGGAGATCATAGCATGCAAGACCCTCTTCTTCCTCCTTTGGTGGGAGATTGTAGCATGCACGGGGCTCTGCTTCTATCTTGTCTGAAGGCTGGAGATCATAGCATGCAAGACGCTCTTCTTCCTCCTTGTTTGAAGGTGGTGTTTGTAGCTTGCACGGGGCTCCGCTTCTTCCTTGGAACGGGTGTCAGCAGTGCTACACAAACTAGGCATGTGATTAGGTGTAGCCTCAAAGGGCTTCAGAACTGTGGAGAACAAGACTATGGAGACTGACAGTACAGAAATTCTTGTCCACAAATACTCAACACAAACATTTACAATCCCTGATTAACTTCTAGGTTAGTGGTGCACTTTTAGGGCAGAGTAAGCAGAGCTAATATTTAAGGCCAAAGCATATGGAGCAGACACCTGGCAGTGCGTCATCGTGGCGGCTCTCTGCCCCATTTCAGCTCGAACCCAGTCTTTGCATTCCCCCACTTTTAATTTTTGGCTTTTACAGATTCTTTGAGCAAATGGCTCTCTCTTTCTTCCAACGTTGTATCCGTGTTCTTTGTCAAGGTGTGTTTAGGCGTGCACTTTACCTTTTGACTGCTCTGTTCTTGTGCAGCGGATCTTCTCAGGATCTTTGGAGTCCTCGACTGGTATCCAGATCTTTCCGGTGCTCATGGTAGAGACTTCCACTGATAAGACCTGTAAGCCTAATTCAGCCACTTGTAATACTGTTCTCACTCGTTATAATACGTCATAGTATATGTGTTACAACTTACCTTACAGAAGGTACACAATCCCATGAATCCCCTTCAAAGTCCCTTATTCTTTTTTGGGCCGGACTCGAAGAAGGTATTAGGACAGATAGATCATTTTATCCTACAAGTGTCATTTAGTCAATGTAATTCAAGTGTTCATTCTTAAAGTAAGTTTCTCTGTCAGGTAAACCTCTGTTTGGTATTGTGCTTTTCTGCACCTGACTTCATCCCACCGCCTCCCGCAGAGCTCATCGTGGTCACTGGACTCCACTGCCAAAGGTAAACCCAGGAGGGGAAGAGACTCCTCTTTTGTGACAGCAGTGATAATGGCTATAGGGTCCATATGCATGGGGGGGTTGAGTAGTGGCCTCTTTGGGACTACCCAGCTCTACCTGATCACTACACACCAGTGGGAGCCAATCATAAAGCCGATCGGCAGAAAGAGATCAGATATTGGAAGTGATTTGTTGGAGCAATGCTGAGGGGGAAGATAAAATACTAGGGTAGGTCTGCGGATACTGGGTTTCAATCCAAAGGCGGACAATGGACGGGGCGTATACTGGGTCAGACAGAGTCAAAACTATGGCTCAATCTCAGGGTGGATAAGGGTCACTGCAGACACTAAACCAATGTATAATTTAAACACTGACATCCAAGCTCAGGGCCGCTAAGAGTAAGGGCAGTCACTGGAGATAATCTCAATGCGGATTCTAAAGATCAAACTGGGCCCTGTTGAAATGAAAGGGCAGCGTCTGATACCGGGTACAATCTAAGCGCCAATACAGAGGTACAGGGAAGTCAAAGGCAATCTGAGGGCGATGAGGAGCAGGGCAGGTACTGGGGCCACTAAGAGACAATGCCAAGGGACATGTCAAATGCTTTGGCCAGTCCAAGAGCTAATTTATAAAGTAGGGAATAAGACACTATCATCAAACTACAGACTGATTGCACTGCTCGATGATTAGGCAAAATACTTTGCTAAAATACTGCTGACAGAGCTAATGGAATGGACAGAGACAAATTCACTAGTTCCACCGAGCCAAACTGGTTTCATTAAGGACACAGGAACAATCACAAACATCTTAATGCTCTTCCTAATAATTGATAAAGCAAGATTTCGCTCTCAGAATCTACACCCATGCTTTGTGGACTTTCGCTCTGCCTTTAGATGCAGTTCAGCACAATATACTCTGGTGTAAACGTTAGAACTGGGGAATTCCTCCTGTGCTCCGGAGTGCTATACAATTATTATACACCAATACTTGAATAAGAGTTAAGCTTGAATCCGGAGCGACTGTCTCAAGGAAAAATACACCAGTAATGGCATGAAACAAGGCTGCGTCCTTGCCCCATTCCTTTTTAATTTGTATCTAGCAGAACTGACAACTCTCAGTAAATTCTCATGCCCCCAAGCCGTCAGACTTTACTGCCTCACACATGATGGATGCTGGCGACGAAGTGCTGTTAAGCCATACAAACATTGGCCTGCAGAGGCTAATAAATGCCACAGCGACGTACGCGGAAGCACACGGTCTAACAGTTAATCTCAATAAAACAAAAACAATGCTAATCAGCACAAGGAAGACGTTGGCGCCAACATATCATTTGGAAAGTGCTGCTCTGGAAACGGTGGCAGAGTACAAATATCGGGGGGTAATTTTCAACACAAGAGGCTCCTTTACAACGCATAATCGCTCAATAATAAGAAAAACCAACACCTTGACAGCGCCTTCTGCTCTGTACAGAACACCTTAAAAGGATGGTCTCTACAATCACTAGCTCAAGTCATCTCTGCAAAACTTGCTCCCTCCTTTGCCTATGGATCAGAAGGACTAAGGGGGAGGGCAGGCAGACTAATCGATAGCACAATCATTGGCACCTACTGGCGGGTGTTTTGGCTGCCGCGACATACATCACCAGCCCGAATAAGGTTAGAATTTGGGTTACGGAGGCAGGATTTGGCTAGTCTGGGTGCGTATTTAAAAATTTGCTACAAACTGAAAAGAGATAAGTGAGGTTCATTAAATATTTTTTTATGGAGAGCACTATCCGATCCAGGCAACACTCAAGCAAATATTTGATACAGGCTAAGAAAACGCTGCAGATCGAGTCATTATGGGAGCCAACTCTTGGCCAGATGGCTTTCAATAAAGCTGTGAACTCGGCAGTCAAGAAGCTTTCGCTGCTAACAGATAAGGCCCTGCTGGCAAAAAGATCACTTGCATGGAAGACAACTGGATCCTACAGCTTCCTGAAGCCTTAAGTCTATCTAGGAGAACTTTTTGGAATGAAGGCGAAGCTGAAGTTATTGAGTTACCAACTGGGCAGTTTTGACACCTTATGTAACTCTCCTGCCTGGTTAAAACCAGCCTCTATGACTGCATGTCGCCTGTGCCAAAATGTAAAGGAAGATATAAGACACATTGTATGCACATGTCCAGGGCTGATGGAAGACAGAAAACGGTTACTGAAGTACAACTTTATGTGAAAAGAACATACGTATGTGTTGGCAGGCTGTAATAACTTGCCTTCAAGGAGAGGCTCTAGTGCTCAGCAGGAAAATTTTGAAGTTCATGGCTCTAGCTGACAATGCAACACCCGCAGTAATAGAAAAAGGTTTGGTTTTTTGTACTTTGTTGAAAACAGACAATTAGTTCTTACAGTTTATAATCTAGTACCTTGTTCGCCTATTAGGCACTTTAAAACTGAGAGCCTTTACAGTTTACGATCAAGTACTTTGTTCGCCTACCAAGGACTTTAAATCTGTGAGCCTTCCACTAATTTCAGGTAATTAGGAAATTACCAGAACAGGTTTATAAAGCCACCAAATAATGATTAATGGCCCATTTGTACATATCATATTTACGACCTGACACACTTGCACTTTATTGTGCTGAACTGCATAAGGGGATTGTTACGCTGGTACCAGGCACACTTCATGCAGCAAATGACTGTTCTTTTTTTTTTTAACTTCTTCCAACTTTAAACTAAGATTTCAGGGGTACTTACTAGCACTTGAGGTAGTAACAGTACTGAAATTGCCTAAAAGGACTACTATGGATAATGGGATTGCTGAAACTGTCTTTTAAGGATTGATTAATTTTACGATTATTTTTGCTGATGGGACTGTTAAATCTGATTACTTGTAAAAGTTTTAATTAACTGACCAATACATTCATTCACTCATTCATTCCGTGGTAATGCTGCAAACAAGATGTTAAAGAGAAATTATCTGATAAAACGCTGAAAGAGCTTTGGAATCCTTAAATAAAAAGTAGCTAGGTTCCCCCATGTTGAAAAAACTCAACAGTTGAAAGAACACTGTTGAGCAGCCCCGGTTTAAGTTCAGGAAGCCCATTTTAGATGGATAGATGTCATTCAAATGTATTCATCTTAGGGAGTACATAATTTCCAACAGTGTTCACTGAGAACAGGAACTGATAGTACCAGTTTCAAAAAGGGAGCGAACTACCTATGGAGACCACCACATAATCAATCATAATTCCTCGGTAAGGAAACTCGGGCAGTCTGTACTGGAAGGACTTTTTAACAGTGATCTGCAGAAAATGCTGTAAGATTAACTGGAACGTATCTTCTGTGCCATGTGTTTACCACCCTCCGCAGGCGAAGCACATAATACCTCTCACCGTGCCGGGTGCTCACAATGACGAAGACACTTTCTCATATAGATCTGGGCAGATACTAAAATCTGGGATCAGTTCAATCTCCAATCACCGTCACATAACCATTGATAACTAATTTTTTACACTACTCAAAGCATTCAGTCATAAGTAGGAAAGTCAAAGGTAATCTGCACTTTCCAAAACAAAGTATGTCCCATAGCCTTCCACCACTATTCCTCACATCAGAATCAAAGTTGCCCAGGCACTCTTGCAAATCCAACAGATATGGTTATTCACACCTTGCAACGGTGACTTTTCGGGGATGAGAACTCCAATTTTCAGATGCGGAATGGCCAATTAATGAATCCTCCACCCCAAACGCTTTCAAAATGCACTTTCGCCAAGTCATTTAAACATGATGGCTGAACCAGTTCCTGGATCTCGAAATGTCCCTTTTCAATTGTATAATGCTAAGAAGGTATAACGCCATTTTTGTTGACGTACTAGAAATCAAGTCACCCAAAATATTGTTTTGCCCCACTAGACTCGCCGAAAGGCACACTGGAAAATGTAATCCTGTTGCCAGGCAAGTTTGGAGAGCCGGGTAACACACGCCCTCTCTAGATTACCCAAAGTCATCGAAAGGGAGATCATGTGTTTACCAGCACGTATGGGCAATGAATGATCTAAAAGAAAAACAGGTTTTATTCCCAGACATACTTACAGCACAATGGACGGAAAGCATGCATCCTCTTTCAGTGACAAAGGATAAAAGACAAGGGGATGCCAACACACTGCTCTTACGTTAGGGAGGATCCCACAGGTTTGTGTCAATAATAGGCATCAGGAAGGAGAAAGTGTCCAATAAACCATAAACAATGGGCAATGGTCAAATACAAGCACCCTGAAAGTATGTCTTACAGAAAAAAAGGCATCGATCGCAAGGAATGGTCAAGTTAGCAGTAAAACTCTTCCAGAAAACAGAGGGCCCTCTGAGGGGAAGGCAAGCATGCCCCCCGAGGGAAAGCGGAGTCCGCCCTCTCTCTCCCTACCATTTGTTACAGAAATTGAAGAGTTGAGCGATGAAGCGTTGCCATAAAACTCTTCTTCCTGGTCATCGGCATCGGGTATCCAACAGCAGGAAGCTGGATCTCTTTCACCATCATCAGCTTTTCAGTGTACAGTTCTGCGTTTCACCACCCTCAGCCAAGAGAGCCCCAGAGTACTTTATAACGCCCACTGCTATCATTGAAAGCTCCATTGGGACTTTTCATTAAAAGGATCCGAGCCGTCGAAATGCTGCTGCACCTTGATCTTCAACCTGGCGGTGCCTCCTCGTCTGTGTGGCTGGCATGCCATAATTACCTGGGCATGACTCACTCTTTAAAAGCCAGTTGGCAAACCTGCCAATGTACAGAATGGAAAGAGACTAAATGCCCAGCCACTCTGGGCCCAGGATGTCACTCCCACACTGGTCTTCAGTTCTTCTTCACTCTTTTGGGGGGTGCTCCAGACCCCACATCGAACGCTGTCTGGGCCTGGCTCAGGTGGCCCCAGGCATCTATGATCAAAGCCGAGGGGATGACAATCCAAAGCGTGTTCATGAAGATGAAGTAAAACCAGAAGTAGATGGGGTGCCACATCTCACTGTGGCTGAAGCCTTCGCGGTACTCCGTATAGAAGTACAGCACGTCCCCGTACAGCTGCCCTGCAAATAGAGACAGGAGGAGTTAAAAAAAACCTCTGTGCAAACGAGATCCTTTTGAACCTTCTCCTCCCTCCCAACTCTCATGGTATGAATAAACAGACAGCATGATGGCCAAAGAACCCAGGGTTTCTAGAACATGCAACAAGCTTGGAGCGCAGCCCTATGAGCATCACTTGTGGTTTCATCAAACTCCCCTTGTCTGTGGTATATGAGGTTTGTGGATCTGCAGCCAGGACCACACTGAACGTGGGCCCACGGCTCCTTCATGGAGCTAACCGGGATGTTTACCAGCCCAGCGAATGAGTTCTGAATTCGTAACCGCCCCTTCTGCCACCTCAACTCCCACAATTCACTATCAAACGCTAGGAAAGAACCAATGGATAGACTTCTAATGAGAAGCACTGTTAATAGAAATTCCAGTTAGTCAGATATTCTGATCATTCTGGGCCATTTTATGTTCTTTAAACGCTGACTTTGGTCCATAATTTATTTTTACCAAGTTCATCCATACAGTTCACAAACATCCTTATGGTACTTTCTGCTGTGGAGTCACAATAGCGCTCTCTTTACTGTTAGTGACATGCTCTGGTAAGCAGGTTACGTAGCTTTTCTAAACCAGTGTAGATGTTTACTCTCTCCTTTCGGATTGCATGATAGATTACAATTATTGCATCAAACCTGCAGGTTTCACATGGTGCACTTTTCAGCGTGATTTAAAAAAAATATTTTACACAGAGTATTTAGGTTCCTTATTGGTAATACGACCCAAAATTGTAAATTAAACAGCTACTTTAGGCCTTTTTGTTCTCCAACTTCTGCTATCCAGATTGGTGGCTCGAGTCACTGTTAAATTTGTGTTCTCCTGATAAAGACTCCAGTCTATGATTTTCCAAATGGGGTCAAAATGTCAACGCCTGCTGGTTATAAATTACAGATCCGCGTTGTATACAGGTATGGTAGTAATACAAATGATTGTTTTTCTGTACATTGGTTTTGTTTTATTGTATTTGCACCCAACATTTTGCACTTGGTTTAATGTGCATCTTTGCTATGCTATGGCAGCAGTTGTGTTATTTCAGACACTCAAGAAGGATTTTTTTTTTGCATTTAGGATCCTTATTGAGCCATGTTGAATTTGATGTTCTTTTTTTAACAACAAATTTTATTCGGTTGTTCCAATTAATTTTGGGCCGCAGCCCTACAAAGACCTGTAAAAAATAAGATACAGCAGGAGTACCGACATTTTTGAACAATTGCAAAGCCTGCGAAACATGCAGGTTGCATAACGTTAACAAAATGCAGAATGTACTAGATTTTGGTAATTGTACATATGATACATTCATAGAGTGACGGGCTATCACATAATATGGAATGGTCCGATCAATAAATATATGCATAGGTAGTGATTCCTATCAGGGGTCTGAGGATGGTACGGGGGGAAGATCTATCCCACGATACGTCGAATTTGATGTTCTTTAACAAATCCCGAATTACCTAACACAGTGTTAGCTAAAATTAATCCTGAGTGAGCACTGTCTTTTGTTTTACTATACACACAGGTTGCCTCCTAGGGTTACCCTATACACTTTCGTTTATATAGCTAGAAAGTAACCATTTGTACCCCAGTTAGACTTTGAAGTCACTCAGTGCATGGACAAAAGGCAACCAGGCCCCATCCATCATTGTCAGAATCCCAGCTCTCACTAGAGGCAACCCAGGGCTGAACTGAAAGCTAAACTCTCTTAAACAACCAGCACAAGGCACCAGGTAACAAAACACGTGAAATCAGTCGGACGGTGCCTTCGCTTTACATGCCCTTTTGCTAGGATTGAACCAAGGGTTAATGGCTCCCTTCAACCACAAGCCCGCACCACCTTTTTCTGTGAATATGTGTTTTATCTCCTTCCTCGGTTGGCGCTTATTTGGAAAGTGGTGATAGGATGCCAGGGCCCACCTCTGTGCTTCCCCTCATCCATAAAAGTAGATGGTAGCAGAGGTGAAAGCTACCCACCAAGTGAGACGATGAGTTGGAGAATGAAGCGTTGAGGATGGCGCTGCAGGAAGGCCACCACCGTCCACACACTCATGGGCCCCCAGGCACAAGCAGTGATGGTCTCCATGCAGACTGTGAAATTATCCGCACTGTGGGCGAAGAAAACAGATGAACTGTGGTCAGAAGATACCACTCGTCAAGCAAGAGAAAACAAAAAGACTGAAGTTTGCTCTACTGTGTGAGGCTCAAATACACCCAAACCTTACCATCACTTAGAAGCAGATTCCTTTGTCTGCAATTTAAATAAAGACATTTCAGCTTTTCTACACATTTAGAAGTACTAAGGCCTGGCTCATCAGGAGGGATTTTTGGATCTAAAATAGTTACAGTCAAGAGCAAAAAACAACCATATAGTTTTAGTGAATTGTCTGCACTAGAGGTAGGACCGTACCCACATTTTAAATGCTGCATGTAACGTTTGCGATCTTACGCCGCCTGACTTTTCCCTGCTTGCACTGCACCATGGGATAACATACCACAGCACTGCAGGCAGAGAAAATAAACAAAAAGAAAATAGCAGAGATGTGAAATATTGGGGAGGGCATCTTCGATAACAAATTATATTATATATCCATACCAGAAAATGGCACAGGCCAGGGAAGCCAATCATGGCTTCATTTCCAGATTAACGCGTAATAGCCCAGCCCCCATTAAGCCCTCCAGTAAGCCACTCCCCCCGTGAAAAGAAAACGGTCTGGGGAGGATTGACAACAAAAACAACACACGGGTTGGGGCAAGGCGAGCCAGCCAAACAAATAAGAAAAGCATGGGAGGCAGTGGGTTTGCCTTGAGAAGAACACAGGGTGACGCATGTAGCGGTGGACTTCAGGAGTGAAAAGTCCTTGAACACTCATCAAGTTATACTGTCTACTACAGGCCACCAGTTTGGCTTCCTTAACTATCCTTAACACAGTGTTCATCATCCCAACAGAGTATCTGTTTACTACTTCACAGCTGTAGCACATGCACCACAATATGTATGTCCACCCTTCTACTTCCTAGGCTATGAGAAAAACTGTGCTTGCCCCAAATTCCCAAAGCAGAGGACACTGGGAAATGTGGGCTCATTTCCCCTTGCTCTAAGAAAGTATAACATATAATGATAAGTAAGGCTCCCAGTTTTCTTTTTTTACAGATTAATACAGACAGAAAATAGCATCGTTTTCTGTCTGTATTTATTAAAAATGGAAAAATACAGAAAATTGGGCTTTTTTTGAGTGACTCTCCATACTGTCAATTCCAGGACAACCGCTGAGCAGATAGATGGCATGAGGAGTTAAAAAACAGGAAGATGGGGGCGTGGCTAGCAGCCGAGAAGAATGGCTGCTCACTAGCGAGGCTCTGGAGCCCTCGCCATATATCCTGCACATATCCGGTTGCCTACGGAGTAAAGACCTTAAATTGAGGTGGATTACCGGCCCCGGAGTCCATCGGCGACGAGAGCGGCGAAAAAGAGCCCCGCGAAACTGTGAAAAACAACGGAATCGGACGGCCGCGGCTGGTATGCAGTCAACATGGCAGCGACAGCGTGAGAAGCGGAGGAGGCTGAGACCCCCGCGGCGGCCGCCGACTCCCCAAACCTCCTGGGAAGTGACGGTAGGGAAAGCGGGACGAAGAGCGACCCGAAATCAGGCTCCCGGGCTCTCCGATAACACAGCGGTGGTTTGGCGGCGGCGTAGGAGGGAGCGGGGAGCCGCAGAGGGCTGTAATCGAGGCCCCGGCGTTGGAGGCCTGCTGGGCACGCTGGAATAGCGCTCTGCTGGTGGACCCCAGAAGCGTCGGCCCCGGCCTGGCCTGCCGCTTACTCATTCCCCTGTTTGGCCCAGATCCCACGGCAGCAACACCCGTAAACGCCTGGGGGCGGGCGGCACCAAAGAGGCCTGCGGTCACAGAATCCTGGTCGGAGACCCCCCCCCCCCCAGGTGAGCTGGAACAGCCTTACTGAGCGCGTGTATTACAGCGCTCTAGCAGACACAACAAGACCGGCATCCCGCGGGACGGAGCCGGGCGGAGCCCGTGGGGTGGTCCAGGGCTTTGGGGACAGTGGAGCCCTGCCGGGGACCCATACACCAGTGAGAGGGCTGAACACGCGGGATGAGAGAGGAGATCACTCGGCAGACCCAGTTCCCCCGGGAGTACCAGCCTTCCACCTCCTGTATAAGAGCCCTACCAGCCACCCGAGGGGGAGACAAGGACCCAGGCACACGAAGGTGCAACTCCACAGTTCACGAGCCCAGCACACAAACGCGGGGCGGGAGGTTGGAGGTGGCCAGGACGCTGGGGGCCAGACTCCGGGAAACCCGACAGGCCGCTAGTGGGACTGACATTTTCCCTGGGCAGGCGGCGGAGACTACCGGGGCTGGTTTCGGTGGGCATACGTGATTCGCCACACCAAAGCCCGACAATGGCAAGCGGCAAAGGGCCCAAAGCATCGGCCCAGAACAAGCTGGCCAAATTCGCCTGGAATAAAGCGGGGGAGAGGCAGGACACAGTACAATTGGAAGCCCCAGATAAACAAAGTAACCCCCAACCTCAACAAGACCTCACGCTCCATGACATAATGGAAGCAATCACTGGGGTACGTACCTCCTTGGAAGCCCGCATTGACTCAGTGAATATAGAAGTGTCCCTTCTCCGAGCAGATCTTCGTAAAATGGACACCAAAGTAAAAGATCTGGGAGACACAACAGCTGAATTACAGAAAGATACTACCCAGCTCCAACAGCAAGTAAGCAAACTTCAAGACCAACACTCCGCGATGGAAAAACAACTGGATGAATATGAAGGCAGAGCGCGTAGAAACAACATACGCATCCTAGGTGTGCCGGAACGAGCGGAGGGGCCAGCGGCGGACCTCTATGTAGAGGATCTGATCCTGAAGCACCTACAGCCTAAAAGGCTTTCGAGCTACTTATCCATTGAGAGGGCCCACCGTGTCCCGGGGGGGGGGCGACCGAGGCCAGGGGCCCCCCGCGACCACTCATCGCCCGCGTCTTCAACTATAGGGACCGAGACACGATACTTCAAACGGCACGGGTTAATCCTCCGCTCAAACTGGACAACGGTGTGGTTACATTCTTTCCTGACTTTACCGCCAAAGTCCAAGCCCAGCGTCGCAGCTTTCTAGCAGTGAAGGAGGAGCTGCGAGATAGGGAAGTGAAATATGCCATGCTCTTCCCAGCGAAGCTTCGCGTAGAATCGGAGGGTAAGATGTGGTTCTTCTCCTCACCGGATGACGCCTGGGACTGGTTGGAGGGATGGCGCAGAGTCAAAAAACCACGTAGAGAACGCAATGGTGGACACAGATCGAACAGATCCACCCAGGGGACGGAGCTGGGCGACAATCCATCCCAGGCGGGGATGGGAGAGACGACGCGTAGTTGAGCAGAAGGATCTTTGGAACTGGGACAGAGACGTACTGGTCGCAGATAAGTGGCCTAAAGGAGGCGGGTTGGGCAGGGGGGACTTCCGGGAATTTCCTCTTAACTAAGGGGTTAGGGCATGCAGTGATGTGGGGTTTGAACCGGCTGCCTGAGTATAGTTGTGAACTAAAGAGACGAGCTCTGACATGGGAGGGGCCGGATGCCAATCCTCAGACGTTTTGAAACACGATGTAATGTTCGCTTAGGGCGAAGGAGAGAGGGCTGCCTGCCAGCACCTACAAGTATTCTGGGGGGGAAATAGGCACTCTGCCTGGTTGGGGTGTGGGTAGTTCGAAATCCACTGGCAGGGGGCAGGGAGGGGGGATGTGCGGGAGTTGTGGGAGGGGGTTCGGGGATACAGAGATGTTTGAGTTTACAAGTCACAGAGTTTATAGAGTCATATCTGATTTCGGCCATTGCTATTTGTCTTAAAGGGAAGACAGTCACGGACCTTGCTGTTGTCTATGCGCAAAACGGTTTGGGCAAGTGCAGGCATGGGAAGCCAAGACTGCGAGATACAAGAGTCGAGCCTTGGGGAGACGTCGAGTGCTCCTGTCCTTTTACCCAACACATATAGGACAGAGGCTAGTATAGAAACGTCACTCTCCGTGCTTACTTGGAGGCTAGTATAGAAACGTCACTCTCCGTGCTTACTTGGAATGTGAATGGGATGGGGGACAAAATTAAACGGGGTATAGTGCAGCAGTATCTTAAAAGACGGGCCCCTGACTTAGTGATGCTGCAAGAGACACATTTGGTGGGTAACAAATGCAAAGCCCTCACACGGTGGGGATATAAGCTACTGATACACGCTGAATACACTTCGGGATCCCGTGGGACATGCATCCTGGTAAAAAAAAATCTGACACTCACATCGACGCGCACCTGGTAGGATCCAAGGGGTTGATTTGCAGTTTTAGAGGGGCAATGGGGGGGGAGGGCACTCAATGTGGTCTCGGTATACCTCCCGCCGGCACTTGGTAAGGAGACATTGGTAGACCTGGGGAAGATACTAGCAGACCTCCCCATGGGCACCCTGATCTTGGGAGGCGACTTTAACATGACAATGGATGACCGAAGGGATAGAAATCCACAACGACCATCGACATGACCCCATACACGTATGGAGGAGTTCACCACAGCTATGGGACTAACTGATGTTTGGCGATCGTTACAGCCAGACGGAACCCAATACACCTACTATTCCAATGCACACAAGAGCACATCCCGCATTGACTATTTTTTTACATATTCGGCATCAATTGGCCACTTCCGGAATCCCCACGCTCTACCGAGGGGTATCTCAGACCACTCCCAGGTGTGGGTTGAACCTACATATTTTAGCCGCCAACCGCGGGCCACCATAGTCCTCAGCCCATGGTTGCTTAAAATCCCTGATATCAAAGAGGAGCTACTCACACAGACCGTTAATTACTTCAAAGAAAACGTGGGGTCAGTGGACTCGGCGCAGACCATATGGGAAGCCTTCAAGGCGGTACTAAAGGGACAGGCCCTGGCACTAAAAGTGGGATATACAAAAAAAAGACAGCAACAGATCACACAACTAGAATGTGAACTCCAACAGCTAGAGGAAGAAAGTATCAATACTCCCTCAGAGGCGGCTACACATCGCCTGACACTCAAACAATCGGAGTATAGGATCTTGGTGAGGGAACATATGAGGACCAAACTCCTCCACACTCAACATAAGCTGTATGAACTGGGGGATAGAGCGGGTAAATTACTGCCATGGTTGGAGAAGAGGGAACGGGTAAATTACTGCCATGGTTGGAGAAGAGGGAACAGGGAGAGAGATGGGTGCCCAGGCTGACTCTCAAAGACGGGACGCAGGTCTCAAACCAAAAAGACATAGCGGACGCATTCGCTGACCACCTGGAACAAATTTATACCCCCTCAACCACATACACGGCGGAAGACTCCCGCCAGCTATTATTAGATAGTAATCTGCCTACACTCTCTGATACGGACAGAGACGCTCTGGACGAGGAACTGACGGATGATGAAATCCAAAAGGCCGTAAGTAAAATCCAGTCAGGGAAAGCGATGGGGCCCAATGGGATACCTATAGAATTTCTGAAAACGGTCGCCTCCCAGGCTGCGCCTCATTTACGGGCTATGTATGATGAAAGTTACGAGAAGGGGATTCTGCCGGACGACCAGCGACTAGCATCGATAGTCGTTATCCGTAAGCCGGGGAAACCCGCCAACGACTGCGGCTCTTATCGGCCAATTTCTTTAATCAACGCGGAAGCGAAAATCCTTGCGAAATTGCTGGCTTTACGCTTGGTCACGGTCATTCCATGACTGGTCCATCCAGACCAATCTGGCTTCATGCCAGGGAGAAATAGGCGCTAAATATCCGGCGCCTTCACAACGTGCTCGCGCGCCGAGAGTTTATAGAGGAAGACGCAGTGGTACTTTCCCTCGACGCCTCAATGTCGTTCGACTCCATCGAATGGCCATATCCATTTGAAGTCCTGAAACGCCTGGGCTTCGGGCCGAAATTTCTGGGCTGGGTGCGGCTGCTGTATACGGGCCTGCGGGGCCAAGTGCGGGTAAACAACCATACGTCTCGAATATTCTCATTAAAAAAGGGGCACTCAGTAGGGTTGTCCCCTGTCCCCCCTAATCTTTTCCTTAATGTTGGAACCACTAGCCTCCTGGGTGAGAAGAGATGTCAGGCTGAGAGGGTTGAAATGGGCGGAAGGGCATGATGACCGAATATCATTATATGCCGACGATATCCTGCTGTATCTCGCCTCCCCATATAAGTCCATACATTGGGTGTTAAACATATTCACAAATTTTGGGAAATACTCGGGGTATGCGATTAATTGGAGTAAGTCAGTACTATTTGTCCTTCGGGGCCCGGTTCCCCTTCGGATGCAGAGTAGAGGTGGCCCTCGAGGGCTTTCGATACCTGGGAGTCTTCATAACTCCAGACCCCCAACTCTTCTACGACCGCAACCTAGCCGCTCCCTTAGACAGGCTGCGTAACGATGTCAAGCATTGGAGGTCCTTGCCCCTTTCTCTAGTAGGCAGCGCTGCTCTATTTAAGATGCTGGCCCTTCCACGTTTCCTTTATATCCTTCAGAAATGTCCCCATAGGGTCCCAGATGCATATTTCTCGGGGGTGGAGAGTGAGGTCAGGTCGTTACTATGGGACGGTGGATCCCCTCGTATAGCGATGAGCAAGCTAACTAAGGGGCGGTATGACGGGGGAATTGCCCTCCCTGACATAAGACTCTATTATTGGGCATCGCAGCTAATGGTGGTAAACCATTGGGTATATCGCTCCCCTATTGATCCGGGCTATCTGCTGGACAGATATCAAATGAGTAGTGCGGGGTACATGGGGGCGTTGTACTCGAAGGACCGGAAAGGAAAGTATTTCGCCCCACAGCCCACACAGTTGCAATTTGGCACCAGACGAACTCCCGTTTAGGTTGGTCGAATGTACTGACCAAAGCCACGCCACTGTGGTTTGCCCAACGACTTGGACTATTATGTCATCAGCCTGGGTTTGATAAGTGGGACAACATCGGAATCTCCACTATAGGGGACTTGGTGAGGAGGGGCACAATCCTTAAGTTTGGGGAATTGAGAGAGAAATACGATATGGCCCCAGGGGAGGTATTTAGATACCTGCAGATTCGACATGCCCTTACCACAGCTCTTCCTGACATGAGCGACATACCAGAGTCGTCCCCCTTGGAGGATCGGCTACTAGACGGGCCGTTGCTTAATAAAGCCATATCACTAACTTACAGAAAACTGTGCAACAACCTACCAGACATGTTCCACAAACTCCGAGAGAAATGGCAGATAGATCTCGGGCCCATTGACGATGAAGACTGGCAAGCGGCGCTAATGTCCCCGAGGGAGGCAGCCATCACCCTTCGTTTCCAACTAATCCAACTCAAAATCCTGCATAGATCTTATCTTACGGGGGTCACACTAGCGAAGATGGGCTCAAGATCTGATGCGCTCTGCCTACGTGGCTGCCAGCAAGACGCAACCTTTTACCATACGATTTGGGACTGTCCAGTTGTACGACCCATATGGGAGGGGGCCACGAGACACATCCAAGATGCACTGGGGAAGGGGCTCACTCTTACATCACGACTGGGCCTTCTCAATATGTGGGAACAGACTGACCTCACAGAAGTGGAACAGCAACTAACCACATTGGGCTACACCTTAGCCAAGCGTGAGATTGCGAAACAGTGGGGAGTGGCGGATAGGCCTTCTCATAGAGTGTGGGTAAAGGAGTTTGACAAATGCATGATAGCGGAGAAGGAGGTATTTAAATCGAGAGGGTGTCCAAAGAAATGGGATAGAAAATGGGGCAAATGGAATGTATATCGAGGTGACCTATGTGTTTCCCCATCGGGGGAAATGGAACTGCAACGCACTGGAGAGCGGCCTTTGGAAGTACCGTGACTGCACCTGGTTTACTCTCCCTAATGGTTTCAATATACTGTATAATCTGCCGAAATGTTGACTAAATAATGTATGTGACTTTTAACGCTGTGAAACTAATAAAAATATATTTAAAAAAAAAAAAAAACAGGATGAGATTTCTTTAAATAGCGACATATGTCAACATCCATTTGTAATATAATGCCAATATTTACCTGTGTGTGCATTGTCATGTAATTTATGGCTACTTAATTTGCTAATAGTCGTCAGGCGTCAATGTGTGAGTGCATGTTTATATGTTAAATAAATGAGGAAATATACCCTTTTACAATTTCATTTATTGACAGAACACAAAATAAATACGGATAAATACAGAAGAACATTTTCAAAAAATGTATACCATAAAACTGGGAACCCTAATTATAAGTTAATTGGCACCAACACTGGGTAAAGTAGTGCTCTTTTTCTTTGCGAATAGCAAAAGAGATGAATTTGAACAACATCCCACGTCTTGTCTGGCAAAGTCCATCTTTAGATACTTGTGTGTCTGGTTAGTACACACGTCTGACAGTCTCACTGCTGGTAGCATTGCCTGGTGCTGGGGATACCGGTGTAGCTCCATAACATTCCAGAGGACGCCCCCCCTCCGCCCATCCTGGGCAGAGTCCATTTGGCCAAGATGGAGGTTCTGCCCCCACCCCCTCTTTAGTACTTTCAAAAGTACTGGTCATATTAAAATCAGAAATCCTTCCTTACTGGCCTCACATGAAGTGATGGCAGCAGGAAGGTATAATTTAGCAGCACTGATTTACTCTGAGGTGAAGTGTCTGGCAATGCAACGCCAGACCAGACTCTTGTAACAAACTACAGACGTCTTGTCCCCTTATGTCAGGGTGAGGAATTGCTGGAAATCACTCATATCAGTTTCTCCAACATCAAGATCAGTGCTTAATTTGAGCCGGTAGGAGCCACCGGCACTCTTTTTGGGGGTGACCGGCGCTCATTTCTCCTCATCAGACTGTTCACGAGTGCGTGAGAGAAAACACACAAATGGGAAAATGGGAGGACAAGAAAGACCGGAGAACAGCCATAAAGGGAGAAAGCTGGGACCTAAAGGAGAGAAATAAAGGGACTAGGAGGTAGTGGATTAAAGAGGCATGAGGTAGGTTCAAGACGACGCAGTCCTAGCCTTCGTGCACAGACATTCAATAGGGCCAGCCATGATCTTGTGAGCAGCGCATTGGGCACTGGCACTAATTCTTTTCCAAATTAAGCACCGACCAGAATGGTCGAGGTAGTGGGTCGTTGGTGAAAGAGGTGCCTAAGGACATGAAGTCAAAGTCTGCCCAGTTCATTAAAGCGGCGTGGGAAGCTAATGTATATATATGCATGGACACATGCATCACATTATTCATGACTTGAATAACTATGTTCTTCCGGCCAGGCCAGAACGGACTGTGGCATCTTGTTGGTCAGTTCCTGATCTATGGGCTTCTAAACCATGTAGCACACCAAGCATGGCATGAGTGGCATGAAGGAATCGACCATTCATGGCGTTGAGCAAGAGCCCTTGGATTTGGGCACTGGTAAGAAAACAATTAACTTGTAACAGTCGAAGAGGGAAATTCAGAACTGACCGCCACAGGGGAGGAGATATCTAAATAGGACAGTCGGGCCTCAGAACCTGACGGACCAGTCACAGGATCTAAATAAGGACCAAAGTCATTTATGTTTGGGAGGTGACAACTGTCTATACAAATGTTGCCATTTAAGTTTTGTAAATCAGTTCATGATTTCAATCCCCTCCCTTGTTTTTTGTGGTCACTGGGCGTGTCAACCACTTACTAGACTGAGTATCTTCTATAATACCATTGATTGATACGTCTTACAACACTTCAAACCAACACATTAATATGCACTGGCACTCTGCACACACTTTTTTGACTGGCAGCTCCCCTCTTTGCAGCTTCATTCCATTGGTGAATCCTTTAGATTTACACTACCCATATGTTGAAAAAGAAAACAGTAAATTGCTTCACAAAAATGTGGTTTACCTTTTGCGTCTTTCCACCTGGAATTAATAACACTTGTCCTTTCACACATTGGTACATAACTATCAATAGTCTTCTGTTCCCAGAAGAAATTGGTTACCTTCACTTGACACACAAATCCACAGTTCTCTCGGGCTTCAAAGCACCCAATACGCTACTGGCCAGACATCTAGTTTGCCAAACTCCCTACAGTAAATTTAATCATTCCCCCAATACCTCCTCGGGTATCCTGCAACTGGTTCCAGAAAGTGCCCATACCACCATCTTTCTTCAAACAGTTTTTTTACACCCTTGCCAAATGACTGAATCTTGCACACATCTCGCATTCTTTCCCTTGGCTTGGAATACCCAGTGACTCCCAACTCTTCCTTGATCTCTAGTGCTACAAGCCGAGGAGCTGAATCCAGCACCCCACTGTGAACATATCTGCCTATTTTATATATCTAGATAAACACACGCATTGGCGACTGTTGGAGGGGACTACATTTCTCACATCTGCAAATTGATGCCTGTCCTGTCAACATTATGGTGCTGTTCAGGTTCAGCTTCTATCGAGTTAAAAGTCCCCTGGTGCCCTTTAACATGACAACCTGCTCCTCACACACCGGTATGTGTTTTGGTGCAGGAGACCAGTGTCACAAGAGCACTACAAGATTATGGGATCTTGTGCTCCAATAAAATGCTTGATATGTTAGGGTTCACCGAAAGAGATGCCCCTTTTAGCATGGGTGTCAGCCGTCTTCACGACTAGGCGAGAGCAATACAGCCGATTTACATTATCAAAGTGATGACTCAAACACTTACAAGCAGACACTGCCAGTGGCTTTTGGCTGGGGGTAGCTCCATGAATGCAAATGTTGTACTTGCACATAGTAAGCCTACAAAGCAGGTCAGTTACAGAGCACCCAAGGATACGTAGTAGAAGATGCCATTCAAAATTACTAGCCATGTTTCCTTTTTATTCTTTTTTTTTTTTTTAACTTTAGTTTTCAATTTTTATGGTATCACACAGAAAAAAGCAGTTCCCCAGAAGAGGAATAGTAATTCAGTAATTGCGGTTTCATTTCACAAACAACGAAACCACAACGAATAAGACAATAATGAGTGCTAGAACATCACAGGTCATCTTGAATGGGTATAGGAGTGTAATGTATAATCCACTTCGTTGCAGAGCTCAGGTAATAGTGCATGGAATGTCTATAGTGTACGAGGGTGGCTGCGTACGACGATTTGAGTGGTACCTGAGAGGTCTGTTAGGAGGTAGTCTCTTAGTGGTTGTCTGATATCTTTAGGTCTGGAGGTGGATGGTTGAAGGGATGCGTAGAGCTCACTAGTGGCGTCGCAATGCATTAGGCTTTTAATCCATGCCTCTGTGGTAGGTGGTGTTTGCTCTCCCAGTGTATAGCTATCTCCCTTTTGGCAAGAAGCAATGCTATGGCCACAAAGCGGCGCAGTGATTTGTGTATGTCCTGTACATAACCCCAGGAGGGCTAGCAACTAGTCACGTTTTCTTAATAATAATAACAAAAACGTTTTATCTTTTGCAAGAGGAATACATGCAGTACAGTTATTGCAACTGCTACATCGGCAGCCTGATTAGGGCGCCCTACCCCACACCACCTTACAAGAGTTAGCCTTGACTATTCGACCTCACCACCCCTTGAAAAGACAAAGATAACAAGCATTTGCAATGCAATCGGTCTCGCCTTTGGGACCTTATATGTAGTTAGCTATGCAGCACATTAGCCCGGGTGCTGAAACATCTACTGTTCTTTAACATGGAGGGAAAGTAGGCACCAAACTGCGTGACACACCAGGTATGGGAACACATGGTGAGAAATATTGCCTTTCAGCGGGAAATGGTATAGTCCAAAGCTCTGTTTTTAATATAAAATCAGGGCCTTCGGTTGTCATATCACTGAAAATACAAGATTTGAAAAAAATATTATAGTCTACGGGTGCTCGTGGAATACAATTCTATGGGCTGGAATCTAGAGAATGCTAAAGTGATTCTGGTATTTTACTGACCTCTGCTGGTCGTTTTCTATCAAGACAGTTAAATAGAGGCAGTTGAACAGAAAAAAAAGTCCCTAAGCGGAAGCAGACAAGTCCTAGGGCTGATCTCTAGACCCCACAAAGTACATACACATAAGTATATACTAAAGTATATACAAGAGGTCTCGAATGCTCGACCTAAAAAGGAGGCACTCTGCATTGCAGAAGTAGTTGGCTTCTTTACTTCCAGGGACACGACAATATTCGTATCCATCTGGCGACAAGAAAACCAAAGTGCCGACCTTATTTGAAGTAACTTCCAATTTCTTCAAAGAACACATGCTAATAAATTTCTTTTTTTTAAGGAATACACATAACATAGCTCTCAGACATCAACTTGTATAAAAAACACATCAGTTATTGTGTTTCTGCAAAACAAGAGATTCAAATAAAAAAAAATTATGTGTTTATTTAAATCTGACTACCAACATTTTAACTAGCTTTACACATCCAATTATCTGTTTCATGTTTGTTTGACCTCTTTGTCGAGGACGAAACACGTGGAATACTCTGAATTCTAACAGATGGCTTAATTTCGGTCTCGCAAAGAACAATAACTTTGTGAACGAACGTTTTGTTTTATTTTTTCACTGCAGTGCCATTGTTATTATTCTAATCTTTCCCAGTTTGATCAGCAACGCAACCCATCTTTCTTGGGTTGCATACTGGACAAAAATTTCCTTAGAAAGATGGATGCCTAGGTTGGTCCATATTTGTTTTTAAAAAATTGTTGAAGTGGATGAACCTGCTTCAACAAAGAAAACCACAAACATCCAACAATCTATTTTTTTACTTTTAATATAAACTTAGAATTGGACAACTGGAAAAGCATATGCCAATTAACAATTTTCACCTTTTGAATAGTTTTGATGAATACTTTTATTAAAAACCTGAAATTAACTTTTATGATTCACTTTTTTCTAAATAACTGTTACTTGTGAATTTCTGTTGTTTTTTTCATGTTATGCATGCAGCCAGCACTGCAGCATACATGGTATGATAGATAATTCGGTGATTCTGGGCAAAGCACTTATCTTCCCAATACTAAAAATGTAAATATATGACTCTACTGTGAAATGTAACTGCATAATTAAGAGATGCAAATTTCACTTTTTAAGCCTGACAGCATCCTAATAATGTAAAGCACTCTACTGCTCTTGAGCTAAGCTAACACTATATAAGCGTGCCACATAAAAATTAACTAAAATAAAAGTGCATTACTGCGCATGTGCTGGGTGTTCTCCGCCACTCCTAACCCTTATACGTAAGCACAGGTCATCCCTAGCACTATCACCCTTACACACCACACATGGCGTACTTACGTGATGTATCTGCTGTCTCCTTTGGAGTACTCCTTCCCTGGGTAGAGACAAGAGTAAGAAAGTGTTACATACCCATATGGGAAGAACCATCATAACATATGTGAACAGGGGACTGTTTATTAAGAACATACCTCAGCCACTCAGGAATGTGTTGCCCCAGCAAGCATTCCGGATATGAAAATACACAAGTTATAGTATTTTTTTTTTTATAAATGGAGAAAAACTTAGGGCACCCACACCAGTCCTGGGGATAGCTATATTGCTCTGAATATAGAAAACACATTTTGTGGGGTGGGTTGAGGGATAAGGGGCAGAAGGCGAATAAAGTAAAACTAGTCAAGAAGAGGACATCCTGTTCAGAGAATATGGCAAGTGTTGGTTGGAAGAACCCAAGTAAACGGGGAGGGATGCAAAAAGAAGTGTGCAAGGAAGAGTACACGGAAGCAGATCAAACTACGTTTTCTGCATTGTCTCCTAGTGTGGCAGAGAAGGCCCCCAGCAAGACGGCTTTCTTGCGTTAGAAGAGCACTCGCCAAAAGCAGCAACTCCTGATTTGCTTCTTTGAACATTTTGGAAATGGCAAACATTTCTTTAATAACGGTGGCTGAGGGATCCGACTGCTGGAGCAAGTGCTTGCAAGATCACACTTCTTTCTTGGTGTCTCCAGGAGATTTTCTCTCCCACACCCTCGAGTGATCGTCATTTCCCAGGCCTCCTCGATGCACTCTTTCCGGCTTATGCAGGTCACACGTTCAACCCACTTCCGGACAGTTTTTCCCTCTTAGCCAGGACGCTTCGTGTGATGTGGTTTTTAGTACAAATTTGGATCGGCCTTCTAGCTGGGCCTTTATCCATCTTTTGGGCTTGGCAAACTGCTATATTTCAAGCACTTGTTGACCGCACATTTGCATGGACACAATTCTGGCACCGGCACTGGCTGGTTCAGTGGTGTGGAGAATGACTACTAATGTGGAACTTTCTGCCAAAGAAACTATAGAAAGCACATTCTTCTTGTGTTCAGATTGGTCTGTTGAGTGACAAGGTTAGCGGAGGGTGCAAACACTAGCATTCATTTCTGAACAGCAGGTTCGAACAACAAGCCATCAAGAGACCAGGGAAGTGTCATGTTCGCATTTGTTTTTTTCAGATATTTTCTAACACTCCAGACTAAAGCTAATGTCCTGCTTATTCACCAAAAGTAGGATCCACCAGCTAGAGTCCTGAGATGAGCTGCAGCCTGTACCATCACCCATCCAAATTGAAGTGGCCGAGGCAAAAAGATAGATCCATTCGGAATGAAATAAATAAACTCCTAATATCTCAAATTCAAACATAGACCATAAACCAGACTTGTTGGGGAACTACAGAGAATGCAATATTGAAACAAGCCTTCTTCCAAGGACAGTTGCTGAAGGTACAGGCAGCCACTGGCACCAGTAGGAGGTCAATTTTACCTTAACCTCAGACACGAAAACCCCCACCAAAGAACAGATCTACCCATCTATCCACAAACACCAAAGAAGACTAAGGAATCTGGACTAAAAGACTAAACCCCTCGCAAGGCTCTTGCATGACAGTATTGTCAAAAGATCCTAAAGACAGCCACAGTGACGGAACCCCAAAGAGAAGATGCATCCCACATTTAGAGTGGACTCTACCTTGGATGCCCTATTCACTGCCATGCCTTATTAATTGTCCCTCCCACATTTCCCTTTTCATTAAACTAAGATTGGCTGGGTATTGTGCACGCAAGAAACAGAATTAGGATAACCCTGAAGCCACTAAACTAACAACTTACCAACTGTTGACTAACTCATATGCATCCTGGCAACATGCCACCAGTCCCCAAGAGACCCTCCGAGTTTCAGGCGCTTCAATTGCAAACTTTCACCCAATTCATTCAAATAACATTCCTCTTTTTGAGGTGATTTGTATAGCACAAAAGCCAGAGATACTTACCCACTTCACAGAACACATTAGGGAAAATGAAAAGGAATCATATGCAGATACTAATTCCCCAACACCCTTAAGATAGGAGTATAATTTCCTGCCCTCCCAACAACAAAATAATTTCAAGACTCCAAAACCACTTACAGAGCTGCGAGAGGAAGGACTGATCAGCCGGAATGTCTGCGTAATACAGGGCAAACCAACCCTCAATTACGCCGTGGATAAAGCCGCAGATGGCAAACCAACACAAGGCCAAGCGTCGGATTGGGCCGAGTCCTGCCACCCTGATTCTGCCACTCAGGACCCAGACGGCTACCAGCAGGGCTCCCGACACGGAGAAGAGGAAAGCCAGTATCTTCCACATGGGTTGATTGTTGGGCTGGTAGCCCTCAATATGCAGGTCACGCGGCCAATAGGGGTGCTGAGCACCAATGCGCTCCTGCGAATCCGCTCCAAGGGCCATGGTCGCACACAGGGGTACTCAACTGACAGGAAATCCTCTGCAGGGTCTAGGCTGGGAAACAAAAAAAGAAACGGTCACAGTGAATGTGGGCCGACTTTCCTTCCCCACACCTTGCACAACATATACACCTCAAAAACATGCATTGGTACTGCCAATAAGTCTGGCTTATAAACTAAAGTGCTTCTTCAGTAACCAATGTGTTTCAGTACTCAAAAGGCTTCCTACATGCACTTTCATTGATCCTTGCACTCCTGCATCCATTCATGTGCTTACTGACACATTTTTACATCCATCCACTAACCCAACCTCTCTCTCTTGATGTTCCTCAAGACTCGAGTGTCTGGGTCTCTCCTCTATACACCACTTCCCTTGGGAACATGATGCCTCATTGATCTTTTCCCACCAGCCTGATGTTGACGACACAAACATTCGGCCTCTCATAACCAGTCTCTGAGTGTTTAACATGAATCCGACACTGGACGGTCCTCCACTTGCTGTACTTAATCTGCCAAAGAGAGATCATCTAATTTCAGGCATCAAAACCTTCAGACTCAACCTGACTCCACTTCCACCACCAGCCACAAGTGACTTTCGTGTAGTATTGAACTCCAACAACTGGCTCCTGCCTTGAATCTTTCATTTCAACCATAGCTACTGCTGCTTGACTGTACTGAAATGAGCAAAATTCACGTCCATCTTCCTATTCGCACTGCAAAAGCATTCTCCAAGAGCCTAGTCAATAGCAGAATCGATGACTGAAAAGCTGAACGTTGACTTGCACCAATATTCATTCACCCCCTCCCCGTCCCCCCAGTCAGGTTATCAACTTCAATACACAAACTTTCGTCTGCGTAAGAAGTCAGGTCAAAACCAAAAGAGCCAATTAAGGAAGCCAGGGATGAGACATATACGTTAAAAAGAGTCGGACTAAGGGAGGAGCCCTGAGGTACTCCGCAAGGCAGGGAGAACGGTTTAGAGTAAAATTCATCCAATGCCACAATTTGAGATCTGCCAGCTAGGAAGGACTTCAGCAGCTTCCATGCCTTACCCTGGATCCCGCATGCTAATAATTGGTTCAACAGTAGGTCACGATGGACCGTATCAAAGGCCGCCGATAAGTCTAACATAATCAAGGCAGCCTTGCCTCCCCTATCCAATACTTCTCTAATCTCTTCAGTGGACTTAAGGAGGGCGGACTCAGTGCTATGTCCTTCTCTGAACCCATATTGAGTAGGGTCCAAGGCTTGGGTTTCACCTAGGAAGGCACTGAGTTGTACATTCATTGATTTCTCAACCAGTTTGGCCGGTAGAGGGAGACGTGAGATTGGACGGAAGTTGTTGGGGTCATTGGGAACGAGGTTGGGCTTTTTCAGCAGCGGCAGTATTGAGGCAACCTTCCAAAGTTTAGGGAAATGCCCTGCATCGAACATTGAGTTAAACAGGGAGGTGAGTACAGGGGCAATAAGTCCCGAAGCACCTTTGATCACTGAGACTGGACAGGGGTCATAAGGGGAGCCTGACCTTGCTGCCAAGAAGATCTTCTCTGTGTCAATAAGAGATAATGGCTCAAATTTATCGAAGACAGCGGAGCTCCTTCCTTCCAACTGTGTTACCGCCCCTGTAGTGCTTGGGTGGAGAAATGTCGAGAAAATGACCTCTACCTTATTTAAAAAGAATCTGGCAATGTTCTCACATAGTTCCTGGCTCGTCTGGATTTTTACAGGACGGGGGAAGCCAGATTAGAAACTGTTTTAAAAGTTCTTTGACCGAGTTTTTGTAAGAGTAATTCGGTTTGTAAAGAACTCTTTTTGCATTAAATATCATTAGTTTATAGATGGCAAGACTTTGTTTGTAGCGTTTTTTCTCCGCTTCCTTGTATTCTTTCCTCCAATTCCGCTCAAGGGATTTACAGTTAAGTTTCTGTTTCCTTAGGTCCTCCGTATACCAAGGGTTGGTTGAGATCTTTTGGGAGACAAAACTTTTTCTGGGGCTAGTTTGTTACAGGCGGTTTCTAGCCACTTAGTATAGTGCATAGTGGCCTCCTCTATTCCGGTGGGTAGTTGATCCACAGTTGATGCAAGCGCATCTTTTAAGGCCATGCCCTCAATTTTATTCCAAGCCCTGCTTTTGATTAGGTTCTTTGGCCTCTTACTGCCCGTACAATGCGCGGGAAGGGCCAGCTCAAATTGCACGGCAGAGTGGTCAGTCCAAGTAAGAGGCAATAGACCTGAGAAGCAGAGTTGTGGATGGTTAGAAAAAATTCCATCTAAAGTGTGTCCTGCCACATGTGTAGAAAGGACACACAATAAAATCCGAATGTCAGTAGTCTCTCCTACAAATAAGGTAGTGTTTATCATTCTCCATAGGAAGATAAAGTAATTCACGCATCAGCACAAGAAAGATGAAAACGGAAAGTTGGTTGCATTGCTTTAAATGGTCGCTTTAAACTGATGTACCAGTAAATATTTGACAGCAAAAGAAACTTGTTCAAGACGGATGTAGTTTATTTGCCATTAGAGCACCGTTTTAAACGCCCCAAATGTTGTTGGTCTATGATGGAGTTGATACAAAGGGAAATCAAGAGTTTGCCAAAGATCAGAGTACAAGTCCTAGAAAAAGAAGTGGGGACTTAACCAAGTTAGGCAGCATGCAAGTGACATCATGATGTGTGCCATCACTACGCATGAAGTCACGACGTGTGACATCGCATGTAGCATCACCTGAAGGGGCATCACAAGAAGATATTAATACCTCACAAATATGTTTGTCAGGTATATCATGAGTGCATTTAAGCGCATTATGAGATTTAACAAATGAGATTTCGCGTTGGGGTTGTGTAAAAAAAGTGGCATAAACCAGACGCAAAATCTAGGCCTCAACTAATACAATTATGTTTTTTAAAACACGGTCACAAAAAAATTGGCAACAAGGAGAAGCATGGTAGTAGATATGTTCTGCTTAAGTGGTTGCAAAGTTTGCATTTTAAAATATATAATGGGGTTAAGGCACCTGCTGCAGAGATCCTTGTGTGCCAAGTAAATCTCGGGGAATGGTAATAATGGTAAGATAACTCTGAAGGTTAATGTGACTCCTGTAAAGCACATCATGTAACTTGCAGACAACAGATTTGTATTTTATGTAGCTAGGTAAGTAGGTTACTGCTTTCAACACAGATGTATTTTTGTTACTTGAAGTTCACAAATTATAAACCTGTTAATATAGCCAGGGCCACTTGAATTATGCGATTGTGCGGCCATGGCGATTTTTGCATAATTATAGATTTGTTGCATTTGCCACGTAATCCATCATCTGCCGCTTAATCTACAGATTTTAACACAAAAAAATTGTTTCTAGCTCAAACGGTTAAAAAGTTACTAAAAATGCCACAACACGTGTTGCTGTGCTGCGGAAGACCCTTTTCAAATGAAAGCTGGAATGCACACCTTTCAGTTGCTGGTTGCTATAGTTGGATGTTAAACTGGTACTAATGAGGTGCAGCAAATGTCTAGAGTGTGTTACCAAGTTTAAAAATTATGAAATAAAGTACTACTATTACAAAATGTGCCGCATTATGCTGCATAATTTGGCTTTTTACAGCATAATTTACTCAACCCTGCGCATAGTTTGGCCCTCTCCTGCCGCAAAATTCCAGTAGCTCTGAATACATCAGTGAGCTATGAAGCATATGCAAATAATGCACTTTGCAATCCTCGCTGTGTTATGTAACACAAATTATACATTGATTTACACACTTACATGATGTATTGCCAATGTATAATGTGTATGCTATGTAAAGCATTCTGACACCCTGCAATGGGATGAAGTAGCGCGATAAAATATAAAATAGTGCTATATACATTTTTGTAAATACAGGGACAGACCAACACATCTGACTGTTACAGTGCATGGACTTGTATACAGGGACTTAAAGTCAAAAGCATGCATCTCTTGAGTACCTGTGAAGTAATAAACTGTGTGCTTTTGTTTCCCCTCCCTTGCATTTAAGTGTGAGGCTCCTGACTGCGACCAGCCAGGATACTTGATCAAATCGAAGCCTGAAGGCCCCTTCTAAACTTCGGCCTTTATCTTTGGCCCAGCTGGAGGTGAACATAAAAAGCCCCCTCGCTGCCTGCACGTTGCTGCTGGGAATGGAAAGCAGACAACGTGCAGGGGCTGCTGAACGTATTCTGGTGTCTTAAAATTACACCAGGACAAGTTCAGCAATATTTCCGTGGGGCCCAACTTCTTGGTGGCAGGCGTCCACCCTATGAAAACAATGGGTGGATGCCGTGACCCCCGACTCGGGCCCTGTCAAAGATCACACTGGTGTGACCAGGTATAGATCAGGATTACAGCACCACTTACTCGCCCAATTTTGATAAAATATGTTAGCAAACGCATTGATGCAGTGGGTGAAGGTTTCTTGGCGCTATATAACAAATGTTAAGTGCTGCCCACTCGATTGTACTCATTTTATCTATCTACAAGGGTGATAGGCTGAGTGGCTCACAAAGTGGGATTAACCACATCCCCGCATGCACCCACTTTAGGGGTTAAAATTGTATTTATATATAGCGCTTACTAGTCCAGACGAGGCGCTGAGTGGACACTCGTAGCTCCTACTCACTGGCCTCAAATCATCAAAGACCCCGCGCACATCATCACCGTCACCATAAGACACCGACAGATAAACTCACCTCCGCCGCCCACTGTCACTACGAAAGGGACTTCGGCATCCACGCAGGCGGTGCTAATATGTGTCCACGCCCCTTCATGTGGCCCGCCCCTTCACTAGTAGGCGGCCACCTTGCACTACGTGCATAATAACGAGAACCAGTAGGAACGTCGCTTAACTGTTACGTTTTAAATTCACAGCCAATTAAACTACTTCCAAGCTCTACACTGCTCGGCCATTGGGTAAAGCGCCCTGGCTGTTATGACGTCCACGCCCCTGACATACCTGTCAATGTTGCATTAGCCAATCACTGCGACTGAGATGGCTATCGCAGGTCCAGCCCACCTATCGCACGACTCTGGCTCCACCGCCACCAAGTTCGGGGGTACGTCTGTTGCTCTTCGCTCGGTTTTTTTGAGGCGGACCCGGTTTGATGGCGCGCTGCACTCCTCGCGCCTCTACGTAGACATGGCTTCTTTGTGACCTACTGTGGAGCCATGTAACTGTCACCTGACCTGACCTTATAACCAACACCAATATTATTCTACAGTTCTTTTCTTCCACACAAAATACATTTCTATTCCCATGCTATTTACTTGTAATACTTTACGTTACTATACAACATGATTCCTTTAAAGGCAGGCCTATTGCCTTTGCTTGTTGTTTGGTTGTTTAGGGTTCCACGTGCTTTAAACCTTTATAACTTTTTTCTCTCAAAAGTTAGCCACGCCAAATTTGCGTCTTGATTATTTCCAGCATTTTGGGGATTCCAAAGGTATCCAGGGTTTGTGGATTATCCTGGCCGGAACAGTGAAAATAAACAAAATATAGTAGCATTTTAGCTTTTGAGGGAAAATGGGAAGAAAGTGTTTTGCAAGAAAGTGTATGTTTTTTTCTTTCTAAAAATTGCATAAATGAAAGTACTGCTGTACTAGTATTACTGTCTTTCCAGAAGCAGGTTTGTATCAAAACCATTTATTTCCACTGTTTGCATATTTCTAAGCGGAAGCCAATATTTCCTCATTTCTGTGGTTTCAACCTGCTTTCTGAATGCAGCAAGGTGTCATTTGTGTAGATCCCTTAGGTACACATGCATCAAACGAAATACTGCTCGCAAAGGGGCAGATTCACAGAATCTGCCCCTTTGCGACCGGTATTTTTGCATTTGAGATGCATCATCCCAAATGCAAAAATCGCTAATTAAGGAATCGCAAAATTTGCGATTACTTTAATTGCGATTGCATTTAAGGAATCGCAAATTGCGGTTCCTTAAATGCAATGCATTAAAGAAAAAAAAATTGCGATTTCGCAAGTAAAAATCGCAAATTACCGTCAATTGAAAGGTGATGGTAATTTGCAATTTCTTTGAAAAATGCACCAAAGTGCATTTTTCAAAGTCCCATGTTACACACACACACATGCCCTTGGGGCATGTGTGTGCGCAACATGTCGCTAAATTGTAATTTCAGGGGTGCAACAGGGTGTCCTTTTGGCACCCTTGAAGTTGCATGCGCAATTTGCGAGTACCTATTGGGTACTCGCAAATTGCGCATGTAATTCCCATTGATTCCTATGGGCCTCTAGGCCCTTAGGAATGAATGGGAAGCAATTCCTTAATTGCGACTCGCAATTTGCGAGTCGCAATTAAGGAATTTGTAGGAATCGCTGAATTTATTAGCGATTCCTACATGCATAACCAATAGCGAATCCTTAATTGCGATTCCTTAAAAATCGCAATTAAGGATTCGCTATTAACTATTTTGATGCATGTGCACCTTAAGGTTTTCCTAAAAAACCAAACTGTTGAAAATAAATGATAGAAATGAGTAGGAAAAAAGTAGCCAGTTTGTAACGATTTTTTCATCTGTAATTTTTTGCTACAGTTACTGATTTACAAAAGCAATATACCGTTATTATAGTCCCTTCTAGTCACAGGGATTTATAGAGTTTGTAGGTTCTCCCAAAACACACAACACCCATAGCCAACAACTGAGCTGTACCTTAACAATGTACCAATTATACAGCAATTAATTTGGAAAAATATAAGGAAATAAACATGGGTGTGAAAAAAACCTATATATTTCTGAAATGTACACAAGATACAGAGTTTAGGAACAGTGGTTATTTATACACCTCTGTATTTGTGGTTACCCATACTATCATGTAACTCAGAGGGTATTTTGCAAAATGTCTTCTTTTTTGCACACTGGCTTTCATTTGAAAGCCACAAATGCAGAGAAATCCAATTGGAAATAACAAATGTTCTACAATCTGGTGTTTCCACACGTCCCCCAATAAAAACAGTACGCCACTTGTCTGGCTGGGCTTAACATCTGCTATACAAAATGCCCAAAACGCAACATGGACACATCACATTTCATCCAGCAAAATCATTGTGTATTTTACAATGTGGGTAGCTGCAGAAGTTGGAAGCTAGCTCAGCTGTCATCCAGGGAAACCTACCATACCCAGACATTTCTGGAAACTAGACACCTGAGGAAGTCAAGGATATTTTGATTTGTGTGCTTCTCACAAGGTTTTTTTTTTCTAGCCAGACACCCTTGCAAACTTCAAACTTTGCCTAAACACATACTTTTCTCACATTTCTGTGAGGGAAAGTCCCGGAACCCACAAATTTCCTACCACCCAGCGTTCCCACACATCTGAATAAAAACAATACCCCACTTATGTGGATGGGCCTAGTGCTGCAACAGGAAGTAGCCCAAAACGCAACATGGAAAAATCAAATTTTTCCACTCAAAACCAACCCTTTTTTGCAGTGTGGGTAGCTGTGGATTTTGGGCCTGGGCTCGGCCGTCAGCTAGGGAAACTTACCAAACCCAGCAATTTCTGAGAACTAGACACCCGGTGGAGTCGAGGATTATGTGGTTTGCTTGGATCTCACTCAGTTTTTTTCCCCAAAAGCCCTTGCAAACTTTAAACTTTGGCTAAACACACATTTTCCTCACATTTCTGTGAGGGAAAGTTCTGAAATCTGTGAAGATCCACAAATTTTGTACAACTCGGCGTTCCTGCACGTCACCCGATAAAAATGGTACCCCAACTTGTGTGGATGGGCCTAGTGCCGCAACAGGAAATGCCCTAAAACACAATGTAGAGACATCTACATTTCTTTTTTAAAAAATTACCTGATGTGGCAATGCCGGTAGCTGCTCTGTTTCCAACAAAACCCAGACATTTCTGAAAACTAGACACATGGGGGAAGTCCAGGGTGGTGTGCCTTGCATGTGTCCAAGAAAGTTTTCTTTTCACATACAGCGAGTCTAGGCATGGGAAATACAGTGACTGGGAAGCTGGTGTCGAGAGCATAGTAGATAACAAACAATTCTCTTGGGTAATGGCTGGTGTAAATGGGACACAGCTGGGAAACCCCCTCAGTAGTGGATACTGCATAACGTCATGGGCGTCACAAGTGAGAAACGAATTAACTTATTATCCTGGAATGTAAATGGATTGTGGGATAAACTTAAAAGAGGAATCATATTGCAATTTCTTAAACGACATGCCCCGGAGGTGGTCTTGCTACAAGAGACACACCTCATAGGAAACGTGTAAAGCCCTAGCTAGATGGGGCTATCAATTAGTGGCGCACTCCGGGTTCACGACGGGCTCAAGGGGAGTTGGCATACTGAAAAAGCGCACCTTCTCAATGACAATAGACCAGGTTTATACTGATAATTTAGGAGATATGCAGCGGTGTCTGGCCAGTGGAAGGACGAAGCGCTGACAATAATGTCATTATACTTACCGCCGGGATTACAGGAAATTACATTCAGAGACCTAGGGAGAGTGCTGCTCGCGTTTCCCAGTGGTAGAATGGTGATAGGGGGAGACTTAAACTCTGTTGTTTCAGGGACACTAGATCACTACCCCCCAGAGATATACCTCCATCGCAGCTACGACTCCCACATTTCCTGGATGCTATGGGACTGGTAGATGTATGGAGAGTGCACCACCCTGTAGAGACACAATACACATTTCACTCTGGGGCCCACAAAAGCCTCTTCCGCATAGACTATATCCTCGCCCCAGCGGCGCAAGTTGGGAATGTTAAAGAAATTAGACACCTAGCGAGAGGAATATCGGACCACTCCCCAATGTGGATGCAAATGGAGTATGAGAGGGGAGGCTGTACCAGGGTGGCCCCAATTAGCCCCTGGCATCTCCGAAACCCCACAATTAAATTGAGAATAGAGCAGTAAATTGAACATTATTTTAATGAGAATGAAGGCACGGTGGAATCGGCACAGATCCTTTGGGAAGCCTTTAAAACTGTAATAAGGGGACAGGCGATCTCTCAGATCTCCGGGGGAAAAAAAGAGAAACATGCTAGACTTCTCCGATTAGAAGAGGAAATATTGAAATTGGAAGAGGGAATCAATACATCCACAGAGCAAGATACAACACACATTCTTAATTTGACACAAGAGGAATATAGAACTGTGGCGAGAGAAACAGCCAAAACCATGATCAGTCACAAGCTGGGGAGCGTGTACGAACTGGGGGACAAAGCCGGGAAACTATTGGCTTGGTTAGATAGGAGGGAAGTAGCGAGCCGATTGGTTACAGAGCTATGGACAGATACTGGGAGAAGACTTACTGACCCGCAGGACATTGCGGACGAGTTTGGTAGATATTATGAACAAATTTACACTTCTAGGACCACCAGACAAGAGGCAGAAACTAGAGAACTACTGGCAGAAATTCGTATGCCTATATTGGCAGAAAAGGGGAAAAATTCGCTGGAGGGAGACATCGTACCAGATGAAATAGCACAGGCCATTCGTTCTCTCCAAACGGGAAAGGCGATGGGCCCTAACGGCCTTCCAATAGAGCTATACAAACTACGACCAGATAAAATAGCCCCTCATCTCAGGGCAATGTTCATGGAGAGTCTTGAGAAGGGATTCCTTCCACAAGACCAAAGAATAGCCACTCTGGTAGTGATACCCAAAGAGGGGAAGCCCAAACATAGTTGCACGTCGTATCGACCCATATCGCTGCTGAATGCAGAGGCCAAAATACTTGCCAAATTGCTAGCCACCCGCTTGATTCGAGTTCTCCCTGAGCTTGTCCATCCGGACCAGTCTGGATTCATGCTGTCGAGAAACACGTCCCTGAACTTAAGGAGAGTGCATGGGGTGATGGGAAGGGTGGACACCATCATGGAAGACGCAGTGGTGGTATCCCTGGACGCCACCATGGTGTTTGACACCATACAGTGGTCATATCTTTTTGCTGTATTGGTGAGGTTGGGATTCGGTCCTAAATTTATTAACTGGGTCCGACTTTTATATACTGACCCACAGGCGCAAGTTGTAGTTAACAACAAAAAATCAGCTATATTTCATCTCCATAGGGGACGAGACAGGAGTGCCCGCTGTCCCCGCTGCTGTTTGCGCTCACACTAGAGCCCCTAGTCTGTTGGATCCGAAGGGACCCCATAATACAAGGGCTACGCTGGACAGAAGATTGGGAGGACCGTATATCGCTCTACGCAGACAATATTTTGTTGTATTTGGCCTCCCCAAATAGATCCCTGCGTAGAGTTCTTAACATCTTTACTAATTTTGGTACATACTCCGGGTACACTATCAATTGGACAAAATCGCTTTTTTTTGTGCTAAAGGGAAAACCACCGACCCTGCCAAAAGAATATCAACTTAGGATAACGACAGAGGGGTTCAAATATTTAGGAATTTTTATCACTGCGGATCCCAAATTATTTTACGAGTCTAACCTGCTACCACCATTACATTGGCTGAAGTGTGATGTTGAACACTGGAAGTCTCTTCCATTGTCGCTCTTGGGGAGAGCCGCATTGTTTAACATTATGTCGCTGCCTCATTTTTTATATATTCTTCAGAATTCACCTGCTCTAGTCCCCACATCGTACTTCAGACAGGTGGAAAGTGCACAGAGAACGCTACTCTGGGGAAATAGTCTGCCGAGAATCTCATTCCCGAAACTAGTGAAAAGCTGGTACGATGGTGGGATCGGTTTGCCAAACATCAAAAAATACTACTGGGCGGCACAACTAGCGGCCATTAATCACTGTATATATCTGCCCCCTAATGATCCGGGCTATGCCATGGATAGGTGGCTACTCCCCGGTAGCACCCACAAACGAGCACTATACTCAAAGCCCGCGAAATGCCCCTTGACGGGCCCCACAAAGCACTCTGTACAGGTGTGGCACTTGGTCCAGAAAAGTATGGGATGGGCAAAGACCATAACACAGATCACCCCATTATGGGATGCAGAACTATTGGGAGACCTCTGGAAAACGAAGGGATTTGATAAATGGGATATGATAGGGATCTCTCGGGTGGGCGATCTCTGGATAAAGGGAGAGGTGATACCCTTCACAACCCTCGAACAAAACTACGAACTTGCGGACACTGAAAGATTCCGATATCTGCAGGTGCGGCATGCTCTACAGGCAGCCATTCTGAAGGGAGAGACCCCTCCCGAGGCCTCTCCTCTCGAAGATAGTCTTTTGGACGGATACATGCCCAAGAAGGCAATTTCCCTGACATGCTTAAAATTGATAAATCACTCACCTGATCCTCTTTCACAACTCCGTGCAAAGTGGTAAAGTGACTTAGCAGAGTTCGACGAGGAGGAATGGATGGAAGCGCTAGCATCCCCAAGGGAGGGGGCAATATCCTCTAAGCTAAAACTGGTACAGCTGAAAATACTGCACAGAATTTATGTTACAGGGCCAACATTGGTCAAGATGGGATATAGAGATGAGTCTAGCTGTAGACGACTATGTGGCCGAGAGGGCACATTTTTTCATATAATATGGGAATGCCCCTTTATTAGTAGATATTGGAGAGCGGTTACCTCATGTATGGGGGAAGTTATGGGAAAGACAATAACAATGGAAACCAAGCGGTGTTTGTTAAATATATGGGAGCCAACGGACTTGGGTAGCAAAGAGAAAACGTGGGTGACGCTAGGATTGATGGTCGCTAAGAGGAACATTGCAAGGAAATGGGGAGTGCACACGGTCCCGACACTGAGGGAGTGGGAAGGTGACATGGATTGGTGCATGTTTCGAGAAAAAACAGTATACATATCAAAGGGATGCCCTAAAAATGGATGCAAATATGGGGGAAATGGAACGAATATAGGGGTAATATATGTGAGCCGCCCACATTACTGACACAGCCATCCCCGGAAGAACTAACACCCTAGCATGCTAACGTTCACTGCAAAGAAATTTTCACATAACAATATGGAACTGTATGTAATGTGTCACTGACTATCATGCTATTTGACCTATAATACATGTAAGCTGTGATGTTGTTTTTGGTTTACAATAAAAAGAATTACAAAAAAAAAAAAAAAGTTCTCTTACCCTGTGCCCTGCAAACCTCAAACTTTGCCTAAAATGACACATATTTCTTGAATTTCTGTGACAGAATCTGCAAGGATCCATAACATTTCTACCACCCAGCATTCTACCACTTGTCCCAATAAAAACACTACCCCACTTGTGTGGCTGGGCCTACAGCTAGCCTGGTTTAATCCATTGGGGCATTAGGCCCACCCAATTGGGACAAACCTACAAACTCCCCAGAGGGACAGAAATACTTTAGTCCCATATGGCCTTGTACCAGGGTAGACTGCCCTCACCCCTTTGCTTATTTTTCAGTAAGTACAATCCCTGGCATACAGTGGCTTTTCTAGCGCCCGCTGGTCAGATTGAGGGCAGACCCCTCACTTTGCTTCTCATGGTTGGAAGAAAGACTGTAATGCCACGATTTGGAGTCGTTGCAAGGCCCTTTGGTCTCATGATGGGCCGCCACACCCCAGGGGAACAGATTGGGGGCAAAACCCCAATCTACCTCCAAAAGGGGGCAAAAATAATGTACTGCTCCCTTTTGGGGTGGGGCATGGCCCTATGCATGGTGAGACACCCCTCGCTCTTTGTTTAAAAAAAAAACCTTTCCCTGATGTCCAGTGGCTTTTCTGCTCCCCCCTCAGTGGGAGGGTGGGACAGAAAGACTGCAATGTCCTTTTTTTCACAATTCTTCCCTGGTATCGAGTTGGCTTTCTGTCCCACACCAGGGGAGGCAGATCGTAGGCAATCTGAATCCCAGTGACCCTTTTGGGGTGCAAAAATATCCCTGTGCATGGTGGGCTGCACCAACCCTGTAATTTTATTTTGTTTACATTCCCTGGTCTCTAGTGGGCTTTCCGCCCTTATATACGGTGAGGTGCAGATTGGGAGTAAAGACCCCATCCCTCCCCCAGGGGGCATCCAATCTGATACTGTTGGCAGGGTGAGGGTGGAGCACAGGCCCTTGCCCAAAGGGCTACTACTCCCCCCTACAAAAAATTCCTGGTGTCCAGTGTAAGGACCAGTCGATCACATCCCACTGTGATAAACCGGCAGTTTGCAGAGAAATGGAGGTATCACTAGAAAGATGAGTTTCTCAGCTTTTGAACGATACCTCTCTTTTGGCACAATTCCGTGGGAGCATGGAGAACGGGGCTAATTCAGCCACCTCCATGCTACCGGGGAAACTAGGAAGCAGTTTCCTCGGTGATAGTCCTGCCAATGGACAGGAAGATAACACCTTCTACTCCGGCGTGGAAGAGGCTCCGTCTCCGACCAAGGGAGTGTGAAGGGGGATGGGGGCAGTGCTTGAAATGGAAAAATTGAAGTGCAGGTACCGTGTACCAGAGTACCTGCTTGTTTCTGAGAAGTGCCGGTACTCTCCAATTAATAGTATTACGTCTTTCTTGAGAAGTGCAGGTACTCTCCCTTTTAAAATTAAAAAGTGTCAGTACTCAATACCGGCCCATTTAAAGCACTGGACCGGGGTACCGAAGTAGCACGCAACAGCTACTGCTCCAGTGCTGGGCCTGTGGATGTGATCTCTTCATCCTTAGCGCCCGGTTGTGAGTGCTTTGGACATGGAAGTTATGTCCAATCTCTCCGAAGGGGCTGGAACTGATCATTTTCAACGTATTTTTATTATTACGCATAACACTTCTCTGATGTTGTTAGTAAAACGTGTTATTATTCATTACTCAGACGTTGTGCAATGAATAAAGGGGGGCGAGCCAAGAAATTAACATAGAGAGTAGAGTCTAGCAAGCAGCTGACGTGCATATCTAAGTATTGGTAATGCCAATTGCTAAACAAGTATTGGTAATGCCAAATTGTCTGTATTTGCAGGACTGCAAAGTTTTCAGTTGGCTTATGTGTGACATTACCATGTTTGCAGTGCAGTTAGGACTGACACTACGGTGTCTTATGTGTGACACCCTAATAAGAGCAAATTGGGTCTAAGTTTTATTGCTAATTATAAAAAGACCTAATTTTTACAATGCAAGCGCTCGTCCAATGCTAATATTTAAGTTCAGATCCTGTACCTCTGTGTCCCTGGATGCATTCTCGCTTCCTGACACTTTCCCATATGTTTCACTCTCTATCCACCCAATCTGAGAGGCTCTCTGAACCTCCTGTGCTGGACCAACCTCACAGGTTGTGACAGTCAGTCATCTCTCTCCAGCAGCCTGAGGTTCTGCCGAAGAGGACACAACGCGAGCAGAGGAAAGGGGATGTATGGATTCCTCTTATAGGCTCCGGGCTAGACCTGAGAGCTGGACTCTCCACTCGAGAAGACATTTTGGTGTCTAATGAGAGAAGAAAAGAACATGCGCCAGTACTGAGCACACACTGCCTCTGTCAGCTTCTAAGCTTGATCCCATCATCAGGATGAGGCCCCTGTTCTGGGCTCATGCAACTGGAAATGACCGACTGAGAAACATGGTGCGCTGCGCCCTGCTGAAACCGTGGCACAAGTTAAGGGAGTCATTCAGGCGATCCAGTCTGGCTCTTCCTGGTGGCAGCGGAAACATCCTGCGCCGCGCCCACCAGCACAAACACCACATAGCACTCTGTGGGGGTCGCGTAGTGCCACCTTGTCTGGGCGGCCGTGCAGGAACAGGAGCAAACAAGCATTTGCAATGCAATAGGTCTCGCAACTGCGAGTTTTGGAGCTATTGGTATTGTAAATGGTATTGTAAATGACATTGCCTTTAATTTATGTTGTACAAACCAAAACATAAATAAAAGGCATTGTCATTTACAATGCCAATAGTTTAAACTTGCGTAAATGCGAGACCTATTGCTTTGCAAATGCTTGTTTCAGGAGGATTCCTCCTCGCAGGCCCCCAAATCCTGTTTCGTTTCTTCACTGTGCCAGTTTGTTGTCCCGCTCCCACATGCACTCCTGACGTTTTATTCGCACCCTCCCAACTGTGAAGCATTGTTCGCTTCCTGTCCAAAAGTGCTTGCAAAGGTGCAACATTGTCACAGTGACTGGTGGGTTTGAGAGGGGTACTAGGTATGTCCAGGAGGGGTAGCATCTTTGCAAGATTTTCTCTGTAAGTGCTGATCCCATAAATGCACTTTAACTTACTGTGTGTACATTTATCTTATGTAGCTATCCCCAAAATGTGACAGGGGTGGGCCAGTGCTCAATTTGTAAAGAAATAATTGCCAGGGCTCTCGCCAGGAGGCCACTGCAGCTTGCACCACCCATTGCCCCTGTCAAAATTGCCATTACATTTCCTGCACAACTATTAATCATCAGACTGCTACCAGTGTGACAATTCAGACTGTTAGAGGCCTCCACAGCTATAAGAATGGTTTGGGCTGCAGGTATCTGTTGTTTTTAATGTATAATGAAATAATAAAACTATTGTTCTGCTTATCTCTAAATCACACAAACAGCGCCACCATGTGGCAGACTGTGATAAGTGCCGATGTTGACAATTAATTGCTGGTGTCGAGCACCGTAAACTACTGCCTCAAATTAAGCACTGGGTGGGGCCCTCCTGGGTCTATGTTAGACATCCCTCGCTGAGGAGTTTGACATTCTGAAGTTATCTGGGGGGCCAGCAGAGCCTGTGAGCCCCGATAAAATGCAGGGAGTATTACTGCCCCAGAGTGCACCTTGTGGGGGCAGCTACTGAGTGTTCCTGAATGGAGAGACCAGCTGATGTACCAGGAGAGGATGTGCCAGGAGGCGGGAGCTGTACCTCCTGCAATGGAAGCCACCCCCTTCCAGATTCTTCTAGCCAGGGAGGTAGGGCAGGGAGCCTAGGAAGAGCACTCTAAGCTCGCTCCCCCACTTGGTGATGGTGTGTTAGAACACATAGTGACTTGAGAAGTCTGGGTGTAGTACATCCCACTGGTAGTTTGTGTTACTGACTTATTCCTAGACATTTAAACTCACATTTAACCCTGAAGTATAAGACACCCTGCATTGGAGAGTTTCAGTGAGGAGCAGTTGGCAAAGTGGTGACACTTAATAATAAAAAGTCCCTTGAATTGTAAAGCAATAAGCAAATATAATGCACCAACTTGACATTTGTACGGTGTTCCAACAGTGCACATGTAACACCTTAAGCACATTTTATGAATGTGATATATCGCCCTTATAAATCATCTGTGCTTCAGGAGTCATTATATGTGTATAAGGATCAAAACTGCCACAGGCACACACATCACACACTCACACAGTTATCTACAAGCATCAGACATCCACAAGCATCAGGCATCAGACATCCACAAGCATCAGGCATCAGACATCCACAAGCATCAGGCATCAGACATCCACAACCATCAGGCATCCACAGGCATCAGACATCAGACATCAGGAATCAGACATCCACAAGCATCAGACATCAAGCATCAGACATCCACAAGCATCAGGCATCAGACATCATACATCCACCAGCATCAGGCATCAGACATCATACATCCACCAGCATCAGGCATCCACCAGCATCAGACATCAGGCATCAGACATCCACAAGCATCAGACATCCACAAGCATCAGACATCCACAAGCATCAGACATCCACAAGCATAAGACATCCACAAGCATCAGACATCCACAGGCATCAGACATCCACAGGCATCAGACATCCATCAGGCATCAGACATCCATCAGGCATCAGACATGAGGCATCAGACATGAGGCATCAGACATCAGACATCCACAAGCATCAGAGAGCAGGCATCCACAAGCATCAGGCATCAGACATCCACAATCATCAGACATCAGGCATCAGACATCCACAAGCATCAGACATCAGGCATCAGACATCCACAAGCATCAGACATCAGGCATCAGACATCCACAAGCATCAGACATCAGACATCCACAAGCATCAGACATCCACAAGCATCAGGCATCAGACATCCACAAGCATCAGGCATCAGACATCAGGCATCCACAAGCATCAGGCATCCACAAGCATCAGACATCAGGCATCAGACATCCACAAGCATCAGGCATCAGACATCCACAAGCATCAGGCATCCACAATCATCAGGCATCAGACAGGCATCAGACATCCACAAGCATCAGACTTCAGATATCAGACATCAGGCATCAGACATCCACAATCATCAGGCATCAGACATCCACAATCATCAGACATCAGACATCCACAAGCATCAGACATCAGACATCCACAAGCATCAGACATCAGACATCCACAAGCATCAGACATCCACAAGCATCAGGCATCCACAAGCATCAGGCATCCACAAGCATCAGGCATCAGACATCAGGCATCCACAAGCATCAGGCATCAGACATCCACAAGCATCAGACATCAGACATCCACAGACATCAGGCATCAGACATCAATCATCATACATCAGGCATCAGGCATCAGACATCCACCAGCCACGTGTGAACTCACTACTGTCACAGAGTACACGGCGTGCACGACATCGCAGCCGAAGAGGGAAACGTGTTGCAGGACATGTTCAAATACCATCAGCGCGTCTTAAAGCGTCTAAACCGTTTCACTCAAATCTATTGTTCTTCAGAATGCAGGAAAACACCGATATATGTTTTGGCGGGATATATATACTCTTTATCTACAATGATGAAAATACTGAGTCCCTTTTACATTCCCACACACACGGCATGTCTGCCTTCACACACGGCACAGACTTCCCTGGATAAAAGCATGGGTAATTATAAACTTGGCTTGTCATTTAAAAAGGCGGTCGAGGGCTTTTGAGCGTGCAGCAGCAGTTCTTATGCTGATGTGAACTCCGGTGACAGACCTGGCCGCGAGGACGAGTCGCTGGCAGACAGAGCCGTGAATCACCGGAAACCGGGGCTGCCTCGGGGGGCGGGTGACACGAAGCAGCTCTGGGGGCTATTCCGCAGGGGCGCGGGGGAGTGGGGGCACATGAGGCTTTACAGGTACTAAGTGGCCCCCATCCTTTCTCTCCACGCACACGTGCTTCCTGTCTCAGGGAGACAGTGGAACATGTAAAAACCCTCGCCCACAGCGAACAAGTAGCCTGAGCATAATATTCACCTTCCAGAGCTCCCCGCGGCACCTCCAATGCTGTACTGCTGAATTTGGCTAAAGAGAATGGCAGCAGGGGTGCTCCCTGTCAGCTGCAAGATAAAGCAACGAGGAAGCACAGAAGTGGATGCCTGCTTGTGCCCCGGGGGGACTACTGAGTGCACGCTCGAGCCCGAGCGTATGAATGCTTTTACCGAGGCAAGTTAATCGCACTTAGCCCAGCATCCATAAACGGTGTGAGAAATACTGAATGCCTCCAAATGAACTCCAGTAGAGTGAATGCTTACAGGAAATAAAGTGAACAGAGGCAGAAACACTACAACAGACCCCGAGCCAAATTAACAAGCCCTGTGGAGTGCGCCGTGAGCAAGAGACGCCGTGCGCGTGCACATCGGCTGTCCGGGCAGCTGAAATCGTCTGAGCGACGTCAGTTGCGTGGCGCATGGGCGGCGCATGGAGCGCGCGGCCGGAGGTGTCCGGGGCTCCCGTGAGCTGAGGGAGCCCCGTGTGTTGGAGAAGTGAGGCGGGAGCCCACCCCGCAGAGGGAAGTCCGGCGGGAGCCCACCCTGCCTTCGTGAATGCCGCATGGTGCGGCCGGAGCAAGATTCAGCGCTGAGTCCCCACAAGAGCCGGTGAGTGGGGTTGAGCGGGAGGCATGCTGGACGCCGCGCCTGGACAGGACATGTGCACGCGTATGGTGCGAGCAGGAGTTGTAAAAGACGCGAGCCATACGCGTGCACATCTCCTGTCTGTTAAGCTGAGCACAGACAGTCTATGTGCACGCGTACGGCTTGCGGCATTATTACAACTTCTGCTCACACCATACGCGTGCACATCTCCTGTCCAGGACTTGCCGTACGCGTGCACCTGTCCTGTCCCGCATCGGAGCAAAAGTCGGCAACAATAGATCTTGCATAGCGAGCAGCGCTTTGCGCTTCATCGCTAGGCGAGACCTAAAAAAGAATAGATGCAGTAGTAAGAACCATAAGCCTATTACACGCTACCTACACCACTGTGATGCGCTCAGGGACCCTTCAAACTTAAGGCATCTGACACTAAGATACACATATTGTTCTGCAAACACTTGTTTGGTTCAAATTAATGCAAACGTACACATACCCAGAATACATTAATACTTCAAGCTTTGTCTTAGGTTTACTGTAAACAAGGACGTGCATGTTGTCTGTGTAGTCAAAAGACTTGGTTCAGCCCTTGACTCTTCTTCACCACACTGTTTTTTTACCACATCACTTCCAACTCCCTGTTACTCAGTGTTTTCCTTCTTTGAAAATTGATAGTCGTATTTAACAGGCTATGCCCTGTACTGAGCACAATTTAACAACAAGCAGAGCGTATGCAAATATTAAAATTGTGCCTGACTTTGTAAAAGACATCTCTCTCAAAGGTGTTTAACAATGCATGCTTGACTCTGTATAGTGCACTTGTGTGTGATGTAGCCTACATGTTTTGACAGTAAAAAAGTGATTAGATTGGCTTACAATTAATAATCTCATAGTTATTGCCAAGTAAAAGAACGGGAAAATATGCACTTTATTAAAAATGTATTACACTGGGACCCATCAGGAAATTTACGTGTTAGAAAGGGTTTAAAAGACGTCCCTTCCGATTTAAATTTCAGTTTGTTAGAATCGTCCGATCATTGACATTTTAAAAATACAAACACCTTTGCAATTTATCAATTAACAAAAATCTCACCGTTCACTGTAACAAATATACAATATAGCATGTATATAATAAACACTGCGGAAACACTGAGAAAGACTACTTCGTGTGCATCACGCAGGTCGCTAGATTGCCCATGATTGAAGAAAATGGTGTTAAACACCTAATGAGTGGCACTTTACTGGAGATGCCGTTCTACGAAAAGCACTACAGACGACACCGCATTTGATAGGCTTTTGAAGACAATAGCACAAAAACACGTCATTCTTTGGGCTGGCCCTTTAACAGCCACTACACACATAGCAAGTTCACTGCCATGTCTCTTGGTTAGTACTCTATTTTTACACAGATCACATTTTTATACATAAAACGCAAGGAAACCAATACATACGTGGTCCCATTGCCTTCATTAGTGCTTGCATAATTAGTTACAGGACACGGACAACAAACATTGAAGAACGAATTTGGAAGGCACGAACATGATTAACATGTATTTACTTGACTAGAATGATATTACTGCGGAACCCTTGCAGGAGACTGCAAGGAGAACACGAATCCAGGCTCAAAGGATTTCGACAAATGAAATATTTCAGGGCTCTGAACGTTTATGTTGAGTTATGTTGGCACAGCAATCACGCCGACGTGACTCGCTAATGGAAAACGTCGGTCTGAACACCTCAAATCTGCTGACCTTCAAAGCTGCTGCACGGCTTTTAAGCGGCTCTGCGCGGCCTCAAAAAACCACATTTTTATTTCCAATCCAAAGCTATATCTGGACTCATAAAAAAATCCACTGCAATCCGCGTTCCGGCCAGAAAATTGCAGTCAGCGCACGTTAAAATGATTTTCTAAATGCGCCAAATCTATTTAAATGCGCATTTAAACCCTGTCCACATAACAATAGGTGTACTAACGTGTCTTCAACCTTCAACAAAGGCCACCTAGAGCTGGAAAAGACAAGCAGACTCCGAGACTGCTGACGCCCTGCAGGGTCCCCGGGAGCTTCCGAGATGATCTGGAGCCGACATGGGGAGGAGAGAAAGTGAAAGCGTGCTGTGTTGAAACGCCGCATGCACATCTCCTGTCCTGTCCGACGCGTGCACATGTCCTGATGATCTGGAGCCGACGGGGGAGGGAGGGGAAAGTGAAAGTGCGCCAACGCGCGCAGCTGTGTTGAAACGCCAGCCCTACGCGGGGACAGGAGATGTGCACGCGTACGGAGTGCACATCTCCTGTCCGTACGCGTTATTAGAATCAAAGCAGCCAACTGCCCCATAAATACACGCCAGCCCTCTGGACATAGGCTGGAGTTCCCTGGCATATTACTTACCTCCTGTCTCTCAAATCAGGGTCTTACAGTCCCAGTAGACTCTTCACTGCTTTCGACCCTAAAAGTACTTCAACAAGCTGAAGACACGCCGTGAGCGTGCGCATCGGCTGCCTGGACAGGAGATGTGCACGCGTATGGTGCGAGCAGGCGTTGTGATAACGCCGCGAGCCGTACGCGTGCACATCTCCTGTCTGTTAAAGCTTCGGCACAGACAGTTGATGTGCACGCGTGCGGCTTGCGGCGCTATTACAACTCCTGCTCGCACCATGCGCGTGCACATCTCCTGTCCCGCATCGGAGCAAAAGTCGGCAACAATAGATCTCGCATAGCGAGCAACGCTTTGTGCTGCATCGCTAGGCGAGACCTAAAAACAAAGGGCTAGATGTATGAAGCCATTTTGAGGGCACAAACGGCCCGATTCACAGAATCAGGCTGTTTTCAAATGCATAAAGTAATTTCCAAATGTACATAGCCCAAATTGTGATTTGGTAACCTTTTAACGAATCGCAATTTGGGTTTTGAATCGGTATTTGGAAGGGGCTTGTTTAGGACGTCCCTTCCAAATACCAATTTGCATTAGTATGTACGAAGGCTTTGCATGCGAAATTCAGTCGCAAAACATTCACACTTTACCTCCAACTCAAAGTTGGAGGTAGCCCATTGGCAAATGGGAAGGGGTCCACAAGGGGCCGCTTTCCCTTTGAGATGGTTGAAAAAAAAATTTTTAAGAGCAGGCAGTGGCCTACTCTTTAAAAAATTAAACTTAAAAGTTTCACTTTTTTCTTTTTCAACGCATCTTATTTTCCTGTAAGGAAAACGGGCTGCGTTTAAAAAAAGATTGCTTTATTTAAAAGCAATCACAGACATGGTGATCTACTGATCCTAGCAAGCCACCATCACTGTGATGGTAGCAAATCGTAGTGGGTCACAAATTGCAACCCGCCTCATTAATATTCATGAGGTAGGTCTATTTGCGACCCACTGCAAATCGCTGTTTAGGGAAAAGGGGCTAAATAACTCCTTTGCACATTAGTAATAGTGACTATCAAATAGCGATTCACAAAAATCGTTATTTGGTAATCGCTATTACTATTGTTCATACATCTAGTCCAAAGAGCAGTTCACTGGGCCAATCTCTGTATCTTGGTGACGGAAAACATCAAAAGGCGCCGGTTACCCATGAGGCTGTGTGTGGATCCTGCCTCTCTGTTATTTATTTTGTTTTCTGACGCCCGATGGCCACGCGGCCCAGAGAGGTGGGGCTTTGATCAAATTTGCTCCTTGAGGCTGAACACTGAGGAGGCTATATTCTGGGTATAATGTTACAGTGTAACGGTTTGGACACTTATTTGAGCCTGAGAAAAGGTCACGCCTCAGAGTGAGCTCATAATTGAGGCGCTGGGCAGCCAGCAAAATCACGTGCTGGAAGTGACTGCTTTTATTAGTGCCTTGTCTGTTCCTTGGGAGCTATGATATGGGTGACTAATGCATTTTAGTGCAGTGAGGCAGACACCAGCACTAAAATGTGTTAGTCTCACCCCTGATGCGTTGTACTGGGCAAGGATGTGAGTGTAGGACAAGCAAAGCACCTAAGATTGATAAAAAAAAGCTTTCTAATTTTGTGCAATGTTTGATTTGGTGGAGTTCATATATTGTCTATATGTTTATTGTCTATGACAGACATCTGGAGCTACTGAGAAAGTAAAAAACAGGATCATGTATCATACATGAATGATCTACTTGAGAAGTGCACATAGCACAGATGGTGTGAATGAAGCTGCAGGGAAAATAAACATCTCAGGAGTGCAGAATGTCTTGGAAGAATGATTTTAACCTCGTCAGCTAGGCAGAAGTATCAGTGTTGCATGACTTTTGTTCATGTTAACAAGTGTTTCGCAAACAAAGAAGCAAAATATACAGCTTTTAATGTTCCTTTCATAGCATGGCAGTGAGACTGTTAAAGGCTGACAGAACTCGCCACATTTTGAAACATCACGCAGCAACAGCTGTACAGATGTGTTATTGGAACGATCACTCTTGCAAAAATAAACATTCTTCCCTGCTTAGAAAGATTTAGTTTATTTTTTAGTGCTTAAAACAAACCCATGGGCTTTTTAAAGGACGTTTTCAGAAGAGTCATTCAATTGGGGTATATCACTTTTGTAATTAAAAGTCTTAATGCTGCGTTCAAGCAGGAAGAATGACAAATCTATCCATGGTGAAACCCATGGGCATCATTTAGGGGTCCTAGTTTGCCCCTTGTTACCCCTGGCACTGCCTTTGTGACCCCTGGCCTCAGAGGTGGCAAAATCAGTGCCGAGAAGACAGGAGTGCCTCGCATTATCAGAGTCAGGCTCTGACCTCGTTTTCTGCTCATTTTTATTACATTAATAGTGAATAATAGCGTATTATTCACTATTAATGTAATAAAAAGTGGAGCAGCAAGAGCTGGACCTTCACTGGCATCTTGGATAAGAAAAATAAAATGGGTTTAATGTATGTTGTGTGCGTGCATGTGGGTGAGAGTGGGTTTGGGTGAGAGAGTGTGTATATGTGTGAGCATATATGTTTGTGTATGGGATCGTGGATGTGTGTGTGTGTGTGTGTCAAAATGAGTGAGTAAGCATAAGTGATTCAGAGTAAGAGTGAGTGAGAGAGTGCGAATGAATGATTCAGGGTGAGAGTGAGTGCAGAAGAGTAGGTGAAAATGAACGAGTGCAAGTCAGTGCTAATGATGGAATGAGTGTGCATAAGTGAACGTAAGTGAGCATGTGTTGCTATGCTTTCAGATCCGCCGTTGGACCTGGCATGCTTCTTGGCTTATAGAAGCACCCATGACAAAATGTTGGCACTGGAATACTGGAGGCAATACTTGCATATGGGATACCCTCGGCAAAATGCTACTGCTGGTGCTCTGTAGGTACATTTTGGCATGGAGAACCCATGCAGAAATGCCAGCGCTGGCCTCCTGGAGGAAATTCTTGGCATAGATGGCACCTGTGCAAATTGCTTGTGATGGCACATTAGAGGAAATCCGTGGCATATGGCAAGACAACTTTGGCCAGGTCATGGGGCCATCCATGACATATTAGACATAACCTTTGACATAAGGGACCTCCATAGTGCAAGAGAAGCAGTATTAGGAAAACTGTGGCACTGGCATATTGTATGTAACGTTTGGGAAAAAGGGGCCACCTTGGGAAAATGCTGGTCCTAGCAATGGAGGTCATTTTTGACATAAGGGGGCACCCATTGGACATTTTTAAAACATAATTGGGTGAACTCTTGTGGACTGTCAGATTTCAGAAGCTTGGCACACCATGAAAGTACTTGAATATTTATTTTTAGTGAGTGTTTTTTAGAGCCTATGGCTTTTTTAGCAAATTTATGTGAACATTTTGCATTAAAATGCACTAGTAAAGCCCATTTGTTTAAACATTTTCTCAGGGAAGAGAACCCCCCCCACCTTTGTTTTCCTCTAGAAGAATATATATTAATTATGCAATTATGTAACTTCAGCAATGTTAATTATTGTGATGTCATCAGTATTAAGGTTATGTGACATCACTTCTTGAGATGATGCAAGTTCAAAGATCATATGATGTCACTTCCTGTGACGTCATTAAGGTCAAAGGGTATATGATGTCACTTCTGCTACACCTGGCTTTTTGGTGAATCGACATCCATGGTGAAACCTAAAAGTTCTTGTGGGCAGGTCAAGCACAGAGTAGGGAGGAAAACTACGAATCAGAGCAATGCTTTTAAGATCGATACAAAAGCCATCTAATGTTGAGCAAGGATTGGCTGTGTGGCGTATTGTATGCAATGCTGTAGTGGTCTGAAGCAAGCAAGACTGCACACATTTGCACAATTACTTGCTGCAGGCTACTGGTTAGAGCAGTAAACGTCTTGCAGAAGACTAGCTTGAGCAGAAAATGTATTTAAGGAAGCATTTTCTCTTCAAGTCAGTCAGTTCGCTCGTACCTCGAGTGACTTCATAACGCAAGGTATACCTTTGCATATATTTTTCATTTGAGATACTCCAAAGTGCATTTTATGCAATTTACGCTTATTTTGCCACAATTTTCCCAAAACGTTTGTGACATTTTTGGGGAAAAAATGACATCCGCATACCCTACTCAGAAGGTGCACGCGTACAGTTGTGTCTACATGCAAAACAATGCTTCCATTTGGAGAGAAAATGGGAAAACGAAGGTGCCAATATATGTTTCATCTAACCCTGAATGTGTAGAATATCTGCCTACAGAAAGACTGCAGGTGCATAGCTAGGGGGTAGCAGAGTATGTATAGAATTCTATCATTTTCATGGTGTGCCGTGGGTACTCTTTGGGGTTTTGTGAATCCCAAAAAATGAAATGAGTAAATCGCAAGTTGTAGGCATTAGTATATAATGTGTAGTTATGCACTTTTTTGTTAAATTCTGCCCATTTTGAGATTAAATAATTGAATACTAAAAATGTTCTATGCTGCCACATGCCAGTCCAAAGAGATGCAAAATGTTGCATCTTATTTAATTTCAGTTTTGTCTTTAAGTGTGAAAATGTGATTTTTTTTGTGACAGCTCCACTTAACAAATAAACGACAAGGTGCACAGTTTATGTACCAAGGAAATAATAGGACAAAAAGTATATGGCCGCAAATGCACTCAACATTTTTGGTCTGATAGTAAAAAAAATAACTACATAGCTAGGCTTGTCAGGTATTTTTTTTGTTTTGTGGGGATGTCCCAATCCGGACACACAACCTTCTGCACACATCTGGCTACTCATAAAAGAACTTGCTTTCACATATTCCAAGGCACCATTCAGGGAGGGGGTTTAAAATAAATATTGTTTCTGCTGAAAAGTTTTTAAATCGGGTTATTATTGGCAAACCACCCAGTGTCACAAGGCTCCCCGAACTGCTGCTGTCACCTATGCTTACATCTTGCTTCTAAGTTCTGAAGTCTGTTGATAGCTGGGACGAGCCGCGTGCACTTCAGACAAAGATTAACCAAGAGGCATCAGTTTATGAGCAGCCTTTGCCAAGAATTTGAGCCGGTGGTTTCCGGTGCTCAGCACCGCCACTTAATTATCAACACTGGCGCTTTCATGAGCATCAGTTAAGGAAACATTAATTTACTGGGAGATTAAGTGATTTGCCCAGAATCACAGGCTGTTGAGCCTACACCAAGACTCAAACCTGGTTCCCCAGCTCCAAAAGTCTGCAGCTCTGGCCATTACGCCCTATCCTCTCCCCACTTTCAGGGTTAGTAGCTGGTTCTGTTTTAGGCAGCGCTAACAGGAGTAATGGGCTGGTGCAAGCTGCTTCCTGACCAGAGCCCCAGCACTTATTTTGTTTTTGTAAATTAACCACTGAGTAATCAGGAATGTAATCAGTGTTCTTTCAAATCCAGACACCCCACGGATGTTTCCTGAAAGGATCAAAATCATGAATAATGCTCTTTTGTTCACAAACACGCTGATGTAGTTTTGCAGACTTCTGACACACTTATTTTTAAATGATGAACAACGCTTAACTGTGTCGCTCTAAAGTGCCATGTCGCTCTCTCTCGTTTTCTTAATCCCAACAATAACCAGATTTAGCAGGTCTGTGTTTGTACTGGGTAGAGGGGTGACATTTAACAAAGTACACAACGTTGTCTTGAGGCTTCTCAGTTTATTGATTGAACATATTTGTATCTCACAGGCATGCCTTTTATGGGCTGGCTTGATAGCACAACTGTCACCAGGCAATTATGTGAGAATCACTAGAGAGGGTCTTTGGTCCCGCCTACATGACAGGAGACAGGAGTACATGTTTTGGTTTGGCCACGTTGTGTGCTTCCACAAAAAAGTGCTTGCCCTCCACACAGCTGTGATAATTTGGTTTATTTATCCATCTGCCTGAGGTTGAACATTCAAGGGCGCACATGTCATTGTAATGCTATTAAATTTGAGGAGGGCGATTATTAACCTACAAGGATGTTTAGTTCTAGCTTGGCAGTGCAACTGTCACCTGACAATTTAACCTACACCAGTATTATTCTATAGTTCTTTGCTTTCACACAAATGCATATCTTTTGCCATGCTATTTACTTGTAATGCTCACACATTACTTTATAACATTACTTTAAAGCTAGACCTCTTGGTATTGCCAGTGCTTGTTGCCAACATTATAATTTACGGTTCAAACTTCTTGTCTCCTCTTTTCTCAGGTCACTATGCAAGCTTTGTCCTCCCAGCGGTGCCCCTCGGAATGAACAGAAGAAGGTATCTGGTGAGTAATGGGGAAAAAAGAAAGTTTAAAAAAAAATAGTATTTTTCTCAGATCCAGGTCTGATGGCTTAGTGGACTAATGCGTCCACTGTAGGGGCATGTGTCTGACCTCATGGTTGCAGGTTCAAATCCCAGTGGGTCCACTCAGCCTTTTATCCTTCGGAGGTCGATAAAAAGAGTACCATTGAGTTGGGTAACAATAAACATCTGTTATTCAGCGCCAAGATACCCTTGGGTGAACGTGCGCTTTACAAATAAACGTTATGTCAGGTAAGTTTCCTGTGTGCTTTATTCCTGAGGCCTGAGTTTAGAACATTGTCAGTCTCTTCCAGGGTAGGTCAGGTAAGCGTAATCCAACCAGTTTTTGTATGGAGAAAAATTAGGTAGCTAAATGTATGCCCTACAGCGAAGACAAAACAGGATGTAAGTAAAAAAGAAAATAATAATCCTTAACCTCTACGGTTAATCTGAGGTGTTAGCCATTTCTACTTTTTCTAACTTTTATACTTAATACTACTCTGTCAGGCGGGCGGTTCATATGGGTCCAAGTGTAAGGAGTCCTGGCTCTTGTGCCATATATCATGTAAAGTGCTTTGACACTCTTGGTTCAGACTATTTCTAGTGCAAACATTTTTTATAACTATCCATTAAAACAATGTATTCCAGTACTCAGCTGGTAACACCTTTACAAATACCTCTCAAAAAGAATAAATCCTTGTTACCAGGAAACTTTAAGTGACTCCATCAATCAAACCTATTCTGGCTCCCTAGCATCCTTTACATTTGCTGATTAACTGATTGTATCAAATGTACCTTTCTTTCAGGTAACCGCCCGCCTGGCAAGAAGACCAGTTTCCTCCTGCGCTGCCTGTCTGTACATTGGCGTCACAGTTCAAGAGACCCTCTCTTTCAGCCGGATAAACCTGAAGGTGCATTAACCATTGAGGGACAGTTTTCGCCCCCCAACAAAATGTATGATAATTGATTTTATAAAATTTAAAAAGCATAGACACGTTGTTCCTCCACAGAACCAGCACACTTCGACTTCTGAGCCTGGGGTCTGGTATGGCTCTAAGAGCCGGTACACGAACTGAGTCATGAAAATATCTGGTTTGCAAATCATGCAACAAACCTCATGTAAAAATATGATAAAGTCTCTTCAAAATGGTGTATTTTTAGCTTGTGGAAGCATTGCACCCCAGTGCTTCAGTTGATATCACTGCATGTAGCAGTATTTATTAAAAGTGATAGTTTTTAGGTCTCGCCTAGGCAGCGCGCATGCGCTGCTCTAGAAGGGCCTTTAGCCATCGGTCTTCACTTTTCAAGCACTGCACTCGTGCTTGTGGCGGCATCCACCTTGCGGGAGCGAGCAGCGGCGCGCCACAAGCATGAGTGCAGTGCTTGAAAAGTGAAGACTGCTCTCCAAAGCGCGCGCGCGCGCACCACTCACGGGCTGACCTCCTGCTCCCCCTCTCTCTCACAACCTCATCTTCGTGAGCAGGCAGGCTCACTCGTTATCATTAATGCCCACCCAGATTCATCTTCGTGAGTCTTCGTAAGTCAAGTTGAATGGACGTAAACGCATTGCACCTCTGTGTTAAACGCACGCACCCCACTGGGCGAAGGTGAACTCTGGGGACTACAACCACGTGGTGACAGTGTTCACGTGCCCCTGCTATTGAAACTGTCTGATCTGACGCGCACACGTGCATCTGAAACAATTAGACACAATCTAAATTCTGATGACAAGTGAAATGGGAACCACGTGGCCCCTCTGCACACAGCGCTGGCTGTTCACTACCATTATTGTGACGTGTTAGTAGCTCTGGCCTCTCGGAGCTCAGGACGCAGTGCAGCAGTGGGAACATGCCACTCACTGTACTGTGACGAGTTTTCAGTGTTCACAAGAACTGTCAAGTTGCTATACTCAGAGTGAGCGCATACTGCTGGGGTCAGTCGGATGACTTGATTTGCCCAAGGTCACACTAACTCTCATTCGAATTAGAGTTTAGGCATTTCTAGGTTCGCAGCTAGATAACCCACAAGACTTCTTTGGCAGTGGAAAGTCATCTTTGTGTTTCTTGTTCAGTGCGGCTATTGTATGTGTGGTATGCATCTTGGTACATTGTAGGACTGTTTTGCCTGCTAAATCCCAGTTTATGGTTGTGTGTTGATAAATGCGCCGCAACGTTTTATTCTGAAACTTGTGCTAAGCGCTGCTGTTGTCATGGTAGGCGCTGTGCGAGTTTACGTTTCCATGATTAGCACATTGCAGCACAGGTGGGCAGATGTCATAAAATATGCCCCGTTTCAATAATCTGTGATCACGGGGGTTGCCAAACACCCAGCGGCAGACCTAGTTAATGTTGTGGTGATCTGCGCGCCCTTCGTAGCACGTCCATCCCGCTGAGCACACATCACTACACCTGTATTCCAAGGGACTGCAAGACACATTCTTTATTGGAGAATCTCACGAACAGCTGCGCTCGTTTCCTATTTGATATATGGAAGAAAACTGTTTGTATCCATGGTTGTCAACAAGTTGAAACCACAAGAGGGCGCTATTAATAAAGACGTTAACCGAAGGAGCTCTTTAAATACTATACAAACGCTCAAGTGTGTAATAGATCATTTTCTGAAGATTTATCCAGTTGAAGTCAATCAGTTTGCAGCAGAAATGCATAATCACGCTGCAAAATCATCAGCTTTTTACACATCCGTCATCAAAAAGTTAAAACGCCATACGAATAGATGTGGAAAACAGATTTGCCAGCAGTAAAGCCTACTGCACCCTTCATTCTTTGTCCCGCCCAGTCCCCCAAGTTACCACTCACTTCTGTACGAAACATTTCAGATTCAATCAGTGCATTGCCGTAGCAAGGGTGCAATGGTCTTTGATGTAAGGATTGTAATGGAAAAACAACCAGAACTGGCCTTTCACGGCCCGAGCCCTGGTTCAACTGCACCTGCTGCACCAATGATAACTAATCATCTGAACCTGTGGCAATTGAACTATTTTAATTCCTTTTTGGGGTTCACATCTACACCCTCTCGACCAGTGCCTACCCAGTTAGCTTTACAACAGCACTAGAAAGGAAGCTGCATAACGTCCGACAAGAACTTTGGAGCAGCTCATGTTATAGCGTGAGTACTGATGGAGCAAGGACTCACAAATGAGACTTGCTCGGATGCAATCTTCTCAAAAGTATTAATATTAAACTTGTATTGTTTGTACTAATAACTGCACACACAAATATAAATAGCAAGGAAGCTTGCTTATGTGTTTAAACTAACAAGTAACGCTTGTCTATTCTAAAATGGCCGCTAAATCGCGGGAACTTCACTGCACATGTCTCAACCATATCACGTGGTGTGACGTCTTTCTTTGCTTGGTGGGAAATTCTTGCTTCTGCGCAGTGTACATTAAAATGGCTGCTTCATGTTTTCACGTGCTACAGCTTGCTCTTGTGTTATAATTAAACTGTGGTATTCTAACACTACTAATGCGGGATAGAATTTATAAATAAATGGGAATAGAGTAGAAAGAGTGGGTATTCAGTGAAACATTTTATTTGGGATTTTAATACTTTCTTCTTTGACTTTTATTAGTTCGTAAATTGGGCCTGGGTTTGGTGAACTGAAAACTCGTGTGACAATGGTTCTGCGCATGCTCCCTGAAAGGCTGCCCAGAAAGAAAAGGATGAAGTCAACCTGGACGTCGTCCAAGGCCGTGACCTGATGGCCAATATTGCTGTACACATGAATGTCCCCACTAATATGCAACAATGTACCTGAAGAATGTATAAACTTTGTCGTGAGACGGGTGGGAAATAAAGCAAATGTATTAAAAGTGATGGGCGGTATTTTAAAACAAAAGGCTTTAAGAAAAATGAATTAAATCAATATGGTGTGAGGATCAACCCCCTGTCCCTGTCCAATCAGAAATAGTGGTCCCATAATTCTGCAACATTTAGGGGAGGTACATGGGCGTAGAAGGGTATAACAGATATAGAATTAGCTAATTAGCTAGCACAAGCATTAGCGCAGCACACAGACGGAGGTGATGCTAGCACGAACTAGAAGGCAGAGGCATAGGCTCCAGACGTAGAAGCTGATCGATTGCAGACTGAACCGCTGTCCAGAGAGGTACTGAGGTGGGGCGGCGGAGTACCTTAGAAGGAAGACACCGGAGAAATCGAGGAGAAGCGAAGTACCAGAGACGGGAACGACGCAGGCGTCGTAGATAGAGAGGTCACCGGTCCTGTCCTGATCCGGGAGGAGGTCTTTGCTCTTCATCCTTCCAGGGTCCTATCTTATCCAACTCCTTGGCCAAGGGGTTTGGTTCTCGCATATTAGGTAAATATAAATGCAAACCTTAGTTGCGCTGCTGTCTCTATCTTCTCCTTTCCTATAGGGACCGTCATTGATCGATAATTGATTATTATGCTTCATCCTTGATGTGCGATTAAGTATCATGTGGTTCTGTATTTTACTCTGCTAAATCTTTAGATAAACATTTTTAAAACTTTCTGACTCAGTGATTATTTCAGGATTATGAATTGTAATGAACGTCACTCATTTTAAACTTCCCAATTAGCAAAGGATTCATTGGTAAGTCATTACTCTTCAATCAGAAAGTAATTGGTAGCAGGGATTTGATAAAGAGTACAACTGACCCACCAGCGGAAATTGCTAGCGTAGTATGAATGTATGGGCCCAAGTGAGTATTTTGTGTATGAATGCTCGTTGCTAGTAACCCGCTGGATCAGTTTTCTGGTTATCAGAGGATGGTTGTGCTTTGTTAATTGGGTAATGAGAATAATACTTCTATGAACTAACATCCGTTATTGTTTAAAGTTTGTTTTATGTTGTCCAGAATCCCCGGGGGAAATTGAATAGCGGATGGTAAGTGGAAGCCATACTGCAGTGAGGTTATCTGTCAGGCAGAAATAGTACTGAAAAGTTAAGTAGGGCTATCAGTACTTGTTAGGGACTCTATGCGTGTGAGTGACAGCCAAGGAATATGCTAGTGAAAATTTGATGTTATATTACCTAGAAAGGGTAACATTGAAGAAGTAGCAGGTATTTCTGAAGCTTGCGTGAAGAGTAGTATATGTATAGTAAACGGAAAGGTTTTACTAAGTGTGAGAGAAACTATCCTTTTCAATTTTAGAGAAACTGGCACGATAGCGAATGTTTTATGTTGTTACTGAATTTTAATAAAAGTGTAGAGAAAATAAAGTTTTGCGTACGATTTTGTAAAGGAGGGGTCAGTAGTCAGGAGTAGTACTGACGTCACAGGTACCGTGCTGGGATTGGTTGAAACCGCGAGGGACAGAGAAACGCAGATTGTAAAGGAGGGGTTGGCAGAAAAGACGTCACTAAAAGGCCGCGCTAGGATTGGTTCAAAGGCAAAAGTTAGCTGGAATCTGATTGGTTGTTACCATAGAAGCTGAAATCCTAGTGGATAGTGGAGATTGTATGTTAAAACGTGATCCGACTTTAATAGGAGTTCGTCCTGATAGGAGATTCCTAGGCTTTGCCGAATATAATTTCATACATCGAGATTTACCCAAAATGTACGGAGAAAAGAGGAAAATGTCAGTTCTACAAAAGATTAAGAATTATTTAAAAAGGATAAACCAATCAAAACTAGGGAAGGAATTATCATTCCACCAGCTAAAACGCCCGCTTCATTCATGATGATGGAGAGAGGTTATCATACTTGCGTATAGATAGAAAATTGGATGAAATATACCAAAAATGATGGAATACTAGCATTTCCCGAGAATGGTACTTTCAATGGGAGAATTCTTCAAAATTTGAGATTAAGAATGAATGACTTAGAACCCAGACCAAGGTTAACTCAATACGAAGCCTTAGAAGAGTGGGAAACTGAGGCATTTGAGTGTGACCGATCCAGAAGTAATAGGGGTTATCGGAGATTTTTTCCCAGATATCAAAATGAGTCAAGGGACGGTCAGATGAAACAGTGGAGAAGAGCGATGCTTACAGAAGGTCTGAATCCAATATTAATGGCAGAAGAATCATTAGGGAGTAAATGCACAGAAAAGACAAAACACTTGACTAGATTTGGAGATTCCGAAGATGAATTTATGGAAGATATATTAAAGAATCCACCACCATATCAGGAAGGGACAAGTGGATGCAGCCCAAGTACACCCTTGTTAAGGACACCTTTGGTACCACAAGTATTGCATGATTCACCAGTTAGTAGTGTACTTCACGATAAAGAAAAGGAAGCAATAGATAAAAATAGAGCAGAATTAATTCAGAAAGTAACACAGTTGAGTATTCATCCTGATTCATTGACCATACCTGTAACAATTGGTCCAGTGGTTCCCTTGTACGGTGACAAAGTAACTTATCCCAAACCTTTAGTTATGCCTACACCTGTGAATGTTCCTAAACCTGAAGCAGTAGTAATGGTTGAGGATCACTTTAGTGATTGCGAGTCTATGATTTCATTAATGGACATGCCCATTCGAGATTCTGTAAATAGTACCCCCAGAAGAGCTACACCTGGTTGCTCAAGAGATGTAAACATAGTAACCTCAGCAGGAACGAAAAGTGCCACATTAGTTACACCTGAAGATTTAGAAAGGTGGGCACAAGGATCAGATAAACAGAGTTCACCCCCAAAGATCATGGACATTTATGAATTAAAAGTTGAATTAGAAGAAATGATAGCAGGAAATGTAGGGGTAGATCGCCTAAATACCTACGATGAAGAAGAATTATTGTTCGTATGTAGGAGCATAACCAGAAATGTAAAAATATTTCATGAGAAATTATCAGATTTAGCTCAACAGATGGGAATTGAAATAGGGAAGTCAAAAGTATTACAAAAACCCTATAGAGCAGATTTTTCAGATAAGGATTTGGAAAACATGAATGCCTCTGGAAGAAAATTACAAGTAAAGGAATTAATGACAGTCTTGCAGAAATGGGGAGAACTAGATAAATGGAAGGTTAGATGGACAAAGAAAAAAGAAGAGGCCCGATACAGTAGAACAACTTCTGAATATTTAATGAAGGAAACAGGGAAAGGAGATCAAATGTACCCGATGCGAGAAGTTCCAGGAGGGGGATATGTACATGTCCCATGGAGCAGACAGGATATTTTGTCATTTACGAATGATTTCCCAAAGTTGAGGGAAAAGCCAATTGAATGGTACAAGCAGGTTGAGAGGTTTGTGACGGTGTCAAAGGTATTGTTGAAAGATTTGGATGGTTTGTTCGACATAGTGGTACCTGCCGATTTGTGGACAGATTGCAAAATCACAGTTGATTGGCCCAGTGAAGAGTATCCTAGAGATCCAAAGACAGGTGCCCCGTCAAGCGATGTCATGAAAAAGTATCAGCAGGTGATAACTTACCGGAAAGGGAAAATACCACCAAAAGAAACAGACTGGGTGAAAATAGACAGAACTACCCAAGAAGCCAGTGAATCGGTACATGCCTACTATGAGCGTTTATTGCAGGTATTCAAGCAGTATAGTGGATTTGAGGATATTGGAGATAAAAACATGAGTCAGATTGTCTATCGATTTGTTTACGGTCTGAAGCCAGAGATTTGTCAGATGATTAAGCAGCACATGTTGTGCTGGCAAGGGAAACCGATTGACGAAATTCTGAAATATGCGAAATATTGTGGAGATGACATTGAGGATAGGCACAAGAAATTGCAAGAAAAAGTGATGTGGGCTCAGGTAAAGATGGCTGAGAAACAGGGAATTAATTTGGATAATCCAAGTGATAATCAGGGAAAAGATTCTGGAGCGAATGGTGACACTGGGAATGGAGGAAAAATGAGAGGACGAATGAGCAGAGAAGAGGCTAAAAAGAAGTTTCCTTGTCACGGGTGCGGAAAATTGGGGCATTGGAAAGATGAATGTAAAAAGATTCGGAATAATAATGGCCCAAATCAAAATTTAAATCCACAGACGCAGAATGACTCACAGCAGGGTGTAAATCCTCAGAGTCAGTTGCCACCTGCACCTATACAGGGTAATGTAAGCATAGCAAAGCACGGTACAGACGTCGGATATCAAGGAGGAAGTGGTAAGAATGATTATGTAACATCACAATTTCTTTTACAGGACGACTTTTGTACCAATAGCCAATGACGGTGCCTGGGAGAGGGGGAGAAGGAGTGCGTACTTGGCGCATCCTTGCCGGTAGATCAGTCAGGTCCATATGTTGAAGGGAATGTGAAAGGTAATGATATTACTTTCCTTTTGGACACTGGTGCTACCAGGTCTACTGTGAGAACAGCAGACATTCCAGACCTTCCTCTCTCTGGAGAAGCTATCCAAGTTGTGGGGGTGGCTAATCGGAAGATTAGAACACCTCTTACCGAACCAATGGAAGTAAAAATCGGAAACTTTAGAGAAATGCATCAATTTGTAGTGTGTGATTCCAGTCCAGTAAATTTATTGGGCCGGGATTTGTTATGCAAAATGAATTGCACAATTTTCTGCACACCGGATGGTGTGGCAGTTCAGACCACAGATAAAGACCATGTATATAAATTTATGATTGCAAAGCAAGGTACAGAAGTAGATGAGATGTTTTCTTTGATAACAAAAGACGAGTTACCAGAAGAACTGAAAACTACAGTGAATTCTAAGGTATGGGATTTCACAGGGAAGGAAGTAGGACTTATGGCAAAAATAGACCCAGTTAAAATTACGGTAAAAGAAGGTGCGATTTTCCCAAATACTAGACAGTACAAAATGAGTGCAGAGGTAAAAGCAGGAGTCATTGAAGAAATAAACAGAATGGTAAAACAGGGAATATTAAAAGAGGTAATGAGTAGCCCTTGTAACTCACCAATCATGGGTTTGAAGAAACCTAGTGGAAAATATAGGATTGTTCAGGACCTGCGCAAAATAAATAAGATCGTGGAACCCTGTTGTCCTATAGTACCCAATCCTGCTGTAATTTTATACCAGATTCCTTGGAGTGCAGGATGGTTTACTGTGATTGATTTATGCCAAGCATTCTTTTCAATACCATTACACCCAGATAGCCAGTATCTTTTTTCATTTAAATTCGAGAACAAAGTCTATGTATGGAATCGTGTTCCTCAGGGGTACACGGAAAGTCCTTCCATCTTCAATCAGATATTGAAAAAGTGCCTAGAGAAACTAGTGATGCCAGGAAGCTCAGTTTTAGTGCAGTATATAGACGACTTACTGGTGGCATCTAACACCAGAGAGGATTGTGTTGTTGACACCATTGCATTATTAAATCATTTAGCTGAAGAAGGGCATAAAGTTTCACCTGAAAAATTGCAGTTCTGTACAACAGCAGTGAAGTATCTAGGACACCAGAATGAGAGGGGCAAAAGGAGAATAACAGCTGAGAGAATAAAATTAATAAAGAAAATGCAAATGCCTGTCTCTCAACGAGAAGTGAGAATGTTCCTGGGAATAGTAGGTTATTGTCGACAATGGATACTAGGATTTTCACTGTTAGCAAAGCCCTTAATACAAATGACGAAAAAGAAGGCAAAGGACCCAGTTGAGTGGGATGATGAAAGCGTAGGAGCTTTTGTAAAATTAAGAAATGCTTTGTGTGCAGCACCCGCCCTAGGCATGCCTGATTATAAAAGAAAATTCGCATTATTTTGCCACGAAAGAGAAAATTGTGCACTTTCAGTCTTAACCCAGAGACATGGTTTAGACAGACGTCCTATAGCATATTTTTCTGCTACATTGGACCCAGTGGCAGCCGCATTGCCAGGCTGCTTAAAATCAGTGGCGACTACCTGTTTGAGCATTGAACAAAGTGAGTCAATTGTAATGGGACACCCTGTAAAGGTGTTCGTTCCACATGCGGTTGTGATTCTGTTGACAAGAACCCGAACTCAGCATCTTACTCCTAGTCGGCTGACTAAATATGAAAGAATAATACTGGGTGCTGAAAATGTGACCATTGTAAGGTGCACAATAGTAAATCCAGCTACCTTACTACCAGACCCATATCATGAAGAAGTTAAAGATGACGAAGAGGAACATGATTGTTTACAAGTCACAGAGTTGTGCACGAAACCACGTCCTGATATTCAGGAACTACCCCTCAGGAAGCCAGACAGGGAGCTGTTTGTTGATGGTTCATGCCAAAGGCATAAAGATGGAAAACTAACTGCAGCATATGCAGTGTGTGAACTAACTGGAATAGTCGAAGCATCCTATTTACCGGGAGTCAAATCTGCACAAATAGCTGAATTGATCGCATTAATAAAAGCTTGCAAAATTGGGAGGAATCAAAGAGTAACTATATTTACAGATAGCCAATATGGTTACGTGGTTGTGCATGATTTTGGCCAACTATGGATGCAGAGGGATTTCATGACTTCTTCAGGATCCCCCATTAAAAATGGACAGTTCGTAAAAGAACTACTGGAGGCAATACAATCACCAAAAGAATTGGCTGTGGTGAAATGTGCCGCACACCAGTCAGGAGATGACTGGGTGGTAGTCGGCAACAGATATGCAGACCTTGTGGCTCAACATTGTGCCAAAAATAGATTGTCAGTTAATAAAAGGGTTGAAAGGATGGGAATCAGCTGCCAACTTATGCTGTATGCACCTCCTGAAACATGGAATGATGTAAAGCGATTGCAAGATGATGCTGATGAGAGTGAAAGAAGTACATGGATTAAAATGGGATGTTCTCAAAAGGCAGACGATGATATATGGATTTGTGCCGATGGCAGACCAGTCATGCCTGATTGTCTGCTTTCACAAATGGCCAGGATGTATCATGGAGACACACACGTAGGGAGAGATGCAATGATTAGGCTCTTTAGACAAAATTGGTACAATCCAAGGTTTAGGGCGGTAGCAGAGAGTCTTTGTCAGAGATGTTTAACTTGCCAAATGCATAATCCAGGAAGAAAAACAGTAATTGGGTTTGGAAAAATTGGAAAGGCGGAGGGTCCATTTATGAGATTGCAACTTGATTTCATTCAGTTACCACCATGTAGAGGGCTGAAATATGTACTAGTCATAGTGTGTCTGTTTTCAAAGTGGGTGGAGGCATACCCTACCAGAAGGAATGACAGCATTACTGTAGCAAAGTTGTTGCTACGTGAACTCATTCCTAGATTTGGTTTTCCAGTAACTTTGGAATCAGATAGAGGAAAACATTTTAACAGTGAAGTGATAAAGATAATCTGTGAAGCATTCCAAATTGAGCAAAAATTGCACTGTGCATATCGTCCAGAGGCTTCTGGAGTGGTTGAACAAATGAATGGCACGATAAAATCTAGACTAGGGAAAATGTGTGCATCAACATCATTAGATTGGCCAGATGCATTGCCTCTTGTTTTAATGGGACTCAGAAGCATTCCTGATAGAAACACCGGATTGAGTCCGCATGAGATAATGATGGGAAGAGCAATGAGACAAGCACATGTTCCCACAAATAAACTGCTGAATATATCTGATGATATGGTTCTGGATTATTGCAAAGGATTGGCTGACCTAGTGCGTTCTGTCTCTCACCAGGTTGGAGAAGACGCAGTTTCCAGGCAGCCTGAACAAGAACATGATCTGAGTCCCGGAGACTGGGTGGTAGTGAAGAATCACACCAGAGAAACGTGTCTATCACCTAGGTGGGGCGAACCTTGTCAGGTCATACTGGTCACAAACACAGCAGTGAAGTGTGCAGGATTTCCTAATTGGATTCATGTAAGCCACACCAAAAGAGTACCAGATCCTGAAGAAGAAAATACTCAGACAGTATCGATTGCTGAGGAAGCTGAAGGTTGCCAAGCTGAAGAATCTCAGGAACAAGATTCGAAGGAAGCTGAAGAAGAACAACCGAGCACAAGTCAGGACTGGATACCGGTGGTGGAAATTCCTGAAGTGTACCACAGAACAAAAAGTCAAGCAAATTTAGAAGAAATTGAAGAAGATCAGATAGGTGAAGAAGAAGCAGCTCAGGAAGAAGAAGAAGAGATAATAAGAGAACCTGAGCAGGAACAGATAGGGAGAGGAAACTGGGCTCAAAGTAAAGAAGAACAAACAGATTTTGAGCAGGGACAGACAGGTCTAGAAGAACGCGGTCAGGCTCCAGAAGTACAAAGTGCAATAAGCCCTGATCAGAACCAGTTAGATCAAGAAAAGTACACAGAAGAAGAAGATCTTGAGAATCTCGAACATGAAAACGTAAATCAAGAACAAGATCAGTTACTAGAGACTCACAGTGGAGCAGCTGAAGAAAAACAAATCAGACCGGAAAAAGAACAAATAGTAGAAGAAACAGAAATTGAAAAACATCAAATTGTAACACAACCTGAAAATAAAAGAATTTCTGAAGAAAGAAATAAAGAGACAGTGCAAACAGAGAAAACGAGAAAAGGTGATCATTGGCCTAGTGTCATTAAAAGAGTAAAATACCACATAACAACCAGAAGTGAAGATCCAGATCAAGTGAACGAAGTAACAAGCCAAACGGGACAAGAAAATAAAAGTGAAAAACGAAGAAGCAAAAGACTGAAACTTGTGAACAACAAATTTAAAGGTCCTGATTGGACTTATATTATTCTCGAAGATTACGAAAGCTCAGAGTCAGGTGAAAGTGGTGACGAAGGAACAAGTGCGGAACTGACCTATGAAAAAGAAATAGAACCACCTTGAGAACGTAAAGAGATTTGAAGAATACGATAAGAAGAGCAATCTGCCTTGTCAAAAATGCCTGACGATAGAGTTACTGGGAGACCAAAGCAGAAAGGTTGTAAAAGATGTTGTGCTATATGCATATGCAATCTGGTAGTGATGCTTATAGTATGGTTAGTTGTGATCGTAGCAATTCCTTACCTTATGATAATAGATAAAAAGATTAACAACGAAACAAAGGAAAGGACAGATAACTTGAAAAGTAATAGAGTAGAACTAAAGGCAGAAGATGAACCAGAATTTCATCATGAAATAACAGATAATGACACTAGTCTGAATGTTTTCACAAAGTTATTATTTCAGTATGTAGATACCACGGAAGTTAGTAATTATTATGTCTGTGTGAAACTACCTGAATCAGTAGCAGAAGGGTTAACGTATCATCACCTGGCATTAACCTATGGTATATCATGTAGTGTACTGACTAGTTTATTTTATAGAACAGGGCGACTTCAGTATTATTATTCAAATATAGATGTGATATTTTCTGAGGTTCCGATTCGAAAGAATATGAATCCAGTGCTTAGTAGCAAAGATGCACAGTTTATGGGAGAATTTTTCTTAACAATGAAATCAATAGACATAACACATGCACATAGAAGCAATCTAACATGTTCATTACATGAAGAAGAAAAGATATTTTTGAATTTAGTGGAAAATAGAAGACAAGATTTTCAAAAGAAAGCTTCTGAGCATAAGGCTCATCTGCCACCTTGGGCTGAGAAAGAGGGTAGTTACACACCTGGCAAGGCTCAAGCTGCTATGGCTCTGGATTTTGTAAAGACGGGAAAAATGTGTCTACATAGGTTAAAGACTGAGTATAACAATGTTTTCATCGGTACCAGTGAATGTGAACACAATTTCTTAATTCTTGGAGGTTGGGGACTCAAAGGAGGAACAGATTCAGTTTTTCCTGGAATCTATTATGTGTGTGGGAATATGGCTTACTTTAGGCTTCCTGCAAGGTGGTATGGAAGTTGTTATTTTGGAATAGTGTTTCCAAAGATATACCACGTAAAAAGAAACACTGGGAGCAATGAAAATACTAGTGAATTAACACGTAGAAAAAGAGCTAGTTTTTCAGAAATCGTAGGTGATATATTTGGTGCATTGATACCTTCAGTGGGAATAATTCTGAACTCAAGGAAAATATGTAAATTATCGACAGTGGTTGATCGTTTATCAACGGATACTGCTGGAGGATTTCTAATGATTAATGCGGAGATGGTTGCGATTAGGTCTATGGTTATGCAAAACCGACTTGCTCTTGATATTATATTGGCAAAAGAGGGTGGAGTCTGTAAATTATTGAAGACGAAACACTGTTGCACTTACATACCTGATAAAAGTGCAGAAATTGGAACGTATATACAGAATATAACTAAACTTGAAAAGGAACTGAAACCACTGGAAGTTGATAGTGTATGGGAAAGATTGACCAATAGTATTAGGTCAATTGGTACCTGGTTTTCTAATGTAGGAAAAGGACTTATAGGTCAAATATTAGTACCCTTAGCAGGAATAGCAATAATAGTATTGTCAATAACAATATGGTGCAAATGTTGTAGAAAGAATGAATCGTATAATGTGACAGGAAAAGGAAAGAAGAGAAAGTTTGATGAAATTGAACTTGAAGATTTAAGAAGTGAATTATACAAGAAACTGAAAGGAGATGTGAAAAATAGAAAGTGTAAAAATGAAAGTGAAACTATATTATGCTAAAAGTTGGCATCTGGTTGTGGGTAGTAATTGATGGCTCAGAAACGCCATCAGAGAGGGGATTGATGGAGCAAGGACTCACAAATGAGACTTGCTCGGATGCAATCTTCTCAAAAGTATTAATATTAAACTTGTATTGTTTGTACTAATAACTGCACACACAAATATAAATAGCAAGGAAGCTTGCTTATGTGTTTAAACTAACAAGTAACGCTTGTCTATTCTAAAATGGCCGCTAAATCGCGGGAACTTCACTGTGCATGTCTCAACCATATCACGTGGTGTGACGTCTTTCTTTGCTTGGTGGGAAATTCTTGCTTCTGCGCAGTGTACATTAAAATGGCTGCTTCATGTTTTCACGTGCTACAGCTTGCTCTTGTGTTATAATTAAACTGTGGTATTCTAACACTACTGATGCGGGATAGAATTTATAAATAAATGGGAATAGAGTAGAAAGAGTGGGTATTCAGTGAAACATTTTATTTGTGATTTTAATACTTTCTTCTTTGACTTTTATTAGTTCGTAAATTGGGCCTGGGGTTTGGTGAACTGAAAACTCGTGTGACAATGGTTCTGCGCATGCTCCTGAAAGGCTGCCCAGAAAGAAAAGGATGAGGTCAACCTGGACGTCGTCCAAGGCCGTGACCTGATGGCCAATATTGCTGTACACATGAATGTCCCCACTAATATGCAACAATGTACCTGAAGAATGTATAAACTTTGTCGTGAGACGGGTGGGAAATAAAGCAAATCTATTAAAAGTGATGGGCGGTATTTTAAAACAAAAGGCTTTAAGAAAAATGAATTAAATCAATATGGTGTGAGGATCAACCCCCTGTCCCTGTCCAATCAGAAATAGTGGTCCCATAATTCTGCAACATTTAGGGAGGTACATGGGCGTAGAAGGGTATAACAGATATAGAATTAGCTAATTAGCTAGCACAAGCATTAGTGCAGCATACAGACGGAGGTGATGCTAGCACAAACTAGAAGGCAGAGGCATAGGCTCCAGACGTACAAGCTGATCGATTGCAGACTGAACCGCTGTCCAGAGAGGTCCTGAGGTGGGGGCGGCGGAGTACCTTAGAAGGAAGACACCGGAGAAATCGAGGAGAAGCGAAGTACCAGAGACGGGAACGACGCAGGCGTCGTAGATAGAGAGGTCACCGGTCCTGTCCTGATCCGGGAGGAGGTCTTTGCTCTTCATCCTTCCAGGGTCCTATCTTATCCAACTCCTTGGCCAAGGGGTTTGGTTCTCGCATATTAGGTAAATATAAATGCAAACCTTAGTTGCGCTGCTGTCTCTATCTTCTCCTTTCCTATAGGGACCGTCATTGATCGATAATTGATTATTATGCTTCATCCTTGATATGCGATTAAGTATCATGTGGTTCTGTATTTACTCTGCTAAATCTTTAGATAAACATTTTTAAAACTTTCTGACTCAGTGATTATTTCAGGATTATGAATTGTAATGAACGTCACTCATTTTAAACTTCCCAATTAGCAAAGGATTCATTGGTAAGTCATTACTCTTCAATCAGAAAGTAATTGGTAGCAGGGATTTGATAAAGAGTACAACTGACCCACCAGCGGAAATTGCTAGCGTAGTATGAATGTATGGGCCCAAGTGAGTATTTTGTGTATGAATGCTCGTTGCTAGTAACCCGCTGGATCAGTACCAACACTGGTTTTTCCTCATCAGATTTTGACCCCTAGAGCAAGAGAGAAAAACATACAGGGAGGAACGAACCACAAAGAATTAAGGAGGCACGAGGCCGAATCAAGACTACACAGCTGCCCATGGGCTCCGGGGCACAACTTTGGTCTCCAGCACGTATTCTTTTACAATTATAAGTGCTGATCTTACTGTATCTGCAGTCCACAATAAGGGTGGATGAGCCGCACCGCACCGAGTTCTGGGTTTGACCCCAAGCTCAGGTCACATTTCGGAAGTCCAGCTGAGTTGAAATTAGCCTTGCGCATTAAATGGCTTAAATTTGTAATAACATAACTGCGCCCGAGCAGAGCTGCTGGGATGTGGCCAGCTGGAACACACGATGACCACATGCGCTTATTGCATTGCTGCTCCCTGTCTGCAAGAACCTGGTTTAACGCAGCCGCAGTTCAGGGAACAAGTGTCCCACCGGATTGTAGCCAATTTCTCGTATTTTTATAGTGCCCTCTCCTATCCGCCTCAGCAGTCGTTCCTCGGATGCATGCTATCATGTCTCAGTCCACAAGATAGTTGTCAGTCAAACTTCATTTTTAGATAAAAGGCGTGACCTCTCTCTCACACACTTTAAAAGCTGGTCCGGGACTCAGAAACTACAATCTAAAATTCACATTCGACAACACGGTTCTGTGAGCTTCATTGTCGCCAACAGTTGAGAACTGCTGTAGAACTGTGGTATCTGACCTAGTTCCTCACGTAGATCTCTGCATAACGTTGACATCCCATGGACAAGTCAAACAGCTAAAACACGTATTTATTGATTGAAAAATAATGCAACAATAAGGCCACACACCAAGTTTCTGTTGGAAGGAAATTATGTTGCAGGTTTTCTACACAAGGCATTGGATTAACAGACGACCCAGTGGCCGCCTACAATGATATCACCTAAGCCAACTGCCTGATTGGTCAACAGTCACCACGAAAATACATCATCTGGTCTTCAAATATTTTAGGGGTTACCCCAGCAACTGACCCCCATAGCCCAAGAAACTTGAGCACCGCCATAGGGCGGGCGAAACCAGACCATCCGGTGGCTGATGTTCAGACTGCGACCTGCCCAAAAGTAAGAAGGAACACAGTAGTTTTCCCGCCAGGGCCCTATCAAAAAGGCTCCTGGGAAATTGGCTTGTAGTTCCATTTGGGTTTTTTCTTATGTTTGCTTTCTGTATCAAATTCCTTTGTATCACTGCCTAACCCTGTCAAACCCGAAGGGGCATTATCCGCCGGCACAGAGGTACCCTACCGTTACCTGTGCTGCTCTGCGTCCTGTGTTTCTTTTGAGTTTGTCTCTTTGCAGAGAGACCTTTGAGCCACTGTTGATTTAAACCTAAGGTTATTCCCATTCACATTACTGCTCAGTTCGTGTTTTGTTACTCTACAATGTTAACAGCTTCTTCCTTGTAGTCTATAGATTGGGACTCTGTAGGGACTAACCCACAGTAGAAGAGTCCCCCCACTCCCAGAGGGTGGTCATGCACCTAGTATTTCAACTGGGACTATGAACCCCCTCAACCCCAAAGCTTGTCTTTCTTCTTCTACCAGGCAGCTTGCTGTGCTTCGCTCTGACCATGCAGTCTAACTGTCTCACAGTGACATACAATGATAGCTCAGAGGAACCATTCATGTTAGATGAGTGTCTGGTTTAGAATATTATCCATGTTCCTCTGCTAGCCCTTAGAAGAGTGCTGCACTGGAGGCCCTCGCGGGGCAGCACCTGCAGCCTTGCGCACTTGTTCAGTGCAAGGAGCGTCACCGTGGTACTGTAAATGCGAAACCTAAATCACATAAACCCCTGGGGATGGCCCCGAGAGGAGGGGTGACAGGGCATTCATTTTCCTTTCTCTGTGACTCTAGACACACCTAACTAACCTTCTGATGCTCCACTGTTCTGGTAAATAAGGTCTTTTGGAATGCAAGTTTTCCAAGGAGTATTAATGATCGCCCATTAGCAGGAGATGCTCATTTGCATCTGAAAGGCTGTCTCTGCCCTCTCTCCCACTGGGCTGTTTAACCTTTGACTGCCTACAAAAAAAGAAACCTTGTTTTTAGGTCTCGCCTAGCGTTGCAGCGCACACGCATGCTCTGCCCGCTCGGCGAGATTTATTGTGAAGGAGGACTTTGAGAAGAGGGCTTGAAGCCCCGCCCCTCATTTTCATTGGAAGGCGTCATCGTTTATGGTAAACGGTGGCCTTCCATTGAAAATGAGGATTCTTTGTGACTGCCCTTTCGGCTTTTGGTCCGGCCCATCCGGACTGGCTCGTCTGCTTTGCGGCTGTTGCAAAGCAATTTCTTATCTTTAGGAGGCATGTTAGATAAACAAGCCGTGAGAGCCAGTCCGGATGGGCCGTCTCAAAAGGAGACAGGGCGCTGCGTGTTTATTTTTGCATCGCGCTTTCACTTTAAAGTGAAAGCGCGATGCAAAAATAAACAGCGGCTGCCTGGCGAGCACTTGTTATGAAATGCTGCCGTGAGATTGCGGCATCACCCGGCTGTCTCGAGCTGTTAGTGGGGGCGCCATGGCATGACCAGCCCTTGAACAGTACGGCTTGCTCTGCACAACATGCAGGACTGGGACGTCCTTCTACGGCCAGGGCAACTTAGTTTAAAAAACAAAAACTCAGCCCCAGACTGCAGCACGCATGAGGTTCTTTTCTGAATGCCGCCCTCACTTCACCACCAAGACGAACCTACAAGGAGAGCAGTGACGGAGACATAGCCCCCACCCCCCGGAATAGCTTTGAGGATAAACACAGCCCTGTGTGCCTGCTAGTTTCAGCACGCTAAGCTGTTTGAAAACAGTCTACAGGTTCTCACAATTAGTGGAAATGCGAATCAGATCAGGGACTGTAAGAGGGATGTTTGTTTTCGGTGTTTGCCTGGAACTCGCTTAAAGGTCATTTCATTGTGGATGTGCCGGTGGTAGGACTTGATCCCATTCCGTCTTTAAATGTCCTTCCACACCTCTCAACCCACCTTGTTCCCCAAACCCCAGTGCGCTGCCCTTCCTCCTACAACTCTCCTCCAAACCTCACCACCTTCTCTTTCTTCCTCTTCACACCAACTTACCCACCACACATTATTTCACCAATCTAGGTTGGTTGCCCACAGTTCTCCTCCATGCTTCACCACAATGTCTTCCCCACACTTCACTGAGCCTCACCACACCTCTCCTTCATGCCCCAACATATTGTCCCTCTGCCTCTTTTATGCCTTACCACACACTCCACCACCATCGCTCACCACACTGTCCTGTTCACTCTTCGCTACACCTTTTCTCAATCCCACTTGCCTCACCTTTCTTCTATTCTTCTACTTCTCTCACCTTTCCTCAGTCCTCCTGTATTGCCTCACCTTTCCTCAATCCTCCTGTTTGTCTCAGCTTTCTTCTATTTTTACTTCTCTCATCTTTCCTCAGTGCTCCCGCTTGTCTCGCCTTTCTTATGTTCTTCTACTTCTCTCATCTTTCCTCAGTCCTGCTGGTCTCACCCTATCATCCCCAGGTGTTAATGAATGCTTATTGAATGGATTCATGGTTACTTAGCACAAACCTACCTGAGCAGAGCCAAGCTCTGCACTTTAGTGAATGTTGCGAGATGATGCAAAATCACATACATTAAGTGGAGATTTACTTCTTTTGAATTATACAGGTGCATCACAGGCTACACATTTACAATCGTAGGCACAGGGAGATTAGTCGAAGTGCTCACAATCAGACTAGTTCTAGCCTGGGGTTCACCAAAACGTACACTGAAATAAACAGGGCTCCAATACGCTAATCACTTCTAAACTCGATGTATACGTTCCCCTTCAGAACAAGCATTGGCATAGCCAATAGGTCTCGCTTTTGGGACCTTATAAGTATTTAGTTATGCAGCACAATATCCTTGGTGCAACAACATCACCTGTTGCATGGCTAAACACTTAAAAGAGCCCAAAGGCGAGACCTATTGGCAAGTGAGAGAACAGATACACACTGCATGGGAAAGAAGTCAGAGAGGAGACACTGCATGAGGAAGCAAAGAGAAGCAACACACCACAGTGCCAGCTCAGCCATCACTTTTCCACAGAATCACTGCACCGTTCTCTTTTGTTCACTCATTCCACCCCTCAACTAGGGCAGCAGCCCACCTATGCATCATCTGGCACCTCACCTCCATCTTCTGAGCCGTCCAGGTGACACTAAGACCCCTCTAATGGAGGTGAACCCCTCCCCTGCGCCTCATTAGAAAGGTCACTGAAATGCCAGCCGTAGGTAAGCAACTTCTATCTCTCGCCTTGCCCATCTCCCCTCACCTCTGAAGCACCCTTTGCACACCAATAATTACCTCTTTCCACTAATTTAAGTTAAAGAGGATGGTTGCTATGGCGATTCTTTCAGCAAAAGTCAGGAGATCTTTTTTCTAGCTTTTCTCCAAGAGACAATTTATTAGACTTTGTGGCATGATTACTCAGGCATAGCTGTGTGGTAAGGACCGCAGGACTTCACACCTCTTTAATCAGACTCCATTAATAGCAGATCTAAAGATGCACTTGACTCCTACCCTTACACGCCCTGCCCTTCCCCCATCACCCAGCCGCAGTAGTCGCTTAGTTTGTTTAATGTTTCTTAACATTAGCGCGACCTTTCGTTCACAGGAAAGTGTCACTGTCTTAAAAAACTCAAATCCAGCCATGGCCTGCTAACACGAAGAGGGACTTTTCTCTAAGTCTGGCTAGATGAATCATTAGCCATTTAAAATGGATCATTGTAAGCAGTGCAGTGCAGTGCAGTGCAAGAGCAAGTGCAGTGCAGTGCAAGAGCGCAAAAGGCCCTAATGCGAGCAAGGAAAATGCCCCTGTAATACAAGATAACCTAAACTGGTGTGTAGGGGGACTCTCACACGCCAAGGACCCGGTGCCACTGCACCTGCTGTCCCATTGATAGCTATGCCCCTGATTGCAAGGGGAAGAGGGTGAGACAGGAAGAGTCCTGTGTCCTGTCACAAGAAGTTAGTAGTTACCGATAGAATCCTGTGTGGATATTGTCGTCACCATCCATAACCCAATGGCACAAACCAATGCGCTCTAACTGGATTTCCTAGCTCTGCCCCTATGAGCACGTGGTTTTCTCTAGATAGCAAGGGCCAGGAGTGCTCACTTAAGAGAGTAGTAGGCATAACTCGGATTCAGCATGGCGCCGTAAACAACACTCGGTCCCTTCAATATCCAGCCAGTGCTTTATCTTAGAAGAAGGAGATCTTTTATGTACAGGCCGGCAAAAAGAATGGTTAAAACTATTATCTGAAAAGGTACGATGTTAGCACCTTCCATGGCCGAGAACAAACACAAACATTTCTATAGGTGCTAGGTCGGCTCCTGTATTGTATAGCGCCGCGCTATATGGCGTCTCCTAGTTTTGAATTTTGTGTTTGCCTACAATGAAATGAAGAGAATAGCCTTCTTTCTTAAGCCAAGAAATGCGAAAACAACGGCTTGCCTCACAGTTTGTAGAGCAGCAGAGCCTTTTGACCCCCCCTGTGTTCAAGTGTGCAGTTTTTCCCCTAAAATATTTTGTGTCTTAGGTTTAAATCTACGGCAGAGATTGTGTAACCATCAAGATTCACAATGGACTTGCAACAGTGCAGGAATGTTAAGGAATCTGATAGTTCTGCGCTGTTGAAATCACCGTAACCACAGGGGGTGATGGTAACCTTTAATACCAGATATCGATTGAAGGTGTCACTGTCTAGCTGAGTTTGGTACAGGTCATTTGCATTTTGCACCACTGCATAAAATAGGTAGCTGTTTCCATTGGCTGTATGCGGTCTTTGGTGTCCAAGAGCAGGAGAGAAGGAATATGGTGGTAGAAAAGGAGGAAAGCAGTGAGAGGTGGAGAAGAATAACATATGGATGATATAGCGCAGGGATGTCCAACAAAGGTCCAGAAGTGATGGATCAATGCCTATTTTCGGAATTATCCCTCACCATATAAAATAATGTAATTTACAATTCTTATTTTACATATTTATCTCACATGGATATCCTGAAAATCTAGCATGCACTCGGCCCTCCTGAGACACACTGGGCAAGACACCCCGATACAGACAGCAGCAGGAATCGGGTTTTGAGAGGACAAGAAGTGAAATGATGAGGAGAAAAGGAGGGTGACAGAACGAGGGGAGAAACAGCATAACAAGGGACATTGAAGGGTGAGAGGGAGGAATGAATGATGCATAAGAGAAAGTGAGGAGGTAAGGAGTGCGTAGAGTCACGGAGGAGCAGAAGAAGGAAGGCTTGAATAAAATAGAGGTTTGGAAACAGTGAGAAACAAAGGAGTGATTCCAGTGTTAGAGAGACAGTGGAAGATGCGACGCGACAGCCTAAATGGAAAAGACGCAGGCAATGAGGATTTTTTTTTTTTTAAACAATTGATGCATTTCTTATCTCCCCCTGTCAGTGCCGGGCAGGAGCCGTGAACAGAGCTCACGCTCTCTCGAAGTAGGAGTTTGGCACCGGGTGCCAGGTGCTGACAGAGACACAAAGGTGCCAACGAGAGTGCATCAGGGCGAGAGGAGCTCTTAACGCTCAGCCGCACCTGCCTGATGTACGTAGGCAGGACGGCGCAGACACCAAATGTGAAGAATGACGGGAAAAGAAAGGAAACGGAGGTGACGGATCACCTCTGAAATGGCAGGACCGTCAGCTGGGCGTGCCCGCCCGTTGCCCCTGGGAAAGGTACGCAGCGCCAGTGTCACTCACGAGTCCATGATTTCCATCGTCGTCAGAGCTCGCCAGTGCCCTGCCCGGACTCCAGATGCAGCGCGCGCCACCGTTATCTTCTGGAAAGAGCCCTGCCGTCAGGTTGTCAATTATATTGCGGCCTCTCTCCTCAACAAGAGAGGAGCGGGGGGCGAGCGAGCGCGGCAGCCTGCTCAGCTGACCAGACGCTCGTGCGTCATGGCCTTTTCCCCGCACGGCCGGCATATGTTTCCAATTATCGTGCACGCGTCTGGGCACGATAATGGGAAACAGATGTCGGCCCTGCGCGCGTAACCGCTCGAAAAAGGCCACGACGCACGAGCGTGTGGTCAGCTTCTGAAACCCCTTACTTAAAGTCTCGCCAGAGCAGCGCTTGCGCGCTACTCGAGGCTCGACCTAAAAATGAGCATGTACCACTGGTAAGCAACATATCCACAGGTGTGACCTTTTAACCTGCTAGATAGACTGTCCTCCATCAGGGTCTTTATGCCAAGCAGAGTCTCCATCCATTTTGTTGAGTGTCCCTTCTTGCATGGAATGGGTATATTAAGACATTAATCAGTCGAAGTCTGCCTCACCTCTTTCAGATGTCCACCTCTTTCAGATGTCCAACGCTGTGATGCACCTCCAGGTGCCCTACACCTTCCCATGGCCTCTGTACAAGTCTTACATTTAAAACGTCACAACCTTTCACCGAGGGTGCTATGTCATCACAAAGGCCTTCAACCAGTTGCCCCTGGCTAGGAAGACACAGCTTGGGAGGACGTGCCTTTTCAGTGCTGGTCCTAGCCCTGTGGAAAGCTTGCTTGTACTTCAGTTATTTTCCTTATGAAAGGGACTGAGCTGGTTTTGCAGAATAAAGCCTACATTGTAAAGGTTGAATACCCCTTTCACCTGACACTTAATAACAAGCATTGACAATGCAATAGGTCTCGCCTTTTATTAAGTTAAAGCCATTTGCTTTGCTATACAATACCATTAGCAAAGCAAATGGCTTTAACTTAATCAAAGGCGAGACCTATTGCATTTTCAATGCTTGTCAAACTTGAACTTAGAAACACTCATGTCCCTTGTCCTGACAACAATGGCATTGGTGAACTAAGAGGCATGTTATGTGTACCAGCACTTTAAAAGGACAGGCATTTCTAATGGAAGTACCAGTACTCTCCAAAAAGGAGTACCAGTACTGCCTGTCCATCTAAAGCACTGCTGTCTACCCTATATGTGGCCTAAATTATTATTAGTAATGGATCAATTTGATAGTCTATTTAATCAAGGGCAATATATTCTTGTACAGTGTACATCCTGGACTGACATTTTAAGGTACTTTCACATGTAATAATGAAGAACAAAAATAGGCAAAGCCAATTCCTCTCGTTTTTGTGAACTATTGGCTTTGCCAATGCTTTTTGCTAATGCTGTACACCATCTGTAGGAAGGAGTTGTTTCGGGTGGCGGGGGGTAATTAAAAAAAGCCAGGGTGCCTAGACAAGGGAGGAACATAGAGCGCTGTCAAAGGGAGAATCACAAACGAGGGAGAGAACAAGTGGAGGGAGGAAGGACCAGGTATTAAAAACAGCAGCATACGAGGTACCGAGAAATTACAGCAAGAATAGAACAACAGAAAGAGCACGGGTCGTTATTTGGGGGAAGTCACAAGAAAACACATGTACTCTCATGGAGTGGTTAAAGAAAAACAAAAAAAGTAGTTTCCTAAATGTGAGCAGTGGAAGGATACAAGTCAGCCTACCAAAAGAATAGTATGCTCCAGGGGTTGGACAAACACAAACAGATTTAATGTAATAAGTTAGTAGGGTTAAACCAGCTGGGGGGAGGGGTTAGAGTATTTGAAGGGCCACTGACTCAGACTATTCTTAGTCTACGTCTTTTACTCCTAAATTAACAACTGACAGTTGTAACAAGAAGAGGCTGGTAAGCTATTTACTAGGAATCAAGCGAATAAACAGTGACAATAAGGCCAAGCAATGGTAAGCAGTGGGTAGGCTCTAAGGCCACTGTTTGATTTTGGCATAGCCCACAAGAGACTCGCGACCACTGACAGCTAAAAGCTCACAGAGGCTTGGGGAAATAAACTATTTGTCTAGGATCATACAATTTGGTCAAAAGGGGAAGCCCGGATTGACCCCGGATTTTATGGTTTCACATTGTGCAATTCATCCACTAGATGGGTATCGCTTTTTCTCTCCTACTTTAAACAAAAATGTTATCTTTTCTCTTTCATTGTTGGCGCACGAGGTTCGATGGTGGGTGGCAGGCAGAAGCCGCATGAGAGCTTGTCAGCAAGGCAGGCGGTGGTGCCGTTCGCGATGCCTTTGTAGATGATGCAGCTGGTTTCCAAGATGATGTGGGTCAGCAAGGGGAGCTTGTGGAGTGCCATCATGGTGGGGTGATGCGGGAATATTTCTTTAGGTCCTTAATGGATACTTATCCAGCACTTGCTTCCCCACACAAGGTGCCGAAGTGCTTGGCGGAAGGGGGCAGAAGGGTAGTGCACTACCCCATGGGAGCACACTGTTAGTGCTTAGTGAAGTTTAAGGATTGTAGCTAGTCATGCTGTTACCGTTTGGTGCCATGTAATTTTAAATCTTCTAATGGAGTTTGGTGCATGATTGCTTAGGGTCCATATGTACTGCTTCAGGCGGGAAACAGCCTTCACAACGCGGTTGTTACAACGACCGTGTTGTTACAATGCAATGCCTTTACATCGCAAGTCATTAGATCGACTTGCTCTAGATGGCGCTCCAACCTAAACACCTTCCCTACTGTTGCGCAGGCTGGAGTTGGAATAGTAAATTATACTATTCCTAAGGTTGGAGCGCCATCTAGAGCAAGTCGATCTAATGACTTGCGTTGTAAAGGTATTGCGTTCTAACAACGCAGTCGTTGTAACGACCGCGTTGTAATGGAACGCGATGTAATAGCATGCGTTGTGACATGCTATATTCCTTCAGGCACTTGAGTTAATAGGACGCTTCACACTCTTAGTAGCATGTTCATGCATATGGATAATAGATTGACTTGCTATTTGTACTCATCCATGTTGTTAATACAATGCCACGCCATTCGGGCATAGTTTGTACAAATTTGCTATATAGAGCATAAAAGGTGCATTCAGTTTGACAAGTATGAACATTTAAAGCTGTAGTATATAATTGTTTCAAGTTTAGTTTATTTGCATAGTTACCAAAAACCATTGCAACATTTTTAAAAATAGCCAATAAAGCTGGTGTTGTACCCGAGTAAAACCAATATTACACATACTAAAAATACTGTACAGTGGTTAAAAATAGGCGGTATGGCGTTGAAGTGGATCAGTGATTCACGTAGTAAAGTGCATTGCGGTCATTAAAATACATTGCTAAAACCAGGAATACACGTGATAAGGTGCCGTGTAGTACGTACATGTTTGGCAGTGACAGCTAACGCATTTGGCTCCTACTAAAATGTTATGCATTAAAAAAGGTGCTCTTTTCTTCTTGCAACAAAGAGATGCAGCGACTAGCTTGCAAGCCCATGACTACACAGGCAGCCTATTACTGACGTTGCTAAAGTTGGATTATCATTTTAGGCATTTTCTGTTCGGCCAGCGTGAGAAATGTTACCATTCTGCAGTTCAATTGCGTGGCCCCTGGGTCAAAGCATGCCAGCACTGCTTGCCTTCTGGTGCGGATTTCTTTCTGCTTGAAGGGGGCCTTTAACAGCTGTGACCTCTCTTGCTGCAGCTCCTTGCATGTGCAGATTAAGAGCAGAATGTCTCCTTGTTCCGTATCGCACAGCCTGCAAGTGCTTTGGGTTGTTGCCCTCAGCCAAGGTGGGAGGTGCTGAGTACATGGAAGAATGCCCAGTCCGTGCCTTAGGAATTTTATTTTTATTGATTTAGGATAACCCTGATTGAAATATTTTTGAGGTCCGAGTGATTTATAGGAATTTAGGGTCATCCAAGCGTGAGATCTGGCCGAGAATGTTGCCTTGTCCTCCACCAGTGAGAGTTGTTTTACACATTTCCAGACCAATTTTTTTAAAGTTAAGTGGTGAAGTTGTGTGTTCCAGAGTTCGGTAAGCCTGGTGGTTTCCAAAGATTCCTGTAGGTAACTTCTTGCGCGGGAAGTTTTCCTGTGCAAGAGTTCTTGCCATAGCAGTTGATTTAAGGTGTATGAGATGGAAGTTCTGATCTTGTTCCAGCAAATATTATAAGAACCATGCCTAGCCAGGGATTGTTTCGTTAGGCTGAACTCCAGCCTTATTTGAGCTGATGAGGTATAGGGGGGAAGGCAAAACATAGTTCTATATGCTTTTACCAGCGTGCTGTCCAGTAAATTAGCATCTCTACCCCGCATTGCTTTGCTGCCATAGGTTATCGTAGGGAGTAGTTTGGCTTGGGCTACCTTCAGGAGCGGGCTCAATGTAGGGCCCATCAATTTATTTGCAAGATTTTTCATCGATATTGATATGACTAACCCTCTCCTTCTTATTTCTTCTTTCTTGCGAGCGAAGGTTCCTTCTTTATCAATGATAACTCCTAGGTACTTATATTCAGTTGTTGTATCAAGCTGTGTACCTCCCAAGTGCCATCTCCTATGCCGATTCCTTTTGTTATTTATCGTCATTGTCCGTGTCTTACTAAAGTTAATTTTGAAGTTGTTCTTTGTAGCGTAGTTCTGCATTTCAATGAGTAAATGTTGGAGACTGACATAGGCTGGCTGAGCAGCACTGCATCATCGGCGTACATAAGATGGGTCAATATTTTGCCTCCTAGCCTAGGTGCATGTGAGTTGCAGGTGTTAAGAGCTTGCGGAAGGTCAGCCATAAATAGGTTGAACAGGGTGGGTGCAACCATGCAGCCCTGCTTCAGTCCTTTGGTTGTAGGGACTTTTGAGGAGAGGTGAGACCTGCTGCCCAGTTTCACCTGAACCCAGGTGTCTGTGTGGAGAAGAGACAAGATGTTTAGAATGGCTTGTGGGATTTTCCAGTGCGCCAACTTCCCCCACAGTCTGCCCCTCTCAACGTTGTCAAATGCAGCGCTAAAGTTGATGAAGCATAGATATAGTGGGAGGTTGGCAGTCTTGGCTGCATCGATGAGTAGGGAGATTGCGAGGATATTTGTTGTTGTGCCTGCCGTTTTGCAAAAGCCTGTCTGGTTTAGCGGTATTATCTCTTTTTCCTCTGCCCAGGTTGTAAGATCCTCTAAGACAGTGCCCGCAAAGTATTTTGCTTCATTGATGATCAGTGCTACCAGCCGGTAGTTACTCGGCTGGGCATTGTTGTCTTTCTTCTGAATCGGAACAATTGTCGAGCCCTTCCATGATTCTGGTAGTCTGCTTAGTAGCCTAACCTCCAGGAAAAGAGGTTGCAGGATGTCTGCCCAGTCAGCCGCCTTAGCTTTGAACAGTGCCGGTGGGATGCTGTTGGGTCCCGGAGCCCCTTCTTTTCTGCTTTTTTATTAGAAGTAGCAGTTGGTCGCGGGCCTCACAAGCCGATACGACGTCTGTGTCTGGCGTGTTCGGCATTGGCGACTCGTTGTGGCTCGCTCCCGAGTGTTCTTCTTTTGACTAACTGTTAATGTCCAGTATGCCGGTGCCTCCCATTTGGTCATTAAAATGTTTAGTTAGAAAATCAACCCAGATTTCTTCTGAGATATGTGACGCAATTCCATCATGATGAGGGTGGATTATGTCGTTCACCGTTTTCCAGAAGCGGGCGCTGTCATTATGGTTTAGGTCATGGAGAAGTTTTGCCCAGGTGGCATTTTCTTGCTCTTTGTTAATTTCCCATTTCAATTTTTTGAGTGAAATCCTTTGATTCCTCAGAAGTGAGCGTGTATGTGAGGCCCCTGGCTGTCTTCTCAACGTTCTTAAGGAGCTGTTTATTGATTTTTTGAGGAGCTTGAGGTGGTCTCTTTGTGCCTTCGGGATCTTGTTTCTCCGGCTTGTAACCTGGGAGTGATCTTTTTTGGATGAGGGTGCGGCCTGACAGTCTAGTAATGTGGCTGTAAAATGTTCCCATTGGGATATTTGGTCTTTTAAGCTTGTTGCTTGTGATTTGAAGAGTTCGATTGCTGCTCCTGACAGGGTTTCTGCGTTAGATGCTGCGCATTTGATCCTCCTTAAGTTTGAGGTATAACAGGGCCCCAGGGCTAGTTCTTGCTGGATGGAGTAGGTGCAGTGACTGTTAGCAATATTTCTTGTGGACAGTGATCGCTCTCCCCCTTGTTCCCCATTCTGAACCCCAGGATGTGTGGGAACAGTGGGAGGCTTACAAACATATAATCTAATATGGAGCTTGTTGTGGAGGAGTAGTATGATGGAACGGGAGGCAAGTCTTCGGGGAATCTGCCATTGAGAGCTCTAAGGTTTAGGTGTTCTAAGGCTTCCAGGACGGCTTTTCTTGCGGCTCTTGCCTTCATGTGTTGGTGCGCATTGGGCCGGGATTTTGAAAATTGCGGATTGGATGCAGACCTCCTCGCACCCCGATGTTCCGAAGAGGTATTGGTTTAGGTCCCCAGACAGGATAAAGTTAGAGATTTCCATCTCAGTTGCGTACTTTGTTACTTGGTCAGTTAGGCTTTTTGAGTCTTTCCCTTTTTGTTTTGGGTGGATGTATGAGTTGATTAAAACCACCTGTTTCTTCACCCTGGAGGAAGATGATGAGCTTAACTGCTGTGATAGCTGCTGAGGTGGAGCCCACAAGCACTGCCGATGTTATGCTCGTTGTAGATATGTATGTTGCCAGCCCCCCGGAGCAGTGTCCAAATTTGCCTCCCTTTGTGGTTGATGTAGCGATGCACATGAAGCCTTGGATGTGGTGCGGTTCGGTGAGCCAAGTTTCCTGCAGCATGATTATGTCGAAGGCCTTGACGTTTGCAGGAAATCCAAATCCTCAATTTTTGTAGATAAACCGTTAATGTTCCACGAGCATAGGCGGAGTAGGGTGTCCTTAGCTCTTGCACCACCTTCGTTCTGTGTGAAACGTCAATACACCTCAACGGAGGTGGTGATGGTCCGGGTGATTGGCCCTCATATATGAAGATCTGCTCCGGGTTGCTGGTGCTGCCCAAGCTCTATCTTGTGTGTCCGCCAACAAGTTGTCCCTCTGTTGTGGAGATCTTCCCAGCGCCCCTCTAAGGACAGAGTTTGTGCATCCATGTGGTTTTGTTGTTGTGGGCCTTGTATTGCAGGCTAAAAGGGGTAGGGGTACCCGGGTTTTTGGTATGGGATGATGTCAATGCCCCAGGCTTGGAAAATGCCCTGTTCTGCTAGTATTTTCTCAGCGATTCTAGATGATTTCCATGTGGCCTTAGTGGCCTCTGGCATTGAAGGGTTTGCTGTGTGGATGAACTCTATGGAGAGTAAGTCAGTGGAGCTAAGGCCAGGAAGAGTTGGTATTGCCTGTAATAGCCTTATGATGTTACCTCTGTTCAGAAAATCCTGGTGACCTTTGGAAATGTACATGGGGTGGAGAAGCGTGGCCTGTGTTTCCTGCTGCGTGGTTCTTGGTAGTTGTATTGGCTGTGGTTGGTCAATGACTAAAGCCGCTATTCCAGGTTGGCGGGTGAGGCTGATTGCTTCCCTTTGCTGGGTTTCAGCTCCCTTGATCGTTGATCTCGATATTGCATTCCTTGGCTTTGTGTTGGTTGTTGTTAGCCCAGAACATGCCTGCTTTGGGGCTTACACGATGTACTGTACTTCCTGTATATAATTGTGTTTGATTGCACAGCTAAACCAGGAGTAATAATGAAATAAGTTTTTGTAGTTCAAGCATTTTGAATTGTATTGTATCGGTATTTATGTAGCGCTTTCGATGCCCTTTGCGAGGCCTGAAGTGGTATCCAGTGCAGTCTGTTTGCATTTTTCATATAGCGCATCATACCCCTGCCAAGGTTGTGAAGCGCTCCTATTTAGTTCTGGTTCTTGAGTGCCCTTTTAGAAACATGGTTGAAAAGGTGTTGTTTGTGGTTTGGCCTTTATGAGACATGTTGTTGAGATGCGTGAGGTTTGATGATATGGCAGGTGCACAATGCGCAGAGTGGTGCTGCGCATAAGCATGGGAATTGGTAGATGCAGAGTGTGATAATAGATGCTGCCACGCATGCACGTACTTATATCTTGTGGTGATGAGTACCTTACGCCAAGCCCCCCTTAGATGAGAGGGCCAAACTGTTGGAGGTACTGTTAAATCATCAGAAAACAGTTTTTGGAATTACCGAGGTGCTCCAGGGGACCAACTCATCAGGGCGGACAGAGGAGCTGCAGAGTGACACATTGGAAGCACTCTTAAACCCACCAAGGATTATTAAATGGTGTCTATCAAGGAGGTACAGAGAAGCGACTTATCGGAGGCACTTTTAAACTGCCGAGGATTATTATATGGAGTCTACGCAGGAGCAACAGAGGAAGGCCACATTTTAGGCCTTGTTAAACCACCAAGGATTGTTATATGGAGTCTGCCCTGGAGCGACAGAGGAACGATCCTTTGTAGGCAGTGTTAAATCACCAAGAAGTATTATATGGAGTCTACCCACAAATGAGAAACAGAGGTGCAAACACTTGGAGGCGCTGTAATGGCACCAAAGAGGGTTCTATGAAGTCTACCCAGGAGCTACAGTGGAGCAACCCGCAGTAGGCACTAAGGATTATCATAGGGAGTTTACCAATAAGCTGGTTTATGGCCGGCCTGTTTCGAATGGTACAGTGGGCAAAATGCAGATGAACTGGAATGCGGCCTGAGCGATCGCCAGTGGCTGATGTTAATTCAAGCTTTCCTTCCATCGCTATGTTGTTTGTTGTGGTAGACGCTCTAAATGTGACTGGTAAGTCCATGCTTGCTGTGCCACAGGCCTCAAGGTATACTTCAGTGACGAGGCTCAAGTAGGCCAAAAACCGTCTGGGGTTGGTTTGTGTTCTCATTTGGAGGGGAACTGGCCTGGAATTCTGTCTGGACTGGTCCTATTGAATTAAGAACAAGGCTGATTTGCATGTGTCCGTTGTTTGCCTTGAGTGGCACAGTCGACAGATAACAGTAGACTCGCATGCAGCCTGAACACCAGTGACTGTGATTAATTGAAACATTCCTTCCATAACTTTGTTGTTTGTTGGAGTCTGTCAATGCCCTGCATAATGCTCTTGAGAGTAAGACTTGAGTATTATTTTTGGCTGTGAAAGCTGGAGATGTTGGGATGAGAATGTTCCCTGCATGATAAATGGGCTTGTTCATCTTCCCTGCGTATCGACTGTGTATATCTGGTAACCTTACTTTTTATTTTTGCCCCTGGTGACATGCAAATCTTAGCATGTGCGCAGAGCCTTGGCTTGTCCCTGACTATCAGAGGTTCTGGACCTGTCCTGTGACCTGGAGAGGCACTCCAAGCACCCCCTCATTTGTGACAAAAGGCTACAATTCCTGTCATGGATTGAGTGCATAGAGCAGACGCGGCAAAATGCCATGTTTTAAGAACCAAGGGCCAGATGTACGACCATTTGGAATTGCGACTCGCAAATTGCGAAAAATAGCGAGTCGCAATTCCAAATGTACAACAGTGTCAGACACTGTTAGCGATTCCCAATGGGGTCGCAAAATGCGAGGAAAATCAATATTCATGAGGCACTCTCATTTTGCGACCCCATTGAGAATGGCTGGCCCCCCCAGGGATGGTGGCCTGCTGGGCTCAGCAGACCACCATGTCTGGAACTGCTTTTAAATAAAGCATCTTTTTTTTTTTTAAATGCAGCCCGTTTTCCTTAAAGGAAAACGGGATGCATTAAAAAAAAAAATGAAACGTTTTCGTTTCATTTTTTAAGGGCAGGCAGTGGTCCCTGGGACCACTGCCTGCCCTTAAAAAATATTTTTGCATGCATTTGCAAAGGGGAAGGGGTCCCCTGGGGACCCCTTCCCATTTGCGACTGTATTACCACCTACTTGAAGTAGGTGGTAAATTGTAACTGTTGTGCAACTGCAATTGCGGTCGCAAAACAGTCATATATAGGGCTCAGAGTCGCAATTAGGAAGGGACGCCATTGAAACGCCCTATTCCTAATTGCGAGTCGCAAACGCTATTTAGCGAGTCGCAAATGAATTGCGACTCGCTAAATAGCGTTTGTACATGGCCTTGTAGGGTTTGCGCATGCAAAAACGAGTCGTACATCTGGCCCCAAGAGTGTGACTTCACTAGACCTTTTTATCTAGGTTGCTGTAGTGGAGGACAGCTGGCTCAATGGAGTAAAGGTCTGTTCTATGCACTTACCCTGTTCCTTGTGCTAAAATCCTGAGTGCTTGTTAAGTGTTTTGTGTGTGTGCTCAGTACAGCCCATGCTTGATGCGTGTGAATGAGGCGGTGCGATGGAGGCAGTGGGATCCATTTCAGATGCCCTTGGCTGGCCTTGCAAAGGATGGAGTGTGAAGACTGATGTATCTGACAGTGGAAGAGTATTCTTTACTTTCCAGCAGCTGGAGAGAGGAGACCTAGACACTGAAGTGAGGGAGACAGTGTTGAAGGCCCAGTCCAGGACTACACCTTCTGTCCAGTCAGCCCTTTATAGGGCTACAACAGCCGACTGCAGAACAACACCCCCGCGCCCCCCCCGTCGCTGAGACTGCTTCTACCTTTGGTCAGGTGTAAATCCCATCTTCTTCAGGGCTGCCAATCATTAGGCAACTTACTGCATTGGTCACAGCAGAGCCTCTTCATACACGCTGCTGCAACCTCGAAAGAAAGGCTAGGTATGCACGGTGTTGAACATTGACTTGTACCCAGTGCTGAGGAAATCAACTGAAGGCTGCCAGTGCACCGCAGCTCTTGCAAATGTGACTGTTGATGCTCTAATTAGAAAATTTAGAGAGTCATTCGGCGGGAATGGGAGATATCTGAGTTTCTCATATTTTTAATCCAAGGCTATAAATAAAACCTGCACACGACAACATTCTAAATTGATCAACCTCATAGTTTTATTCAAAAATAGTATCATTACAGAAAGGAACAAGCATTGGCATAGCCAATAGGTCTCGCCTTTGGGACCTTTTAAGTGTTTAGCCAGAGATATTGGCAATGTTTTTAAGGTATGTTGTAGAGCAATGTAGCTGCTGTGTTCAATACTGTAAATTTTGTGTGCAGGTTGTGCTTAGTGTAGTGGCGTTAGGGCAGTGGCATGGTGTGGAATGTAGTGGTGAGTTGTGATATGATGTGTGTTGGTGGTATGTATGTGTGTAGTGTTTTTTGCTGGTGTGTATGTTGGTGGTATATGTAAGTTTACACCCCCCCAAAAATCAATTGTAATGATATTAATTATGTGCGTAGTGTGATGAGGTTATTGTCTTTTGTAAGCTTTTTTAAATCAAATACATTGTTTTGTTAGTTGTGTCGGAGCATTAGGTGCGCAGCGCTCACAGGGCTGTGCTTGGAACATTAGGTGCCAGCTATGCCGTTTCACTGATTAGTTTAAAAAAAGTATGAATATGATAAGGAACTGTGAATGTGTGCGCGCTGCTGGGATATCTAATTAACTGGAAGTGATGTAGTTAACTTTCAAACAACACCGTGCCCCCCACCTTTACAACACTTACCGGGTGCACGCGCTGCACGGAATTCGGAGCATTAGGTGCGCAGCGGTCACAGGGCTGTGCTTGGAGCATTAGGTGCGCTGCGGTCACAGGGCTGTGCTTCAAAGCGCCACGAAGCTGCAGGCCCCACCTGTAGCGCTGTTTACAGTATGCCTCTCCCTGCATTGGAACAGGGGCAGGTCATTTCTCTTTTTTTTCCTGCAGATTTATATAGCTCGAACTCGACACGAAGGTTTTGGAGCGTTTTACATGAGCTCTAGTTACGTTACACAAGGACACTTTAATATGCGGCCTACCAGCGTGTGCTGGGAGAAATTTTGCAAAACTGCCCAATGATTAACATGGGTTTCTCAAAAACAGGCATTTTTTGTGAGTAAGCACAGTGGTCGCACAAAGTAGCGGTAAGCAGTCGCGAGGTAAAGCCGAGCAAAAGATGTATGTTTTTGTGTTAATCTAAGAAGTCTGCTAATTATATAAATTTGAAAGCTTCGTGCAGCCCGTGACATGCCAGCTATGCCGTTTCACTGATTAGTTTTGAAAAAGTATGAATATGATAAGGAACTGTGAATGTGTGTGCGCTGCTGGGCTATCTAATTAACTGGAAGTTATGTAGTTAGCTTTCAATCCAGAAAGTTGTGGCGCTTGTAATGCGCTGTAAAAAAACAGAAGGAACAGGTACGGCCGCAAAAGTGAAAGCAAATTGCGCAGCATATTAATTAAATAAACAAGCGCGGTCCCCAAAGTGAAAGCGGACCGCGCTACAAATAATAATAACAAACAAGGAAGAGTTGGAGGGGGTGCAAACATGGAGCGCAGACTGCAAATGACAACAAGCAGCTCAAGAGGAGTGGTGGGGGCGGGCACAGGAATGCAGCTGCCGCCCTGCGCGCCGCTGCTCGCTCCCGAGAGCAAAACACCGTGGGAGTCAACTTTACAAAAAGAGGTGGGACATGCACCCGCCTTTACCCATTTGCGTGCTTTCATTCTTGAAAGACACACGCAAAAGCCAATCCTATGCGTGTGGGGAGTCAGACCCACACGGGGTAGTTTAGAGTAGTTACAAGAAAGCCTCGCAGAGCAGTGCATGCTACGCTGCGCTAGGCTCGACCTAAAAAGTAGTTGTTAATTATTCTGAAGAATTAGCATAATCGTAAGTATCTACATAGATCTGCAAATAGACTGACAGTGTCTGTCTGTAAAGAAAAGTAAAAAAATCACTGTCACTGTCTCTACTCCAAGGTAGCACATCTTTTATGTTTTAGGGAACAGAAGGCACATACATTTTCATAGCATGACATTACATAAAAGGGTTGTATTAAAATGTTTCATTCATGAAAACCAATCAATCTATTAATTCGTACAATACCCCTGGTAACTCATACTTCCTAAGGCATCTTGTTGGTTAAAGTAGTACTTATATAATTAAGGAGATGAAATCATGCATTATGAAACACAGGAATAGCTTGTCCAACTACAGTGGAGCTCAGCTAAATGACCTTGCACTTGTAACAGAATTGTATCCTTCCCTCCAGATAGAAGAACAAATATTATACAATTGTACTTAGGACAGACCATGGCTGAGGCTGTATTTTCATTGATTTTCCGAAATAGACTAAGACACATGCACGTGGAATGCTTGTAGACCTGAAATAAACATGCAATTTTCTGCAGCATTTCATGAACAAATGTCAGTGCAGCCTGGTGTGGCCTAGTTAAGCCAGCTGCTGCATGTCTAAATTAATCACTATTTTCTAGCAAATGTAAACTTGTTTACATGTGGGAAAACTGCCGGAGTGTAAGTGACCTTGAAAAGACCTTGAGAGAACCCTTCCATCTTGCAAAGGTGTCAAACCTGAGACTGGGTGCACTATATACTGTGGAAGTTTGAGCTGCACCGGAGTCTGATTCTCTCTAGAGAGAGACGTGGGATCCAGAATAAAGGAAGAGCTTGGGAGAGGACAGAGGGTGGGTGCAGCACTTACAAGAGACAGCACGCAGGGACACTTGTGTTGAAGTGTGTTGTATTTAGTACAACTCTGTGAATAAAGTATGTTTCTTTTTTGCAAGTGAAGCATTAGGCTGGATACTCACATGTTGGGTCTGTTGGTTGATTGTTGAGCCCTGAGTTCACGCGCCCCCACATTACCTCCCTGAGACGCCTGTAACTGCTTGCTACCCTGACAGTCAGGTGTACAGGGTGTTGCACTTGGCCCGGTTTGCAGAGCCATAGTAAGACTGGCCTCAGGACATCAGTGATAAACAACCCCAATGGTTGAAGTCCAATAGCCCCTGCCTGTCCCTGGGTCCTAGGAAGAGGGTCTGACTGGACACCTTTCAAGACAGGATTAGATGGGTCGAGCAGGCAGTTGCAGCGACTGAGACACATACTGGGCAGCCGGAACAGTGCAGATGAAACTGAGAAAACCCTGAAAGATAATGCAAGTTTTTGCACACATGGGGATCAGTGTCAAGCTGGAGACCTCAGAACATGAAGAGGAGCGCACAGAGGATAATTCTGTGGGCCCCACCTGGGGATGCCTCAGAGCACGTGCAGATGAAAATAGAGGATGTTCTGAGCATAATTAGAAATATTAAAAAATGTAAGTCTGTTTTTATTTAGCGCAGCTACTCACCCTTACAGGTCTCAAGGCGCTGGGGGCCGTAGTGGAAATTAAGTGAGCTATTGCCCAGAGTCACATGGTGCTGAGCTGAGCTGCCGCCGGAGCCGGGGATCGAACCGTGAACCCTGTGCTCCGAAGTCAGCTGCCCTGGCCGCTGCACCACACCTCTCCACTGGATTAGCATGGAAGCACGTCCCGTAGATTTGTTGCACCGAGGGAATCCATGGGAGACGCCCAAACCCTATTGAGGCAGTGGGTGTAACTTTTTTAGTTGTATTGAAATTGTCAGAGTTGAGGAATATGGTGCTCTAGAGTGCAATTACAAACAAACATTGGCAAAGCTAATAGATGTGCTGTTGGATTCAAGTCTTTTGGTCTTGCCAATGTTTATTTTCTTTGTAAATGTTACAAAACTTTATTACAAAAATGTTTAAGAATGGATGCACTGGTCCACACATGCATGGGATGCTGTCATGGATTGATGCTTGTAATAAAGATTCACAAAGACCTCTAAAGGTGATTGTGTGCCTGTATGTATGTGCACAAATGCACACACACGCGCAGTAATCTTTCAATGTTTTTGAGGTAAGTTTCATAAATAGCATTTCCAGGATGCCCACATAGACATCCACTAGAATGTGTACAGTTGGGGTAGGGATGTCCCCTGCACAGTATACAGGTGTATACCCCTTCCCTGAGTGACCCTATCACATGTGCAACTGGTATCCTATTTTGTTAGCCCAGCGATGATATGTATCCTGAGACCTAGGCTTGTCCATGGTAGCTGCAGGGTCCAAAACCTGTTCTGTGACCTGGATGGTCACAGCTACTATTCTGCTCTTTGCTGACGTGGGACTATTCTCCATGTCCCGAGTTGTTGGCATGAGGCGCTGGTGGCACCTTACCATTTGTTTGTGAACTGATAGAACTGAGCTTACCCTTTTCTCTGTTTCATGGAGAGTGTGGCTTACCTGCCCACTCACGTAAAGTTCCACTTTACTATTACATGCAAACCCATGTGCTGACATCCAATGTGTGTGTGTCAAGTCCGTGTATGTTTGGTATGTCTGGTAGCAGGACTTTGTGTTGTGGTGAGAGATGATTGATGGGACCAGTGGGATCCATTTTCAAAAGCCCCTGGATTGACATAGCACAAGATGGGGGAGTGTTAGAGCTTCCACAGACAGTGCAAGTGTGGAGCCTGCATCCCTGAAGCTGAAGGGAGAAGACCCAGATACTGAAGTGCGGGAGGATGCAGACAGGGACACCCTTACAATTCTATATGGACTGCTGATTAGTCTTTTCTGAGCACTGCCATTGGTGGATGGTAGGGAGAGTGAGTGAGTCAGGAGATTCTGTTGTTAATGGAAAGGAAGCTTCTAAGCAGGGCTTACCCTTTTATCCTTCCCTGATTGCTACTTGAGGAAGGCTGAAGGATATTCACACTTCATTTTGCCCATGTTTTGGATACTCTTGTCTGGAGCCAGCGTCATCACTAACGCTGTATGAACTATCAACCTGCACAAAGGCTGTGTCTGCACTCGAGCTAAAAAACAAAAGGTTGAAACGGAACCACCTCAAACCAGTTGCAGGACTTTAGACAGTGGATCAATGAGTATAAAGGTGAAGCTCATCCCACCTCACTTTGTTCCAGGTCAGAGTTCCGCTTGACCAAGGAAGAGAGTGATCCACAAGTGCTGGAAGATCTGCTGTGATCCGGGCTGGTGTCCGATATCCAATCTCCCAGAGGTGAGGGGACATCACCTGAAATCTGCACAACTTGCTCGAGAATTTGTGGGTCTCGCTATGTCGTAGAAACCTGCCTACCTATCCAGAAAAGGAAGGCGAGGGTCTGGCCCTACAGGAGGAGAGACTATCCAGGAGGACAAACCCAGGCTTGTTCCCTGTGTGTGGAGCACCCAAAGGAAGCCACCTTGTGTTTAGGAATGTGTCCAGTGCAGGCCAAAGCTGAGAGTGGTCATCCAGCCTCCCCACATGTGCATTTGGCAAACTCTGTGAAGTAACAACTGCAAGGTCCAATGTGCCGCCCATCATCTCTGTGGTGACCCAAAGGGTCTGCCTGCTGCTGCCGACCAGCTACAAATCTAAGTGTCGCCGCTGCTGTAGTCAAAAGGCTCTGCGACATTCCAGACCACAAATGCTATAGAAGGATGACCACTGACCCAGGCCTGCTGTGCGGTATCTGCAACAATGTGACCCAAGAGGATGAGACACTGCAGTGACCCTACTCCTGCTGTAAGACCACTTTCTAAGGTCATTTGATTTAATCTCAGTTCAGGCCTGGACTGAGCAAAATAGTCCCAATGCTTCAAATCTTCCGACCTTCACTAATCAGACCACAATTGATTATATCTTCATAAGAAAAAGTATGTGGAATAGAATTCTGGATTTCCAGATACATCAACATGATACAAGTGACCATTCAATGCTTATCGCAGAATTCAATCTCCAGTGCTACTGCCGCGAGGAATTGGTGCCCATAAGTAACACAAGTGGGTGGGAGGAATACAAATTAGTGAAGAGGATTAGATGGAACCACTTCATGGTCTCGAATTGGGATTCTTGGAAACTGGCATTATTACGAAAAGGACATAGTAGGCCTCTCTCCCCTACCATCCGGAGTTGGGATACCTGGATCGAAGCATTGCGGGCAACCCTACTGAAAGGGGCAAGGAATACAACCCCGAAATAGGTGGGGCAAGAAGAACGAACCAGGAAATACAACAAAAAGTTGAAGAACAGCACCCGCACCCTCAGACAGGCTAGACAGGCATATCGAAAAAGCGGTACTCAGGCGGCAGAGAGAGCCTATAAAGACGCCCAGCGGAACCATAAACACTTAATATGGAACGAAAAATGCCAGATGTTGGAGAAGGAATGGATCAAAGTATTCGAGTTAAGCAAACCGAATAAACAGAAGCAATTCTGGGAGTATATAGCCAAGATGGAAAATACAAAAACAGACAGGCGGAATGCAGTCACAGCAGAAGCCTGGCTGGACCAAACAGCAGAAATATACACAAGGAAACCAGGTGGCCAAAACGTCAGCTCCTTTCCCGGATCAGATGGAGCTGAAGCGGAGGAAGATGACCAGACAGACGAGGGGGACCAAGCCCTGGAGCCAAAAGAAGTTATAAAGGTTTTAAAAAGGATAAAAAGGGACGGAGCCCCTGGTCCAAATGGCCTACCGGGCGGACTGTTTAAGCAGGATCCTATGGAGTGGGCCGATTTGTTATCACCTTTGTACAGGGAATGCAGAGCCCTGGGAGACGTGCCGGATTCTTGGCGCGGCTCGCTATTGCAACCAATACATAAGAAGGGAGCCAAAACCGATCCAAAAAACTATAGGCTCATTGCCTTGTTAGATATCGAAGGCAAAGCATATGCCAGTACTTTGCTACAGGAATTAACAGCCTGGATAGAGGACAATGAAATACTACCTTTTTACCAGACCGGTTTCCAAAAAGGCTGTTCCACTATAGACAATATTATGGCTCTTTCATTCCTGGCACAACAGGCAAACTCCAGTAAAAACCTGCCAGTATTCGCATGCTTTATAGACTACTCGGCCGCCTTTGACGGGGTAAATCGAAGTAAGCTATGGCTTAAACTGTCCCGCTGGAATATTCCTGGCAAACTACTGAAGGCAATTATGTCACTGTACACCAACACTTGGGTGAGAATCAAACTGGCGGGGGATACGGTCACACACAAGTTGCCAACCGACCGAGGCCTAAAGCAGGGCTGTGTTCTGGCACCTACACTCTTCAACCTCTACCCGGCAGACCTAGGGAAAGCTACACACAGAGCAAGTCTGGCCATCCCAAAAATCGGACAGCAACGATTAAACATACTTCAGTATGCTGATGATCTGGTGATTCTCGACCACACCAGAGTAGGTTTGCAAAGAGGGTTGAATGCACTAAACTGCTACAACGAGGAAAACGAACTGGTGGCCAATCCCAGTAAAACGAAAGTTGTGGTGCTTGGTAAACATCTTAAGAAAACAGGCTTAAAATGGAGACTGGGAAATAACAGCATAGCCACAGAAAGAACATATCACTATCTAGGAGCGTGGCTGAACGACAAAGGCAAGGCAACCTTGCATCAGGCCAAGATGCAAGCCAAAATACAAGCCACCATCTACGCCCTGTGTAAACTTCAAGGCAAATTACACAGCCCTACTATAAAACCCATTATGAGAGTGACAAAATCTAAACTCCTCGCAGTTGCTGGGTACGCAGCACAGGCATTCCCAGGTAAGATGGAAAAGATGATGGAAAAAGCCCAGTGCCAGTGTTACAAAAGGCTTTTTAGGCTCCCCAAGCACACACGAAATGCCCTGATTCGGCTGGAGTTTGGCCTGTACAACAAAAATATGAATGCAGAAGCACACTGATTAAATTTTGGTTTAAGACGACAAAAGCTCAGAAAGGTTCCCTTAAGGAGGTACTGAGAACTATATTCGAGGGGGCATCGAATCCATGGCTGAAATACTGTCTGGAGACAGTGGCAGAGTTGGACTTATCCACAGCAGCCTGGTCCCAAGAAACACTACATTACCTGGCAATAAAGAGGGTGCTAAATAACCATACCACCCAGATATCAAGGAGTGAAGACATAGCAAGATTGAAGGTAATCAGAGGGCTGGCCGGCTTAATAACAGCATACGAGTCACATAAAATCCAGCCATATATGAACAATCCTCTGGGAAGGAAGTGTCTGAAAGAAATTCAATGGGCGCGCCTAGTCCCCCTGCCAATAAAAGAACTGAACCTGGGCTGGAAATCGTTGAACAATATAGTCAGTTGCAGGCTGTGCAATTACAGGGCAGAATCGTTGGTACACCTACTATACTGCTGCCCCGCTTTACTACAACATCGACGAATACTGTTGAAACCAATGTTCCTAAGGCATGGGACCAGAAAATGTGCCGAAGCCGTGGCATTGCTTCAGTCCAGCACGGAGCCCTCGGACCTGGCCAGATTCGGAAAATTTATGAATACGACACGAAGGGTCCTAATCGAAAACAGCACAGAGGAAAAGTGTGCGGTTGTAACTGTTGAGTCTCCAGTAGCAACAGAAGGAGCCGAACGGTGAAGAGCCCCATCCAGGAAAGAACTGCATGGCAATTTTTTTAAAATATGTAATTTTAAAACCAATGAATTTTAGAACAAGACTACGCTTTAAAAATGGTCTGTCACTATTGACCAAAAGATATCTCCATTTTTCTATACACGTTTAGATATATGTACTATTATGGCGCGAGACACGTATTTAAGTGCAATTTTTTTTCTTTTTTTTTATAATGTACTGCAATTTTGCAATGATTTTAAGTAATTATGCAAAAATAAAAATTCATTCATTCATTCTGTTGCAGGGATTCTGCGGAGTCACAGAACTATGCTTGGGATCATAGAATCTTAGTAGGCAGGGACTGAGTTATCCTACCACCTGAGTACCCATGAGCCCGGGACCAACTAGCTATAGTGTCTCACTTGCCCTCCTGCTCACTCACAGAGGAACAAGTGATTAGACACCACAGAACACAACACTCCCGACCCTCTCAGGAATCGCGGTTTCAGGACACACTCTTTCGCTCTCACACTTGGACTAGTCCACAATAAGATCTGACAGAGACACAAGAAAAGCTTAAAATGTTTATTTTAACTATTGTGCTCTAGTATGCAGTATACACCCCACAGCAGGTAGGAAAATGCCTAATACAAATACAGCCAGCATAGCAAGTAGTCCGTATATCATAAATGGAGCTGTCATTATATGCGACAGTGTAGCCTAACCTTCCTCCCCTTCTACAGAAGCAAAATGATTATATATCAGAAGATCTCTGGGTGTAAGCAGCAGACCCCGTACCTTTGTAACACGGATGAAAGTTCTACATCTCAGGTGCTGTCACAATCTTTTCCCTGTAAAGGTCCCTTTGTGTATAGCTATATGACAAAAGTACATGTTCCCAACCAACAGCTGTATTTGAGTGTTTTGTCTAGGTGCTAGGGGCTGACCAGAACAGAATAACAAGGCTTGTTGTATCACATTGAAGGAAATCAGAGAATAATAAAGAAAGAAGAAAATTGGAATGGACTGCTCTTGATTACTGTTCTGGTCATTGACCCATATACATTATGGACTGCTTTTTGTGTGCCTCAGTATCTGTGTATCTATATAGAATAACAAGGGAATTATTGTTCGACCTTGTCTACTTGTTCAGACTAAAACCCAGGAAAGAACAGACCGCAAAAACAACAGCAGGTCTGTGTGAAAGTACAGTGTGGCACAAAGCAAAATATGTTTGTAGAGTAACGTGCGCAAAACAGAGGGCAGTCTGCAACGTGCTCATGCTAACATAGGGAAAACGACAATAGGCTTGCACATTTTAGAGCATGGGCATCAGACAGCATATATTACATTAGCAGAATCACAATTAGTGTCTGACTGCAATGTGAGACATACATCAGTTGTGTAAAGACGTTGGTATTAAAAGTTGAGGTACAAGCAGTACAGGGCCCACATTTATAATGGGCAGTCATTTTTGGTAGACCCAACAACTGGGTAATGGTGGTGGATGTAACATTTTCTTTTCCTTGGGCTTTGTCTAAGAAGTCTTGCATGTTTCTGCCCCTTTGGAAGGCAAACATTGGGAGGTTCAATGAGACCTCCATGGATTTCACAATTATCCAGTATTTATGAGTTTGTTTTTACTTTGTTACTAATTTCATTAGATATAGTTACAAAGGTAAGTCTGTTAGTGATGTCAGACTTTTTTACTGCGTCAACAGAGCTTCCTGAGGAGAGAACCATAATTGTTTAAGTATTCTATGTAGTAGGCATTTCAAATAGCCTCTGTTAAGTAGACGCTGTATCACCTTATTAGCTTCAGTAAAGTAGTCTTCCTTCCTTCCTCAGGCAGTTACGGCATAGTCATAAGAGCTGCCCAAAGAGAATATTATAATGAAGGATATGAAGGTGAAGAAAACTTTGAATATGTCCTTAGAGTGTTCCTATCTGTCGGCTTACGTATAGTGTGGTATATAACTATCCCTGCCGGTGAAATATTTGCAAATCAAGAAAATTGATGCACTTGGTATCAGCCGACATTGTGAATTGGATATTCAAATTTCATTGATTGAGCCAATCAAAAAAAGTATTCAATTCAAAACGATGTTAAGACAAACTTAGAAAGACATTGTTAATGTAACGTTGCTAGAGTGTTATATTATGTCTGAAAGGGTTGTTGTCATTTCAAAGATGTTGTTTCTCAAATGGTGTATATAGAGCATAGCTAGATTGAAAGAAAAATTGCAACCCCTAGAACCCCCTTTGATCTGGAAGTAAAATCACCCCAAAATGTTTTTAAAATGTTTTTTGAATGTATGATTCACTTATACGGTGTGAAAATATCAACTGGATATCAGCCCATTCCAGACTATCCGATTACTCCAAGATCTTTCAATTACTGTTTGTGCTCGCTGAAGACTACTTCCCGAAGGAGCCATTTTTTTCTCTATTGTCTCCCTGAGGGAACAGACCAATTTCTGACAGAAGCAAGGTCTGCAATATCAACTTGTGCTACATCCATCAACCTCAAGGCGATAGATATAACATATTTTACCTGATAGGCAGCTGAATTTGTCCAAAATGTCCATGTAATGCTATATTCTTAGGAAATGCCCACAACTGATACATTACTACAGTGATGTTACAGACCTTGGTTATAAATAATTGGTAGACCATTAGTTCTACATTTGGATCAGGAGACAATTATTCAAGATAATCTGGATAACCAGGTCAGAAATCAATATTGATATAATACAACCAAAACAATATGCATTACAACTTGTTTGCATTTGGAGTTTTGTCAAATAAATTAATCTTTTGTATTTTGATTAACACATTTTTTAAGTTAGATCATGTAACTGCAACTTAATGTTGTGGTAATTTATGGACATGTGTATTTGTGAATAATTATTGACTCTTTATTGGCCATGTTTTGTATATTTTCATGTAACATAATAAAACATCTAAAATTATTTTTGTATTAATTTTTTTATTTCATACTCATGAGAAATAACACTGTAGACAACTTTTGTAAGCAAGAATATATACTAAAAAACTTTGCATACCATCTACTTTAAAAAACAATATGAATAAAACCTGAAAGAATTAGTTGAACAAAACAACCTGTTTTACCCTTTTACAAACCGTTTAAGGTTTGAGCAAACACTTTAATACACTTATGAAGAAATTTATAATGAAGATATGACCCACAAGGCAACTTCTAAAAAAGTGTGTAGGATATAAATAGACATAATGTTGTGAAAAGGTATGCAATGATATATAAAAAAGGATAAATTAATCACCATATCTACATAGTTTTGATGACAGAGCCAAAAGTATACCACTACAAGTCTGTGTAGCCTGGGTGACCTTTTAATACAGATAAAAAAAATGAAGAAGTAAGAAAAGCATAAAAGAAAGGTTCCTTATAATAAAATGTAGGTAGTGGAATGCATGTTGGTGATTGTTTATTCTGTAAATATATTGGGAAATACAATTTAAAGTATGAATAGAACATAACTGTTGGTGCAGGTTTTAGGAAATAAAATGTAAAAAAACAGGCAACAAATTCAGGATTAAAATTTTGCAGGTTATTTATTTATTGTTGAGTTTTACATAGCGCTAGCTAGACCTGAGGGTATCAGAGTGCTTGACATGTTTTGTGATTACATTTACAAGATGTACATGAGGGGATTCATAAAGAGTCAAAGAATAGAGCAATACATCATTAGGTGGTTATAAAGTCAATACAGTATAATACAAGGACGCATTGAGGAATAGCACAGGGACAGTATAGGAGACTCAAAGAGTCAAGTGGCCGTCTTGAAGGAGCCAGTGCATAAAGTAAACGTAGAGACGTGCTGAAGTAGTTGTTGAGAAGTAGAAGTTTGAGGTCCCATTTGAAGAAAGGAAAAGAGGGCTTGTAGCGGAGATCCTTGAGGAGTGAGTTCCAGATCTTAGGAGCATTTCCTGAGAAGGAGCGCGCCTGGGATGATTTCTTCTTTAGGTTGGGAGGAATGAGAAGAGTGTTGGAGCTTCTCAGTGCCCGGACTCTTCCTGCTCTCGAGATTTTGGTTTCTAAGTTTTTTTGTTTTTTTTTGTTTGAAGGGCTTTGTGGGTGATACAGGCTGTCTTGAAGGTGCATCTTCTTCGATGGGAAGCCAGTTCAGACTCTTGAGGGCAGGAGGAATGTGGCTGAATCTTTTAGTTCCTGTGAGGAGTCTGCAGCCGCGTTGAAAATTGCCATAAGGGGCACAATGTGACATTTTGGAGTTCCTGTAAGGAGGGCATTGCCGTAGTCAAGTTTTGAGATGATCAGAGATTGCACTAGTCTTGAGATCGTCTATGGGGATAAACAGTTTTATTTTCTTGAGGTGTCTGAGTGTGCGGAGTACTCCTTTAGCTGAGTTGTTAATGTGGTCCTTCGTCGACATGTTGTCCAGGGTGATGGCCAAGGACCTAATGGAGTAAGAAAGTGAAAGAGAGCAGTTGAGCACATCCATATTCTTGATCCATTCTTGGATAGGTAAAAGATTGTTTTTGGGGGAGAAGAGTATTAGTTCTGTCTTATTGGGGTTCAGTTTCAGGTGGTTGGTTTTTAGCCATGCTTGTATCTTAACTAGTGTGGTGTTAAGGTGTTGGAGGTCACAGGATGATTTTATTTTGTAGTAGAGTTGTGTGTCGTCGGCATATAGGCGATATTTAACCCCTGCTTGGTTCCAAATGCCAGTAAGGGGTTCCATGAAGTGGTTAAAAAGGGCTGGAGAGAGAGCCTTGTGTAACTGGAGTAGGTTTGGCAAGACAGCTGTTGATTTTCATTTGCTGACAGTGATGTTGAAGATAAGACATGATCTATCACAGGACTGCTCCAAAGACCCCTGTGCGGTTTTTGAGAGTTTCAAGTACAGCTGAATGATTTACTGTATCGAATGCCACAGACAAGTCAAGTAGGATTAGCAGGCAGGCGTCGCCTTCATCCAAGGATCTGTGGATGTCATCGGGAATATTGAGCATGGTGGTTTCGGTGCTTCAGCTATTTCTGAATCCTGATTGGAAAGTGTCGTGGAGGTTGAATTCCTCTATGTGTTGGTTTAGTTGAAGGAGGACACACTTCTCCAGCATTTTGGTTAAGAAGGGAAGGTTGGTAATTGGTCTGAGGTTGTTCAGGTCGTTGTGGTCTGTTCTAGTTTTTTGAGAATGGTGTGACTTGGCCTAGCTATCACATCCACAGAATATAGTTACAGATTTCTTTTCAAGAGTCCCTCAAAGGGATAATAGTAAAAGAGAAAAGCTTGGATAGAATTTATTTGACATTTTTACGTAGCACAACTCCACTTTATTCTGATGTGAAGGCGCTTTATAAACAGTACAACCATGGAGATATGGATCTCCCTGCAGAGAAAGGAGAACAATGAAACAAAGAACTGCAGTAAACTCAGGTGAGGGAAGTCAAACAGTAACATGCTGACAGATGAGGAGACATTGATTTGAGGTAGCGGAGAAGATCACGGACCAAATAGAGGAATGGTAAGTGTGAAGCAGGGCAAAAGGCAGAAGAGTAGTGGAGAGAAGGGAGGTAAAATGGGACAGAAGAACATAAATAATAGAAAATGGTGGTAAGGATTTCGGATAAGGTAGGAGGGATAAATTGGAGTAGGTGGGAGATGTGGAAGTAGAGCAATAGCAGAGAGAAGGTAAACAAAGGCTAAGTTGAGAAGAGTTAAGCAGTGGAACTGAACTACAGAATAATAGTTAAAGATCAATACAGAGATTATATAGGCTTTTTTTTTTATTGTACGAGGTCCTCGTATCATCACAGGTCTTGAGGCTGCACTTGATGAGCAGTCAGAAACCCCAGTTCTAGAGCTCAAGCAATAACTCAAGTACACTAGTGTATTACTTCCTTGTGATAAAGATTATTCTGGCACAAGGTTGCTGAGTTTGTACTCACTACCTTTATCTGTCTGGCAAACACAAATGTGGATTCCACCACGCTGTTCTGTTTTGGATTATGTCTGCTTTTGGTAGGTGGTAGATGGTAGGTTTTCAGGCAGGCTGACACAGCCATCATGTTTGATCTGCAGAATCAGCAGGAAGTGGGTGTTGCTGGCTGTGCCCTGGCAGTGGATGAGAACAAAGGCACAAAAAGAGGTGACCCAATCAACACAAGTCTGTCTACAGTGAAAGTCCTGGGGAAGGTAAAGCAGTTAGATGCCGGTGTGTTGCCTTTGTACTGTAAATTGCAGACCCCCCCCAATACTGTCTAAGTACAGGGAGCTGTCTCATTTCATAGAGAGGCAATGGAAGGGAGTAATTACCCCTCTATAAACAAAGAACCTGAGTAGGCCACCTTCAGCATCCATTTTGTGAGTTATCCACAGACCGGAGTTCCAACATAGATTCCTATCCCCATACAATCAAGTATGACACACACTATATGCACACCCTGCTGTATAAACCCTGAGCAAACATGCATTCACTACCCATGTCTCAGTTAAAGTCTTGTCTGGAGTGAAAAGCGTGCAGGGATGCATGCCTTCCAGAGCCATGCAAGGCCTTTTCTGACCAAACATATGGCCAGATTCATTTGGCCAGCACTTACTCCTATGTTGGAGAAGACAGTAGTCAGGTTGGGTAAACAGACAGGAAAGTTCATCTACAATCCTGTACTGTAACCTGACCTTGAGCCCCACAGTGAAATCTAATCCCAATAAATAGATAGACCTCTGGAAAAAATTACGATCTCTCCTTTCATGGCCATCAATTACTTCAGAGGTTTGTGATCTATCACAACCACAATTTTAGTGTCAAATATGAAGGGTTTAAAACTCTGAACCACCCATGCTTTGGTGAAGCATTCTTTTTCAAAAGCAGTCTAGCTCTGCTCCTTGAGGGGTAGTCTATTGTTAACAAGCTAGGTGAGAACTGCTTAACTTCCTTGTCAGAAGTATCTGTATGCACAATGAATGGCTGACCTTAGTCAAGGGCCTTCAACACAGTGTGTCATTCAAATCATCAAAGGTCTTCTGACGCTCCTTAGTCAGGTCACTTTCTCCAGGTCACTTTCAGGGGTGGTTTTCTGGAGGTCAGTTTGACTAAGGGGTAATTACAGTCCAATAGTTCACCACAAAGTTTCTCTAGTACCAAATGGAAGCTTACACCTGTGTCTGGGTGCTTGGAATCTCTCAATCAAGCATCACCTGTACCTTCGCGTCTTAGTGGCAGTTCATCCTGTTCCCCACCTGATGTCTGCGGTAGAGTACAGGGGACTAGCCAACTTAACTCTTGGTAGCCTTGATGGCCAGTTTGCCCCCATGCATCTTCACCAGCACATGTTCCAGCTACTGCATGTGGTCCTCCCATGAGATGGTGAAGACAGTGACATCAAGGTAGGCCAGGCAGAACTATTCTAGGACTTACGATGCATAGTTGGCCAGATTCTGAAAAGTGACAGGAGTGTTAATCGGCCCTCAAAGCATTACCCTATAAGGGTAGAGACTGACTGTGGTTGAAAATTCAGTCTTCTCCTTGTCACCAGGTCGCAGGGTTATCTGCCAGTAGCCACCGGTCAGCTCAAACATGCTTAGGGACTTAGCTGTACTCAACCTGCCCGCAAGCTCGTCAGCTTGGGGATAGGATGAGCATCCATTTGGGTTTTGTACTGTGAATCGATTGTCCAGACAAAAGCACAGGCCCATGGACCCTTACTTAGGTATCAGAACCACAGGACTGGAACATGGACTATGGGAGCGCTCAATGACTCCAAGCTCCAGCACCTTGGCCATTGCGGTCTAGATATCCTCCTGGACCTGGTCTAACATCTTGTATGTCTTGCTATTGAATGGCAAACTTTCTTGAGTGTCTATATTAAGGTCAGTGCTACAGCAAGTGAGAAGAGGGCAAAACAACAGTACCACTTGCACTCTGTCTTCTGCTCAGGAGTCAGGCCAGAGGCAAGCTTCGGTCCATCTACTGAACTATCTTTCTCATCACTGTGCAGTACATTGGGAAGTGGTTAACTCAACTCCTGAACCTCTTCTGCCATTGCTATGATGGACATTTTCCCTTTTATTAGTGGTTCTAACCAGGAACCCAATTTCGCTTTGGCTTCAAGGGTCTGGTTTTAGGCATGTTGATGGGTTTCAACACAGGCTGGCACAGCCATCACGTTTGATCTGCAGAATGAGGTGGAATAGGTGGTGTTGGGTCTGCCCCAAAAAAGGATGGGAACAAAGGCACAAAATGAGGGAGAGGTGACCTGAGCTGGGTACTACACAATTCTGGGCCTCGTGTAGTGAACAATTTTGCAATCGCAAACCCTGTCATTCGCAAAATCACAGGGTTTGTGACCACGAAATGGCTTTTTAATATGTACTAAACCCATTTTGCAATTCAATAAAAGCTTTCCATATTGCAAAATGTGTTCAATGACTCAATCCAAATCGCAAATAAGAGGGTATGTGAAAGAGGCATCCCCTCATATTTGAGATTCAGTGGTTTGAGACCGCACTTGCTGTATTAAAACACTGATAAGTTATCAACTCTTCAAAGGTGGTGGAAACCCATTTCCCATCAGTGACCAATGCTAACTTTGGTGATAATTATCCTCAGACCTGTAGGTCTACAAATCATGCCGTTGGATGGGCATGGATGACACAGAACTGGACTGATTCAAAGCATACCTGTCTAACAGCCACAGTGCATTAAAGCAGGCGATTCTCTGACCTTTTCCGCTGCTGCTTCATTTGGAGTTTCTCTGGCCAAGATAATCTCCAAGGCAGGTATTAACTTCCACCAGTATGCAGACAATAAGCAGGTGTACTGTAACACTGATAGCACAGATGACTTGGACACTCATGGATGTTACAGATGAAACTTAACCCTCTAAAGTCTGATTTCCTTCTATTGTAACCTAAGAGCTCTAAGTCCTCCCTTCTGTCTGGATCGCTAAGCTACAATCCATAAATATCTTGCCCAAGATTGAGAAATCAGCCATATCCCTAAACATTCTGTTAAATAGCTCTCCCACTCTTGATCACTATTTTAAGTAAATCACTAAGGCCCTGATTACAAGTGTAGGTGCAATTTATCGCACCTGATAAATAACGATACCACGGGAAACGTTATTTATCAGGTGCAATACATAGCACCTATTATGAGTTTGTGGGGAATAACATGAGGATTTTGGAGTTTAAAGCACAAAATCCACATGGTACCGTAAATACTGTACACATTTCCCTTGCTAAAGTTCTGCAGAAATCCCCTTTAGAAATGTAATGAAGCATGAGGAATTTAATGCATCCGATAATTATTGGATATGTTAAATACCTCACAACTCGTAGTTCCGACCCGTGCATCAAGAGGGGTTTATGCACAGGTTGAAATTAACCACCCCACTTCTAATCAAGTTCAAATTTACTTTTTAGGTCTCGCAGACCTAGCGCTGGAGCGCGCATGCGCTCCTCGCTCTGCGAGGCTTATTGTCATCGATACACTTTCAGAAGGGGACTTGAAGCCCCACCCCTTCTTCCCATTGGCTTGCGTCATAGTTCAGGCTAAACGCTGGCTTTCTATTGTGAAGGAGGCTTTTTAGTCCCTCCTTGTTACCGCCCTGCCTCCTTTTGGCCCCGCCCACCCGGACTGGATCCTTTACTTGCGGCGTGATACTGTCTCCTTTAATTAGTGGGTGAGCACTTTCTTTTTGTCATTCCGGCTGCAAAGCGCGATGCTCTAAGTTGTATGTTTTTTTGTATTACTTTAATGAGCGCGGCGCCCGCTAGGGACACCGCGCTCTCTTTATTTATTTCTTTTTTTGCGGCGTCCACTTCAGGGACACCGCGCTCTGTTTGTTTTTTTTTTACTGAGGCTGGGGGGGCTTGCTCGCACGCTGCGGATTCACCCTTCTTTTTTTTTTTGTGGCTTGCACGCTCGTAATGGCCGCTCGGGGAGCCTCTCCTCGCTTCAGACCCCCACCCCCCGCCTCGGAGCACACGTAACTTACTACTGCTCGCCAACAATTAAAATTGCTGCATGACTAATAAACGAAAAACGGCGCGTCCCAGATACTTTTCTCTCGTTCACCCATTCCCTTTGACAGAGTTCGTAGCGCTGAAGTGCAGGGCCCCTGGGTGCTGCAGCAGCACCCCAGCTTTGCTGTGGACAGGTGGGTGAGAGCTGCACTGTCAGCTGCTGGTTAGTGATGCCATCCCTGAACCCCTGTCCTAACGCCCTCGCGCCAACAGCGGCCCCCAGCTTCCAGTAGGAGAGCTCTCCGGGCCATTAGGAGTGCCCCCGCTGTAGTAACCTTCTGAATGTCACATGTGACCTGAGATTCGCGTGAATGCGGTGGGCCCAGCTCTCGGAGTCTTGGGGTGCAACGAGCTGGGGGGAGGGAGGGAGCGGGGACAAACCTTGCAAAAGTTGGCATTTACTTTCTATTAATAGGGTATGTCAAGTGCCTTTCATGTATCGCAGCGCTATGGTACAATAGACTCATTCCCTTTCACTGGCATTTTTATCTTCACAATATATACAACAAGCCCGTGTTATCTTCTCCCTTCGCCCCAGTGATATTAAATCACTCCTGAGACCGGTTCATCCGGAATGCAGTAATTACATCGGCAGCCTAACTCTAACCATGCCAGCTTGGACACGTGACAGGTGAACGGGACCTCCATAACTTCTTAGAAGATTTATCGTTAATGCCCTCCTTTGTAGCAAGCCTTTCGATTTTAGAGTGCTGGGTAATGGACAAGAAGGCCACCCAGGGCAGTCATGCTAATACGTTGCTCATACTGTGTTTTGGGGGATAGTCCGAGGCAATTGATACTTATTGATTAGTTTCTAAGTACAAACCAGTCGCCAAGGGTGCATATGCTGTTTGCCAAGTCTGGTTATATGGCAGTGGCTAAGATTCGCGATATACATGTGAATTTACACGTAGGCATGCAAAAACAAGCGGATTGCAAATCACAGGCCATTTACAACCGGATATTCTGAATTGTTTTTCTTTATAGAAAGTAGAGCATGTGCACACTTGTATTATATTACCCGATCCAAGGATTTGTCAGAAAGTGCACATTCTCAATCTTCTTTGAAAGCCAATGAGGTCTTAAAAAGCTTTTCTTTTGCTGCTCGTTTTTTTGTCCACCCTGCATTTTTCAGTTTTTCACAGGGGTAGATAGATGGCTTATGGGATTTTCAGTGGTGCTTGGACCAAGCACACAAGAGTTTCAGTTGTAAAAAATGGACCTGCCTGGGCTGCACCGTGATATCAGATGCAGCAGTGTTTAGCTGGAGAGCAGTTTACTTTTTGTGGCCAAAACAAGACAACACACCATAAATCCCGGGTCCTTCTGTTTTTTTAAATGATTATTTTTAACTAAACTTTTCGGGCAGGTGGGAACGCACGAGGGCAGTTTTGAGCGTGAATTCGAGTTAACACATGAGTAAAAGACACTGTCATTTACAATGGCAATAGCTCTAACTGAAACAATTGCGAGACCTATTGCATTTTTAATGCTTGTTATGATAAGGAACTCCTACGGAGGTCCACATAATAATACAGTAAAGATAAAACAAAGAATACATTTCCTACAATAAATAATTTTTCTTTATACAAAACTATCTCCATAAAATATATTACCATGCATACCAAGCAGAATACAGAATAGAATAAAACAAACTTGTAAGGAAACAAAGTGCAATATACAAAGTGCGAGTGGAAACGAAACATTGCTAAAATATTGCAGTGCACGTACATCTAAGTGAGGAACAATAAAAAATATGACAATGTAAGAAGTCACATTAAAAATTCCTAATAAATCTCCAGAAAAGTTTTTAAAAATTGATAAATCCTATTGCAAACCATTTCATTTGGGGGGGGGACAAAATAAACGAAGGGGCCTCGAGGGCGGAGTGAATGTTGAATTTGAGGAAGAAAGTCCCTAAAAAATAGCGCCTAGCCTTTTGCAACTCCGGACACACAAATAACACGTGATTGATATCTTGGACTTGTAGATGACACATCTCACAGATTCTCTCCTTTTTCAGTATTTTGTCCCAAATGCCAGTAATTTCTCTTAAGGGCAGCAAATGCAGTCTCAACAAGAGCCTTATGATCCCATGGGGTAGGTTCCAAGTTAAGTAGGGCTGGGGTTTGTTCCCCAAAGCACTCCCACATATCACCTCATTGTGCAACTGGGACTGACTTAAGGGCGATATCTCTGGCCAAGCTAATGGAGGACACAGACCTCTTTATAAACGACTTCAGCACAGACTTTAGCATGGGGGAATCAGTATTCAAGCTAAGCCCAAATAAATCATTTGCTCGCTCAAAGGACCTAAAGAATGTGGACTGCTGTTTCAGCCAACAAAAAATTTCGACTCTGAGGGCAGCCCTAAGTGTCCCCTCATCCCCCTGAAGGAGGGAATTGCCCCACCTAAAAAACGCTGCCGAGGAGAGATATGAGGAGACTAAGCCAAATTCAAGACGCAAAACATTGGGGACAGCCAGAGAGTTTAAGTTGCGGATTTGACGCAAGATTCGGCCTTGTCAAAGGAAAGCCAGTAGCTCATATTCAACATCTCATCTGCATAGGACAAGGATAGAGAAATTTTGACCCTAAATACTGATAAAACATGCCCAAAATGGCGTTTCCCACATATTCCGTAGAATCTGTGCAGTGCACTAACCTGGGAAAGAGCCCTGCTTACACAGAGCTTAATGTGTTCTCTATCCCACCCAGATTTTGGAAAGACCTTTCCAAGATATAGATAAGAATTGACCAATTCAAGTTTTTCGGAACCCAGCAGCCACTGGAAACACCTCCTTATTCTAAGCACTTTCTTACAGAAGACCAAGATCTTACTTTTGGTGATGTTGAAGCACGCTTGCAAGTCTATTGGTGTCAAATCAAGGATGGCCACATCATCAACATATATTAGAGAGCCAACTGACATTGTACCAATTTTAGGGGCGTTCCCCCTCACAGAATTTAGGGCACCAGGGAGATCAGATATATAGAGAGAAAACAAGGAGGGGGGGGCAGTAGGCAACCCTGCTTGAGCACATTATGTGTTTTAATCCTACTGGATAATCCCTGCGATCCTCCCATTAAAACTTGGCACCAAGTATCTGAGTGTAGCCCTATAAAGAGACCCAAAAGATGATGTGGGACGCCCAATGTATGGAGCTTTCTCCACAGCGTTTGACGGTCCACTCTATCAAACGCTGTGGAGAAGTCGATAAATTGAGTGTAAACTGGCATGCCCCGAAGGAAAACATATTTCTCTACAATAGTCTGGAGGAACGCAATATTATTTAGTGTACTATGCTTCTTGCTGTAACCGGCCTTTTCTGGGGGTGTAATGTTCTGGTCATGAGCCCATTGCTGTACATGATGGAGGATGCTCTTAGCTAATAGTTTGCCCGAGGCGTCCAGCAAAGTATTCTGTCTGAAGCTAGATGGAGAGGTTTTAGGACCCCACTTGTACAGAGGGATTACAACACTACCCTTCCAAGAAGGGGGAATTTTCCCAGATCAAAAACTAAAATTAAACAACAGGGCAAGGAAGGCTCCCCAGGCAAGAGCCTCCTTTTTTGATTATCGCAATGAGAATTCCGTCAGAGCCCTGTGCACGGGCCCGTGATTTTGTCTGCTCTCCCCTTGTTTTCCTTTCTGTGCCCCTCGCTGCCCCACTGTTGTTGTGCCCGTGATTTTGTCTGCTCTCCCCCTGTTTTCCTTTCTGTGCCCCTCGCTGCCCCACTGTTGTTGTGCCCGTGATTTTGTCTGCTCTCCCCCTGTTTTCCTTTCTGTGCCCCTCGCTGCCCCACTGTTGTTGTGCCCGTGATTTTGTCTGCTCTCCCCCTGTTTTCCTTTCTGTGCCCCTCGCTGCCCCACTGTTGTTGTGCCCGTGATTTTGTCTGCTCTCCCCTGTTTTCCTTTCTGTGCCCCTCGCTGCCCCACTGTTGTTGTGCCCGTGATTTTGTCTGCTCTCCCCCTGTTTTCCTTTCTGTGCCCTCGCTGCCCCACTGTTGTTGTGCCCGTGATTTTGTCTGCTCTCCCCCTGTTTTCCTTTCTGTGCCCCTCGCTGCCCCACTGTTGTTGTGCCCGTGATTTTGTCTGCTCTCCCCCTGTTTTCCTTTCTGTGCCCCCGCTGCCTCTCGCCATTCCCGCCGCTGCGTTCCCTGCGGCCCCGCCCCCTGACTGCCCATTCGCTGCCCCTGCCTCCCGCCTCCCAGCTGCTCCTCCCTCCCACCTCCCCATAAATGGCGGCCGCTGCACGGTGAGGAGAGCGACCCTTGACCTTGCCAGGTAGGTCGCTCCCCACCACACAGCTCCGCCTGTGTTGTCTGCCCGCTGCTCCTGTAGGTAAGATCGCCCTCCGCTTGTGGCCCCGGTGCCCGTTTTGTCTGCTTGTCTCCCCTTTTCCTTTCTGCGCCCCTCGCTGCCCCACTGTTGTTGTGCCCGTGATTTTGTCTGCTCTCCCCCTGTTTTCCTTTCTGTGCCCCTCGCTGCCCCACTGTTGTTGTGCCCGTGATTTTGTCTGCTCTCCCCCTGTTTTCCTTTCTGTGCCCCTCGCTGCCCCACTGTTGTTGTGCCCGTGATTTTGTCTGCTCTCCCCCTGTTTTCCTTTCTGTGCCCCTCGCTGCCCCACTGTTGTTGTGCCCGTGATTTTGTCTGCTCTCCCCCTGTTTTCCTTTCTGTGCCCCTCGCTGCCCCACTGTTGTTGTGCCCGTGATTTTGTCTGCTCTCCCCCTGTTTTCCTTTCTGTGCCCCTCGCTGCCCCACTGTTGTTGTGCCCGTGATTTTGTCTGCTCTCCCCCTGTTTTCCTTTCTGTGCCCCTCGCTGCCCCACTGTTGTTGTGCCCTTGATTTTGTCTGCTCTCCCCCTGTTTTCCTTTCTGTGCCCCCGCTGCCTCTCGCCATTCCCGCCGCTGCGTTCCCTGCGGCCCCGCCCCCCTGACTGCCCATTCGCTGCCCCTGCCTCCCGCCTCCCAGCTGCTCCTCCCTCCCACCTCCCCATAAATGGCGGCCGCTGCACGGTGAGGAGAGCGACCCTTGACCTTGCCAGGTAGGTCGCTCCCCCACCACACAGCTCCGCCTGTGTTGTCTGCCCGCTGCTCCTGTAGGTAAGATCGCCCTCCGCTTGTGGCCCCGGTGCCCGTTTTGTCTGCTTGTCTCCCCTTTTCCTTTCTGCGCCCCTCGCTGCCCCACTGTCGTTGTGCCCGTGATTTTGTCTGCTCTCCCCTTGTTTTCCTTTCTGTGCCCCTCGCTGCCCCACTGTTGTTGTGCCCGTGATTTTGTCTGCTCTCCCCCTGTTTTCCTTTCTGTGCCCCTCGCTGCCCCACTGTTGTTGTGCCCGTGATTTTGTCTGCTCTCCCCCTGTTTTCCTTTCTGTGCCCCTCGCTGCCCCACTGTTGTTGTGCCCGTGATTTTGTCTGCTCTCCCCTTGTTTTCCTTTCTGTGCCCCTCGCTGCCCCACTGTTGTTGTGCCCGTGATTTTGTCTGCTCTCCCCCTGTTTTCCTTTCTGTGCCCCTCGCTGCCCCACTGTTGTTGTGCCCGTGATTTTGTCTGCTCTCCCCTGTTTTCCTTTCTGTGCCCCTCGCTGCCCCACTGTTGTTGTGCCCGTGATTTTGTCTGCTCTCCCCTGTTTTCCTTTCTGTGCCCCTCGCTGCCCCACTGTTGTTGTGCCCGTGATTTTGTCTGCTCTCCCCCTGTTTTCCTTTCTGTGCCCCTCGCTGCCCCACTGTTGTTGTGCCCGTGATTTTGTCTGCTCTCCCCTGTTTTCCTTTCTGTGCCCCTCGCTGCCCCACTGTTGTTGTGCCCGTGATTTTGTCTGCTCTCCCCCTGTTTTCCTTTCTGTGCCCCTCGCTGCCCCACTGTTGTTGTGCCCGTGATTTTGTCTGCTCTCCCCCTGTTTTCCTTTCTGTGCCCCTCGCTGCCCCACTGTTGTTGTGCCCGTGATTTTGTCTGCTCTCCCCCTGTTTTCCTTTCTGTGCCCCCGCTGCCTCTCGCCATTCCCGCCGCTGCGTTCCCTGCGGCCCCGCCCCCTGACTGCCCATTCGCTGCCCCTGCCTCCCGCCTCCCAGCTGCTCCTCCCTCCCACCTCCCCCATAAATGGCGGCCGCTGCACGGCCGCGCAGCCGGACGTGCGCAGCGGGTGCGCCGCTGGCGCGCCGAAGGCGCGCCTAAGGCAAGCCCGTCTGCGCCCGTCCGCGACTGGACCGCGCCCAGCGCCAGAACCCCTGGAACCCACCAACGCAACACTACTCGACGGACCTACGACGCCGCCACACTCACCGCACTCAATGCCGGCCGGAACCCTGCCTGCTACCGAGCCTCACCGAGACGCACCCACGGACCCTTCACCTGCCAAACCTGCCGATTCACCTGCCCCCGGACGTGCACCACCTCCGCCAAGTCGAGCAACAGCAGCAACCACCTGAAATGCATCCTGCTGAACACCCGCTCCGTCCACAGGCACGCCGTGGAACTCTGGGACCTGCTCGACGCAACAGCACCGGACATCGCCTTCCTCACCGAAACCTGGATGAACGCCTCCTCAGCGCCCGACATCGCCATAGCCATCCCGGATGGATACAAGATCACCCGGAAGGACCGCGTCAACCAGACGGGAGGAGGCATCGCCATCGTACACAAGAACACCATCCGCATCTCGACTAACTCCGACGAGACCTTCTCCGCCGCCGAACACCTACACTTCCAGATACACACTGACCCCAAGACCACCCTCCGAGGCACCCTCATCTACAGACCCCCGGGACCACGCACACTATTCAGCGAAGACATCGCAGACTTCATCAGCCCGCACGCCATGCCCTCAGCCGACTACATCCTCCTAGGGGACCTCAACTTCCACCTGGAGAACAACAACGACAGAAACACCACCGCCCTGCTGGACAACCTCGCCAACCTCGGACTCAAGCAACTGGTGAACACGCCCACCCACTACGCCGGCCACACGCTTGACCCCGTCTTCTCGTCCAGCAAGCACATCTCCTTCAGCCACGCCACCGGACTCCACTGGACCGACCACAGCTGCGTCCACTTCAGCTTCAGAAAGACTGCGACCCACCACCACCCGCAACAGGCTCCCCGCCGGAGCTGGAGCAAGATCACCGCCGAGCAGCTCACCGCCTCCCTCAGCCAGAACACACCCACCAACACAACGGACCCAAACGAAGCAGCCAGCAACCTCGCCAAGTGGCTGACCGCCTGCGCCGACGACCTCGCACCACTAAAAACCCTCCCAGCAGACCCGGAAGCAAGAAAACCCCTTGGTTCACCAACGAACTCAAGGAATCCAAGAAGAACTGCCGCACTCTCGAGAAAACCTGGCGACCTCGACCAGACCACAGACAACAGGACCGCCCTCAAGCACGCCACCCGCAAACACCACCAGCTGATCCGTGCCACCAAGAAGTCGGCACTCAAAGAACGACTGGACAACAACGCCCATGACAGCAAGGAACTTTTCAGCATCGTCAAAGAGTTCTCCAACCCCAGCGCCGGAAACAACGACATCACCCCTCGCAAGACCTCTGCAACTCACTCTCCGCGTTCTTCCACCGCAAGATCACCGACATACACAACAGCTTCGACGCACAAACAACGCACCCTACCGCCGAACCAACGCCCGCCACCACCACCCTCTGCAACTGGACCCCGATCAGCACCGAAGACACCACCCGCACGATGAACTCCATCCACTCCGGATCACCAACCGACCCCTGCCCACACCACGTCTTCAACAAAGCCGACGCCACCATCGCACCCCATCTCCGGGACATCATCAACTCCTCCTTCCACACCGCCACCTTCCCGGAGAGCTGGAAGCACGCCGAGCTTACCGCCCTCCTGAAGAAACCAACGGCGGACCCCACCGACCTCAAGAACTACCGTCCCATCTCGCTCCTTCCGTTTCCGGCCAAAGTCATCGAGAAGACCGTCAACAGACAGCTTGCCGCCTTCCTCGAGACGAATGGATCCCTCGACCCCTCGCAGTCCGGGTTTCGGGCCAACCACAGCACCGAGACCGCCCTTATCGCAGCCACCGACGACATCAGAACCCTAACCGACAACGGGGAAACAGCTGCCCTCATCCTCTTGGACCTCTCTGCGGCGTTCGACACCGTCTGCCACCGCACCCTAGTGAAGCGCCTCAGCAACATCGGAATCCGAGAGAAAGCACTGGAATGGATCATCTCGTTCCTCGCCGGAAGAACCCAGAGAGTCCGCCTCCCCCGTTCAGATCCGAAGCCACCGAAGTCATCTGCGGCGTTCCACAAGGATCCTCACTCAGCCCAACCCTCTTCAACGTCTACATGAGCCCCCTCGCAGCCATCGCACGCCGACACAACCTCAACATCATCTCCTACGCCGACGACACCCAGCTGATCCTCTCCCTCACCAACGACCCCACCACCGCCAGAGCCAACCTACACGACGGGATGAGAGACGTCGCCGACTGGATGAGGAACAGCCGCCTTAAACTGAACTCAGACAAGACGGAAGTCCTCATCCTGGGCTCATCACCCTCCGCCTGGGACGACTCCTGGTGGCCCCCGGCCCTGGGCACCGCGCCCAAGCCAACGGACCACGCACGCAACCTGGGCTTCATCCTGGACTCCTCCCTGTCGATGACCAGACAAGTCAACGCCGTCTCATCTTCATGCTTCAACACCCTGCGCATGCTCCGCAAGATCTTCAGATGGATCCCCACTGAAACCAGGAAGACCGTCACCCAGGCACTCGTCACCAGCCGACTGGACTATGGGAACACCCTCTACGCCGGAACCACAGCCAAACTTCAAAAGAGACTCCAGCGCATCCAGAACGCCTCCGCACGACTCATCCTGGACATCCCCCGACACAGCCACATCACCGTGCACCTGAAAGACCTGCACTGGCTCCCCGTCAGCAAGAGAATCACGTTCAGACTCCTCACCCACGCACACAAGGCCCTCCACGACCTGGGCCCAAAGTACCTCAACGACCGCATGACCTTCTACACGCCCACACGCCAGCTACGATCAACCAGCCACGCCCTCGCCACCGTACCACGCATCCGCAGAACCACCGCCGGAGGAAGATCCTTCTCCTACCTGGCAGCCAAGACCTGGAACTCCCTCCCCACTCACCTTCGGCGAACCCAGGACCATCTCTCCTTCAGGAAGCAGCTCAAGACCTGGCTGTTCGAGCAGTAACTTACCCCCTCCCCCAGCGCCTTGAGACCCTCCCGGGTGAGTAGCGCGCTCTATAAATGCCGTGATTGATTGATTGATTGATGTTCTAGCATTCTTTATAAACCCCACTAATTCCTCCCCTGAAGGGGGGCCATATGCCAAGAGAGAGGCCTTGTCCACACCAATTGTTACAGGAATGACTGGTCTATTGTTTGCGTATAATAGGGAGATATAATCCACCCAGTCCTTTTCGGAGATCGGGATAGGCTGTGCCTTCTGCCTTGAATCGCAATATTCTGCGATTAGGAGCCAGTACTTCCTGGAATCTTTAGCCCTTGCAGCTTCTCTCAAGCTGATCCACTTCAAGTCGCAATCCCTTCTCCTTTCACTGAGTTTGCGGCGACTTCTTACTCATTTGAGATGGTTAATTTCCTGCTGGCGACCCATAGAAAACTGTGAATGCTGTTTTCGTATTAGTAGATATATTTCTTGATTTTATATTTTCAGAGGGAATATGCCCTGTTTAGGCTTTTGAGGGCCAACAAAACTGAAGCCTAAGTTGTAAATCTCTTCCATTTGGCCTCTAAACATTGAATGGGATGGTCGGGCACACATCCCAGCTGATCTGCATAAATCCTCTTAATTTTGAGATTGCCCTTGGCCATTTTTTTGATGTCCAAAAGGAGCGACCATTTGATTTATTAAAGGCAAACATACCCAGGCAAGAGTGCCCCGGATCCAATGCCGGTAAATTAAAGGCAGCTGTCATGCCCACTATACTATGGTCACTCAATACCGACGGGAGAACAAAAAGATTTTCACAGACCCCAAACATTTGATAAGAAACAACCACATAGTCTGGAAGACTATGGTTCAGGGGGGAATGAAAAGTAAAGGAAGCAGCTTCACCTGCGGGTACTCTCCCATTTAATATAATCAAATCCAATCTTCTAAGGGTCTCGAGGAAGGACAGTCCTCGTCTTATTTTTTCTGTGAATAGGATCTCGGGTATAGACCAGATTTCTTCTTTATCCGGGTTGGCGTAAATCTCAGCTGCCGAGTTGGAGACTTTGGCGTTTATGTCTCCCATAACAATTATTATATGGAGACATTCTTCCCTGATAGCTATATCGTAAACGAATGAAAAAAGTGCACTCACCAAATAATCGAAGTGTCTCCCGGGTGGAATATACATATTTGACAAGAGCAAAAAAGAGGAGCAACCATTATCTCCCAAACATGCTAACTTCAAGCATAAGCACAGATTCGAGGGATGACTAAAAACCATCTGGTTCCAATTGATCTAATTCTTAAGCAGGATGGCCACCCCCCTCCACGAGCATGGGCTCTTTTAGAGCGCTTAGCATAGCTAGAAAACACAAAAAAACAATATAATCAAATGCTTTACAGGCCCAAGGTTCTTGTAAACATATAATTTGAGGGTTCAGAGTTTTCAAAAAATTTCGTTTTTCCTCGTTATGACTCAGGCCAGACATGTTCCATGATAGGAGTAACCCCCTGAGCTACCTCAAGGGATGACTCATTTCTGCTGGGGGGGCAGGCGTTATTCAAGGCTCCCGCCACCCAGCTCCACTGGGCCAAGTCGTCTTCCAAATCCGGAACCTGAGGATCAGCTGCCAGGCCCAACACCATGTTAATTGTCCATCCCCTTTGGCCCAAAGAAACCACAATGTATTTGAGGTTACGGGGTAAGACCTCTAAATCGGGACCCATTGCATTGGATACCACTGATTTCGAGGTCCTTCAACCATTCAGACACTGAGTTACGGGATGCCTAGGGGGAGATTCCCTGTTTTCTATGACAGATGTAAAGTCAATCCCTCGCTTAAGAAAGTGCTCACAATTCAGCGCAACCAGATTAGTGATGATTGGGGAGCAGAAGGTGACCCTAGAGTGGGAAGGTGTCTCAGATAAGTGGATCTTCACATCTGAGATGTCCCTACTAGAAATCAACCTTAAGGCCTCAATCTCGGAGAAGGAGCTAAGGCTAAAACCACTGTTTACTGGAGAGGATTCATGGTCAAATAACCAAGTTAAGTCCAGGGTGGAAGATGAGATATTCTGCAACACACTGGTTTTCTTTATAGCGTCCCTCGAGGGGATCCATATGGGAAACCTATCCCTGTAGCTAAAAGCTTTTGCCCCCGTTAGGCTGCGCACTAAGGTGCGGGGCAAGGGTGTCGGGAGGACCGCCCTCCTGGTTTATATTTGACAATAGATTGCATCCTGTATGGACCTTGTTAGGCCCTCCTTGTGTAGCCCTCGGCTCTTGAGCCCACCCCTCTAAGTTTCAGACCACCCTAACCTCGATCACTGGCTGGGGAGAGTGAACTCCACAACCTGCTCCCTTTTCCCCTCCCGGGGGGCCAACTAACTCATTAAGTAAGGGGAATGGAGCTTCTATAGGGGACTGAGGCGTCAAGTTCGAACGAGACACCGCCACTCCAAAGTCCCCAGTCCTCCCTACTGAAGCCATGTGAGCTGTGAGGGCTGCCCTCGGAGCACCCCCTTCAGAAGGAGAATTTGCTACTCCCTCCTCCTTTGTTCTCTGAATGTCACACTGCATAACAGAGTCCCTCAGAAAGTGTAGCCTTATAGTTTTACGTTTGGGAAATAGTCTGACCTTTTTATGTTTCCTTTTCTTATTCTTGCCCTTTTGTTTTCTTATGGGGTTGTCCTCCTTCCCTTCCTTCAAACCACCTGCCCCAACAGACTAAGATGCGGGCGAGGAGGGTCATAAGAGATGATAGTTCCCCCTTTCCTCTCCTACCTGGCTGTGAGAGGAGTACACTGGGATTCCCAACTCCTCCCATGCCCCTTTTTTTTAAAACAAGGGGAAAGATTTCAATTTTGGGTTTCCCAAGGGGGAACTTGTTTCTAAATCCCCAAATAATGTATTTAGGCAATCAATCAATCAGGGGTTTGTTAAAGCGCGACTACTCACCCGTAAGGGTCTCAAGGCGCTGGGGGGGGGGGGTGCAGGTTCCATCCATCAAGGAGGGGGTCTGTCGAAAAGCCAGGTTTTGAGGTTTCTTGCGAAGATGGGGAGCGATGTTGTCTGTCTGAGGTGGAGCGGAAGGGCGTTCCATGCTTTGGCCGCGAGGAAGGAGAAGGAGCGGCCTCCCGATCTGGTCTTTCTGGTGCGGGGGACCACGGCGTAGGAGAGCTGGGCTGATCGTAGGGTCCTTTGGGGTGCGTGGAATTTGAGTCGGCTGTTCAGGTATGCTGGTCCGGTGCCGTGGAGGGCCTTGTGTGCGTGGGTGAGCATCTTGAAGGTGATTCTCGCCTCTACAGGGAGCCAGTGGAGTGTGCGCAGGTGCTGGGAGATGTGGCAGTGTTTTGGCAGGTTGAGGACCAGTCTTGCGGCGGCATTCTGGATGTTCTGTAGCTTGCGGGTGAGGTTTTTGTTTATTCCGGCGTAGAGTGCGTTGCCGTATTCGAGTCTGCTGGTGACCAGGGCGTGAGTGTCGGTCTTTCGGTGTTCGAGGGGGATCCATTTGAAGGTCTTACGAAGGAGGCGGAGGGTGTGGAAGCAGGAAGACGAGACAGAGTTGATCTGGCGGTCCATTTTGAGCTCGGAGTCCAGGATGATTCCCAGGTTGCGTGCGTGGTCCGTGGGGGTTGGCGGGTTTCCGAGGGTGGGGGGCCACCAGGTGTCGCTCCAGGCATCGGGGTTTGGGCCCATGATGAGTACTTCTGTTTTGTTGGTGTTTAGTTGTAGGCAGCTGTTTTTCATCCATTTGGCGACGGCTTCCATGCCTTCTCGAAAGTTGCGTCTGGCGGTGTTGGGCTCGTTGGATAGGGAGAGGATGAGCTGGGTGTCGTCTGCGTATGACACGATGTTGAGTCCGTAGGTTCTGACGATGGGGGCGAGTGGAGCCATGTAGACGTTGAAGAGCGTCGGGCTGAGGGAGGAGCCCTGGGGGACTCCGCAGGTGGTAGGTGTGGGGTCCGAGAGGAAAGGGGGCAAAGCTCTTCCTTTTCAGAATTGTACCCAGGTTCTGAGGGAGATAGCAGATGAAGGGGTATACCCTCTTGGACAGAAGTGTCTCTCTGGCCTCCCGGCAAGGCATACGTTGGGAGATTGTGGTTCCCCACTAATTCCATAATAAAATGTGTCATAAGTGTAGATTTAGCAGGGCCAGACTTATTTACATTCTGCATTTCAAATAAAATTACTGACATTTCCAGTATATGGTCAGAACTTAACACAAATTCCTCTAATAGAGACAAAATGGAATTTAAAATCTTTTCAATACAAAAAAGGTATTCAGAGGGGACAACATCCCCGCCATTTCCAATCTTAGGCTGCGTACAAGGCAAGAATACATCTTGAACAGATTCCGGAGAAAAGAGACAATTAGATGACTTGAACTACAATACATGGGGGGCATAAAGAGACGCCAGGGAGAAGAACAAGTTTAAATAACTCTTTTCATTAGATCTATTCGGTGGAGGATCGCTCTTAGGGACATAGTCAGGAGGGCCTCCCCAGCCCCCAAATTGGGCTTCAATATGAATATCTGTGAGTGTAAAATCTTCCCCAATCCTCGATTCTTTACATATGCTTGCCCTCCCACCTGAACTAGGTTCAACTACCAACGGTTCTTCAAGGCCCCTGACCTTGCTTAATCCCTTACGAACGTCCCCCCCGGATTGGTGTAACAGCGGGAGGACAATCTTTATTGGGCCCATTCGGGGAATTGTGGAGCAGTTCCTGAAGAACGAATGGAGCATCCGTATCCAAAGGAAATGGAGCAGCAGTAGATTGTAGAACTGGGCCATCCTGGGCGCCCTCATTTGATTGAATCTTGAACCCACCAGAAGTGGAATGACCTTCCTGTGGGACGACATATTCCGAGGAGGAAGGGGTTCCTAGATGAAAAGTAGGGGCAAGACTGTCAGGGGTCACTGCTGTCACCTCGGGTACAATCTGTGACATCTTTCGGAAGAATCCGGTAATAGCTCAATAGGATTTATAGCGATGTTGCTGCAGTATTTTGATCCCACTGTGCGATCTCCTTGTTTTAAGGGGTTGTCTAGGTGAAGAGGAAATCAAAGGACCTGAGCGTAACTTTCTTGAGGTCATCATGCTCCTGGAGTTTTTTACGCAGCTCTGGGCAAAGCACCGAATAAGGTGAGCAGGAGATCTAAGCTTTTTTTATGGCAAGTCGGTGGGTTTATGACTTGCACTTCAATCCCGGTTCAAATGCCGGGAAGGGATCACAACAGGAGAGTAAAGCTGTGGCTGGGCGGGAGGTTGTGCAAAAGCCAGGTAGATTTCCAAAGTAACATCGGCGGCTATAATGGTGAAAAATGGTGGACTCCAATGTTATATTTTCTAAAATTCTGGGGTCCGGCAACTGAAGGTGGGGTGGGGTGCTGTGTGCGGCCCTCCCCCAAGAGAAGCAAGACGCACCGGCCTAGCGCCAGCCCCTTACGCGCCTGCTGGGAACTGCGCCCCTAGGGCCTCGCCAGCACCCTGCACCCTTTTAATCCACTCCCCCTAGCCCTAAGCTCTTGACTCTTGAGAGTGTGCCCCACTTGGATCTTAGCCGAGGTGGGGACCCGGGGCCGGGAAAGCTGGGAGCAAGAGTAGGAGCCCGGAGCTGCAAGCTGGGAGGCGGGTTGGTTGCAACTCGCCTACCGCCTGGGGGAGGTGCGTGGGAGCCTCTGCCGAACTACCACCCCACCTTACCGAAATGCCGACATACCTGCACTGCTCTCCAGCGCAATTCTGGCATCCCTCGCCGAACTCTGTTGTATGCTGCAGCCTGTTTCTCCCCCTCCTCACCTCAGCCTGCCTTCCCAGCTGTCTTCTTGCTGCCCCCTTAACTCCTTCACCCCCACCAACAGACAGGGGCCCCACCAGCCACTTCTGGCTGTGAGCTGGGCGGGAGGGAGGCGTTGAGGCAGGACTAGCGCAGGGGCCGGGCAGGACCGGAGAGGGGAGAGCGCACGGAAAAGCCAACTGCACAGGAAAAGTCAACCGCTCCTTGGGCTTCCCTTTCGCCTTGCCACCGCCTCACCCGGACCAGCGTGCTACCGTGACCACACTCTGCTTAGAACTCCGCCCCTCTGCCGCAACAATCTTTGCTCTGATTCATCCGCTCTCAACAAAGTCTCCAAATATCATTCACTCCCAGCATGTGAGACACCAGCTCAGGGATCAGATACCAGCTCACTTCTAATCAGGCCGCGTGTGTGTTAGATTTCCTGGGCGCTCTTCCACAGAATAAGACCCAAACATTATTTCACAGCCACTGGCGATATCTCACAAACGATACAGGAACCTTCTACCAACTGTAATACCTATGTACCGCCCAAATGCTCTCAAATCTATACTCTACTCTGCAGCCCGTAGGACTAACGGGGCGCCGTCGCTCCTCCAGGGTCCAACGCGAGGACCTCCCTGGGGATATTTGGCCTTTGCACTCTTGTGGTGCTCGTGCAGAGGGTACCCCTCTGTACCTTACAGCTTCTGGATCGCCCTGTAACTCCGCCTGCAACACAAAATAATAGGTTAGATAAACACACACCCCCGCCTGTACGCCGGGTACGCGGTGGGGAGGGAAACGGCATCAGGGCAGCAGGCCAAAGAGGGCGACCAGTGGGCGGGAGAGGTATAAGTACCTCGCCCTTCCCCCCCCCTCCTCCTGCCCGGAAGTGACGCGGGCATGGGGACCCTCGCGGTCCCAAAACACTGGGCAGCCGACTCGTGTGCCATCCTGTGGCACTAATAGGGGCCGCCCTCTTAGGAGGGCCCCCTTCGTGGGCCCGGGGCAGCCCTGCAGATTGCTCGCAGAATAAAATTTAACAAAATTACTCCTGTTCTAAACTTCTTAAAATGCTTAACACTTTAACCGGTTATAAAGCATCTTGTGCCACATACAAAGCAACAGACCTTAATACCCCGCACACAAAAACTGGAACCGTCCGGCATAAACCGCAACCTAAAAACCAAACCTAAACTTCTCAAAAAATGTGTTGTTAATAAATACCCTTAGATTTCCTATGAAAGCCCTCACTCACCAACCTGGTTGGTGACATGCTTCATCATTGGGCCTACCAGGAGAGGCCGAGTGCCAGCCTGGTGTGCTTCGATGCCAGAATTACTGCGGAGCAGGGAAAAAATATGTGGAAAAAGTGATATGTGTAAGTGATTTAAAATTGACTGGTTGAACTCAAAGATCCAATTTAATAGTTGGCCAATCAGTCAAAGATAAAAAGACGTGTAGGACACTTCGACTAAATAAATTGTTCAGCCAGGTCCATTAATAAATGGTCAACATGTTTCTGCCTATGTGTTGAAACTATCTCAGGCTTTCGTCAGGACCAAGAAGGAAAAAGGTGAACCCGGCGGTATGGGCACGCTAAGGCCCACCCTAACCAGAGGTTGAAATGTTAAAATAGGTTATCCTCGTGTAGTGAGAGGAACCGAGTTTATTCTGTGATACAGAACAACCAAAATATGAGGTAATAATCAAAAAGGGGGCAAAACATACAACACACGGACATACGTACACAAAGGGAGTAGGGGAAAGGAGAAAAAGAACAAACAGAAAAGGTTAGCCTGTTGTTCTGGTGTGCGTTTTGCCAAAGACATACATGCTCACGTGCTCATCAGAGTGCGCTTGAACAGTACCAACGAGGTGCTGTGGTGTTGTATCAAGTGCACTTATCTGCAATATCGTAACGTGTTGTAATTAAACACTAATTTATGCCCATCCGGTAATAGCCTATAAACAATCAAGTGTATCTAGGCTATGGTACACAGTATGATACACCATTCGTGTGGTTGGGCTCGACCGTATTTGAGGTTAAAGTTCTTACGTGGGGCGCAATCATTAATTACACCATAGGTCTCGGGAGGGGGGTGGTGGAAAAATGGCACACCCTGAAAGATAGGAAGAAAAGTAAACAAGATAGTGAGTGCGACAAATCGCTACTTATCTCAAGGAAAGTGCACTTTTCAATCTCGATCAACTCACGCCTTCGCTGCCAGGCACCCACTAGGTACCTACGGGACTCCCTCTCAATGGCCGGACCCCGCTGGTAAGTGCTGGCAGACCTGGAAGCAGTTTTATAATAACCGGGAGATTTTGATCTGTGCACTTCGGCACGTAGGAAGGCCCGCGCTGCTTGCGTGCGCTATGGGAAAAGACTTCCCGAATTACCTCTGAGTCGTTTGAGGACTAGTGGGGTTCGGTATGAAAACCTCTATTCGACACTCGAGTTTCAGGCTCATTGGTTTGACCCGTATGTGGGGTTTTCTTTAAAGATCTTTGAGCCCTCAAGTACCAATGGTCTTGTACCAATATCGGTGAATATTTCCATAATCGGTCATGTGCCAATTGAGTTTTATCTTTTTGTTTTTGTTTATTTAATTATCTTTTTCTGACAAAAATGAGCACGGACAAGTATGTACGGAAATATTAGATACGTGCAGCTTCTTTTAGTCTGTCTTCCCTTTCAATCAGGGACGCAGCACCAGACACGTCGTAATTCTACCGTACCCGACGCTCTAGTCTTTTCCCATAGCGCACGCAAGCAGCGCAGGCCTTCCTACGTGCCGAAGTGCACAGATCAAAATCTCCCGGTTATTATAAAACTGCTTCCGGGTCTGCCAGCACTTACCAGCGGGGTCCGGCCATTGAGAGGGAGTCCCGTAGGTACCTAGTGGGTGCCTGGCAGCGAAGGCGTGAGTTGATCGAGATTGAAAAGTGCACTTTCCTTGAGATAAGTAGCGATTTGTCGCACTCACTATCTTGTTTACTTTTCTTCCTATCTTTCAGGGTGTGCCATTTTGCCACCACCCCCCTCCCGAGACCTATGGTGTAATTAATGATTGCGCCCCACGTAAGAACTTTAACCTCAAATTCGGTCGAGCCCAACCACACGAATGGTGTATCATACTGTGTACCATAGCCTAGATACACTTGATTGTTTATAGACTATTACCGGATGGGCATAAATTAGTGTTTAATTACAACACGTTACGATATTGCAGATAAGTGCACTTGATACAACACCACAGCACCTCGTTGGTACTGTTCAAGCGCACTCTGATGAGCACGTGAGCATGTATGTCTTTGGCAAAACGCACACCAGAACAACAGGCTAACCTTTTCTGTTTGTTCTTTTTCTCCTTTCCCCTACTCCCTTTGTGTATGTATGTCCGTGTGTTGTATGTTTTGCCCCCTTTTTTGATTATTACCTCATATTTTGGTTGTTCTGTATCACAGAATAAACTTGGTTCCTCTCACTACACGAGGATAACCTATTTTAACATTTCAACCTCTGGTTAGGGTGGGCCTTAGCGTGCCCATACCGCCGGGGTTCACCTTTTTCCTTCTTGGTCCTGACGAAAGCCTGAGATAGTTTCAACACATAGGCAGAAACATGTTGACCATTTATTAATGGACCTGGCTGAACAATTTATTTAGTCGAAGTGTCCTACACGTCTTTTTTATCCTTGACTGATTGGCCAACTATTAAATTGGATCTTTGAGTTCAACCAGTCAATTTTAAATCACTTACACATATCACCTTTTCCACATATTTTTTCCCTGCTCCGCAGTAATTCTGGCATCGAAGCACACCAGGGTGGCACTTGGCCTCTCCTGGTGGGCCCAATGATGAAGCATGTCACCAACCAGGTTGGTGAGTGAGGGCTTTCATAGGAAATCTAAGTGATTTCACATAGATGCTCAACTGATTTGAAGAGTCACACTCTTTCGTTGTTTAAACATATCTGATCGGGGGATTGAGAGTGTTCCTCATCTTAATTAACTTCCCTCTGTCTCTCATTGGTAATTTGTTAATAAATACCCAACTTCTGAGGGCACGTACCTAGGATCTGGAATATCTTCCCTGCTTATATTAAACTTGCTCCTTGTTGCATCTTTTGAAAACCAAACCAGAGCATCACCTATGAAACCTGCCCGGGCTTCGCTCTCCTGGTTCGTGCTTACTGGTACAGACGTCTAGCTGTAGCACTACCATTGTACTTGATGATGACATTAAATGTATAAAACCTCTGCTGCACCACTACTAGATGCATTATCAGTAGCCGCTGCTACCGGACGGGGTGGTGGGGCCAGGGGCAACAGGGGGGTGGGGGGAAAAAAAGAAAAAAAATCCACTTACCTGTGACAGCCGGCCGCTGCCTCTCCTCTGTCCTCTTCCTTCTTACTGTCTGGAGCCGGCAGCAGGAAGCACCCGGGATCCCAGGCTCCCCTAAGCCAATCACAACGTTGCAATGCAGCGTTGTGATTGATATGAGCGTCGTGATTCGGCGCTCAGAAGGGGAACGGGAGCCTGGGCATGTTCCTCACCAGGCTGTGCATTACATCCTGGTGGGGAAGATGCAAAGTGTGCATTAAAGTTTGGCTGGCCCGACAGTGCTGGCCAAGCAGTCATGCGCACTTAGGGAGTGCAAACCACTCCTCCCTTGCTCTGGCCAGCTCCGCCCAGAGAGCCACTGACTGCAATAGGAAAAATAAAATGATAATAACGATAGTTTATTAATTTTATTTTTCCTTTTGATCAGTGGGGTGACACTCCTCTGCATTATGATCCCCTGCGGCAGCTTAGCTCAGCATCATGTGACTCTGGGCAATAGCTCCCTTAGTCCCCCTGACGGCCCCTAGCGCCTAGATACCCTTAGGGGTTTTAAGTTCAAGATTTCAAATGCGAATTATTATGTCAAATTCTTATCCCCACACAGAGATTCATGTGCAGAGAACATGCTTACCCTGTTCGTTGTAGCTCTTATTACAAACATATACATCTTAAAGCACTCTTGTTCTCTATAAATGTTTCATCATTGCCGACAAGTGTATACATATCTTTTATATGCTCTAGGCTATGGTGCAACTGAAACCAACCCCAACTGCATACACCTCTCACTGCCCTTAAAGTGTTTATTATGTTCAGTTCTCTTCCACTTGTAGGTGTTGTGCAAACTCTTATGCGATTACCTTTCACTGTAAAGCGCTCCGTCACTCTTCAGGGTTAGCAGCGCTAAATAAAAACTATTTAGAAAAAAAGAGACACAAGAAACAAGGCAAATATAGAAACTTTTATAATAATAAAACCATGCTAAATGCATAAAGATATGAGGACAATGGTTTAAGGAAAGCTCCTTTAGATGCATGCGTGTCAACACTCATGACTCAGGCGGGAAACTCCCAGTTTAGCTAGAACTTTTTTAAGGAAAATGTAACTTTCTCCCTCTTAGTACTGCCTCTACTACAAGACAAGCAACTGGAGAAACGTGAGCCCCGGGCTGGTATTTCCTCCTAATCTTGAGTGGTCCCAAACATAGGCATGCATGATGCATCATGCAGTGGGGACGTCGTGAAGGCAGCCCTGTCTTTGGAGTCCTCGAGGAGTGTAGAGTACTCTCCTGGGCCTCGGGGGTCGCCTACGGGGCACAGGGGGGCGAGGAGTGATCTCCTGAGCTGCAACATTGAATCTGTTCAGACCTGGCCCAGGAAACACCACTGCCCCCGGCCATTCCTGCAACACCAGGTCCAGCATCATAGCTTCCCCAGCCTCGCCCTCCCATTGGCTACACTCAACCCCGCCCATCCGTTCTTCGCGCCGCTATTGGCTGCAGCCATCTGCCACTCACAGTCCTGTGCAGGCAGCCCCTCCCGCCCCTTCCTCTCCCCCAGGCTTTCAATAGAGAGCAGAGGAGCGAAGGAGAGGCCCCCCCTCGCTGAACGGAGGCTGCAGCCTGGGGTGCACCCCCAGAATACCAGGGGGACAGGTACAGTGCAGGGGTTCCCAGCTGCACCGCGAGGGGAGGCAGGCACCCTGCCGGCACTGTATGTGGGGTCATTCATTTTTCAGGTGACCCCTGGTGGGGGGGCTTACTGCAGGGACCCCCCACCCGGGAACCCATGCCTCTCAGTGTGAGCTCGGGGAGGGCGGACCAGATAAAGGCACCCCCCAGCCTGGTGCCATTTACAGGGTGCCTGAGGGGTTCATTCCTTGCCTGCAGCATCCTTCATCCTTCCATTCCCGCCTCCCTGCATGTAAACAATGTGGGGTGCGTGGGCGGTTCGCGCACCCTTTTGGGGGGTTCTTTCCGTGGGTGTAGCACGGAGAGAGTCGGCAGAGAAGATGCTTCACAGTATGGGGCGCACGAGGCCAGAACAGTTATTGGTGAACATCTGTAGCTCACTTGTAACCTGGGCTTCTAGGCGCTAGGGCTGCAAGTCAGACATTGAAGTGTGCATGCAATAGCTTTTCTAGAGAGGTTTTTTTAAAATCTCTGGTTGATAACGATGCTAAATACTCGAATGCTGTCAACTTAGGGGCGGGGGATTCCCTTTCATCCCACCCCGGGTCCCCATCAGCTTTACCTGCTGTTCTTTATGTTACTGTAAATACAGAAAGTATGGGTTCATCTAAGGTCGACTGCCCTATAGAGAAGCCATGTACTGCCCGAAGGGCTGATCTGACAGGGCAGTGTGTGGGACGATTTTTACTGCTGATTCCCCCTATATCCCCACAAACCAGCTCCAATCCATGCAGTCCCCCACACCTTGCAAAATACCCAGAACAAGTGCCGTAACAAGTTAAAAACTGCCTCGATTTGCAAACGTGGGCCCCTTCTTTGGCTATCTGTTGCACTAATGGAGGGCTGCTGTTTTTGTGGGTGCCCCGGCCTATTTTTTTTGTCTCAATCCGACCCCGGTTCAAGCTGGACTCTTTGTGGGTGGAGTGGAGTCACGGAAGACCAGCTAACCACAACCCTCGCCCTGAGCCCACCCGCCGAACCCTCCGACCCCGACACCGCCGCCCGCAACCTCAGACAGTGGATCGACGACTGCGCCAACACCCTCGCCCCGCTCAAGAATCCGCCCAACAGCCACACCAGCAAGAAAGCCACCTGGTTCACCGAAGACCTCCAGGCCTCCAAACGAACATGCCGAAAACCTGGAGAAGATCTGGCTCCACGAACGGACAGCGGACAGCTACGCCGCCCACAAGAGCGCCACCCGCAATCACCATCACCTCATCAGATCCGCCAAAAGGGCCTCACTCAAAGACCGCCTAGACAACAACGCACACAACAGCAAAGAGCTCTTCAACATCGTGAAGGAACTCTCCAACCCCAGCTCCAACACCAACGACATCCAGCCGTCGCAAGACCTGTGCGACTCACTGGCCACCTCCTTCCACCGCAAAATCGCCGACATCCACGACAGCTTCAACACCACGACCGCCCCGGCAACCACCGAGACCACTGCCCCCACAACCACCAACCGCCTGCTCTCCTGGACCAACATCAACGACGAGGACACCAGCGAGATCATGAACACCATCCACTCCGGTTCACCGCTAGACCCGTGCCCTCACCACATCTTCAACAAAGCCAGTACAGCCATCGCGCCCCATCTCCGGAAAATAATCAACATCTCCTTCGAGACAGCAACCTTCCCGGAAAGCTGGAAGCACGCCGAGATCACCGCCTTACTCAAGAAACCCAAGGCAGACCCCAAGGACCTCAAGAACTTCCGACCCATCTCTCTGCTCCCGTTCCCCGCGAAGGTCACCGAGAAAATCGTCAACAAACAACTGACCCGCTACCTCGAGGAGAACAACATCCTGGACCCTTCCCAGTCCGGCTTCCGCAGCAACCACAGCACCGAAACCGCCCTCATCGCCGCCACCGATGACATCAGGACCATGCTAGACAACGGAGAAACAGCAGCCCTCATCCTCCTGGACCTATCAGCCGCCTTCGACACGGTCTGCCACCACACACTACGAACACGCCTTCACGACGCCGGGATCCAAGAGAAGGCCCTGGACTGGACCACATCCTTCCTTTCCGGCAGAACACAAAGCGTCCGCCTCGCCCCCTTCCGATCCAAGGCCACCAAGATCATCTGCGGCGTACCCCAAGGCTCCTCCCTCAGCCCAACGCTGTTCAACATCTACATGGCACCCCTCGCCCACGTCGCCCGACAGCACAACCTCAACATCATCTCCTACGCCGACGACACCCAGCTGATCCTCTCCCTCACCAAAGACCCTCACACCGCCAAAGCCCACCTCCACGAAGGAATGAAGGCCGTCGCCGAATGGATGAGGACCAGCCGCCTGAAGCTGAACTCGGACAAGACGGAGGTCCTCATCCTTGGTTCCAACCCCTCAGCCTGGGACGACTCCTGGTGGCCAACATCACTGGGAACAGCCCCGCCACCCACCGACCACGTACGCAACCTAGGGGTCATCCTCGACCCCACCCTCTCCATGACTAAGCAGGTCAACGCCGTTTCCTCATCCTGCTTCAACATCCTCCGAATGCTCCGCAGGATCTTCAAGTGGATCCCCACCGAAACAAGAAAAACAGTCACCCAGGCCCTCGTCACCAGCAGGCTGGACTACGGAAACGCCCTCTACGCAGGAACGACGGCTAAGCTCCTGAGACGGCTGTAACGCATCCAGAACGCCTCTGCACGTCTTATCCTCGACATCCCCCGACGCAGCCACATCACACCCCACCTGAGAGACCTGCACTGGCTCCCTGTCAACAAGAGGATAACCTTCAAGCTCCTCACCCACGCACACAAAGCACTCCACAACTCCGGACCAGCCTACCTCAACAGACGACTCAGCTTCTACACCCCCACCCGCCAGCTCCGCTCGACCAGCCTCGCCCTCGCCACAGTCCCCCGCATCCGGAAAACGACCGCCGGCGGCAGATCCTTCTCCCACCTCGCCGCCAAGACCTGGAACACCCTCCCCACCAACCTCCGACAGACCCAAGACCTACTGGCCTTCAGAAGACTCCTCAAGACCTGGCTCTTCGATCAGTAGCAGCACCACCCCCCTCTTCCCCCAGCGCCTTGAGACCCTCGCGGGTATGTAGTGCACTTTATAAGTGACATGATTGATTGATTGATTGATTGATTGGTGATATGTCCGGTATGTTTGGTTCAATAAAGAGTTGGTAATGTTGACAGAGGGAGGAATGGAAGGACAGGACGCGTTGGAATTGTGTGGCCAGCTTGAATGAATGGAGAACCTGTATTACACAGATGTGTGAACCAGATGAACTATTTGCTGTAGCACAGCTCGTGGTTTCAAGGGCATGATCATGCATACGTGCGGTCGAAGGACCTTGCATGAAGCCTACCCCCTTGCGTAAAGATGGTGTTACTGTGGGCGCTAGGTGTAGTTTGCTCAGGCTTTGCAGAGTTGAAGAAGCTGGAGAAGAAGAAAGTAATGGTGAGACGAGCCAAACACATACGCAAGGGACATCGAGTTATTTTTTTCATCGTAGCAACTCCTAGGCCTAAGCACGTGGTTTTAGCTGTTGGACCCGGTACAGGCGACCAAGATGCATATCAAGGTATCAACTCTGGGGTTATTCACCCTCAATACTTCATTAACAGATGACACTGTAAAAGTATACTTGGATATTACATGATCCTCGTATAAGAGAGACATAACTGTATAATTCAACATCTACCGAATTAATACATGAGGACTCAACTTCAAAAAGGAAGAGGCTTTTTGAATTCAACACACTTGAGCCCTGATGAAGTTAAAAAAAGATGCTTTGAACGAAACGCGTTGGCTGGATGTCCTTTGTACGTATATGGATTGAAAATAAAGAGATAATTAAACAGATATTTTGCAATACTCTTTTGGATTTCCATGGACTACAATTTCTTTCCGGGTGCACCTTTCCATTTGTGGTTTTAATTTATGTCTGCTGTATAGTGGTACCAAACAAGGCAGGTACCGGAAAAGTAGTGCACGGGACCTTAATTTTTTGAAACTCGGAGTGAGGTGCGGTACCTGTGGTCCGCCGTTGTTTCAAGATTTTTGGCTTAAGTGCGTGGTGCTCTGAGCCCTGAGGACCCCAAATGAATGAAAATCTCTTCACTGATGGGCGTTTGTGGTCCATGTATTATTGAGCAGTGCTTCTTTTTTGATCATGTTGGTTTTTACACAGTTCCTCTCTGCTCATGTCTAGAAAGCGGACAGGCACATTTCCAGGAGCCGGCAATAGTTTGTGTTTGTTGGCGAATGGAAGAGATGTTTCCACACCAAGTACTCATCGAGGGATTTTAGCGAGAAGGTACCAAATTTACATGGTTGGCGTAAGCTAGCTCAAGGGACGTGAATTAAGTGATGGAGAGTTCAAAACCTCTGCCACCCCAGGAAGTCTGCAGCGTGGGATCAGTTGATCCACCCTGTCTAAGGCCACACTGGAGTCTAATAATAAAAGAAATCTGCTGATCGGGGATTGAGTTGTTTGTGTGGTGAAGTTGGTTAATTGAGTGCCATACAGGATTCAATCCAGCCATACTTGATGTTCAACTAGGGGTGTGTTGGTTGAAATGTTGGGTTTGTGTGGTTTTGTTGTGTGTTGTACCTGGTTGAATTGAGTGGCTTTATGATTTGCATTGGCCAGCCTCAGCCGCATTTTATCCACACATCACAGGGCGAGGCTCTAAACTCCATTATTATCGAAAATGACCTGGGCCTTATTAATATTAATAGCTCGGACAGCAGCCCCTTAGCACAGTGCCCTCCCTATGTTGGAGGAGGCAGAGAAAGTTTCATTGATTTTATGTTCATCACAAGAAAGTTTTTGCCGCTTGTTGGCGACTTTGAGGTGGAACCAAATAATGCAAGTGACCATAATCCCCTCACCGTTTCTTTTAGTATAATAGCACAGGTAGGGAAAGGTGATGGTTGCCCCATTCACTATAATCGCAATAAAGGGGTAAGATTAAATTGGGGCAAATAAACCCTACCCAATTTGAGGAGAAATCTGTCACGGAAAATTTAAACCTTATTATGAGATTGCTCCACCCCGACGAGGTGGTTCATGACTTTGAGCTGCTCTGTGAAGATGTAGCTAAAAATCGAACCAGATCAGCTCAGAGAAGGGAACCCCGGGAGATACGGTGGTTTAACACCGAATGTTCCAGAGCTCAAAAGATCCTTAAAACGGCCCTCCATGCTAACCCCCCGTGATAGAACCCTAATTAAAAACTCAAGACAGGCTTATAAAAGCACTATTAAACAAAGGAAAGAAGAACTGAGGAGATTAGCTTGGGAAGATCTGGAGAGAGCCAGTGCATTGAAAGACACTAAAAGCTTCTGGGACATTATTAACCGCCCTCTATTTACGGACAAGGTTAGACGTGTGGATTCATTGATTTTGGGGGCAGTCTGGGAATTAAATTTTTCGGCAATATTTAACCCAAACAGTGTCTCGATAGATGAGGAAAAGTGGGGAACTGACACTGGACTTAATCTTGGCCTCCCAACTAAGTGCATCCCTCACAGTGGCCGATGTCGAGGAGGCTTTAGCGAGGGGAATCCGTATGAAAGCCCCAGGCCCTGATGATGTTCCACTAGACCTATTTAAAAGAAACAACAACCTGTGGGCACCCCTGCTCACCAATGTTTTCAAGCCTGTGGTGATCGGTCACATTCCAACAACTTGGAAGGAGGCCATTGTGGTCCCAGTGCATAAAAAGGGCAACAGGAGTGACCCCGCCTGTTACAGGTCAGTTTCACTTATCGACGCCACTGCAAAGGTATTGGGGAGGGTCGTCCTCGCATGCCTTGGGACCTGGGCGAGTAGCACAGGGATCATGTCAAAAATGCAATATGGTTTTAGAAGGGGGATGGGCACCACAGAACATTACCTCAATTTGTCTCTGAATATGGGCAAGTACATGAAGGCCAGGAGGGGCTCCATCCTCCAGGCCTTCATGGACTTGTCCAGTGCTTTTGACACCGTTAATCGGGAGAAATTGTGGGGACAAATGGGGAAAATGTGTTTTGAAGAAGCTCTCATTTCCCTCCTGCGTAGGCTTCATACTTCTACTACGGTTGCCATAAGATATGGCCCACGGGGGGTAAAGACTAGGCCCATTGTCTCCACAGAAGGTGTTCGGCAGGGGTGCATTTTAGCTCCATTTCTCTTTTTATTGTACACTAATGGTTTAGAGGCATTTTTAATAGAGAAGGAATTTGATTTTCCTAGAAATGGAGGCAACCCAGTCCCATTGTTATCTTATGCTGACGATACCGTGCTAATGGCTTTGACAGCTAATAGCCTCCAAAATCACTCAATGCTTTTACAGATTTTATGTCAGCACTGGACCTAAAAGTCAATTTTATTAAATCATACATTATGGTGTGTGGCCCCAAATCAACTAAAACAAGAAAATTCGCTGTAAGGGGTAAGACCATCGATAAGTTGTCTAATTTTACATATTTAGGGAACATTTTTAATAATACTATGGACTGGGATTCCCTCATCACTGCAAGGGTTCAACATACTAGCCGGGTTGTGGAGGGGTTATTCCGCTTTGCCTGCAAACTAGGTCATAAGCCGGTGACAGAGTTGGTTACCCTCTACAAAGCCAAATGCTTATCTGTTGCATCCTATGGGGCAGGAGTTTGGGGTTACCACAAAAGTCGACACCTACAGGTCTTGGAAAACAAATTCATAAAAAGGCTATTGATGACCCCAAATAGTGCCCCCGCACTATTTTGCCATCATGAGCTGGGGCTGGACTATCTTGAGGATCGAATAGATAGTGCCCCGTTGCTCCTTTGGGCAAAAATCTGACTATCTGCGGACTTAATGTTCTCAAGGGAAGTTATTAGGGATTGCATCAATTTAGATAGCGCATTGTCGATCCCCTGGCTCCGATTTGTGAAAGATCAACTCCATGAGATATGCCTGGGGCACTACTATGACAATCCTGCTAGTATCCACACAAATGCGAAAGCTATTATAATAGAGGCGCATTATTCTGGGACAACTATGCGCCGCTTACAACTGGTAGCAACATGTCCCTCATGCTTGTTCCCTGCACGACAACAATTTTATTTAAGTTTTGCCACCAACATACAGGTATGATTCTTTTTGACAAGACTCCGTCTATGCACCTTGCACTTTCTTGTTGCATTCCCTAGGCAATCAGGATGGGCTGATAAATTAACGCTTTGCCCGTGTGACAATTTGGCAGCTCAGAGCACTTTGCACTTTGTTTGTTCTGCCCTCTTTATAAAGAGCCGAGGGGAAAATACTGAGCCCCACTTTTGAGGGAAATCCGGCCCTGTACTTATATTGAAGGTTTTAATTTCTTGCATTCCTTGTCTACGTTACCTATTTGCACTGCAGTTTCTAATTACATTAAAGTTGCAATGTCTGTAAGAAACCGCTATGAGACACAATAGATGAACAGAACTTTTGTAACCTTTTAAATAATAATCATTCTTATTTATGAATTTCAAGGTTGATAATACGGACTGTCGCATTGGGTATTTGGTGTTAGGGATCATATCCCTTATCTAACTGATTGAATGTTATCTATTGTTCGTTTTTATTGATTTTATTTATGCCACTGCACATATATGATATGAAAATTTTTAAAGTGTAATTTATGTCTGTGAAACTTTTATGGTCTTTGGAACCGAATAAAGTTACTTTGACTTGATTTGCATTGAGTAACACAGTGGGGTGAAGTGTATAGTGTTGGGCGGAACACCAGATTTGGGATTAATTATGAAAGTATTTTGGCTTGTAAGGCACTGGCTTGATTTCATAAGTGTTTTGGGATGAGTAAAGGTTGTCACCAGGACCCATTTCGCCAGGGTGCCATGTTTACACTCCTCAGCTTTTATGTGAGAACCCAATTTTTGCTTGAATTTGTAGCCATGCTTTTCTTACACTCAAATAATTTGAATGACACACTGGAAGACAACAATGTTCAACAGAAAAGCCCAGGACTGGAAATACGCTGTGTGGACAACATGGAGCAAGGTGGCAATCCTAGGTTTAATAGTGAAATTCATTGTGTTAAATGGCACATGCTTGGGTATAATTGTGGCATGCTTTGGGCAGCAATGCTAGATACTCTCGGTTGCATTGTGGGTTGTATTTAATTGGGTACTTTACTGGGTTGCATTGTGGGATGTAGTGAATTGAATCATTGGATTGAGTTGCGGCATGTGTTAAGGTTGGCTTGCGTGGTTTGTTCATTGTTGTGATGGAGTTAGTTGAATTGTGTAATGGGTTATTTTAACATGCAGGTAAGACTGAGTTGAACTGCAGCATCGGATAGGATTGGGGTTGTTTTGTACAGTTAGATGTTGAGGTAATTGTTTTCCTTTATTTTGTGGAGTCGGTGACTAAAGGCATGGTGTGTTGAAGCATTGAGTTGAATTTTAATGGGGATGTGGATGAGAACGATGAGTTGGGATGCATTTGAGTGGAGCTGAAGTGTATTTTGCATTCATTAGAGTTTGGTATATTTGAGGTGGTAGTTGAGGTCAATTGTGCATGTGTAGGGGTCTGGTGCCGTACACTGAGGTGATAGTGTAATCTAATTGGGCATGGGGTTTTCAGAAGATCACATGGTAGTTTCTGGGAGACCTGGTGTGTATGCTGTTCTCCATTTGTAAAGATTGGCCCTTCTATTGGTTGTGACGGTGACCATGTTACATTCTAAAAGAGGCAAGCATGTTCCTATTGAAGACATGGTGCATTCTGATTGGTGGCATGTTGTCTTTCAGTCGGGTTTAATTTTTTTCAGTGGGGGTATACTGCATTTCGGGTATTGTCTTGGTGACTTCCTATGGGATTCATGGTGCTTCTCAGTGGGAGCCACGCTCTTCCAGGTATGGGCCGAAGGTAACCACTGGTGTGTTTGTGGTTGAAGAACGGTGTTAAGGTCCCTGCAAGGAGAGTAGAGGTGGTCATGGAGGTGCTTTCCATTAGAGTGAAGTGTAGCGGGGGTGCCTTCCACTGGGGTATTTGTGTCTTTCATTGGGCATCTCATGTTGCTATCTGAGGGTGGCGTGGCAGTTTGCCTTTACCAAGGGGCCTATTGCCACCCCATGTTGAGTATGTCTTCAGGTAGGTGCTAGTGTTGGAATGTGGCTCCCACTGGGGTAGGATATGGGGGTTTCCTTTCCATAGTGCCCTGTCATTCGATAGGGTGGGGTGTCCTTATGAAGAACGTCTTGGGCTGAACTGAGGGATGGTTTTATTTTTATCTAAAATGTACAGCTGTAAAAATCATAGAATGCGTGAAAGGGATAAGGTGTATATTCCCACAAAAATGTCAGCTTCAAGTGGACGATTCCTCTTAAAAGGAACAATGGCAAGGTATCACTCCAACCATCTAAGTAAATCTGCTTGCCACTTTCTCTGCGTGGTCTCCTGAAATTCTGTTTTGCCAGAGGTACCATTCTAAGCCGGAGTCCCAGAGAAACAGCGTTGGAAGCACTTTTCATGTGGTTGCCAAGTACAGGTAGGTGCAGTGCCTTCTCTCCCAGCTATGCCGTTTCAGTCATTCAAGCTTTCAGGTGATCTGCTCCCAGACTGAAATCTATGCTTCACTTCCTACTTAGTTGCAATTCTGCTGTTCTTCTGAATAAGCAGACATGAGCTCAGCACATTGCATTGATTTGTGAAATTCAGAAATAGAACTGGATTCCAATTTCATCAGGACTAGCACATCCCTGTGTCACCTCCATGTAGTTTTTAAAGCATTGTTTCATATTAGTTTTGTAAATGCTGAATTGGAACAAGGAATATGAGGTTCGTGTTTAAAGAACATAATTTATTTGAACCCTCTGTGAGTAGTTCATGAATGTTGAAATTATGCAGAAAACACTCCTTGTATGCCATGCTGCTGTCCCCGCAATAAAACAAATAGACCTGCAAGTATATTAATGACCGAGACCTTAGAAGTTGAATCCAGAGACCTGCCCATAGCTAGCCCCGGGCACAAAGTTAACCAGTGTGTGCGTTTTGCAAAGTCTGGAACAAACATAGATCAAAGTTAGTTTTTGGAAGGTGGAATTGGACTTGTGCTGAAGATGGGAGGTGCAAGTTGAGCTGAGGATTTCTCAGAAGTGGTGGGCCTCAGCTGCTCTGTTATTTTAACACTGTGTCCTACTGTGGGATATGATTGCAGGTTGGAGATCTTTGTGCTACAGACTAAGCATGACCCAGAGTTGGTTAGTATTGGCTAGATCTGTTCTCTCAGCAGTGCCTCCATTTGAGGTTCAGAAGTGGGTTGGGAAGGTTTGTTATACCCTCAACTGAGTTGAAAAGATTCACCCTGTGTATCCTCTTCCACCCTCAGGGCTTCTATGAGACGTCTACACATGGTTATTTGAAGGAAGAAGGTTCTGTGCTGCAGAGTGGCTCCTTCCTTTCTGGCTGCGATCTGATTTGTGTAGGATCTTGAGGTGTCATGCCACCCGTAAGCAGAAAGGACTTCTACGAGCAACTTCTCCATGGCTGCATCATACCGACAGCCCAACAGGGTTTGGAGCAGGTCTGGCTGCTGCTCCTTATCTGCCTGGGTTGCAGGGTCCTCTGGCGGCTGGGTAAGTCTGAGAAAAGCTGGGATTTGTCCAGATGGCATCTGTCGGAATAAGACACAGATATAGGCAGTAGTGCTAGAAAACATCCTGGCAGCCGTGTGCTTTCATGATGTTTGATCAATCTTCTACATAGTAGTAAAAGTACATTTTAAATACGTAATTGGGTGGGTTCAGTCTTAGAGGGCTAAAAAAAGAAGATCTGTGTGGATATGGAGCAAAGAAAAGTAACTTATCTCTTAAAGAGCTGTTACTGTTAATCCACAGACATCTCTGCTGTCAAACTTTGTGAAGTTTTTGACTTGAAGTTGAGAGGCACAGATCTTAATAGGGTTAGAGTTCCATCGAACATAAGCAAGACTGAAGAATGAACAGAAACTTGAATAGTTGCAGGGACAGTGAGATGAGGAACATCGAAGCATGGGAGAAGAGCTGAGTGAGATGTGGAAAGGAGAACAGCTGTCCATGAATTTGAATACAATACTAGTATAAGATAAATACCTTGAACCGTGGAACCGCCCAAAAAATAGAAGCTAATATTAATGAAATAAAACTTCGATGGCCTGAAATGGGATGAGTGGCATTAACTCTCATTATTAGGGAGTTGTAATAATCAAGGTGCAAAAGGATGAGGGCGCAAGGGAGGAGTTCAATGGAATTGAAAGATTGATAAATGTGAAAGTGCTGGATGTTGAATAGGTGGAACCTGAAAGTGTGAGCGAGATGAGACAAATAGGCAGAACAGGAAAATCTGGGCCACAAATCACACGTTTCAGGGTGAAGGCAAGAGACAGGAAAAAAAGTCAAATAAATAGGCCAAGTCGTAGAACAGGGGGCAAGAAAGAAAAGCAAACTAGATAAGAGTTTTAGAAATTCTAAGGCGTAATGGGTTAACGTCGCTCTCTGAATGTAGAAACTCTGCAAAGGATGGGAAAGAGAAGCACACCTGGGAATTCTAAGCAAAGAAGGCAATGAGAGCTCTGATTAATTATTCTTAGATGGAAATTAAGATGAGATAACTGGCTAACCCCAGGGAAAGTAAAACTGGCATTTTACTTTAAAATGGTGTAGAATGGCACCAGAAAGCAACAGGTGGGCCAAGGTAGGAAAAGGCAAGCGTCACATGCAGTCGGGCACTCCGACCAGGGGTACACGCCTGTTTACCTTGCAGGGGACAATCCCACCACAACAGATTATAACAGAAACTCTAGGAAAGGCTTCAACTATAGAAAGATTCATTGAAGTGCAGAACCTCGTCTTCTGTTAAATTCAGTAGCGAGATTAAAAAGGTACCTTCACATTGAAGTTACTGTGGGCCCTGCACATGGGGCATTCATTCATGCACTCAGTGACCATCGCATGCTCGTATACTGGCACACATTTATGGACTTACGTAAGGATAAATGATCGGTGTTTGGGTGATCCAGACTTAATGTCCACCTAATCTTTAGCCCCTGGGCAGAGGAAATTACATTGGAACTTTTGTGAGTTGCCATTCAGTCTTTGGCTGCTTCTGCCTAAAGGAATCTCTACTATCTGGCGATGGAATACTTAAGTCTCCATGCGCGCAACCCTTACTCTTTTTGGAATGATCAAATGTAGATCACAATGCACTGCATACGGCATGTCCACACCCTCCTGGCCTCTTTGGTGTATTGACACATAATATATTGCTGAAGCTCAGTCTCTGAATGCCCATTCAGCCGTTCATCTGTCATGTGTGAATTTGTTCCACTGCATTCTTCATGTATTAACAGTTTGTAAAGCAGGTTAGCTGGTAACTTTTCAGTGAACAACACTGTGGCGGCTTCTTTTTTGCTTTCGAGGGATTTCTTGATTGACATTGCGCTGCACATTGTGTTGCAACATTATCAATGAAATTGCAAACTTAACAAAGTCTCTCAGCCTGCTTGCGCTCACATACTTTTATTCCATGTGTGTACGTTTTCATGTGACAGTGAATGAAATAATGGTCCCAAAGCTGTGTCAGATTAATTTCTTCTCTCCATCAGGTGTCGCTCATATATGGGCACTTATAATAACATCAATTGTCTGACCTCATCATGGACTGTGTAATGGCATTCACATCTTTAGCGGTGGTATGCACCAATGAAATTAGGCAATTTTATGTTAACGAAGCAGCAACTAAACTCCACTCAGCGCAGTTGTCCCTTCCATTCTTCTTTTGAAGAACAAATCCAAAAGCTTACAGGTTTGAATTCCATACCGACTCCCTTGTTAAATCTGCAATAGATTTAGTACAATAGTATTGAAGTGTCATTTAGGTCAAACCTAAAAACAGTGGAAAACCTAACATTGATCATGGGTGAGGTTGGTGCTTTGGAAACCATACTTCTCAAAGAGGAAAAGAAAGGTAGATCCATTGAAAACAGAGACGTAGAAGGGGCTAATTCAAATTATGAAACTAACACGAAAAGGATGAATGGGGAAACGGTCTAAGGGCCTGATTTAGATTTTGGCGGACGTGTTTCTCCATCACAATGGTGGCGGATATCCTGTCCACCGAAATATAAGCTCATAGGATATTATGAGATTTATATTTCGGCCGACGGGATATCCGTCACCGTTGTGACGGAGTAACCCATCCGCCGAAATCTAAATCAGTCCCTAAGTGAAGAAGCAAAAAAAAAAGTAGGTGGTGGGGTGGTGAAGGGGGTTGAGAACATGTTGAGGTGCAGTAAAAGTCATTCTGCCACATATAGAGCAAATGAATATCTCACGTGGACGTCACATGGTTCAAGCACTGTCACAATAGCAAAACACTTATCTAAAGTGGGGCTGATACTGTTTTAATGGTGACTGCAGGCAGCTGCCTTGCAGCACCTGCACAAGAATCCTCCAGAGGGTGCCAGAGTGCAAACAATTACTTTGTTGCTAGTAGAAAGAGATTCCCCCAAGAGACAAATTGTCACTTTTTCTGGTGCTTCAAAAATCCTTGCACCAGAGCTGCTCTGCCAGTTTGAGTCAAGCTAACGTCAGTCAGGTTGACTTGGTGCAGAATCTGAGTTTAACGTCTGATACAGCTAGGTACGCATAATGGCAAATTAAAGATCATGGAAATATGCACCCTCAAATGTTCCTTTTAAGCAGTTAAAAATACTTATGACTGTGGAATACCTAGGTAAACAATGAAAAACGTTTCTGGTTGAGCTGTGCTGGTTTTGTTTGAGAGACAGCCTCCTACCAGTATATTGATCACTGACGCCAAAGACTCAAGTTGGCAGTGTGCTCTCTAATGCGTCACATGCACATGAAGTCTCTCATGCACACACAAGCACAAGAGACATTTTCATTGTGCCCATCCACTTGTCAGTAATCTGTTTTTCTATGTGGTTTAAAGCTCCACCAGAGGTTTTATTCATTACTCAAGGTAAGATGTTTATTTCAGTTTTGCTAGGTGTGAACCAGATCAATGCAGATGCTACATGGGAGTACACAATCTACATATGTTGAGGAGAGCATAATAGTACTCGACTCTGTGGAGTGTTTGTTAAGGTTAGCTGGTATTGTTGAATTAAGTTGCCTTGTGATGATCCAAAAGCCAATTCAAACACTCTGCAAGGCATCTGAAGTGTGTGAGTGCTGCAGTCAGCTGTGTGATCTGATTGGCTCCTGCCTTGTCCAATGGTTGTGTCTCCCACCAGGCCTGCCTTCCTACGTGAAGCACCTCAGCACAGTGGCCGGAGGGTTCTACAGCCTCTACCACTTCTTCCAGCTGCAGATGGTGTGGGTGGTGCTCCTGAGCCTCCTCTGCTACCTCGTCCTCTTCTTGTGCCGCCACTCCTCCAACCGCGGAGTCTTCCTCTCGGTCACCATTGTCATTTATCTGCTTATGGGGTAAGTACTGTGGCCGAAGGTAGATATAAACCTTCTGTCGTTCGGAGTAATGCGCTAATTTGAATTCAGATGTGCTCAGCTAGAGTATCTGGTGCTGTTCTGGCTCGGACTCCCTCTTCAATGGCAAGAAAATTATTTTGAGTCATGCATTAGATGAGAAAACATTTACGTGTAAGCAGGAAGCGCTGTAGCGTGTGATTAATAGTTTAAGGAGGTCACTGCATCTAGAGGTAGATCAGTAAGGTTTCTCCTAGAAGACATTTCCAAGAGTAGAGTGAAGTTGAATGTGTCGGTATAGCACAATACTGCAGACCTAACCGCCTTGAGAAACATCAGACAGCCACGTCTTCCAGGGGCTAGGATTTTCTTCAAATTCTTTGGCTGACCCCTCTCAGGCAGTTGGGGGTGATGTGGGCACAAGGCATACAGGGGCTACTAGCCTCCAGCTGTGACTCTCAGGGTAGCGAGGGTGACCAGTCACAGTTGGGTACCATGCAGTGCTTCATTTGATCTGGTGGGACCCACCAGCACCTATTTTTTGGGACCAGCACTTGTTTTCCCTCATCAGACATTTACCAAGAGAAGGAAAAACACACAAAGGGACAGGAGGAGGAAGAGAAAGATGGAAAAAAGTCACAGAAGGAGAAAGCAGAAATTTGCAGGAGTGAGATAAAGGGGCAGGGAGTGTCTGGTGGTGGATTAAAGAGGCATGACTTGGAATCAAGACTACGCAGCTGAATATTCAGTGCGCCAATGTTTAATAGCACCACCTGTGCGCTTCAGAGTAGAGCTTTGGGCACCAGCTCTCCGTCTTTTACAAACTAGGCACTGGTACCACGACTTATATTTACTCAGACCCAGAACAAAAAAGAAGAAGGCAGAAGTGGGGCGACGAAGGAGAAGGAGAATGACTGACTGAAAAACAGTGAAAAAGAGAGAAAGGTATGAAAAAGAACCTGGAAAAGTGAGATAAAGGGCCAGGGATGAAAAGGGAATGACGTGGAATTTGGCACCTCCATGTTCGGTAGCACGGGCCATGGGCTTTTGAGCAATATTTGGGCCCCAGCACTTCTTCTTTTACACAGTAAGAACTTCAAGAGGTGCAAGAGCTAAGAACTCAACAGTCAAACAATTTAATATTTAGCGCATTGCTTGTCTTTTGTGCAAAAGAAATTACTTTAATCACACACCATAACTAAATACAACACTATTCAGTGAGATTAGCAAATTCAGGCTGGCACCCCGGCTAGAATCTCCAGTAAGCACTTCATCCTCCTTTCCCATTACTCTGTCTGTGTCAAGGCAAGCCTTGTAACTAGAGTCTCCGGTGTTCTGTAGGCAGAGACATGAGTAAGACATAGGTGTAAATTACCTCTTTGACCCCCGTGTTATATACATAACTCAGTTCAATAGTTATTACCCCAGATATTGATTTGGGTAGAAATACTTGATTACTTGGCATGCATCATCCCCAGTTTATCTGCAGGCTAAGGCCCGTGTTGCCTGCTTAATGGTTCTGCAGGTGGTGTGTGAGTGCAACCCATTTCTTCTGCTTGTTTGGCAGACTCCCTTTGGAAGAGGAATTGTCCGATAAGTTTAGCACACAGGCTTATAACTTAGCAGCACCGTGTCTTCAGCAGTTTTGGTCCTTCCAACTAAGTGTAAACTGGTCCTGTGGCAAGGCACCTCTGCTCTCCCTCACCTGCCGGGCGAATTCGTCAGCAGTTGGGTATCTTCTGCAGCCGTGGCTTTCTCAAGCTGACCATGCTCCACTTCAGTGGCAACAGATTCTTTCTCTTCTGGCGGTGGCAGCACCAGTTTGCAGCCCACAGCCGCTGCCAGCAGACATAATGGTAGTTGGTGCATGTGAAGTGTTTTTGGAGCAGTTCTCAGCAGGAACAGCATAGAGACTGGGAAACCCACTCATGACATGGGTCGTTTCCTGCTTCTCTCACTAGACTGCTTTTTCTGGGTGTTCCTCATGCGGGAACACACTGGCCTTCTCTGTCTGCACAGTCTCTTCTGCCGCAGGACTAGGCATACTACTTCCCTTTCCCAGCAGGCACCCAAACGTCTATGCACTAGGCAGGCCCTCAGCTTCTCCAGCAGAAAGTGCAGACTTCAGGTGATACCCCCTCACCTTTGTGAGACTGGCAGTCAGGTAGTCATCAGTCTTGGTCAGACAGCAGTCCTTCAAGTACTCTGCATAGCATTCCCTTCATTGGTCATGAAGAACTGGAAATTGGAAGAAGTGGTGTGGTTTGGATTTCACATTTATGCACATTTTCGAGTCAGGCGATGTAGAGCACTCTCTGTTGCTTCAGAACCAGTTTCGAGTCATTCTCTTTCAAGTGTCCTTCTTAGGCTGCTCTCCAAACAATCTTTGTGTAAAGTGATGCTTCTCACAGCACATAGCAAATGGAGTGGCCCCAAGCAAGGAGTACCCAAATGTGGGCAAAATGAAGTGTGCGTCCTCTGCACTTGGCTGTGATCAGCCTTCCTGAAGCAGTAATGACAGGCAGACAATAGGGCAGATCTGAACTAGAAACATCTTTACCTTGACCAACAGAACTGCAGTCCCACCCATCACCCCTACCATCTACCAGATGGCAGTGCTCAGCAAGAACTAATTAACAGCACCTTGCTAACAAAATCTTCATGAATTTCTAAAGTTAGCCCTGTCCCCATCCTCCTCACTCCAGTGTTTCCTCTCCAGCCACAGGAACGCAGGCACTACACATCCACTTCCTAGGGAAGCTATCCTCATTCTCCATCTTATGCCTTGCAAACCGGGGACATCATAAACTGACCCTACTGCATTCAGTACCCAGACTCTCTCACACACAGTCATTCATGCTACTATAAATGTATAACACGCTCACTGTAAATACACGACCACTTGACATGCACACTGGAGGGCAGCACAAGGTTCTGTGTCTTGCATAACTGCGAAACTTTACTTGAGAGGGGCCTGTAGTCCATGCTGCCACTGACGAGGAGAAAAAATCATTAGTTATACTGCAAATCAAAAATCACGGTACATTGCTAGCACCGCTATATGTGGTGAAGGCATACTTAGTGCACCCCTCCAGATCACAAGATATGTTGGAACCTCACGTTATCAAGGATGCGCCTAGGCATCTACACCCTTGCTAGATTAGTGTGACGTCAGGGCCAAAATAAGTCAGGAAACCAGTTTCACATGCAGTTGGGCACTCCAAGCAGGGGTACATGTCCATTTACTGTGCAGGGGACATTCCCGTTTCAACAATGCTTGTGTTCTAGTCTCAATGAAAAGGCCAGAATATTTGAGCAAAGTGAATCTTGCATCGAGAAACCTTGCTTCCTTGCTCTAGCCTGTAACATATCGGGGACAGCTAGAATACAAAATTACCGGACAGAAATTAAGGAAATATTTCTTGACTTTGTTGGATACCCTGGGTTCCAAAACAAGATTTTGTTTGTTGAACTTCTAGTTTTAAACTTGACCCTTGAAGCATCTGACAGCTAATGGAGGGACCATTGAACACAATAGACGGGATCCAGCAGTCTCTAACCCCCCCAGCACGCTGATTGCATTCTATGCCACATACAAGGTATGCAACAAAGTATAGTAGAGTCCACTGTTCAACCACTTGCAATAAGCAGAGCAGGTGTTTTCAAGATCTCCAACATCCTGATCACCTTTGAGACTGAAGGGCAGGATTAGTTTTAACCGGGTTGTGGAAAGAAATGTGACTCGCCCATTCCGTCTACTTGCATACCTATTAACATACAGGTGCAAATTATGGTCACAAAACACCCCAGTGCAAGTAACATTTGTTCTGGATTGCAAGCAGTATTTGGGGACGATTTGCTACCTAATTTAGAAGCAAAAATTCAGATATTCAGATTAACCTTCACAAATGGTATTTGCACTCATTAGAATCTCTTGGTAATGGCTCAAGCAAAAACAGGCATGAAGTCTATTTGCGCTTATCTCCTGATCAGCTCTACTGTTAAAACAGATGCAAATTGCCCCTATTTTGCCAGAGATTCCTGGGTTTAAGGTTAAGAGAGGTGAAAGAAGCAAATAAATGTTGAAAAAGAGCCTCAGGACACTGTGGTCTTGTTGGGGTCTCAAAGAAACTGTCAGTTTTACTCACTGCTGTGGATAAAGGCCTCCCCGCATGACAGTTTTGAACAGCTCACTGACTTATTATCTTGAGTGGCAGAGCTGAGCAAACCAGGAAATCAACTGGAGAAATGAGACCAGAGGCGTTTATTAGTAGATTGGGCGAGAGTGTAGACCCTCTGTGGATCCCACAAGTTGCCACATATGGGGAGGCCCTAAGTCTGATTGAAGCCTACCTGCCAAAAAAAAAAAAAGAGAAGCACTGCTGCATAGACTGCCCAGGCCTACTGCAAAAGTGTGTCATAGCCTGCTGTATTATTGGATGCATGTTGAGTCAAGCAGATTTCCCTTCCATCTACCGTGGCCAGGATTTTGACAATGCATCTGTTAGGTGAGTCCAGACTCATGGCTTTGCTGAAATTCTCACACATTAAGGAACAGTAAATTATGAACCTCTAGATTCTGTAAGGAGTCATTGAATTTGACCTGAGATAGCCGGTTCACAGTCTGTGCATATACAGATCTCTGTGGAAAAAAAGGTGTCACTTCCTGTATAACCTGACCACAAACCTGAGTCGCACGAAAGGCCTTAGCAGGTGCATTACCGAAGGTAATGGTTGATGAAAACTTGAGATTTTTCCTGTGTCTTTCCCTCAAAATATTTTATATTTGAAAAATCTGGCAAATGTTGTTTTCTTTTTTTTTTTTTGATTTTATATTGCACTTTCCTCCAAGAGCTAACCACAATTGTCAAGTTTGGCTGGCTGCTCAGTACTGTATGAGAAGCCAAATGCTGACTGAGGAGAGTGTCAAAAATAAAACCTTAGTCCAAATGTCCCAATATCCATGAATGTTTTGGCCTTTAATGGGATGTTTGTGATTTGGAATAAACTAGGAATTCCTCTTTTGGCACCAGCTGTGATGGCTCCTACTAGGGTGAGGAGTTGAAAGCTGCTATTTGGGTAACTGGACAGAGTAGTAATTCCAGGCAGGACCCTGCTTCATTCCCTGGGCATTGCAGCATAGTCCAATGCTTGGTTAACTGGAGGGAAGGATTATACTCTTGAATACAGAGTACGAGAATACTGTGGCACACTCATATCATGGAAACAATATAGAGACAAAAAAAATCAAAAGATAAGTGTACGGAGGGAAGTATAGATTCACTATTCTTAACTCCACATCTAGATCTGTATGTTAAGGTACATATATGTAGAATTAAGTGTAGAACCTCTTTCAGTATTTTGTACCTCATATTGTGTCCACCATATTAGCGTCTCATGATATCCTGGACTCTATATACAGGAGCCACACCGAGGGAAGGGAGCGGAGAGTGGTCGTTGTCTGTCGATAGGACCACCAGAGGAATTTTGTGCCCATATTTGGTAGACGGAAGGCCCTGGAGCAAGGAGTTGCCATCCTAGGTCTCCTTTTTTTTTTTTTTTAAACGCTTTTTATTGGTATTCATCTTTGCGCATTCAGATGATACTGTGGAAACATCATAGTAACACAGTATGCAATTTACGTTTACAGACGAAGTATATTCAACAGTGTTGTCTCCCACACTTCACCAACTCATCCTTCATGTTTCCCTCCCGCCGTGCCTCCTCTTGGTATTTCCTTTTTGTTTCTTGTACTTGTTTTATATTCATTAAATATTTTCTTTGTTTGCAGGGAGATGCACATGGTGGACACAGTCACATGGCACAAGATGAGAGGTAAGGGACCATAATCCCACAGGCAGGCTTATCCCTTGACCTACCTCTGAAAGTTTGTTCCCTGTCTTCAATCACTAGAAGATAAACCATGCGGTGCAGTGGCGCCCGGTGATGTTGATTCTTTTATAGATCTCCATTACAGGAGGCCAGATAGCAGAGTTATGGGAAGTTCTGCCCCTCCAGCCGTGCTCCCTTCGGTTTTCACACTTTTGCTTCTCTTCGTCACTAAAGATGCTCTCCCACACACCGATGTCTCAGTAGCTCACTGACTCTGATCTTCCATTTCTTTTATTTCACAGCCCTCCTCAACCTTTTGCACGCTCTCTTTTTCCATGGGTCTAGTGCTTCCTTTCTTTCCATGCAGGGATGTGCCGATTCCTTGCTTCTGTGAAGGGTTCTGCATGTCTAGTGCCCCATCTGTTTCCATGTAGGGATGTGCTAGCTCCATATCTTTCCATGCAGGGATGTGCATATCTATGTCTCTCTCTGTTTCCATGTAAGGATGTGCCTGTCTAGTGCTCTGTCTCCATGAAAGGATGTGCCTTTCTATTGCTCTCTCTGTTGTCATGGAAGGATGTGCAGGTATAGCATCAAGACTTTGCATTCACATTTATAGAGTAGGCACAGCTTCAGGCATCTGATAGGGTGCAGTAATCGTCCTTGTTCTTACATTGCTCATATTTTCGCCTCACCCCATTTCATCCCGTCAGTTGGGCCGCATCGAGGACCTGAAGTGCTCTATGTATTGATGATCAATCCACCCTAGCAAAGATTGGTCTGTACTCGTCTATCCCTCCATGTGTGGCAGCCTCCTTTCTCACCCACTTCGAGCATGTACCACCACCATTTATAATAAACCGCCTGTCCTTTCTTCGACCCTTTGCAGGTGCGCAGATGATTGTGGCCATGAAAGCTGTGTCCCTGGGCTTTGACCTGGACAGGGGCGTAATTCCGATCATCCCGTCTCCGGTGGAGTTCATGGGTTACATCTACTTTGTGGGGACGGTGATCTTCGGGCCCTGGATGCCTTTCCGCAGCTACCTTCAGGCTGTGGAGAGCAGGAAGCTGGTGAGCATGTCACTTCTGTCTACAGAGGCGGGGTGGGTTTGTGGGGGAAAGGAAGGCACAGCAGACAACTAGTTTTTGTTAATGACCCTGCGCTCAAATTGTCCAAGAAATTGTATGTAAAAGAGCTTCACGCGACTTAATCTTCAAAAGCGCGCCATGTCTCTGGGAGTCTGTGTAATGAACACTATGTTTAATGGTGCCATGAAATCACAAATGCACAATTATTACATCAAAAAAGATTTCTGTTTTACTCTCATTTTGCATTATAATTGATCTATCACCCACCATGCAATCCAGTTATAGCTGCCAGTATTAATCTTCCAGCTTGTATGGAGAGGTTTATGCTGTCTTATGAGTCTAGCTACAATAATTTAACTTTTTTATAAATGAAGCATTTTTATAACTGTAGCATTTTAACACAAATGTGCAACTTCAGTATTAGGAATATTATTGTAGCCTACGTCCATGTTACTCATTTTACCAATCTTGGAAGTAATGTTGATGGAAAACTGGTGATGATGTCACATCCTGGAAGTCAAACCATTAAGCCCCTTCAGAAGTTTGGTTCTATGTTCGCTGTAAACCACGTTTGCAGTTCTGGGATTTTTTTTTTTTTTAAGTATTATTTTTAGGTATGTTAGGCCTTTTGGTTCCAATGAAGCCAATCTAGACTAGAACTCCTGGAATACGTATTTGTGAAATTAAATCCAGGATGGGAACCGTGGTATCCAAGCAGCAGTCATCGGCTGACTCTAAACCAGTAACAACTTCCTTTGTCTCAAGAGGAAAGAACTGTCCTACAGAGAGCTGGCTTTGTGTTCAGACAGAGATCACATGTCATGAGAAGACCGCACAAAACCTTGATGTTTGTGGTAAATGGTAAAAGTATTCAAGGACAGGGGTAGAGCTAAACCTAATTACATTTCAGCAATCTGATTCCTAACGGCAAAAGTAGTGCTACGTGGCTATGAATAGTGCTCAGTTCAGCTGCCTATGCACGAAAGTATCCTTTTTTGCTAGAGCGCTTTGATTGAAGGGATATTTTTTTAAATCTCTAAATTCGACTCTTATAACATCTTTCGATCCAGTAGCTCACCATGCCTCACCTACTGACACAGCCGCCGCCACTGAAATACCTGCCTTCTAATTGAAATCAGGGTTATTATAATTAGATCTTGCGCATCCTTAGTTTACTAAAACCTCTCCAGTCTCTACACGTTCCTTTGCCACCTGCATGCCAGCTCTGATCGGTTATTCATCAACGCATGGATTAGTACTCACTGCTGTAAATTTAGCTAGTGCGCACCTGTCACTTTGGCTACTTTCTTATTGTTGTTATAAGAGACTTTAAAAAGGCTGGAGCAGGATGGCTCAGCTCCACAGAGACGAGGGTAAATGATTGTTTTCCATGCAGGTGGGAACAGTCAGAGATGTAGAACAAAGGCGTCTTAAATGATGCCAACTGTTTTCCCAATGAAGCTGACTTGACCGTCCTGCTCGATTACTTGGCGACATTTACGCCTTCGTTAGAGGAATATCTAATCCTGGTTTCACGTGGTTGAGGTGGAAGGTTCAGAAATACCTTCTTATTAAAAAGCATTGTGAAGGTAGTAATTCAATCCATGCACTCCTGAGCATCCAGGCACCCCATCAAAGCCTAATGTTGGGGAAGACGCATGCTTTTCAGATTTGATCTGACTTCACTGCAAACTTTGCATCATCATGACGGCACAGAACAAGAGCATTCCTGACCCTGGAATGCTATCCACGATACTTAGTATGAGTGAAATGTTTTCCAACATCATTTGAAGACCTACAAAGTTTGTGTTCACCTATTTAAGGTTTACAATACTATTGGTCACATGATTCTGTTGGAAAAGTTGGAATAATAAGTGGGCATAGCTGGGCTTGCTTGCTCTTGGATTAAGTCGTTCCTGACCAACTTCAGTCAACAAATTAGGTTGGGGTCAGCTGAATGAGTCCAATCGCAATGGTTAAAATCTGTGTCTGATGTTCTTCTGAAGCAGTGCCGGAGTCTATGGAGAGATCATTGGAAAGCCAGTCTAAGAGTTCGGTTTTCAGAAGTTTCCTGAAACTCTTGTGGTTGAGTTCAGATCTCTTGTTTGGGTTGAAGGCGTTCCACAGTCTAGGTCCTTGAACCTCATGATTCAATCACCATGTTTCATAGTTTTGAAGGATTGTTGGTTAATCCAGTGGGCAGACGCTGAGTGGAGGTTTTTGGTGTACGCATTACGAGGTGCCAGTTTCTTTATATATAAATTAAAAAAGAATAGGCTCTTAGATGAACTAAAGGGCGCCATTAAATAGACAAACCACTTCACTGAGGATGTGGGGCGTTAGTAACACTATTGACCTCCTTGCTGAGAGCGGCTCTAGTTGCCCATCACAATGTTGACAATGGGTGTCTGGCACCTGGAGGTTCCTTAGCATTGACAATAATGTAAAATGCTATGGAAGAACAATTGGTGAAATATCATTAAGACACAAGATGCACTGTACCAGGGTCCAATGCAACAGAAGGGTCAACCGCTCAAGGGTGCACTGCATGAGGATTCATTGCAGCAGAATGTACCCCAGCAAGAACCATTTCAGCAGACTCCATCGCAGCAGGATGCAACACAGCAGGTCCACCACAGCAGCGTGCATCATTGCAAAATGCGTAGCACTGTGGTTTCACAAGCGGGACATCATTCCACGGTAATCTCGTTCATTCCTTTGACTTTGTTACTCAGGAAGAATACTTGCTGTGGTCTGCCAAGGTTTTTGAAATACTCTTTTTAAATGATACGGTTGATTGACCAACTTCAAGGGCTGCCTTTTCATTTAAAGACCTCCCATGTGGAACTACATGTCTTTACACAGATGGAAACTATGTACTGATGAGACCCACAGACCTATGCACTTAGGGTGGCTGAATCGTCAACACAACATTTGGCTGCTCTGAACTGTGCTACTGAAACACCCTAACATTGAATGTGTTTCAGAATTAAGATCATTGTGCCGCCTTGTGTATTTCACAAAGTACGTGTTCTAAGAATACATATTTCATGTGTCATAGAGCGCAGCGGCATCTGAAGTACTTTCACCTAATACCTTTTGTAATATTGGAATATCAAGACATGAGTTGACTGCTCAGTAACAGTGTTTCTCAAAACAATTTATCCTTTCAAAATATTTCATCAAATATTCTCTTCAGATTTGCGAATTTTTTAATAATTTGCTTGGAGGTTGAATGCGTAATCTTTCAATACCTTTCCCACTCAATGAATCTTACGGAACCACCTTTTCTTAGCTTTCCAGTTAAGTGAAGCAGAAGACAAGATCCCTATTTAGTCTTAGATGGAGACTCAGCCTCTGTCCATGTGTAGCCACACCCATCCCTTGCATTAAATGCCCCTGGTTGTAGAGACAGCCAGCTGTTGCAATGGAGTAGCAGCATTAGCATGGTGGTAGTGCTAGCCCCATGCTGATGTCCAGTTCAGTCAAGTAGCCATGAAGGAATTTGCAGTTAAAACGTGGGAGTCCATGCCTGCTACCACGGGTCTAAGGGCCAGATGTACAAAAACGTTTTTTGTGTTTTAAAACTGGCCGATGCTCAGAATGGAGCCATTTGCAAACGCAAAAGGGCATTTTTCAATGTACAAAGGCCCAATCTGTGATTTGGTAACCTATTACCGAATCGCAAATTGAGTTTGTGATTCGGTATTAGGAAGGGGCATGTTAAGGGCGTCCCTTCCTAATACCGAATCGCAGTGGTATGTGTGAATATTTTGCGACCGAAATGTGGTCACAAACATTCGCATTTTACCACCTACTTCAAATAGCTGGTAACCCATTTGCAAACGGGAAGGAATCCACAAGGGACCCCTTCCTCTTTCTAAATGTTTGTAAAACATTTTTTAAGAGCAGGCAGTGGTCCCACGGACTCTTAAGAAAAGTAAACTTTTCATTTTTCTATTTGAAACACATCCCGTTTTCCTTTAAGGAAAACTGGCTGCTTTTAAAAAAACAAACATTCCGTTATTAAAAAGCAATCACAAACATGGTGGTCTGCTGACACCAGCAGGCCACCATCCCTGTGATTTTTGCAATTCTCAATTGGTCGCAAACCGAGACCTACCTCATGAATATTAATGAGTTGGTCTATTTGCGACCCACTGGGAATCGCAAAATGTGTCAGACACATTTGTACATTAGTGTTTACGATTACCAAATCGCAAATCGTAAAAAGTTGCTATTAGGTAATCGAAAACGATTACCAACGTACATCTGACCCTAAGTGCACTCCCTGGAATGAAAGGTTGTAGGCCGGGGGGAGGTGGGAGTGGGGGGGTACCTACTATTTGAAGCAGTACATGGTTAAATTCCTGCGACGTCTGTGCCTTTTGGGTTGCGTGCAACCCAAGGGACTCAAATGCACATAACATAACCAAAGTGCATTGGTGTGATCCATGTGGTGTCACTGTGATCTGGATCTAAGGCACATCCTTTTTCACACGTTTTGGTGCCCCACAAGTGGGGGGGAAAAGGGTGTGCATGAACTCTAAATAGTGAGGTCATTAACATCTAGGAATTGATGCAGCCAGAGAGCACAGTTCTATCTTGTGGGGGCAGGTGCTGGTGGCGACCCTTCAAAAGACATTATACATAGAAATAGTCCGGGTGGGGATAGCTACTGGGTTAGTTGATCCAGTATCTTTAAAGTTTACAAAAGTATGACAAGGACATTTGATGGCCTGACATATTTTGCGGTGTGTAGAAAGAGGTTTAACCAGCGGAAGAAAGCATGTTGTATTCTCACTATGTCGTGGTGAGATCTCACCTGCAGCATTGTGTCCAGTTGTGGCCGGATCTCCAGAAGGATCAGTGGGACACAACCTTCAGGAGAGCGATTGAGATGGTGCAAATTCTTGTTCAGTGACCTGGATAGCGATGCAAATCTTTACAGTGTAGCCCCGGTCCTACAGCAGGTGTAACCTGACCTTCTTACTGACCCAAAATGCAGACTTTTTTGTATTTTCTTTTTGTTTTAACATGTGCGTGTCATTCATCTAGGCTAGGGATTTCCTGTGCTTGAATGCTGATCTTGATTAAAAGATAATGTCTACATTTCCTTACACTGAAGAGGCAGCCCCTTGGCAGTACGCTTGTAAGAAACGAGCCAGATTGCAAGGAATACTGACCAGTGCATATATTGGGTTGCTCACATAAAGCCCCCTGAGGGTGGGTAAGAGCAGGAGTTCATTGCCTACGTTTGTAATAACACATTAAATGCATTGCTTCCCACAGAGTGTATTGTTCCGAGTGACCCGAGCTGCTCCTCTGCCAGCAGGGAATGCTGCACGACCAGGTGATTTTAGTACTTACGACTCTTTTTTCTCTCTCCAGAGCTTCTCCTGGTTCCGGAAGGTGTCTGTCAGCCTGCTACTGTGCCTGCTGTGCCTCATAGTCTCCACTTGTGTGGCACCCTACCTCTTTCCCTACTTCATTCCCGTGTATGGAGACCGTCTGCTCAGAAAGTGAGTATATGCCACTGTACTCTCCCTCGTGTGCCACCCTCAATCAAGAGATCCCCAAACTCATGTGGGCCAGAGCTGGACTTCCTTTTCCCCAAATCCCTGTCCTGCTTCCCCAGCTAAATCAAATGAGTTGGTGGCTCCTGCCCAGAGATCAGCTGGCAGCTCCTGTTCAGGAACTCCCATGAGCTGGTAGCTCCTCCCCAAGAACTCTGATGAACCAGTAGCTCCTGCCCAGGAACTTCCATGAGCCGGCCGCTCCTGCGCAGCAACTCCGTGAGCCAATAGCTCCTATCCAGGAGAGTCTATGAGCTGGTAGCTCCTACAGAAGAGCTTCCATGAACTGGCAGCTCCTACCCAGGAACTCCCATGAGCTGGTAGCTCCTACCCAGGAACTCCCATGAGCTGCTAGCTCCTACCCAGGAACTCCCATGAGCTGGTAGCTCCTACCCAGGAACTCCCATGAGCTGGTTGCTCCTACCAAGGAACTCCCATGAGCTGGTAGCTCCTACCAAGGAACTCCCATGAGCTGGTAGCTCCTACCCAGGAACTCCCATGAGTTGGTAGCTCCTACCCAGGAACTCCCATGAGCTGGTAGGTCCTACCCAGGAACTCCCATGAGCTGGTAGCTCCTCCTAGGAACTTCCATGAGCTGGTAGCTCCTACCCAGGAACTCCAATGAGCTGGTAGCTCCTACCCAGGAACTCCAATGAGCTGGTAGCTCCTACCCAGGAACTCCCATGAGCTGGTAGCTCCTAACCAGGAACTCCCATGAGCTGGTAACTCCTACCCAGAAACTCCCATAAGCTGGTAACTCCTACCCAGGAACTCCCACGAGCTAGTAGCTCCTACCCAGGAACTCCCATGAGCTGGTAGCTCCTACCCAGGAACTCCCATGAGCTGGTACCTCCTACTAGGAACTCTGATGAACCAGTAGTTCTTGCCCAGGAACTCCCATGAGCTGGTAGCTCCTACCCAGGAACTCCCATGAGCTGGTAGCTCCTCCTAGGAACTCCGATGAACCAGTAGTTCCTGCCCAGGTACTCGCATCAGCCGGTAGCTTCTATCCAAGAACTCCTATGAGCCGATGGCTCCTGTCTAAGAACTCCCATGAGTCAGCAACTCCTTCCTACTGCAGTAAAATTGTGCACAAATTGGGGATAATGTGATGTGGTGCAAGATTCTGGTGTTTCCAGTGCATAAAATAGGCAGGTGCTGTGCCCAGTGACGCAGCACTTCATCTCTCATCTGCCTCATTCCTCTTCCTCTCTTCTTCCATCTCCTCACACTACACCTGTTCTCTCTTCTCACTTTTCAGTAAGGTCTATTTACAGTCCTGCTTTGCTGCCATCATGCCAGCTCCCTTGCTGTTTGTTCACTGTGCTAACAGTCACAATCTCCACATTGCGTTATCCGGCCCCGGCCACTGTCTTCAAACCAACCTGTGATGGGTTCATATGAAGGTTTTCCACTTCTGCTCCCACGCAGCTCCTCAAAGACCTACTAACAGCCGCCTGGATTTATCTGATGACCCTGGCTTCCCAGGCTGTAAGTGATTGAAGGTGTGCAAAAGGGGTCAGCTCTCCTTAGGTCTGGGATCCACAGCCAGTCTTTACGTCTCTGTGTCATGTATGAGGCACCGGTGGCCCAAAGCATTCGATAACCTCTCAGTGAAGGTATCTCGTTACCTCTCCCACATTACTTGTTCTTACCATTACTACAAGACCATTCCCTAACAGCACCATTACATTGTGCAGGATTACCTTCTACAAAAGTGTAAGAGTAATATTTTACCATTTTTATATTTCAGATCAGTGGGGTTAGATTCCTAATTTTGGGGGAAATTGACTTAAAGCAGTCTAGAGTAATTATAATGTATAACATAACTATAATATACTGCAATTACATTTACCCTAATTATTACTAATGAATATTATACCATGCTAAGTGATGGGAGTAACACTAGGCTTAAGCTAAAGTTACTATATTGTTTCAAGATAAATTGTGAGTTTGTTTATATAATTCAAACTCAAAATTGGATAGTGATAGCATTAGTGAGAGATCTGCATATCTGAATTTAATGTAAATTATGTTAATGCAGCATGTTTCTTATTGGTAGGAGTGTTAGGGGCATGCAAATTAATTGGAAGTGCATTTAATGCATCTCAGTTGCATTCAGTTATAATTCATCATTTAGCATATTTTAGAGTTAAGTTAGCAAAAGGGTTACAGTCAGGGTACAAACGCTTTATTTTAAATGAATAAAAATAATGCAATTAATACGAAATAAAACACGACAAATTATTGTCAGTACTGGAAAAAGTTACCCATTGGTGACAAGGTAAAGGTCCTAATAAAGAGGTGTTGAGGTGATGATAAAATTAATGATATATTTATGCTGAGGAGATAATGGAATCCAAGATAAAATAATTAGTTATTGCAGGAGAGGTAATGACGTTGGAAAAGTTAGGGCACTGTAGGGGTAATGGCAGGAGAATGGATGGCATTTATCCATCTCAGTGGTGCTTATTGGGTAACCCATGTTCATTTTATTCTAATTTTGCACTGTCGCTGGCCCCTTTGACCACTTCTAGGGGCCTTTATATCTAGGACTTTCATGCAGAGTTCGAAGTTGTCTGAGTTGGCAGTCATTTTGCTAAATGCATAATTTATCTAGCAATTGACTGTATTGTATATCTACAGCCTTCATTTAACTCGCTGAGGTATCTTGCCAGCCATCCTGATGCTGCTCTGCAACCATTGCAGCCCTTACTCAGTACATGGACAATTTAGATGGCAAGCAATGTGATGCACTGGTAGTTTCTTGAATTAGCTAGTAAAACAGTGGGACTTGTCTGGATTGAAATGTGCTTGGGGACATAGTGGCATGGTGGGTGCATTGGAGGACGGCTTCACTGTTTGAGCCCTGCCTCTTTTTCTGTGTCTTTCACTCTTTTTTCAGCTGAGCAGTGCTTCTGGACTTTCATCAGTTCACAAGATGGCTTCTCCCTCTCATTCATTTTCCATTCGCCTTCCCTCCTACCTCTCTCTCATTGACTCTTTGTTCGATCTCCACTCCTTGCCCCTTTTGTCGCCCTTCTAAATGCCAGATTCTCACTGTACTTTTTCTTGCATTATTTTGTTTTCTTTGCCTTTGCACCGCTGACTCTCTCCATCCACAGCAAGAAACGGAAAGCCAGGTAACTGCTTTCACTTTGCTTTTTCTTACTTTTACTAATTGCAGTATTTTTCCTGTCTTTAAATTTCCGCAAGTGTCTTTTCTAATCTCAAGTGTTTTTCTTTTGTCTATCCTCTCTGTTTCTGCTCCACTGATGCTAGGGGTTCTGTGGTCAGGTGAGTGCCCACTTGCCTCTGATGGAGGCTGCATCAAAAAGGGTGGGTTTGAGAGAGGAGCAGGAAGGGAGATGTGTACTAGAATCAATATTGGACAACTGCAGGATAAACCCAACAGCCTCCTATTTTAAGTTTTCAGCATACTAATATAACTGAAGAATACTGATCTGTGCTTCTACATTTTCACTTTCCTATAAAACAAAATCTACTAGTATGTACACTACTAAACTAGTCGGTATAATTAAGCTACTAACAATTAAAAGAAAAGGTTTTTGACCTGCTTATCCATGTGCTTTAAACCCAATATACACATTGTCTCCAGCTGGATTTCACGCTTATGTGGATGTGGAGTGGTTGGTGGAAGAGGGCTCTTTTAAGCGTGGTTTCTGGATTAGAGTATGGCCTCTCCATCTCGGTGCCCATTTGTTCGTATGCAGGGCTCGAGAATAGTTTTTTTTGTGATGGTCTACGAGTGGAATGTTGAAGATGAGCAGATCTTTGGCATCAACTGTTGGCAGGTTCATTTGTCTCAAAGGTGGCAGAGTGGTACTGGAAATGACTGTGCACTATGGTTTTAGAGTTTGAAAGTATTTCATGACATGTCTGGGAGACAACAAAGGTTCTTTAAGAGAGGCAAAGTGTTTGTTTTTCCTGTTGGCCTTGATCTTTTCTGACTTGCCTCCAAAAATTGTGTGTTTTCGTAGCAATTTATTACCTTTTTTCTACATTTTGTTCTCTTAAATGTCAGCATAATCTAGGAGCTTGAGAGCTGGAGGGCCAGTTTTCTTCTCTCTGAAAGGTTTATTCACCCGAGCAGGGTAATACAATGTCGCTTGTGGTGGGAAATGAATCGGAGTTCCAGGCGGAGGGAGGCAGCTGGAGGCTTGGGTTTTGTTGATGCTACATTGCGTTTGCTCAGTGTCGGCGGTGTTCATATTTGGCGGTGTTCATATTTGGCCAGCCCTTTTACTCTTCATTGGATTGAACATTTAGAGTGTGGGAAGATGTCTGCTTTAAGGCTTTCTGTGATGCTGTGGAAGGGTGTTTTGTACTGTCTTTATGTGATGGAAAACCAGGAACCAGACTAAAGGCTGAGTCATGGAGGGACTTCATGCAGAGCTTGAATCACTACAAGGTTAATACAGATCCTGAAAGGCCAACACCCACATCGGGGCTTTTATTTTATGACACTTGGCCTTGTTTCTGTGAACTCGGTGTTGCTCACCATCTAGAAAATAGACGCAAAGTTGCTGGAAATCTGCTTCTCGCCAGATAATACCTAGTCAAAAAGGATTTTCAGATGACAGCTCTACTTGTTTATTTACTTCTATATATAGAAAATAGGTAGTTGGTAGTGATGCAGCGCGTACAATAAAAACTATTCTCCTCCTAGGTCACTTATAGGTCAAACTATATTTTCTCACATCCACATGACGATGGGGCCCATAAACATCGCCTAACACACACGCACACACCTGGATTTCCTTTATACCTTTATGAAATTCTGTACTCCTAGGAAAAGCATGAGAACTAAATGGAGAACACCATTTATGTACCGCTGGAAGGAGCCGGGATATCTTATTACCTTAACTTGTCGCTTTCTTTTAGTTATTTCTTAAGATATTCCTGCTCATTGTTTTGTCGATGAATCATTCATGTAAAAAATTAGTTCATAGTGATTAAGACCAGCTGAATCACAATAACCAATTACTGATGTCACAATCATTTAGGAAAAATAACCACTGAGTCATTTTAGTTGAAAGAATCTTAAATTTTATATAATTTTAAAAGCATGAGAAAGAATTTAAACTTTATTCAATTATTCATTCTTAAATTCAAATATTTATTAAGCATAATCAATTTATTGCAGAAAGGAAATTTTTGTCATGAAGCCAAAACCCTAATTACCTACCTACCTTCCTAATTTAGCCTAATGATTTCTATCCTAAGTTTAAGAATTAGAAATAACCTGATTCTCATACTCAACTGGAAAATTAAGACAGCAACAGCAACTTCAGCTCGTCAGCATCAGCTACCTGCAACCCGTCTCATCTAACAGTCTTTCAGCATCTCCCGCTCAGTAAGGGATCGATCAGGACCACCCAGCACTGGAAGCCACCAACACGACTCTCCAACTCCGCTCCTGACTGTGACTGCAACTGCGACTGACCCCCTCCCACTAAGAGTAGGCCCTCTTATACCCTAATTCTAACTTTGCTAACTAACTGTTGCAACATTAATAACACGCTTTTCTTTCATTGGTCCATGCATGTCATCTTATTCATTCTTTTAATCAAGTTCTCTTGGATCCAAGGGTCCTTGGATCATTTCCTTTCCCATACGCTCAAACATATTTTCATCCGTTTCGATCAGTACATTTGTAACTTCTTTCGATACATTCGAGAACTCCGCAGTCATTGTCCTTTCTCTTAAACTTGTTTCCCACGGGTCTTCTGCTGATCATCACGGCACACTATCAGTTCAATTAGGTCACATCAGCCTTGACCATTTCTTGCATCCTAGCGTCTCAGTAACCTCACGAGGTTTAGTTTTTTCTCCGATTTCATCCCGTGTCACATGTCCCCTTGCGCCTGCGCACATCTTCCCACTGGCGGCCATTTTATATCGCCACTCGGTTATACTTTAGAAGCACTAATTTGAGGCAAACAAAACATAATTAAAATAGAGAAAAATAGCCCTTTCGTTTCCCTCCCGTCATCTACGTACCCCAATTAGTTATTACCTAGCAGAAAGCAACATTTAAGCTGTTCCTTACTTACCATCACTATTGTTTTTGCAACGACACGTTTTATTTCTATGAAGCACAAACATGCATTTATTTTTAATTAGTACGCATTTATTTTTACGTTATAATTAGACACACGGACATCCATTAATAGATTATTTAGCACACACATTGGCATGTTACCATTCCCACACATACAGTGTTGATTAATACATTTAAACGAACATTTTATTTAATTAATTATAAAATTTGTTAGGGGTTAAAAAAATTATTTTCCCTGCTCCATCAACTCCCCCTTTGGTGATTTTTAAATCACCACATAAAACCCAAGTCATACTTCTTTTCAGGCAGCATGTCTTTCATCCTTTGCTTTCTGTTATCTACACATCTGTTTCTTCTTCATCTTGCCTTTTAGTCTCCTTATACATGCTTTCTTTCATTTTCTCCAACTCAATTTCACCCATTTCTCTCTCTCTCTCTCTTTCATTATTCTGTTATTTCTTTTTATCTTATTTTGTCTTACTTTTCTTTTTATACATGTTATTACTATTTTCAATACCATGGCTAACAGTATTACTACAGTTGCTATTATTATAACTTTCCCTATCATTAGTCTACTCATTCTGGTCAACCAATTTGCTACTGAAGAAAACCCTCTACCAAGTTTTCCCAAAACACTTTCAACCTCCAGTGGAACTAGTTCTTTGTGCAAATTTGTAATATTTGTAATATACTTCTGTATATTTTCACTTTTATCAGGAATGTAAGTACAACAATGTTGGACTTTCAACATTCCACAGACTCCACCCTCTTTTGCCAAAAGAATATCAAGGGCAAGCCGATTTTGCATCACCATAGCTCTCATGGCAACCATTTCGGTATTTACCATTAAGAACCCTCCCGCAGTATCTGTAGACAAACGATCTACTACTGTGGATAACTTCCGAATTTTAAATGCATTCAAAGATATTCCCACTGCTGGTATCAATGCTCCAAAAATATCACCTACAATTTCTGAAAAACTTTCCCTCTTTCTACATGTAAAGCTATTAATCATCTTGTATGTTCCCTTTTCTTCTCTGTCCATGTGAATTTTTTGGGAAAGACCAGGCCTACATAGCAAGTTCCATACCAATGGTCCGGTAACCTGTAATAAGCTCTATTCCCACAAATATAATAGATACCTGGAAATATTGGATCTTTTCCACCTTTGAATCCCCAACCTCCCAGAATTTGATAATTGTCATGGCAGATACTGGAACCTACAAAGTAATTGTCATAGACTGTCTTATTTCTCCTAATACACAACTTTCCTGTTTGTGGCCAATCTAATGTCATTGCTGCATTTATCTTTTTCCCTTCATGATTTCCTTCCTCAAACGTCCATAAGCGTTTTCCTTCCTCTTTTATTGCTTCTTTTTGAAATTTCATTCTTCTTTCTTCAACCATTTCTAAAAATACTTTTTCTTCTTTCTTTAACTCACAGGTAAGGTTGTTACTAACTATTTCTTCTAACGTTAATTTTCTATGTTCTAAAAAGAATTCTCCTAAAACTTTGGCTAGTTTTACTTTGTTAAGTTCTGGTACTACTGGAATGTTTGCAAAAATCTTATCTATATCAGTATAATAAGATTCTAATCTACCTGTTTTATAAAATAAACTTGCTATTACACTACATGTTATCCCATAAGTTAAAGGTAGGTGATGATAAGTCACACCTTCTGACACTGATGCAGGCAACTGCATACAAACATAACAATCTCTCACATCCATTGTCTCTACATATTCATACAACAATTTTGTAAAAACATTCTTTGAAAAGTCTGTTACTGACTTATCCTTATGTAACTCTGCACTACTTCTTAAAATAACTGGTTCTTTAATATTAATTTCTTTTTCTGGTTTAGTATCATTTTTTTCTTCTATCACAGCTATACTAATAGGAATTGTGATTGCTAAAACTATCCATATGGTCATTAATAACCCTGTACAAAAGCAGCACATTTTGCACCATCTTTTTATAAACTCACATTTATCTCTTCTATCCCTATTATTTTCCATTTTTCTTTTTTCTATTTGTTAAGTTTCAGAAAATTGTGTCACTACACCTCAGAAATGACTTAGATGCCACTCTGCTCTCAAAAGTCTTTGCTTGGTACTTTCTTTAATTCTTTCCAGAATTCTTTCGTTGTCACATCCGGTGATTTGTCACATCCAGTAAAATTGTCATGTCCGGCAGAAGCACTATAAGTCTTCACTTCAAATGTGTTGCATCTCACCTTTTCCCATCCGACTTCTCAGTCTCTGGTTCTCGTGAGTGTTTTCTTCTTCTTTGTAATCTGTTAGTGCAATATACAGCCACTCAGGTGACTTATACTTTGCATTCACTTTCTTTGTCCTTTTGGACTTTTGTAATCTTTTTCCACTTGGTTTTTCTTGTCCCTTTTGACTTGTTACTTCATTCACTTGTTCAGCACTTTCGTCTCCCGCTCTTATTATTCTATATCTCAATTTTCTTATATAGCTGTTGGGCCAATTATCTCCTTTTCTTGGCCTTTTGGCTTCACTTCCTTCTCTTTCTGATTTCCAATTTCTTTTTCTTGATTCAGTTTTTGCCTTTTCCTCTTCTCCACTTTCTTCTGTTTCTGTTTCAACTGTTTCACTATTGTCTCTTATTTTGAAACTTATAATCTCGTCATCTCCTACTGGTGGATCTGTCTTCTCCTTCTTGTTTTCCCTTATTACTGTCCCTCCTCGGTGTTCTTCCGATTTGGTGTTTTTCTCCCTTTCTGCTTCTAAATTTCCCTGTTCTTCTGTTTCTCTATCTGTCCCTATTGCTCCTCGGGGTTCTTCTCGATTTTCTAACTTTTTGTGTACTTCTTTCCCTACTTCATCTATTAATATTGTTTCTGAAGGATTTCCACCATAACTTGTACTTGGTTGTTCATCTAATTCAATTTCTTGCTCAGTTTCTTCTCTAATTGGTTTATAACCCCAAGTTTTCCTTAGGAATTCTTCACGGTTTTCAACTGAATCATCAGATTCTGAAGTTGTGTCAGATATTTCCAGATGTCGACTTACAGGTCGATCTTCAAGTTCTGGCACCCTTTCTCTTATCCTTGTTGTCCCAGCCGTTAAACTTTTATCCCACACTTCCAGACGTCGACTCACATGTCGATCGGTAGGTTCTTGAACTCCGATTGTGTGGCTGGCATGGACCCAGTTTTTCACTCCTGCACACTTGACGGCAGTCGTTGTCACCAGGATTACCTGTCGTGGCTCGTCCCAACGAGGAACTAGACAGTTTCTTCTCCTGTGGAGTTTTATGCGGACCCAGTTTCCTGGATTCAAGTCGTGGGCTGGTTTTCTTTCAAGAGTGGTCGCATCCGGTCCAACCTGATGAAACACAGAACGCACCACATCAGCCAGTCCCTTGCAATAATCCAGTACTAGATCATCAGTTATAGTTAATAACTTGTTGACGGGTACGTGTGCTTGTCTCATTGCTCGTCCCATGATCATCTCATGAGGACTGAGTCCGGTTTTCTTTTCAGGGATGCTTCTGATGGTCATCAGAACAAGAGGCAGTGCATCCGGCCATTTGAGTCCTGTAGCTTGACACATTTTTCCCAATCTGTTTTTAATCGTTCCATTAATCTGCTCTACTACCCCAGAAGCCTCTGGTCTGTAAGCACAATGTAGTTTTTGTTTAATACTCAGTGCTTCACAAATCAATTGGATCAACTCATTTTGGAAATGTGTTCCTCTATCTGTCTCAACCGTGACTGGGAAACCATACCTTGGAATGAACTCTCGCAGCATAAGTTTTGCCACTGTTGTTCCATCATTCCTTCTTGTGGGGTATGCCTCCACCCAACGAGAGAACAAACAGATGACCACTAGAACATATCTTAGTCTGTTACTAGGGGGCATCTCGATAAAGTCTAACTGCATTCTAGTGAATGGACCTCCTTCTCGTCCTATTGTTCCTAGACTCACTACTGTTTTTCTTCCTGGGTTAAACTGCTGACAAATAAGACATCTTTGACAAAGACTTTCAGCAATGGCTCTGAATTTTGGGTTATACCAGGTTTGTCTAAAAAGTCTGATCATTGCATCTCTCCCAATATGAGCTTGTCCATGGTACATCCGTGCCATGTCTGCAATCATGCTATCAGGCATAACTGGTCTTTCATCTCTGTATACCCACACACCATTATTTTCCTGTCTTCTACATCCTGCTTTTATCCAGCAATCTTTTTCCTCATCTCATGCAGTTTCTTGTAACTGCCTTACTTCATCCCATGTCTCGACAGTATTAGTGAAAAGCAAAGGACAAGAGACATGCTCCCTTTCTCTATTTTTGTTCATGGACGCCATGTTCTCTGCACAATATTTAGCGATCTCATCAGCATAATTATTGCCGACCGCTATGTAATCTTCGTTTTTCTTATGCGCTTTGCACTTCACTACAGCTATTTGTTTAGGCAACTGTATCGCCTCAAGCAGTTTTTTAACAAAATCTCCATTTCTGATAGGTGTTCCTGCAGATGTCAAAAATCCTCTTTGTGACCAAATCTGACCGAAGTCATGTACGATGCCGAAACCATATTGGCTATCGGTCACAATCGTGACTCGTACATTTCTTCCTAATTTACATGCTTGAATCAAAGCAATCGGTTCCACAACTTGTGCAGACCTAACTCCTTTCAGACAAGACGCTTCCATCACAGTTGCCACTGTGCATACTACGTAAGCTGCGCTTAAAACTCCTTCTTTTGTTCTCAAGCATGAGCCATCCACAAACATGACATAATCAGATTCCTTTAACGGTTCATCTTTTATGTCAGCTCTTGGTTTCGTGCAATATTCCAGTACGTTCAGACAATCATGATCTACTTCGTCCTGTTCAATTATATTTTCCTCATCTGGCAATGATGTAGAAGGATTTACATTCATGCATCTATCTATGGTCACATTTTCAGCACTCAAGATGACTTTTTCGTACTTGGTCAGCCGACTATGTGTCATGTACTGTGTTTTTGTTCTTGTCAAAAGAATTTCTACTGAATGGGGAACATATACTCTCAGTGGATACCCCATCACTATACCTTCACTTTGTTCCAGACTTACACAAGTAGCAGCAACTGCTTTCAGACATCCAGGCAATGCTTTTGCTATAGGATCTAAAACAGCTGAAAAATAAGCGATTGGTCTTTTCATTGTGCCATGTTTTTGTACCAGTACTGAAAATGCACATCCATCTCTTTCACTGCAGTACAACTCAAAATCCTTCTCATAATCAGGCATGCCTAAAGCAGGGGCCTCACACAGTTTCTTTTTCAATTCTTTGAAAGATTTCATTTCTTCTTTGTTTAACTCAAAAGGGTCTTTTACATCTTTCTTGGTCAATTTTTGTAAGGGTTTTGCAATCAAAGAGAAACCACTTATCCACTGTCGACAATATCCAACCATTCCCAAAAACATTCTTACCTCTCTCTGAGTCATTGGTGCTCTCATTCCTTGAATCATTCTTACTCTTTCCGTCGCTATCTTTCGTACTCCTTTCTCAATTTTATGCCCTAAATACTGGACTTCTTTCTGACAAAACTGTAATTTTGAAGGAGACACTTTATGTCCTCTTTTCTCTAAATGGTTCAGTAAAGCAATTGTGTCACTTACACATGCTTCTTTGGTTTTCGATGCCACCAATAGGTCATCGATATACTGCACCATCACTGATTTTTCTGGCATTTTCAAATCTTCCAGAGATTTCTTTAGAATCTGATTAAAGATTGAGGGGCTTTCTGTATACCCCTGAGGAATTCGGCACCATGCCAAAATACGCTCTCCAAACCGGAACGCAAATAATGGCTGGCTATCTGGATGCAAAGGAATAGAGAAAAATGCGTGACACAAATCTATCACAGTGTACCACTCAGCTTCATGTGGAATTTGATATAGAATTACTGCAGGGTTTGGCACTATTGGACAACAGGGTACAACTATTTTGTTGATCTTTCTCAAATCCTGTACTATTCTATATGTTCCATTTGGCTTTTTCAGTCCCATAATAGGTGAATTACATGGACTGCTCATGATTTCTTTTAGAATTCCCTGTTCAATCATCTTATTTATCACAGGAGTTATTCCTTCAATTATTTCTGGAGTTAATTTGTACTGTGGCGTATTCGGGTAAGTTGTCCCTTCTTTCACTGTCACTTTTACGGGATCAACTTCTCTCATTAATCCAATGTCTTCTCCTGTAAAATCCCACACACTTTCTTTTACTGCACTTTTAGTTCTTCTGGAAGCTTTTCTGCATCAAATGCAGGAAACAAACCATTCATTTCAGGTTCCTGATTCATCAAAGTTACTTTATACAAAACATCTTCATCTGAAGTCTGAAAACCGATTCCATCTGGCATACAATAAATTGTGCAATTCATCTTGCATAAAAGGTCACGACCTAAAAGATTTACAGGACTACAATCGCACACTACAAATTTATGCATTTTGCTAAAAGAACCAATTTTTACTTCCACCAATTCAGTAAGTGGGGTTTTAATCTGCTGATTGGCTACTCCTACTACTTGGATGTATTCACCTGAGAGAGGAAGGTTTGGAATTTCCACTGATCTAACAGTAGAACGGGTAGCTCCAGTATCGACAAGGAATGTTACGTTTGCACCATTCACTTCTCCATCCACAAAGGAACCAGACTGATCTACCTCTAGAGTTGCGCCAAGCACGCACTCTTTCCCCTCTCCTGCGCACCGTCAGAATCTTTCATCCGGGTCATCCTCACTCTGACGCAACCAATACTGAGAAATGTTAGCTGCTCGCGGCAACTGTGTTACCTGCTCTCCTCCGTAGAATCCTGTTTCTGTACTGTATCTTTGCTGGTTAACAGTGTTGGGGAGTGGTGGTTGCGGCACCTGACTTTGTTGAACAACTACCTCATTCTGCACCTGTGGAGTTAATGATTGATGTTCCGGATTAGGTTTAGGTGGGAACTTACACTCGTTTCTCCAATGCCCTAATTTTCCGCAATTATGACATGGCCATTTCTTCTTTGCCTCTTCTAGACTCACTTGACCCTTTCCTTTACCTATGTTTGGTCGCATTTTATTCTGTCCTGATTCATTTCCATTATTATTGTCCAATTGAGCTTCTTGTTTTTCTGCCACCTTCACTTGTGCCCACATTGCCTTCTCTTTCAACTTACGCTGTTTACTCTCTATTTCATCACTACAATACTTAGCATATCTCAGTACCTCATCTACACTTCCATTCTGCCAGTTTATCATGTGTTGCTTAATCATATCACTTATTTCTTGTTTCAGGCCAAACACAAATCGGTATACAAAATGACTCATGTCTTTTTCACTCAATTCCTCATAACCACTATACTGCTTGAAAACCAATAACAATCGCTCATAATATGCATGTACAGACTCCTTACTTTCCTGTGTAGTTCTATCAATTTTTACCCAATCTGTCTCTTTAGGAGGAATCTTATTCTTCAAAAAGGTAATCACCTTATCGTACTTCTTCATCACATCAGGACCTGGAGCTCCTGTCTTAGGATCTCTTGGATATTCTGTAGTTGGCCAGTCAACTGTAATCTTACATTCTGACCACAAATCTGTTGGTACCACTATGTCAAACAATCCATCTAAATCTATCCACAACACTTTTGAGACTTTTACAAACCTCTCTACTTGTCGGTACCACTCAACCGGCTTCTCTCTTAACTTTGGAAAGTCATTGGTAAATGACAGTATGTCCTGCCTAGTCCAGGGAACATGCACGTAACTACCACCTGGAGTTTCTCTCATGGGGTATTCTTTGGCAACAGATTCTTTTTCAGTTATCATAAAAGCCAATGATCCTTTGTCTGTAGTTTTCTCATTCTTCTTTGTCCATCTAACCTTCCATCTGTCCACATCACCCCATTTTCTCAACAACACAATTAACTCCTTTATCTGTGTCAGCCTTCCTGCCGTGTTCAAATTTTCAATATCCTTTTCACAAAAGTCTACTCTGTATGGTTTCTGCAACGTTTTCACTTTTGCAAAGTCTATTCCAATCTCACTAGCCACTTCTTCTAGTTTGTCATGTAAATTCTTTGCCCTCCATGTAATACTTTTGCACAGAAACATTATTTCATCATCCTGATAATTTTTTATCTTTTCGGTACCAATCGTTCCTAGAATTAATTCTTCCATGTCGATTTTTAATCTGATTACATCTAATGGTTTTTCTTCTGGTTCTTTTATTTTAAATGCCTTCATCCACTCATTTAACTCATCAGGAGTCGGACCTATGGGTGTATTATTTAGTTCTATCCAATTACCACTCTTTTCAGGGGTTTCTGTTGCAGATTCTGTTACCATATGCATTTTCCTACCATTGCACTCATTCACCGTCAAATTTGTAGGTGGACTTGGTCTGTAAGTACTAGCCAAATTACTTGTACTTGCACTTTGTTCCATCCTTTCTTTTTCTCTCTGAAATTGTGAACTCATGGGAATTACCAAAGATCGTTCATCAATTTTCTGATTCTCAAAAACGGGTATTACTGGACCTATTGTTACAGGCACAGTAACTGCTTCCATATTTTTCGTTAATTCTCTAATCTTCTCAGTTAGTTCTTTTGTTGTCCTTGCCAATTCGCTTGCATTGTCGCTTTCTATTCCTTCATTTTGAGAAGTTCTCATTTGTTCTTGTGACCTATTTACTTCAATTCTCTTTTCCGGGCTTTTATTTTGCATAGTCTCTATTAGCGGCGCATTTGGTGTCACCACTGTAGAACTCTGCTGATACGGAGGTGGATTTCTATTTAAAATATCTTCCAGCAACTCGTCATCCGTTTCGCTCTCATGCATATACTTTTCTCTCTCTATATGTTTCTTTTTCTCAGTCCACTTTTTCTTAGTCCCTTCCTCAACTGTAAAAGCTGGAAACAAACCTCCTGTCATGTTAGCACATCTCCATCGTTTTATTCTGTCCTCATGATTTACTCCCCACAATCTTCCAGGCATAAACTCATGATCTCTCATTCCTCTGAATCTCTCTCGTTCATACATCTCATCTTCCCATTCCGTCAAAGCCTCAAACTGTGTTGGTCTAGGTCTAGGTTCCAACTTACACATTTTTTCTCGCAAATTTCGCAAAACTGCTACACTAAATGAACCATTCTCAGGGAAAGCTAAAGCACCATCATTCTTCGTATATTTAGCCCAATTTTCCAACCATATGCACGTATGATATCCATATTTTAGCATCATATGTGAAGCTGCTGATTTCGGCGGAGGAATTACTTGTCCCTCTCTAGTCACAACCTTTTTGTCTTTCTTAAAGAAATTCTTCAATTTCGTCGTCCATGACGTTCTCTCCCTTTCATACTCGTAATACGGCATGTTTTCTATTTGTTTTCTCTTTACTCTAACGCTGTTCTGTGTACGGAACTTCGACCAATTACAGCGCGACTCACACTAATGTACCAATCAGAACAATTCCCACCGTCCGCGAACCAACCAATCCTAGCGCGGCACTTTTCTACGTCACTCCTGCTCTGTGTTCACGTGACTAGCGCACTATCCAATCCTAGCGCAGCACTGTTCTACGTCACTTCTACTCTTTACCCCTCCTTTACAAAATTTATCGGCAATTTTTCTTTTCGCTGTTTTCTTCGTTAGTTACAACAATTAAAACAATTCCATAGTCTGTTTCGCTAAACAAAAGTGACAGCTTTGTTCTTTTACACAAGAATCCTGTATTTCCAGTAGGCAGCGCTTACCTCTACCCTCCCACAGAATTATTAACTTTCGCCAATAAAGTAGCACTTCCCTCTACCTTACCCTTCTTTCAAGCAAACAGTTTACTCGTTTCTCTGGGGATAAGACACATGTGGAGACTAGGCTCCTGAGAATTAAGGCCAAAGTTTCACAAGTAAACGTGATTTGCTATTTCAATTACACACTTTTCGCACAGAAAATCCCTAACATAACACAACCTGCGTTATTACCAAAATGAATTCAGACCATGTACCAAATTCCATGTGACTTCTCTTGCCACACGTGTTCCACTTCCTACATCCCAGAAGCGTGAAAACTCATATATAACATAACGCGACTCAACATATAGTGTTAGTCATCAAAATAATCAATAATCAATAAACAATAATCACTAAACTAATCTATAGAAAACCATAACTCTGCTACCAAGAAATCTGATGCAGCGCGTACAATAAAAACTATTCTCCTCCTAGGTCACTTATAGGTCATCCAGGGGCAAACTATATTTTCTCACATCCACATGACGATGGGGCCCATAAACATCGCCTAACACACACGCACACACCTGGATTTCCTTTATACCTTTATGAAATTCTGTACTCCTAGGAGAAGCATGAGAACTAAATGGAGAACACCATTTATGTACCGCTGGAAGGAGCCGGGATATCTTATTACCTTAACTTGTCGCTTTCTTTTAGTTATTTCTTAAGATATTCCTGCTCATTGTTTTGTCGATGAATCATTCATGTAAAAATTAGTTCATAGTGATTAAGACCAGCTGAATCACAATAACCAATTACTGATGTCACAATCATTTAGGAAAAATAACCACTGAGTCATTTTAGTTGAAAGAATCTTAAATTTTATATAATTTTAAAAGCATGAGAAAGAATTTAAACTTTATTCAATTATTCATTCTTAAATTCAAATATTTATTAAGCATAATCAATTTATTGCAGAAAGGAAATTTTTGTCATGAAGCCAAAACCCTAATTACCTACCTACCTTCCTAATTTAGCCTAATGATTTCTATCCTAAGTTTAAGAATTAGAAATAACCTGATTCTCATACTCAACTGGAAAATTAAGACAGCAACAGCAACTTCAGCTCGTCAGCATCAGCTACCTGCAACCCGTCTCATCTAACAGTCTTTCAGCATCTCCCGCTCAGTAAGGGATCGATCAGGACCACCCAGCACTGGAAGCCACCAACACGACTCTCCAACTCCGCTCCTGACTGTGACTGCAACTGCGACTGACCCCCTCCCACTAAGAGTAGGCCCTCTTATACCCTAATTCTAACTTTGCTAACTAACTGTTGCAACATTAATAACACGCTTTTCTTTCATTGGTCCATGCATGTCATCTTATTCATTCTTTTAATCAAGTTCTCTTGGATCCAAGGGTCCTTGGATCATTTCCTTTCCCATACGCTCAAACATATTTTCATCCGTTTCGATCAGTACATTTGTAACTTCTTTCGATACATTCGAGAACTCCGCAGTCATTGTCCTTTCTCTTAAACTTGTTTCCCACGGGTCTTCTGCTGATCATCACGGCACACTATCAGTTCAATTAGGTCACATCAGCCTTGACCATTTCTTGCATCCTAGCGTCTCAGTAACCTCACGAGGTTTAGTTTTTCTCCGATTTCATCCCGTGTCACATGTCCCCTTGCGCCTGCGCACATCTTCCCACTGGCGGCCATTTTATATCGCCACTCGGTTATACTTTAGAAGCACTAATTTGAGGCAAACAAAACATAATTAAAATAGAGAAAAATAGCCCTTTCGTTTCCCTCCCGTCATCTACGTACCCCAATTAGTTATTACCTAGCAGAAAGCAACATTTAAGCTGTTCCTTACTTACCATCACTATTGTTTTTGCAACGACACGTTTTATTTCTATGAAGCACAAACATGCATTTATTTTTAATTAGTACGCATTTATTTTTACGTTATAATTAGACACACGGACATCCATTAATAGATTATTTAGCACACACATTGGCATGTTACCATTCCCACACATACAGTGTTGATTAATACATTTAAACGAACATTTTATTTAATTAATTATAAAATTTGTTAGGGGTTAAAAAAAATTATTTTCCCTGCTCCATCAGTAGTGTCCTCAAATTTTCGATCCATAAAGTTACTTGAAAGTATTGCAGCAGGTGTGCACTGATGTCAAAGCGGCTGTTCTTGTCTGAGGCCTGGTTTGTATCCTGCAAGATTGAGTGCTTGGGAGAGAAGTATGCACCACCAGCAGTTTTATGAACAACAGCACCAACATTTCGCTGATTATTGTACATAATTTGCGGGAGCCTGTGTAAACCATGGAAGGGGACCCTGTCGTGTCTATGTAGGGAACGCTGTACAAGCATGCTTTGAAGGGCAGGTACTCTGTGCAGGGTACGTATACAAGCATAAGGTTGATACCATTTCCGGCACTGTACTAGTGATCCTCCACAGACGTGCTTTACAGTGCAAGTAATGTGCTTGGTTGTGTTGGTTGGTTTAAAAGCAGGCTGTACAGCGATGGTAATGGGCTTGATGCTGTTTGTACCTCAGGCAGGCATGGTTTGCAAGGTGGGTTGTATGCCTCGCTTTGTGAGTTAGGCTTGCAGACATGTAACATGCATGGCTTTGAAAGAAGTTACTTATTGGACATCTTGTTTGAATTTTGAATTTGTAAAGCGCATGAATCGCTCCCGAAGGGGTATCTCCGCACTAGGAGTGGTGTATGCAGGGTTAGGTAGGTTAATTACTTAACAGTTCAGTCTTTAGTAGTTTCCTGAAGTGGAGAAGATTAGTGCACTTCCGTAATTGGATGGGCAATTGGTTCCAGTACATGGGGGCAAGATATGTAAAAGCTTTGCCCCCTGCCCTAAGATTTCTGTAACGGGGGAGCGCTAACAGAGCTTTATCACCCGAGCGAAGAGATCTTCCAGGCAGATAGTATTTAAGTTTTTCGGCAAGATAACTAGGGCCTCTGCCATGTAGTGACTTGTGGACTAGATTGCAAATTTTAAACTTGATTCTCTGGCGGATGGGAAGCCAGTGAAGCTGCCGTAACAATGGCCTGAAGGGGTTCTGGGGGGGCATGTTAAGAGTCAAACGGGCTGCTGTATTCTGAACCACCTGCAGTCTGTTCAGCATGGCTTCGTTGGTGGACATAACAAGGGCATTGCAGTAATTGAGGCTGGTAATAATTAAGGCTTGTATTAAAGTCCTGCGGACAGTTAAGGGGAGGAGGTGGAACACTCTACGGAGGAGGCTCAGTGTGTGAAAACAGGTACCTTTGGTGGCCAATACTTGGTCTCTCATAGTTGGGGAGTGGTCTAGTCGGACACCCAGGTTTTTAGCCACAGATTTGGGGGTGGGGGCTGAACCCAGCTCTACGGGCCACCGGTCGGGAGACCACAGGGTTTGGGCTTTACCAAACAGCAAGATTTCAGTTTTGGTTGCATTAAGCTGAAAGAAGTTTTGCGTCATCCATCCGGAGATTGCCAGTCCTAGGCCTACATTTTTGCAATCTGTGTAGTGTATTCCTGCACCACCTGCTCCCCAGCCGCTGCTGCCTGTGAATCCGTAATGTACTAAGTTTCCTGACCTAATACTTTTCCCTGTCATCAGGTGGCTGCGGGCCTATGAGAGTGCGCTCTCCTTCCACTTCAGCAACTACTTTGTCGGCTTCCTGTCGGAGGTGACGGCGACTCTGTCAGGAGCTGGTTTCACCGAGGAGAAGGAGAGCCTGAAATGGTGAGGAACGGAGTTAGGGGCAGGGCAAGGCTCCCTAATGTATTGTACCAAGCTAACGCAAGTCTATTCAATGTTAATATTTGTGTGGTTCTAGTCATGACCACAGCAGTTCTTCGTTCTGGTATGTAAACCTCTGGCACCTGCAAAAGTTACAAGCAGTTACTGGAAAGCATCTGTGATGGTACCAGCATATGTTAGAAACAGCTAGGATGTGCTAGCGTAATAGGAAACATGACTGGTGAGATGGGCAGGAGTACTTTAGAAATGTAGCGCTGATAGAGAGGATTGAAAAGGGCGACATCATAGGTGACACTGAGGCAGTACGTTGTAGGGCTGCAATGCTTGGTCCTAATCTACTATGTCTACGCAAGGGGTTCATCGTCTACAAAACAAACTGGCACCATGTCTGCCCTCTCTCTCCTTGTCTCCAGCCAGATTTGAAGCTTTTTTCTGGATCTCGTATGAAACATTGTGAACCACTTAATATTACATAAGGGCTGAAGGCATTAATTTTGGATTGAACAGTTGAACAAGCCAACTGAGGACCAGAGGGTTGTGACTTAGTTTCTCCTTGCCCACCCTTTTCGCTCCAGCCCAGCCTTTCTTCTTGGCATGCCTACCTCTCGCTTTCTGTGCTTGTATTGTGTGCATTACACATACCGTGGTGATTAAGACTAGGGTACTCCAGAAGTCTGTTGACTGTGTCTTGTGGTGCCAAGTGTGTTTGGGTCAGTGTAACCAATAAGCCCCCAAAGTTGAGACAAACATCTAGCCACTGAAAACCAGCTGTCTCTGAATGAACTTGGAGTTAACCCACATGTCCTTAGGATCCCAAAGGCCGGCTGAGGTGTAGCTGGTAATAGGTTGTAAGTAGTCAGACAAGTGACTTGTACAGGGCTACAGTGAACGTTCTGAATCTTATTGTGAGTGTTGTAGGAAAGTGGGCTTTTGTTGCAGTAGTCCTCCCACTTTTTGCCTGGTATTTGATACAACTTTGGCTGAAGTGTACTGGGTGCCTGTTCTTTCCTCAAAACAAGACAACTGGTCACTTGATCCCCAAGTGACCAGGCCTTTAGCACCTCTGTAAGTCCCTAATACGTGGTACCCTTGGTAACTAGAGCATAGGTACTAAAAAGGGTCCACAAGAGCTGCAGCATCTATTGTACCACTCTAAGGGACCCAGCACCAAACTCATACAGACTGCCACTGCAGGCTGCCTGACCAGGTGCTCTAAAAAGTGAAAACAGGACATGGCACACACCTGTGTGCCATGTCCTCTAAACACTGCATGTAATATGTGTAAGTCACCCATACAGCAGGCATTACAGCCCTATGGCAGGGTGCATTATATTACATGTGAGGACATATCCGCGGATCAGAGTTTTCTGCACTACGCGAGCTCCGCGGAGCGCGAAGTGCAGAAAACTCCACAAACTCTGCGAACGGAGCTGAGTTCACCGCCGAGGCCTAGTATTAGGTGACCCCCAGATACCAAGACCTCAGATTTCAACGGACAGAAAGGAGTGGACAAAGAAGACTTCTGACCCAAGAACAGAGGAGCACGACTGACGTGGCGCCAACCTTGCCAGCCTGCCTGCTACACCAAACACGTGTGGAGCAAACGACTTGTTCTGCAGCTGTGCAGACTCCAAGAAACCCGGACTGCTGCCAGTGCTTTGCCAATCGCCAGAGAAACTCCCTTGGAGTAGAGGAGCTACTCCTTTGCAGCTGCAGGCACCAACAAAGCAATGCCCGGTACACCAATCTGCCACCTACAGAGACTACCGACGCAGCAGCAACCCAGGAAGAGGTAGCCATGCTCCTACAGGTCAGATCCATCCTCCCTCCAAGTGTGGGGACACGAGGACCGACAGGAGCCGCACAACACCAATACCTGGTGTTGTGCGGCTCCGGTGTACCCCTTGCAGCAAACAAAGCTTGTTGTGACTAGACCGGACACCACCGCAGAGGAAAACTCACCAGCACATCCAGGGACTTCCGGGACAGTGAGCCCCACAACGAGAGTGGCCCAGCTGTCCTGTTTGCCCCCTTCTACAGAAACCAAAGACAACGAGTGAGTCCCTGACTGCTGGCACCCGATACCTCAAAGCACCCCTGCACCTGCACTCCAGAGCCCAAGTCCGAGGGAGGTGACGGTGCCCAGTAGGTCCTGAGACCCACAAGAGCCAAGCCCATCCTTGGGTTTGGCCAGACTGGCCTTCCAGTCGCCGTCTGCAGTCTCTTTCTGCAAGCCCTCTCCAACCGCGAGTGACTCCAGCACCGATCCCGATGCTAAAAGACACCGCTGCACCCAAGCCCCACAGCCTGAGGAGAAGTGGACCAACAGTGTCCCCCACATGCCTGAGCATTTCAAAGGTCGAGCCCCCCCCGTGGGTTCCCCCGGACTGGTCCCTGAGTCTAAGCTTGCAGCCTCTTTCTGACTGGACCATTCCCCTTTGAAGTGAATGGGACACCCCACGCCGTAACACACCTCTGCACCCGGATGCCCCAGAACCTCCCGAGGTGACCTGTTGGTGTGGCATTGGACCTTGCCCCATTCTCACTTTAGGTCCAGAAGAACAGTTCTGTAAGTTGCTTTTAAGTGCCCGAATGCAGTACATGTTTTTCCCCCATATAATAACATTACCGCACCCAAATATTGCACTGTCAACTTTTGAAAACTGTAAAAATTCATAGCAGGAAAAGTACTTACCTGATTCTGATGATCTTGGTATCTAAATTCATATAAAAGTACGTGTTAGTTTTATAAATTGGTGTCAGATTTCTTTGAGTGTGTCTCACTTACTGCCTCTGTGTGTGCAATAAATGCTTAGCACTACCCTCTGATATGCTTAACTGTTCGCCCCCACTACCACATAAGAGAGCATTTGGGTAATTTGTTGCTGTGTAAGCCAACTGGGGTTTGACTGGACTTTTTACACAGTGTTACTCTTTTCGGTCCACTATATAAAGACCCAGCTTCCTTTTAGTGTGAACCTTGAAACTATAAGGACTGCTACGTCACACTTGTGTCTTTGTTGAGCATCTTTGAGATATGTCTGTTGTCAGCTGGTTAATCAATGCTGTATCTTTCCAGAGGTTGAAATTATAATGTATTTGTTTGGAGTTTTTGGAAATGAAAAGTCAGGGTGCAGCACCAACTTTTCACCTCTCCTCGCAAGCGACCTCAGACCAGTTTCATTTGTTTAGGCTTCATTAGTGTTTCCAGTTCAACGTTGTTTGCCCATTGTGGCACTGCACACACAGACTGGCCATATGCAAATCAATCCTGGTCCTACTCCAATTGGAACAGTTGAGCCCAACCACCAAGCCAGACCCCCTCTAGATGGGAACGCAAGCAGCCTCAGAGTAAATGGTTCAGTCACTGTAAATCAGTATTCTTTTGCCTTTAAAATCTTTCATTTACCTATAAATATATGTCCTTACCTGCATTATTGTTGGCATATGCTTTTAAAAGCAATGGATATTCGCTTAACAAACAAGCTTTGGTACCGTCAATAGTTTCACATTTGGGACTTATTGGCTTTGCCAGTGCCATCTGGCGATGCTGTAGAGGATCAGCAAGATGCTGTGCAGCATGGCCAAAAGAAAAACAAAACAAAAAAAGATGCAATAATGCGACCTCCATATTTTGTGGGCATGGGCGTGCACGCTTACAAAATGATGCAGGTGGCTGACAATTTACCGATCCGAGAATTATCAGTAAATTGAAAAGAAAATGTAAAAAGTTACGCAAGGTTAGTGGCAGCAATTTGTTGTCTAGTCCTCCAAAAAAATAGACCGTGGGTTTGCGGGGCAACAGGGGATCATGTGAGGAGGAAAAGCAGTGGAGATCGTCCGGGAGAGGGGAAATTCAACACACAAGGGAGCACAGCGGGGAGGGAGTTTGACTGGGAGAAGTGAACAAGAGAGAGTTTCCACAAGCAACACAGAGTGTGGGGTGCTATTTGGGGGTGAGAAGCACACAAGGCAGAAAGCTGGAAAATACATGCATTCTCTTGGCGTGCTTAAGAAAAATGAACAATTAGTTCCCTAACAGTGATTACGACAGGAGACGTCAAATCAGAGAAATGGTAACGAGCCCATGCTTGAAGGGAGCGACAAACGCAAAATGGGCAAGGTGGGACAAGGAAAACCATTGAATAAGAAGCAAGCAAATGAGAGTGAAAGTAAAGCCAACCAATGATAAGCCATGGGTGGGGTCTAAGCCCCTTTAAGTTATTGTTAAGCCCATCTGTGGCAACCAGACAACTTGCGCCTATTGGTAGGCTTGACCTAAAAACCTGTAAGGGTTGTAGCTGTAACTGAAAATAGGTAATTGTTTACCTGATGAAAATATGCAGTCGTAACAAAAATTCAGTCTGCTACATGAACATGAAAATAAGAGCAGCCAAAATGTTTTGTATTTATGAAAGTGCTAGTTACATCTTTAGTATAAAGATTCAGTTTTCTTTAATAGATGAGAAGAAACATTAAATAATTCTCTTTTTGGCACTTGGGAAAAAAATAAAAATGTACATTCATGTTCTATGAAAATACCAAATCAGTTGGTTAGAAAAATAAATAAGGCCCTTTGTAAAAATGTTTGGAAGATCAAGGAATTGATAGGCGCGTTGCTTTTTTATCTTCATCTGAGCAGGTGATGCACTTAATGGGCTGTGGATTCTGATCTCTGCGACGCCTGTGTTGGCAGATAATAAAATAGCCAGCTTTCAGAACTTCAAAATGAGCCACATATTCTACGTGGCTGAATAAGAACCGTTTTCCAGCAGAGTCATCCCTTTATCAGTGAGTTTAGGGTGGTGTGAGTCAGAGAATTTCTGACAAGTAGTGCGGTGTACCCCACAAAAAATTATAGTTCATCAAGCGAGTTGGGTACATCATGAGGGAAATGTTTTGAGACGTTTTAGGGGAAAAGGAAAACCTTTTGAAGGAACTACCTGTTTTTCTAAGCCTATGATGGCGGAAACTGAAAAACTGGAATATTTTCCATTGTTATAAGTAGAATTTTTGGCTTGGCCAAATCCTGCAGTTCTCATTCACCAAATGAGAATTTGGAAATTGTGACCGTAAAAAAAGGGTTGTGAATTGGTTCCTTACTTTTCTGTCTACAAACACCAAAGCCATATATTTGGCAACGCTTTGCCACTTGCGAAGCACATGCTACTCACACAACTGCATACCAGTGGAAACCTCTCAAGACACTTGCGGGAACGTAATATAGGTTCAACAGAATTCTGTAGTCCAATAACTGGCAAACAGCCATCCAACAATACTACCACTGCGGCTGGTTTTCATGGTAAAAATGAAATTGCAAAGTTCTCTTCCACATACGTCATTAACAGTTAATCGAGCAGCCCAGTCTTAATGGCAAAGACGGAGTCCAGATCTCCATGACTCGGGTCAACAAAAAACCCCACTGCTATGTGGAATGGACACCGCAAGTGATAGCAGAGCAAAACAAATGGTAGAACTAGGCCATATACATGCTGGTAACATTTCAATCTCTTACACACATGTATACATAAACTATGCCAGCAGCAAGCAGTGAAAATACAAGGGCCTCTGGTTCGCCCTAAGAGGCAGGGTTTAAAATACATGACTATTCACTTCTGCTGTATGAGGAAACACCCAGGCAGACAGTGCTTTGATTTCCTTTGTAGATCTAATGCTTTTGCTTATGTTCTCTGCTTCTCTCTTTCCTGCAGGGACCTGACGGTGTCTCGCCCTCTGAACGTCGAGTTTCCACGGTCCATGGTAGAGGTGGTAACAAGTTGGAATCAGCCGATGTCCCGCTGGCTCCACTCCTGTAAGGCTATTTCTTCTGTAGCGGTTTCCAGTAGACTTCTCATGTGCTGTGCCTTGTGCACTGGGTGGCGATGCTAAGCTTTGTACAGAATGGGCCCATAACATTCCATAGTTTGTGACAAATACTTGTTTTTTTTCCAGTTTTTTTTTTTTTGCTGTTGTATATAGCGCAAACTCGACCCGAAGGTACTGGAGTGCTTTACATGAGCACCAGTTACATTACACATTTTTGTAGGCACATGGAGATCAAGTGATTTGCCCAGAATCGCAGGATGTGCTTGTCTACAGTATTATTGTTGGCATAGTACCCTTCTTTATTTACACATTTTAGCACTGTAAACCTTCCATTTACACCATCACTGTCAATGATGGTGTTTATATGATTACACAATATTTCTCCATCTACAAAATATTTCCAGCCTATCCAGTTAGGTGATCGGTCTGCGTTTACAGTGGATGTTTTGGTTGTAAACTGTTCTCTGTATGTACACCCCTCTTCTTTGCTTTATAACATCTGCCTATGGTGTATTCCATGAATCTTTCATTACAGTATGCGTTTGTTAGGTCTCGCCTAGGCAGCGCATGCGCTGTCTCGACGAGAGATGCTGTATACAGTATAGTGGGGGAAGCTCCGCCCACTTTCCGCCCATCTTTGTCATTGGCTTAGGTCAGTAAATGCTGGCTTCCGATTGGTTTAAGGCTTGTTAGTCCCTCCTCATGACGATTATATCGTCATTTGTATCCTTCCAAGGCTACTGGCCCCTTTACTCCCCGCACTTTCTTCTGGCGTGCACGCAATGACGTGCTTTGTTCCTGGCCGGTGTTCCGTCGTTTCCAGCTTCCCGTCTATAAGCGCTCCCCACCGCGTGTGTGCGCATGCCCATCATGCTACGTAACCACATTCTGCACTTTGTGTTCAATACTATTCTGGCGTTTTTTAGTGCGCATGCGCATTGTCATTTAATTTGAAGCTCCCAGCGGCGGCGGTACCAGTGATCATGGAGAGTTGAAGGGGAATCACAGGCCCGTTCGTTGGCTGCGTTGCATATTCAGGATGAGCAAGTCACGGCAGCTGCGAAGAGGTACCCTGGCAGAGCAAGAGAGGTCTGGGGCGGGGACACGCCCATCCTGCTGTTCTAAGGCGGTTGGTTCACTTTGCTTTATTATTGTAGTTTTAGGGGAGGAGGGGGCGTATACAGTAACTTTGGAGGGGAAAGTCACGGACACCCCATCAGCCGATCCCCACCACACTTATCAAGGATCCCAGCCGCGGAACTCCTCGTGTTGCTGTCCCAGCTATTGACAACAGTGTGCTATCCATCCCAAAGTGCTGTGAGCAGCTGAGACGCTTATCTCCGTCCTTTGTCAGCGGCCTCCTTTGTGCCAGCTAGTCCTTCTTCTGTGTCGGTGTGGCGCTGTAGTTTTCCTGGACATCCATCCTTGCCTGGTTCACGTCCCTCCCTGGATGGACCCAGCTGGTGTCACATGATCCGCGTTCACCACCACCCGCAGCAGCTGGAGGATCGCCATGTCGGTGCACTACGGAGGAGTAGAAGGGTGCGTGTAACTTACTTCTGTGCGTGTCAGTTGACACTATTACAAGCGTAAATCTCGGGGGTCGGTGGGCTCGGGGTCTCCATTACTACTGTTCGTGTCTCTGAGCTCCAGTGGCAATGATCTTGTCTTCCATTCCCAGTGTTCCCCCTGCCAAAGTACACGTGTCTCCCTGTCCCAGTGGTCGTAATCGTGTCCCCCTGTCCCAGTGTGCATGAGCGTGTCTCCCTGTCCCAGTGGTCGTGTTTCTGTCTCCCTGTCCCAATGTTCGTGTCTCTGAGCGCCAGTGGCAATGATCTTGTCTTCGATTCCAAGTGTTCTCCCTGCCAAAGTACACGTGTCTCCCTGTCCCACTGCATGTTTGTCCTAATATCAAAAGGCCCCGTTCCTCGTATCACTCTCCAAGTCTCAGCATCTGTGTCTGCCTGCCCCAAACGCCTGTATGATGCTGTGCAAGTGCTTGTTTTTTAAATGTGCATACTAAATAATGAAGAACACCCCTCCCACCTCCCAAATAGCATCGAGCAGTATTTGCTGTGCCCTGTTATTTAATTATTTAATTAATAAGGCACCCGTAATGCTTGCCTGCAAAAAAAAACCAAAACTCCCACCTCCCAAACATCATCCAGCAGCGATGCCGTGGCCTTTTAGTTACTTATTTAATAAGGCGCCCGTATGCTTTTTGTTCGTGTTTGTTTAATTTTGCATCACATGACGATTCCTGTGTCTTTTTCTACTGCTGGAGTGAGACCTCCACAAAATCGCCCTTTTAGATTAACACGGGCGCACAGTGCATTTTTTAACTTCAATTTAAGTGCAGCGGGAGGGGCTGCGGCCGCCATTGTTCACGTGCGCCCGTGTTGTTAATCTAAAAGAGCGACCATATGTTGTCTTTCAGTAAACCAGTGCTGGTGTTTAGTCTTGCAGGGCATAAGAAGCGGCACGCTGTGAGTAGGCATTCTGTAAGTACAACTTTTTTTCCTTTGACAACAAGCCTCTCTTGTTTTTTAAATGTCGTACTAAATAATGAAGAACACCCCTCCCACCTCCCAAATAGCATCGAGCAGTAATTGCAGTGCCCTGTTATTTAATCAATAAGGCGCCCGTAATGCTTGCCTGCAAAAAACACCCCTTAGTACCAACCCCTTTAACTCAGCCCTAACAATTTCACAGCACTCGGCCACAAAAGCCGACATCTTTCTTGTCACTTGTTAACAAAAATCCTCATCAGCTTGTCCTAAAAACATGCGTTTTTTGTTTTTAAAAGGGAGAAAAGGTTGAAAATGCGTACGAGGAATGCATTCCTGTTGTCTATGTCTAATCCTTTGAAGCCCTGTTAGGATGACGTGTTCCTACAAGTAGTGCTATAATATTAAATGCAACCTACAGACTAACCACACAAAATGAGTACTACACTTACCTACTGAGCTCTGTCTTTGTTCTCTGGGCGCTGATAAGAGATAGTATTTATTTCCCAACTCAAGGATACTCATGTTATTGACCTCAGAGAGAAGAATGTGACAATGTTATTGTCCTGATACCCAGTGCTTTCACTTTTAAAGATTATCTTGTGGTGTTGCCTAACATTTATCATTCTAAAATGGCACTCACGCCCTTTTTCCGAGGCAGCCCTTCTCCAGGTTAGTCCTTTTGTTTGCATGCTTAAAGTGCCTCTCCCACAGTGGCAAGGCTAATATAAGTGTTGCAACTTCCCAAAAGGAGTCATGGTAAAGCGCCAATATCCTGCCTTCCAGCCGCTTGCAAGCGCTTGAACTTCCATGTCTTCCTTGTAGTGCATGTGGCCCTTGGAGCTTCCTTGCAGGCTGGTGGGAAAATCTTTGTTACTGCTGGTAATGTTTGTGTCCCCTCTTGCTCACCCCGACCCCCACGCACACCGCTGCGGTTGGCACCAGTTACGTGTTATTTTACCATCGCCCGCTCTTCACTCACGTCACTGCTGCTGTTAAAGTAAATGCAGTTTTGAAACTGAAATGACAAATTTTCCACAAACACATGGTAAAATAATTGCCTAGATCCAAATTTTCTCTTTAAACTCTACATTTTGCGTGTTCTGATCACGGAATTCCCGAACACTTCTGAAAGGACTCGTAAAGCTCTGTACTATAAGCTTGTAATCTTTTGGAATATAACTGGTGCTCATGTAAAGGCCTCGAAAACCTTTAGGTCCAATTTGCGCTATAGAAAACTGCAAAAAGAGGCTGCTTAACTGGGTCTTTAGCAAGGTTAAAGACTGCACGTGCAAGTGTGCAACCAGGATCGATAGCCAATCTCACTTATTTGAGCATTAAGACTGGCGGAATGTCTTATTAAGACTAGCGGAATGTCTTATTAAGACTAGCGGAATGTCTTTTTCAAACACGCAGTCCCCGCAGCACATCATTAGACAGCAAACTTTAAACTGAACAACAAACCGTGCCACCTCTTTGTTTTCAAATATCACTATGAGTCATTTTTAAGTTCAGGTGCATGGAATTTACAACAATTAGGACACATCTAAGTATTGTTTTCCCCTCTCTTTTTGTGATAATATGTTCTAGATTGCGTTGCTAAATGCTTGTTTTTATTCGTTTCTGCGTGTGAATTGCTGCTGTGGGTACACGTCATGCTCTGTTTATGTAGGCGTGCTGCGGCATCAAATGACATTCTTCACTTGGGAAAGGCAAACTTACATCCACTTGGATGACAATTCTACGATGACCAGTACCTTGATAGAGCAGTCCGGCCCACCGGCAATGTGTTCTCTTAGTGGGTGCCTCGTTTCCTGTTTGCTTGACGTATGCATGCGTCCTGCAACAACAAATTACACTGGTTCTACCTATACGGCCGCTGGGCGTGTAGCACGGGCAGAAGCAGGCGGTGTACTGTTGCAACCCAAACGGGAAAGTAAATGAAACTCACGAGGTGCTCTAAAAGCTTTGCATTCCACCGTGACGTGAATGTAATTAGGTGCCATGGTATGTGCACATAGTTACAGCATGGCATGCATCTGTAGGTGCAATGCGCACAGGTGACATAACAATTCATTCACCTAATAGATACAACTGAGCGGTGTTTAATTATTTATTTCACCCAGCATACCGCCACACCTTTCTTTTTAAATAAATTCCATTTCCGCTTTTTACTGTTCTTTCATCTTTGCGCATTGCATCTACAGATGCGTGCCATGCTGTAATTATGTGCACATACCATGGCACCTGACTACATTCTCTTCACGCGTGGAATGCAAAGCATTTCGAGCAGCAGGTGCGTTTCATTTACTTTCCCATATGGGTTCCAACAGTCCACCGCCTGCTACTCTTTTGTCTTTATTTAAGTTGCCATCTAACCAGAACAGGAACTACTATTAAATTTAATCCTTATGAATAATACCATCAGGCAAAACCGCCTCAGCTGGCAGTGAACCTGATTCTGAAATCCATCACTATGTGACGTGGTTCAGAAAACTTTGCATTATTTTCACTTGTGTCTCCTATCTTTCTTTGGACACCAGAATTCATTCTCAGTGTCTCTCAGTGCTTGTATCCGTGATCTGTTCTTTAACTTCCTCTTCTGTCTACTTGATGTAATAATCCACTACCAAAATAATATATTTGATTTGTTCCCCTCATAACTGAATAGGACTAACTACAGCACACACAACTTTCTCCTAAAACATGCCAAGGCATGCCAAAGGCAACAATGATGGGCAGAGTTTTGTGACACTTGAGGTGGACCGAACCTTTACATCCTCGTATAGCTCAACCTCACACCTCCCCCGAAATCACCGTCCCACAACTCTCTCTCTCTCGTTCTCTCTCACACCACTGTCTCACTCGCGTCGGTTCCGGAGGTCGGTGCAGGAGTCGTCGGGGCCCTCGAAGTCACACGCGTTGCAGGTCGATCTCCTCTCTGATGGAGTCAGGAGCGCTGGCGTCGGCAGGCGTCGGGTGCTGCAGTGCGAAGTGCAGCGGTGCGGTGTGCGGTGCCCTCAGGTCGCGGTGCGAGCAGCGGCTCGGTGGCGGCGTCATCGGTGAGACCATGGTCGCGGTGCGAGATGAAGGCGGTGCTCGTCATGGTGCTGGCAGGTCATGGTGCAAGCAGCAGCGGCGTCGTCGTTGCTGAAGCGCTGTCGTCGGCTGACGAACTGGAGTCGATGGCGCCGGCATCGGTAGGCCAAGGCTGCGGTGTGGGATGAGGGCGGTGCGTCGTGTAACTTACGAGCGGTGCCCACGAACCACGGTGCAAGCAGCGGCGTCGATCTCGGCGGGAAGTGGCGGCGTCAGGCAGGCGAAGGCGTCCTCGTGAAGCAAGGCGGTGCGGAGTGCGTTGCCCAGGGCCGGACTGGGAACAGAAGCCGGCCCTGGCAAACTGCTCAGCCGGCCCCCCCTGGGGTGAGGGGCAGTGCAGCCGAGCAGTTTATGAGGGCCGGTTTCGGCCGATTTTGTTACAGGGGGCCGATATTGCTGACCCCCGGTAACAAAAACAGCCGCCCAGGGGCCCAAAACCGGCCCCCACCCTAGCGGCCTACCGGGGAAACGCCCGGTGCCCGCTATGGCCAGTCCGGCCCTGGCGGTGCCCACAGGTCGCGGTGCGAGCAGCGGCTCGGTGGCGGCGTCAACAGGCGTCGTCGGTGAGACCAGGGCGGCGTTGCGGCGGTGCCCTCTGCGGTGCCAAAGCTTCGGCGTGAAGCGAGGCGGTGCGGAGTGCGGTGCCCACAGGTCGCGGTGCAAGCAGCGGCTCGGTGGCGGCGTCAACAGGCGTCGTCGGTGAGACCAGGGTTGCGGTGCTGCGTTGCGGCGGTGCCCTCTGCAGTGCCTTCAGGACACGGCGTCGGCAGTGGCGTCGTAGACGTCATCGAGTTGGTGTTCTTCGGGTGGCAACACAAAACACACAGTCCCCAGTGCTGCGGGTCGAAGAACTTGAAGTCTTTGCTGTTCCTGAGACATCGTGAACAGGGGGCAAGCTCTACCTCAAACCCTTGGAGAGACTCACAAATTTGGTTGCAGAAAGTCCAGTCCAGGCCTTTCACTGCCCAAGACAGAAGCAGCCACTGCAGGTCAGCCCAGCAAAGCACCCAGCAAAGCAGTCGTTCCTTTTCGCAGCTTCTCCGGCTCTTCTTCTTGGCAGTCTTCTTGTCCAGATGAGTTCTAAAGTTCAGGGGTCTGGGACCCAGCATTTATGTCCAAAAATCCTTTGATCTCTTAGGCAGAGAGGGCCTGTGCCCGGTCAGGACCAGTTCTGCCTTCTCTGGTGTGAATTCCTGGCAGGAGGTAGAGACGGCATTTGTCAGAGGCAGAGCAGGCCCTTTGAGGTGCAAGGAAATCTCCTCCCCCTTCCCCCATCGTAACCCAGGTCTCTTCAGCCCTTTCCTGACCTACCTAGACCATCTGGCGCCCCTCCTGCTCCCTCAGCCTTCTGTCATCCAAAACCCAGACAGGCAATCCACATTCCAGCAGAGGCACACGGGATGACTGAGCAAGAAAATACCTACTTTCTAAAAGTGGTATTCAAACACAGAATGTAAAAATCACCTTCACTAAAAGATGCATCTTTAGATTCTGAGTTCAGGCATACTAAATTCTATTTTCTTACCGAATTCCCTGGGCCAGTTATGTTTATAAGATGTTATAAACAAACCTCCCATTCTATCCTATGGGGAACTGGTAGCCTTGCAATAGTGAAAAACGAAATTGGCTGTAATTCACTATCAGGACATGCCACACACACCAGGGCATGTCCCACCTTTCACATACACTGCACCCTGCCCACAGGGGTACCTTGGGCCTACCTGAGGGGTGTCTGACATGTAAGAAAAGGGAAGGTTAGGGACCGGCCAGTGTGTGCACTGGCCAAGTCGACATGGCAGTTACAAACTGCGCGCAGACTTCTGCAATGGCAGGTCTGAGTTACCGTTTTCAGGGCTACTCACGGGGGTGGCACAACCAGTGCTGCAGGCCCCCCGAGTAGCATTTGATTCACCAGCCCTGGCACACGCAGTGCACTTTACTAGGGGCTAACAGGTAAATCAAATATCCAATCATGGAAACACCCATCCATAACACAATTTACACAGAGAGCATATGCACTTTAGCACTGATTAGCAGTGGTAAAGTGCCCAGAGTCCTAAAACCAACACAAACAGGACAGGGAAAAATAGGAGGAAAAAGCAAAAAGTTTGGGGATAACCCTGCAAAAAGGGCCATTTCCAACAAAGCCAAATTTAAATGTGTAGATCGCCTATAACTTTTAGACTCTGACTTGACTTTGCAAACTTTATCTAGTTGTAAAGTGTAAATGTTGATTCATTTATATAGCACTCACAGCTTCACTTATACTTGGCTGTAGTGTGGTAAAAATGGGGAAAACATGAGGGAAAAGTAAGTTCAGGCATCACACTTTATCATATTTAAACCATTTCTGCATCAGCGCAGAAATGATGGAGAAATCTGTGCTTAAAACGCGCAGGACTGGAGTGGAAGTTGGGGGGGAAAAAGTGCTAAAAATGTGGTTTACTATTCTGCTACTTATCACACTTTTACCTCTAACCTTCCGTTTATGGATTCCTCGTCTTGTAGCAGGATGGTAGGGGGGTGCAATTTAAAGTACGCCAGGATAGAGGTAGTGGTTTTTGGAGTCAAGCTTTTAAAATTATTGCTTTCAAGTATCGTGAAGCATTTTTTTCCCATAAATGTTGAGCAGTAAACTACTGTATGCTAATAAAGGTGATCAATGCCAGATAATCCCGCCAACAAAGCACTTATCCGTCACAGGCATGGTGCAAGACGGGCATGGCATGCCTCCTGCGCTGCCTGTGGAAAAATCCACCTATTGTGTACTTTTTGTTCATTAGAACCACAACAAAACTGCATGTTGTTCACTCCTGTTATCCGCTTATGCGGAATCGGAAACGCAGCAAGAGTGGATCATTGAAGTTAAACTTGCTGTACTCCATAGCCGTTAGTATGTGCTCACAATTATGGCATACAAGGGGACTGCGGAACAGTGCGATGAAATGATGTGCCAAAGAACTAGACGATATGGTCGAGTGGAGACTGTTGGGCTGGAGGCTGAGGACATCTCCTTAATCCTCAATTGGCAACCTAGGCTCAGCCACAAGCAGTCAGAGTTTCGTTACAGTAACATTTTGTGAAATTGAGTGAATGTTAAAAAAAAATGCCAGACCAATTCACAAGACATTTCCTCAGAAACTAAAGTAACAAAAAAAAAAAAAGCAATTATTCACCATGATCTCTTCTACAATCAAAACTCCTGCAAAAACAACAAGGTAATGGAAAGAATGCTTGAATTAATCTCAGCCCTGGCGATCACTCGGAGCTGCATTCCAGTCCACTGTTTTTCATCCACTGTTCCACTCTTGACAGAGACCATCTATATGTAAATCAGTCTTGGTCCTGCTCTAGTAGAAACAGTCCAGCTGAAACTGCCAGGCTGGGTCCTCTCCAAACAACCATATGCAACCTTGAACCGGTTTCGGCCTGCTTGGGCCTTGTCAGCGAGTTCTGTGGCACAGTGAGCACGGGACCCATGTGTGGGCAGACCCGACACACTAAGGGCATCCAAAGTAACAACACAACAAAGTGATGAAGGAATGCTTGAATTAATCTCAGCCAAAGCCAAGTAAATGATCATCTATAAACAGCTTTACTGTACTGACCTATATCGTTTGAGGTGCCTTTTAATCTATGTAATGAATGTGTAAATTGTAACACTACAGGGGGACTAGTGCAAGTGAATGCACCTCCTTTTTACGCCGAGCCTAGACGGCGTTTGCTGTCTGGAAGATACTGTTGTATGTACTTTGTGTCGGCTTTGGACAAATGCCCCAGGACTTGTCTGCTTCGCTTTTGCTTAGGGACTACATTTTTCTAGCAACTGTCTCTATTTAACTGTCTTGATAGAAAACGACCAGCAGAGGTCAGTAAAATACCAGAATCGCTTTACCCAGGATAATGTGTTTCATAGCTAAAAACTTATAAGATCCCAATGGTGAGACGTATTGCATTGTAAATGCTTGTTTCTAGTGCCGGTCAGATTTCACTTGGTTATAATACAACATGAGGTTTTTCACGTAGAGCAATATGTTAGTGCTATGTGATGCCAGCCGCTTCCTCTAGAGTGTTTCTTATTGAAGGAATTTATGGTAATTGGCAATAAAAAAGGAGATAGATGAAAACCTAGCTCTAACACCGTGAGAGATGAGATAATGCATTTAGATGAGATTCAGGCAATTGTTCTGTGATGCAAGAGACTTGGCATGCCAGAGCCAGGAAGTGAGCATCTGTGCCCATGCTGTGCAGAAGTCAGAAGTAAAGGACCATTCAAGCTAGTGACTGGCTTTTTGAACATCTAGAATAATGGAAACAACCAGGGTGAGGGAGTTGATTTGTCGTAATAATGAGAATAGTCTCCCATGGTTATTGTATATCATGGCTCTATATCAGGAATGTCCTACTTAAGTCCAAGGGGACGGATGCAGCCCAGATTTTCAATACACCAATGACTTTAAATGCATTCCAGTTAGAATAATTATAAGGACATTTATGTTGGCTTGCTGTCCTGAACATCTGACTTGGATCCAACGCTTTTGGTCTTACGACACCACTGCCCTATACATCCAAAACTTCTCTCCAGATTTATGGAACTTTGCTAAGAGTATATGTGATCTCTGCCAGTGTGGAGTTTACCTTTCAGTTACATTATTACATTGCTCCTTTAGAATAATCCTCCCTTACGTCTTGTCTCTTTTCCAGATGTATTTAAAAATGCTCAAAACCTTGGGACGTTCTCTGCGGTGATTGTGACCTACGCGGCCAGCGCGCTCCTGCACGTGAGTACTGAACACTGTGAGCACTTGTAGTGATTCATTTAACCCATCAAAATGCCCAGTTATTTATGTAGTCCTGTAGCATGTTTCTAAGAGCTCCTAAGTGTTGACAGAAATGGAAACTCAGACACAGGGGGAAGAGGTCACGTGTTCATGTTTGCACGGTGTTGGACATATGTGGAAGAAGGACTAGCATCCAGGTCTCCAAGATTCAAAGTCACATACGTATCCATTAGACTACACCTAAGAATCCAAGCATACGTAAAATGAAAGATTGGGTGTGGGCGGCATTACCCGTACCTGCCCTGCCAGTGATTATCTCCATTTAATAAAGCACCAGTTAATCCTTGCTGCTGGGCCTGGCTTTGAGAAACCGAAGATCAGGCCTCACATGTGGCTGCATTAGTGACTGTTAAAACTTTTGAGGAGAAAGGTGCTGGGGAAGGGGGCACTGAGTGGCTTGGTGCAGAGCGCTGGGGTAAAAGCATTCAGCACATAAAAGGTGATGGGAGGTTGCTTGCAGTACGTCTAACCACTGGCAATCGCTCGGGGTAGCATCCCAACCCATTGTTCTTCTGCCCACCATGCCACCCCAGTTTGTACCCAGCCATATGCAAATCAGTCTTGACCCTGCTCCTCATGGGAACAGTCCAGCCCGAACTGCGAAGTCAGATCTTCCCTGAACTGGATCACAAGCAACCCAGGACTGGTTTCACCCAAGTTATGGGCTCATCAGCCGGGTACAGCTTGGTTCCAGTAACATAGTGAGCATGGGACTGGGCATACCGGTCCCCCTTAGGGCGGTACATGAAACACATAAAAGGTGATTGTAGGCTGCTTGCAATAAGTTTAATCACTGGCAACTGCTCAGGGTAGCATTCCAACCCATCGTTCTTTTGCTCACCGTACCGCCTCAGTTTGAAAAGTATCATAAGGGGTATTGAGCACCATGGACCATAGAGATCGGCTAGGGGCATTGAGCACCATGGACCATAGAGATCGGCTAGGGGCATTGAGCACCATGGACCATAGAGATTGGCTAGGGGCATTGAGCACCATGGACCATAGAGATCGGCTAGGGGCATTGAGCACCATGGACCATAGCGATCGGCTAGGGGCATTGAGCACCATGGACCATAGAGATCGGCTAGGGGAATTGAGCACCATGGACCATAGAGATCGGCTAGGGATATTGAGCACCATGGACCATAGCGATCGGCTAGGGGCATTGAGCACCATGGACCATAGAGATCGGCTAGGGGCATTGAGCACCATGGACCATAGAGATCGGCAAGGGGTATTGAGCACCATGGACCATAGAGATCGGCTAGGGGTATTGAGCACCATGGACCATAGAGATCGTCTAGGGGCATTGAGCACGAGGACAGTACTGCACAGGTTTGGGGCATTGGGCACCACTCACTTGATATGACTGGAAAACCTTTCAAGGGGGTGAGATTCTTACTGTTGGGGGGTTGTGCTCTGGGACTGTGTAACCTGATATCTGACTAGGAGAATTGAGACAGGGTGTGGGATACTGTATAAAGTGGGTGAATGGTTTTGGTTAATGAAAGCTTTTGTGGAGCTTGAAGCCCAGGAATAGGGGCATTGAGTGCATGGGGTGATCTGTGAAAGCTTTCAGGGGCACCATGGGCCAGATGTACGACCATTGGCAATTGCAACTCGCAAATTGCGCCAAATTGCAACTCGCAATTGCTGAGTCGCAATTGCCATTGTACAATAGTGTCTGAGACACTGTTTGCGATTCCCAATGGGGTCGCAAATTGCATGCTTCATGCATATTAATGAGGCTATCGCAATTTGCGACCCCATTGGGAATGGCTGCCACTCCCAGGGATGGTGGCCTCCTGGGGTCAGCAGACCTCCATATCTGGGACTGCTTTTAAATAAAGCAGTTTTTTTTTTTTTTTTTTAAATGCAGCTCGTTTTCCTTTAAGGAAAACGGGATGCATTTAAAAAAAAAAAAAACGTTTTTGTTTCATTTTTTAAGGGAAGGTAGTGGTCCCTGGGACCACTGCCTGCTCTATAAAAATGTTTGCGCACCCTCTCACAAAGGGGAAGGGGTCCCGTGGGGACCCCTTCCCCTTTGCGAATGGTTTACCACCCTCTTGAAGAATTCTTACATAGGGTTCAGACTCGCTATTAGGAAGGGGCGCCCTCGGAACGCCCCTTCCTAATAGTCGCTAACCCTATTTTGCGAGTCGCTATTTAATTAGCGACTCGCAAAATAGTCCATGGCCCACAGGTTTTTTGCATGCGCAAACGGGTCTAAAACCCATTTGCGCATGCAAAAATCCGTCGTACATCTGGCCCCATATTCATGGGTAGTGGACATCAAGCTCAGTGGATTCTGGAACTGATGTGACCTTGAGAACTTTTAGCCATTATTGTGCCCACGATCAAGGGCATCAAGCTGAGTGGGTTCGTGGCCGTGAAAGCTTTTGGAGTGTGGTGCCGTTGGCAGGGTGCATTTAATTTGATGGGTGTATGGCTTAACATTTGAGCAACATTGGTGACTGGGGCGAGAGGGCAGTGAGGCATGTGGTTGGATGATGCTGTGAAACTTCAGGTAGCACAGTGCTGGGGGAGTGAGCACAGTGGGTGTAGAGTTACTGTGTGGGTTCAGGAGTGGCTGGGAAACGTTTCAGTGTGTGATACTTGGTGTGGGTAACAGGGTGCTGTTGGTGCATGACCTAGTGCGACTGTAAACTTCTTTGGATACCCGCTGCAAGCGGTGGGCTATTACTCACCTCACCTATTATTCCCTGTTTTTGTTTTAGGGACTCAGCTTCCACTTGGCAGCTGTCCTGCTCTCCCTGGGGTTCATCACCTATGTGGAGCATGGTAAGAGGCTCTCCTGGTTCTTCTTTCCCAAACAGGTTCTGTTGACTTCCAGTGAAGTCTTCAAACTGACAGACACTTTGCCTGAACCCTGCAAGCATCACATCACCTTCCAGAGGATTTCACAGGGTTTCGTCAAGTGTCCGCACCAGGTGAACTTCTCTGCCTCGCTAGAGGATGCTGCAGCTGATTTCCTACTAGAAAAGAAATCAAATGGAGTCATTGCCATCACCCAGGCATTTCTTTCTTTGAGAACCCTTTACACTTAAATTCCCTGTGTCAGTGTGGTAACAGGCCCACAGGTTAACCCTCACAGTGCGCTACACAGTTATACCACTGGCATGGATATCACTGTGCCAATAACAGCATTCACCCGTACAATCAACACACACCATCGTACAACAGCACGAACAAATCTAACTTATAACTCCCAATCAACACAGTCCCGATAAGCCAGCAGATGGATATTTGAACTGCCCTCTAACAAACACTACCTCCAGCCATTTCACACATAAACATGTCTGCCTAGCTAAGCGCTCACCAGATATCCCAGTTTTCATTTAAGCAATGGTTGCCACCAGTTACAGCCCAAAAACCTATAACACATAGAATTATCAACATCAAAACAACAAATAGCCTCTGCCTGCTACTTAATACAACCCACAAACACTCCGGTCTGCAAAGATTTGAAACTAGGGCGTTCAGGTACAGGACTCGATTTGTGCTGCATGGCCAAACCAGGGGGCGAATGCGTGCCATATGGAGATGTACAACATAACACGGCAGGTGCCTGTGCTATCCTTCTACCTTGTGAGGCAAGCTTGGACTGCTGCTGTATTTACTGTGCTTGGACTGCTGCTGTGTGTCCTTTACCTGTTTTGTGTGAGGGAAGCTTGCACTACTGCTGTCTTTACTGTGCTTGGACTGCTGCTGTCTTTACTGTGCTTGGACCGCTGCTGTGTGTTCTTTACCTGTTCTTCACGTGGGGGAAGCTGGCACTACTGCTGTCTTTACTGTGCTTGGACTGCTGCTGTATGTTCTGTAACTGTTCTTTATGTGAAGGAAGCTTGCACTGCTGCTGTCTTTACTGTGCTTGGCCTGCTGCTGTCTTTACTGTGCTTGGACTGCTGCTGTATGTTCTTTGCCTGTTCTTTGTGTGAGGGAAGCTTGCACTCCTGCTGTCTTTACTGTGCTTGGACTGCTGCTGTCTTTACTGTGCTTGGACTGCTGCTGTGTGTTCTTTACCTATTCTTCGCATGGGGGAGCTTGCTCTACTGCTGTCTTTACTGTGCTTGGACTGCTGCTGTGTGTTTTGTACTTGTTCTTTGTGTGAGGGAAGCTTGCACTACTGTTGCCTTTACTGTGCTTGGACTGCTGTTGTATGTTCTGTAACTGTTCTTTATGTGAAGGAAGCTTGCACTGCTGCTGTCTTTACTGTGCTTGGCCTGCTGCTGTCTTTACTGTGCTTGGACTGCTGCTGTGTGTCTTGCACCTGTTCTTTGTGTGAAGGAAGCTTGCACTTCTTCAACCTGTGCTCTATCTTTTCCACGAGAGAGAAACCTGATTGCTGCACCTACTATATGTAACGCGTTGCAGTTGGCTGTGCTGACTTTGTTTGAAGGAATCTTGCCCTGCTGCAGTGCGTGTTGTATGTCTGTAACGGGAACGTGCACTGATGCATGTGCTGTACATGTTCCTTACATGAAGACAGTTTGTACTGCTGCTACCAGCGATGCATGTACAGGACGTCCATACAGTCCCATGTTACCAGAGCAGCACTTTTCCAGGTCTGAGGTTTACGTTTACCAGTAATTGCTTTCAGATAATCAGACCTGACCTCCAGAATACGCTGATTTGTTACATTAAAACCCAAGACTCAACTACTCATGACCCTACTATATGTATCAAGTGCAGTCAGGGGGCTCAGTGGATTATTGCATCCGCCACAGATATATGTGTTAACCACACAGACACAGATACGATTCCTGGCAGGTCTACTCAGCCTTTCATCTTCCAAAGGTTGATAATATGAGAACCATTTAGTTGGGTAACAATAAACATGTTCATTCACCACCAAGATACCCTTCAGGGTGCAAATGCGCTTTTTAAATACACGTTATGTTGTGTCTGTAAGGGAAGCGAGCAGTTGTCTTATGTGTGTTTTTTCCATGAGGGAAGCTTGTATGAATGAAGCTTGTGTTATAAGTATCACATCTTTACAGTATGCTTTTACTGCTGTTACCGGTGTTGTGTGCATTATGTGTGTGAACAATTCCTGTGCTGTGCCCACATGTGCATCCTTGTGTGAGGGAGGATTGAACCCACAATGCCCATTCTTTCCTTGGTCTATTTGCGAGGGAAGCTGGGCCTTTTGGCAGTCATGTGTTCGTAGAAGTCCGACACTGCAAGCATGTTGCTTGTGGCTAGTGTGGGTTTGTGTTTTCCCTTTGCCCCCCCCTTGGAAGGAGTAGTTGTCCATGTCTGTTGCTCATTGACTTCCCTTTGGGTTTTCCAGTTCTCCGCAGGAAGCTCGCGGTTATCTTCAATGCCTGTATCCTGTCCAGGCGCTGCTCTCCGGGCTGCACCCATCTTCACAAGACGGTAAGCATCTGCTGCCATGGGGCTCCTTGGAGAGCACTGCCTGCTTACCCATGGGACGGTGGGAGGGATCTTGGAGAGGCTGCTGGCACCATGGAGAGAGGGGTAGAAGTGAAGGGGTCTGTTCAGAGTGTCTGGCAGCACCGAGGGCCCTGGGCTATACATGGAGGCCATCCAGGATGTCTCCAGTCTGGAGGAGATGGTCCTGAGAACCTGCAGTACTTGGGAGAGTGGACGGGCCTGATCCTTCTGCCTGGGGTGGAGAATGGTGGAAGTAGATGGATGTGTCCTGGCCTCCCTCAGCCTGGAGGAGATGGTCCTGAGAGCCTGCCAGTACTTGGGAGAGTGGGAGGGCAGGATCCTGCTGCCTGGGGTGGAGAATGGTGGAAGTAGATGGATGTGTCCTGGGCTCCCTCAGCCTGGAGGAGATAGGCCTTCGAGCCTGCCAGTACTTGGGAGAGTGGGAGGGCAGGATCCTGCTGCCTGGGGTGGAGAATGGTGGAAGTAGATGGATGTGTCCTGGGCTCCCTCAGCCTGGAGGAGATAGGCCTTCGAGCCTGCCAGTACTTGGGAGAGTGGGAGGGCAGGATCCTGCTGCCTTGGGTGGAGAATGGTGGAAGTAGATGGGTGTGTCCTGGCATCCCTCAGCCTGGAAGAGATGGTCCTGAGAGCCTGCAGTACTTGGGAGAGTGGACGGGCATGATCCTTCTGCCTGGAGTGGAGAATGGTGGAAGTAGATGGATGTGTCCTGGCCTCCCTCAGCCTGGAGGAGATGGTCCTTGGAGCCTGCCAGTACTTGGAAGAGTGGAAGGGCAGGATCCTGCCTGCTGCCTGGGGTGGAGAATGGTGGAAGTAGATGGATGTGTCCTGGCATCCCTCAACCTGGAGGAGATGGTCCTGAGAGCCTGCAGCACTTGGAAGAGTGGAAGGGCAGGATCCTGCCTGCTGCCTGGGGTGGAGAATCATGGAAGTAGATGGATGTGTCCTGGATGTCTCCAGCCTGGAGGAGATGGTCCTTGGAGCCTACCAGTACTTGGGAGAGTGGGAGGGCAGGATTCTGCTGCCTTGGGTGGAGAATGGTGGAAGTAGATGGATATGTCCTGGCATCACTCAGCCTGGAGGAGATGGTCCTGAGAGCCTGCAGCACTTGGGCGAGTGGAAGGGCCTGATCCTACTGCCTAGGGTGGAGAATGGTGGAAGTAGATGGATGTGTCCTGGCATCCGTCAGCCTGGAGGAGAGGGTCCTTGGAGCCTGCCAGTACTTTGGAGAGTGGGAGGGCAGGATCCTGCTGCCATGAGTGGATGTGTCCTGGCATCCCTCAACCTGGAGGAGATGGTACTGAGAGTCTGCAGCACTTGGGGGGTGGAAGGGCAGGATCCTGCCTGCTGCCTGGGGTGGAGAGTGATGGAAGTAGATGGATGTGTCCTAGCATCCCTCAGCCTGGAGGAGATGGTCCTGAGAGCCTGCCAGAAAGCCTGCCAGTACTTGGGAGAGCAGAAGGGCAGGATCCTGCTGCCTTGGGTAGAGAATGGTGGAAGTAGATGGATGTGTCCTGGCATCCCTCAGCCTGGAGGAGATGGTACTGAGAGTCTGCAGCACTTGGGGGGTGGAAGGGCAGGATCCTGCCTGCTGCCTGGGGTGGAGAGTGATGGAAGTAGATGGATGTGTCCTAGCATCCCTCAGCCTGGAGGAGATGGTCCTGAGAGCCTGCCAGAAAGCCTGCCAGTACTTGGGAGAGCAGAAGGGCAGAATCCTGCTGCCTTGGGTAGAGAATGGTGGAAGTAGATGGATGTGTCCTGGCATCCCTCAGCCTGGAGGAGATGGTCCTGAGAGCCTGACAGTACTTGGGAGAGTGGAAGACTCTGATCCTGCTGCCTGGGGTGGAGAATGGTGGAAGTAGATGGATGTGTTCTGGTATCCCTCAGCCTGGAGAGATGGTCCTGAGAGCCTGCAGTACTTGGGAGAGTGGACGGGCCTGATCCTTCTGCCTGGGGTGGATAATGGTGGAAGTAGATGGATGTGTCCTGGCATCCCTCAGCCTGGAGCACTGGGCATGTTTGTGTCTATGTGACGGAGCCATTGACTGTGGAAAAGGTAGCCCCACGAGCCTGATGGAGAGTGCGACGAAAGCCTTGGAGTCTGGAGGAGGGTTTGGGGTGGATACAGAGGTTTAATAGTGTTGAAGGTGATTGGGGGCTTCTCCAGAGCTTCTGCCAAGGGTGGCATAATTTTGGGTTTGTTTTTGTGTTTTTACTGCTGTCCCCACTTCTCTTGTTTGTTTTTGCCAGGATCTCTGGGTCCGAGGAGTAAATCTCTTTTTTGGAGCTCTGTCCATTTTCCATCTGACGTACCTCGGCTCGCTCTTTGATGTTGACACCGATGATTCCACAGAGGAGCAGGTAAGAGGCTGCTTTGTGTGTGTGAGGGTCAGGAGGAAGAGCTCATCCCCAACTCTTGGTCAGTTCCTCTTGAGGCACCTACTCCCTCCGTGCTCCTGAAACAGATGCTCAGAAATAAGGCGGCCAAGGATGAATGCGTAACATTTGCCTTTACAGGCTCAGCTGCCATTGGCAGTCTGTGCTCAGTTCACTGATCATAAATTATACTCAGTTTCTAGCTCATTCGCCCTGCTCGGCCTAAAACACTGAGATATAGGGGGTGAAGCATGTAGCCGAGCCATGGGCTCGCCTCATTCAGTCCTCCAAATTGCCACTTTGAAGCCCTTTAGAAATATGAGACACTTAGCTATTCCTGACCCAAGGCATATCGTGCGTGTACACGATCCTCCCCGCCACGTCAATTGGTGTACATAAGTTCTGTGTCACCTCTATCCAGAAGCTCTGTACTCTACTGTGTACATATGTGCTTGTGTTTATCATGTATTTGTAGAAGGTGTAGTTCTGTTCCGGGCTGGATCTGTGTGAGTTCATGTGTCCTGTGCATACACTTATATTGATCATCTTTTATCAGAAGTTTCTGGTTACCTTATGGCAGTATGTGAATGTCTTTTGCCAGTTCTCTGCTCCTGTTTCTTCTCTAGGTCCCTGTTCCATGCTTCTTTCTTCAGGCTGCCTTTTTATTTTCTGTGAGTAAGCAACAGGCCCTGTATGATCTGGTGATGAATTTGCCTCCATCTCACAATTCTAATATAGTCTTGTTTATCTAGTAGTGAATGTCTGGTTCCTTAGGGAAGTCTGCCCATCCCTTCTGAATTGGCTTTTCTAAAATCCCAGATGTTAGGAAGTTGGCATTGCTAATTGCCCATCTAGTACAGAAGTTTACAAATTCCTTCAACTGCCCCTTTTCGTACATGTCTTCTGGTCTATGCGGTTTCCTGTTGCTGTCACCTTCATCATTGAAACTGGGTGGTGTGGGGGGGGATACGGCTGTCGCTGTATCGATAATTGCTCTGTGTACATATATTTGTGCCCCTTTAGCCCTACTGTTGTATTTCACACAAGTATAATGGTCTGTATGTGTGTGGGTAGTGTTCTGGTCTTTTTCTTTGCTAGCAATGGTGGGACAGGTGGGTGTTGATTGTTGTTATTAATTTACTGGTTGGATCCAGAGCTCCTTCCCTGAACCAAGACACTCTGTATTGGAGCTGTGCAGGTCTGGAGTATGTTTACAATCTGGCGCTAACACACACACCCTTCCTCACACAGCAGCCTTAATGTTTCTCTCACTCTGCCTCCCTTCCAGTATAGTCCCCTCATTAGAGTGCCTAGTCTATGCAAGCAAGAGTCTGTAATGTGTGTCGGTATATACTGTGGCATGTACTGTACTCGGAAAGGAACTATAAGTTCGAGGCATATGAGCTGTAGATCATATGCTATGCATAGATCGCCATCTAGTGTTGGGTCCGGATGTTTGCACTTTCTTTTTCTTCGAAGAAGTCTTTCCAGTCACGAGGTAGGTGACTCCTCCTTTCGGTGATAGTGCGCATGGGCATCGACTCCATTGTCAGATTGTTTTTTTCCGCCATCGGGTTCGGATGTTAGTCGATGCGCTCCGGTTTGACACCGTTCCTTCGGTTTCCCTCGGTGCGCAAGACATTCTACCTCGACGGTATTGTTTCCGATCGTGTATTCCATTCTTCGCGTGTCGTGTTTACTAACAAAAAACCCTCTTTCGATCGGAGAGCTCGTGGTAGGCCGTCGGGCCTACCCGCGTCCGTTCGACTCGCAGTCGATGGAACGAACTCCATTTAAATTCTGCCCTCGGTGCCACACGAAATACCCTCGCACCGACTCACATGAAGTGTGTAACCTGTGCTTGTCCCCTGAGCACAGTGAACAGGACTGGGACGCGTGCAAAGCTTTCCACTCCAAGAAGACGCTTTGCGACCATCGGGCTCGGCGTCGCGACATGCAGAGCCAGCACACAGGCTCCATTCCGGACCTCTTCGGAACTGAATCGGAGGAAGAAGCCGGCGATGCTATCGGGGCCGAGGAGGAACAGGAACCGATCTCCGTTTCCGTGTACAGCTCCGACCAGGATGAAGACATCCCACATGGACAGCGTACTGCAAGTACAGATCCTCCCTTGCCCCGAAATCCACCTCAACCGAAAAAGAAGGCTCCGGAACAACCCGCGCCCTCGGGCTCCGGTCGGCACCGAGACCACGCTTCCGACGCCCCGCCTTCTGGCCCGGCACCGAAGCCTACAAAAAAGCCTTCCGGCTCCGAAAAACCTGACGCCAAATAGGGCACCGAGCCAAAACCTTCGGGATCGAAATCTAAGTCCGGCTCCAACCCACAACACTCTGCACCGAAACACACTTCGGATCCGAAAACACCAGCCCCTAAACCCTCGGCACCGAAACCTTCGGCGCCGAAACAACCGCAGCCACCGAAATCACCAAAAAAGCACCGTTTCGACGATCCGCTCGATAAACCGGACCCTAAACAGAAAGTGCTGTACATTCATCCAAAAACTGGGCATATCACCACCACAGTGACTCTAAAGAGAAGGACTGATGCTGAAGAGGAATATCACATTCCTTTGAAGAAGAGAACTGTCGGAACTAACCCTTCCCCTCCTCCTCTTCCTCCTCCTATCCCATCTCCTCCTTCTCCACAGTCTATACCTGTGCCTACTTCACCTCAGCATTCATCACATACACCTGACAACCAGGATGATGGGGATGATAATGGGGATGGGGATGACGATAGTCAGCCAATACCTGCAGACCCATGGGACTACAACATTAACTCGCCCACAGGCAATGATCCTGACTTGTATCCTACCAAACCCTCTCCACCAGACAGTGTAGGCTACATTGAATTGCTGGGTAGGGCTGCCAATTACCATGGGGTGCAGCTCCACAAAGATTCCCTCGAAGAGGATTTCCTTTTCGAGACCCTAGCACTACTTAAGTCATCACACACTTTACGAATGCTCAAGGGTAGGATCAGACATGTGGATGATATCTTTAGTGATCCTGTCAGGGCACGGATCATTACCCCTAGGGTAGACAAAAAATATAAGTCTGCACCATCTGACCTTGCGTACATTAGGGGACAATTACCGTTGGACTCGCTAGTAGTGTCTAACGCACGCAAAAGGGCTAACTCCCAACCGCAGGAGATGCTCCACCCCCAGATAAGGAATCTAAGCTTCTTGATGCTTCGGGGAAGAGAGTCGCATCACAGGCAGCAAACTTCTGGCGCATATCCAACACACAAGCGTTGCTAGCTAGATACGACTGTGCGCATTGAGACGAGATGGAACAATTGCTCCAATATCTACCCCAAGAACATAAATCTAAAGCTGAAGACCTGATAAGGGAGGGACAACCTATTTCCAACAATCAATTCAGGTGCTCCCTCGATGCTGCAGACACAGCTGCCAGAGCAGTAAATACCAGTGTCCTTTTAAGAAGGCACGCCTGGCTACGTATCTCTGGATTCAAACCCGAGGTTTAAACCTCTATCTTAAACACACCTTTTGATAAGGAACACCTTTTTGGCCCAGTGGTAGACTCTTCACTGGAAAAGTTGAAGAAAGACACAGAAATGGCCAAATCAATGGGGGCGCTTCAGTCACCACAAGGCCGTGGTTCCTTTCGACGCTCTTTCTATCGATCGGAGTCCAAGAATTCTTCCTCAGAAAATACCTCCACCTACAAGGGTAATAACCAACCCTCTGGCTCTAAGAACTACTTCCGAGGGGGTTGCAGAGGAAATAACGGTAAGGGAAGAGGTAGAGGTTCAAACACACGCACCTCCCCCTCCAATACAAAACAGTGACTCACCTCTCCTTCCCCCGACCACCTAACACCTGTCGGGGGAAGACTGTCAAATTTCTTACCAGCTTGGCAGTCAATAACAACAGACAAGTGGGTTCTACAAATTATCCGTTCTGGTTACTGCCTGGAGTTTATCAACACTCCTCCAAACATTCCCCCAAAGTCACACAAACTCTCACCGGATCATCTACACCTCCTCAAACAAGAGGTACAGTCTCGACTTTTAAAAGGCGCTATAGAGCCCGTACCACTACAACACCAAGGGTCGGGCGTGTACTCCTTTTACTTCCTAATACCAAAAAAGGACAGGTCTCTCAGACCAATCTTAGATCTCAGAGAACTCAATTTTTACATACAGTCAAACCATTTTCACATGGTAACACTTCAACAGGTACTACCTCTTTTGCAAAAAGGCGACTTTCTGTCCACTCTAGACTTAAAGGACGCCTACTTTCATATTCCAATCCACCCTGTTCATCGCAAATTTCTCAGGTTTGTGCTAGCGGGCCAACATGATCAGTTCATGGTACTCCCATTCGGTGTCACCACTGCCCCCAGAGTCTTCACAAAATGTCTGGCGGTAGTAGCTGCTCATCTCAGGAGACAAAGCATCCATGTCTTCCCATACTTAGACGACTGGCTCATCAAAGCCAGCACGTACCAACAGTGTCTCAAATACACTTCCATAACCATCAAGTTACTACATCGACTAGGGTTCACAGTCAATGTGCCAAAGTCACATCTTCAGCCAGCCAATATTCAGAACTACCTAGGAGCCACTTTAGATACTCAAAAGGCTCTGGCGTTTCCCAACGCAGCCAGAATTCACAACATTCAGGCTTTTGGTTCTTCAGTTTCAACCCAATCGATCTCTTCCAGCTCGGGCTTACATGCAACTGCTGGGGATGATGGCATCTTGCATCATGATCGTCCCGTATGCCAGGCTCCACATGCGTCCGCTTCAGAAATGCTTAGCCAGTCAGTGGAACCAGTCCCACGGTCTATTAACTGATCTAGTGTTGGTAAGCGGCCGTACTCATCGCTCTCTGCAGTGGTAGAACACACAAAATCTGTCAAAAGAACGGCCCTTCATAGACCTGGTTCCACAGACAGTACTAACAGCGGACGCGTCTCTAACTGGCTGGGGTGCTCATCTACAGCAACACACAATACAAGGCCTGTGGAGTCCCCAACAAAAGTTGCTCCACATCAACCATTTAGAGCTCATGGCCATATTTCTAGCCCTCAAAGCTTTTCAAACCCATCTAGCGGGCAAAGCTGTCCTGGTTCGTACCGACAACATGACAGCTATGTTTTACATACAAAAACAGGGGGGAATACACTTCCTCCAACTGTCCCACCTAGCCCAGGACATCTGGAGGTGGGCCATTCATCACAAAATCTATCTCCTAGCAGAACACCTCCCAGGAGTAGACAATCAGATGACAGATCTGCTAAGTCGTCAGACACAGCAAGTCCACGAATGGGTACTACACCCTCAAGTTCTCCTCCCATTCTTTCAAACGTGGGGCTTTCCAGACATAGACCTGTTTGCCACGCACCTAAATGCAAAATGCCCAAACTTCGCGTCCAGGTATCCACAACCATTGTCCAAAGGCAATGCACTATGGATGAACTGGTCAGGGATATTTGCTTACGCTTTTCCGCCTCTCCCACTCATTCCATTAGTGGTTCGGAAACTCAAACAAGCGTCCCTGACACTAATCCTAGTTGCTCCCACATGGGCACGTCAACCATGGTTCACAACCCTATTGGAACTCTCGGTAGTTCCTCATCAAAAACTACGTCTTGCACCCAATCTCCTCACACAGAGCCATGGAGACATAAGACAGCCAGACCCCAGGCAACTCAATCTGGGGATCTGGCACCTGAAGTCTTAGAGTTTGGCTATCTTAATCTACCACCAGACTGTATGAATATTATCAAGGAAGCTAGACGTCCTACCACAAGAGCATGCTATGCAGCAAAGTGGAAGCGGTTTGTGATTTACTGTAATAACAACCACATCAACCCGCTTGATGCTTCTGTCCAAAACATTATATGCTATTTGTTACATCTACAACGTTCCAATTTAGCATACACGTCAATACGTTTACATCTAGCTGCAATAGCTGCATACCTCCAAAATAGGCAACATCTATCTCTTTTGAGTACCTGTCAATAAAGCGTTTATGGAAGGACTCAAAAGAGTTATTCCCCCGAGACGTCCACCTGTCCAATATGGAATCTCAACATTGTCCTCACCAGACTAATGGGTCCACCCTTTGAGCCATTGCACAAATGTGAACTGCAATTTCTCACATGGAAAACTGCTTTCCTGGTGGCTATCACATCACTCAGAAGAGTGGGTGAGCTTCAGGCATTAACTATAGAAGAACCTTTTTTACAAATGCACCAAAATAAAGTAGTTCTTCGGACTAATCCTAAATTCCTTCCTAAAGTCATTTCTGCTTTTCACATCAATCAATCTGTTGAGTTTCCCGTGTTCTTCCCTCAACCAGATTCAGAAGCAGAACGTGCCCTACACACATTAGATGTGAAAAGAGCATTGCTTTATTACATAGAAAGGACAAAACCTTTCCGTAACACAAATCAACTATTTGTCGCTTTTGCTCCACCACACAAAGGCAATCCCATATCAAAATCAGGAATTGCAAGGTGGATAGTCAAGTGCATTCAAATCTGCTACGCAAAAGCAAAACGAACATTAACAGTTCCCCCTAGAGCGCACTCTACACGTAAACTGGGGGCTTCTATGGCATTCTTAGGAAATATACCCATAGATGACATATGCAAAGCTGCAACATGGTCTACACCTCACACATTCACAAAACACTATTGTGTAGATGTGTTAGCAAGACAATAAGCTAGAGTGGGCCAGGCAGTTTTACGTACACTATTTCAGACCACTGCAACAGATACAGGTTAGCCACCGCTTTGGGAGATAACTGCTATATAGTCTATGCATAGCATATGATCTACAGCTCATATGCCTCGAACGTAAAATACAACTTACCCAGTATGCATCTGTTCTTGGCATATAGAGCTGTAGAGTCATATGCGCCCACCCACCTCCCCGGGTACCTATACCTGTTGCAGTAACATCTTACTTAGATGCATGCATTCATGGACATCTCCTTTTACTACTCCTACTATCTCCATTATCACCCTCTGCGGGAAAACAATCTAACAATGGAGTCAATGCCCATGCGCACTATCACCGAAAGGAGGAGTCACCTACCTCGTGACTGGAAAGACTTCTTCGAAGAAAACCAAAGCGCAAACATCCAGACCCAACACTAGATGGCGATCTATGCATAGCATATGACTCTACAGCTCTATATGCCAAGAACAGATGCATACTGGGTAAGTAGCATTTTCCATACTTTACGCTGTTTGTCTTATCAGGGACATTGGGTATTTTAGCCACTTTACAATTCTTTCGTTAGTGATTTTTTTTTTTTAGCATTGCTTTTACATTTTACTTATAAAATGTATCAAGATCCGCGCAGATCTATCTACCCAGATCTTTCAATGGCCTTGTTTGTACTGCCAACAGGGATCCAGCGAGGCTTCCCAGGTCAAGCTCACGGGGAGGGTATAATGTAGACTTAGTTATGTTTAGTCTAAAGCCACATAATGATCCCATTTTCCATAACATAGTTTCTGTCTCATACCAGGGTCCTTGACTGATAGTAATATGGCATATAATAATATAATATGCAATTGTTTTGTACTAGTTTTCCATGTCTCTTGTTCTAAAAATCACTATTTGTGCTCGCAGTTCAATTACCATTGGAAAAACCAGTGGTGAAGTCTTGTTTTCTCTAAATTGTCACCTTGTGGTAGTTTTTCTGTTTTGGTAATTTATCTCTAGCTTGGTAATCTCGGTTGCTAATGTTTTCCTGACCCTATGGGAGGTACTCATTAATTGCCCTCTTTATGTGACTTTAAAAGCCTCCTGCAGTGTTCTTGCAAATTCCAGTGGACCTTTAAAATTCTATTATGGCTTCCCTTATCCCTCCCCTGAATGGCCAGTCTATGTGGGCTGTGGTCTGTAGTCTCCACCGCCCTACTTCCATTTGACTGGCAGTGATGCATGATCAGAAAGTATGCAATCCAAATATTCTGCCCCTGGGAAATCCCCTATTCATTCAGTGCATGTCATTGGAAAGTCAGTCCTCTGGTATGTGCCATGCAGTGATGAATAAAAGGAGGACCTTCTCACATCACCTTGTTGCATCCGCCAAGCAGGATCCGCCTACCCATGGTCAGTCACCATTATTGGCGTGGACGAGCAGCCTATGCTCTATCAGTAGTTCTCAATCGTTTATCCAATAGGCAATTAAAGTCCCCATCCTGATTGGCTTATCGTGTGCCTACTGTATTTATAAGTTTGAGATTTCTTCGAAAATGTTAGTAGTATCTATATTAGGTGCGCTGGCATCTTTGTGTATTTTTTCTACACTCGTGGGTATGTTTGTGGCAATCAATATAGGAACCTCTCTGGCTGAGGAGCTAAATTCCGCATGGGGCCGTACTGCTCTGCTTTTATAAATATGTCTTGTAGCATCGTCTGGTCTTCGATTGTCCTTTTGGTAGAAGGTTGAGTAAGGGGTTAGGTGGGGCCATACTCCTCTGCTCTCATAAATATGTATTGTATTATTGTCTGGTCTTCTATTGTACTGTGGTAGGACTTGGAGTAAAGGGTTAGTTGTTGATGTAAATCCCTGCTCTTAACATGCATTGTTCTATTGTATGGTCTTCTATTGCCCTTCACAAAAAGGTAGAGAAGGAGTAAGGAATTAGTTGGAGCCACACTTCTCCTATAGTGCACAGCATCATTGTAGCTAATGAGAATAGACGGTGTGTATTTTACAAATGTGGTTCAGAGTCTCCTCACTCCCCTCTGTACCACTGGCATTCTCACCATGCTTCTAAAGGGCTTCTAAATTCACCAATACTCTCTGCGAATCCTGAACTGCCTCAGATGTGTGTGAAAAGAGCCCTATATTCTTCCAGTTCATCTTCAAATACTTAACTGTTTTTAGGATAGTGACAAAATCGCCCCACCCCTCAGGTATTCAAATCTTTCTGAACACAAATTCTGAAACATTTGTAGATGATCCTTGGTGTGTTTTATTCATTCCTTGCCCACAGAGGAGTGATAACCTGACTCTATAAACAGGGCCAATGGAATTAGCAATTCCTACCCACTTTCACTGTTAAAAGGCTCTCGTGAGCCACCCACAAGCTGACGAGCTTTGCAACACCTGCACGCTATGAGTGGGATTATACCTGAGAAAATTGGTAGCATGTCCAGCAACCCGCAAATATTCTCTACTGATAAAGGAGGAATCCTGAAACACTGGTGTCTAGAGATACGATTTTGAAAGACGGCATTAGCTGAAAAATTATATGAACTTTGTGTAAAAAGCTGAACTACAACTACCAAGACTTTATGGGGTAATGGCGCTTTTACATGCAAGCAGTGCGTTCCTACCCACTTCCACAGAGGAGTGATAACCTGACTATAAACAGGGCCAATGGAATTAGCAATTCTGCACCCATGGCGTTTTCTGTATAATTATGGATTTGCCGCATAATCCATCGTCTGCTGCATAATTTACAGATTTTAACCAAAAATATTTGTTTCTTGCTCAAAGAGATCAAAAGTTACTAAAGTGCTGCCACATTTTTTTGCAGCGACGTGGCAAGCCCTTTACGGCGCAGTGACAGGCCACCTTTCCTTTGTTGATTGCTGGATTTAGGTATTAAACTGATACTAATGATGTGTAACCTCTGCCCACACAAAGTTACCGTTGTTTAAAGGGCAAATTAATGAAGTAATACTGCCACAGAATGTGCCACATAACACTGCATTTGTCTTTTTTCTGCATACTTTTGTTAACTGTATCGCATAGATTGTTATTCCCCTGCTGCATAATTCCAGTGGCCCTGCCTATAAGAGGTAAACCGTATAATGGAAAGGTTAGAATTTCTCCCAAATCCTCCACCACAGACGAGCTGAGAAACAATGTTGGAGTGGAAGCTCTGGAAAACCGGTTTCAAGCAGTGATACTCTGAGGGCTGAACACAAGGCCACTTCAAGGGGGCTGCGCTAAAACAAAAGGTTTGGGGTGGGGGGGAAGATGTATTCTACTTTTAAACATTTATCCCTTGTACACCCTTGTGTTAAAGAACTAAAATGATATTTGTGTGAACGAAGGCACTTTAATTGTTGTCTCCTTTTTTTTTTTTGCAGGGATATGGGATGTCCCACACGGTTTACATGTGGTCTGAGCTGAGCTGGGCTAGCCACTGGGTGACTTTTGGCTGTTGGGTCTTTTACCGTCTGATTGGTTGATCCAAAGGATCCAGCCAAGTATGTCTTATTCCGAAGAGAGGGACTCGATCGCTGTGGAGATCTGGATCTGTGCTCTGCCGCACCATCTGTTCTGCTCCTTCCCCCTTCCGCAACCCTGTCCCCTCTGCTCTGAACCTACATTACATACTCGGTGTGAAAGGGCTGCCCATCCACCCACTGAACCTGTTGTAAGCTTTTCAATAATGTGCCAACCTGGGTCACTCTCTGTCAGCATGGATCTGGGCTGCTGCTGAAGATTTCATGCCCATGCCAACACGTGAACTTGAGTGACATCCTTTCCGACACTTGTAAAAAACATTGAGCAGAAGTATTACCGGCTTTTATTCCAAGCGGATATGACTGAGGTTCTTGGGGTGCAGGTAGCGGTACGGTATATGTGGATCTGGAGGCAGAGAGATCCAGCACCTAATGATTATTAACATGTGGACCATTGGGGTGAACAGGAACTGCCTGGTGGCCTCTGTTGTTTCTATTCCTTCAAGACATACTGCGTTGTACTCTGTTACTGCGTGGATTTCCACCCAAGACACTTGTCACAAGTCAAACCGACCTCCTGTCAGTCTGAACTGTAAATACTATTTGAGGTATATGTTCTTAAAATACCACGTGTACTGTCCTGTGTGACCTATAGTAAGCACGCCATTCCCACTGTCATCGCTCCGGGCCCCACATGCACCTTCCTGCATGGGGAAGCTTAAAAGAAAATTCCCCTGTTGCTTGGGTGGGCAAGGGGACTTGTACATATTTTTCAGACATGCCTTCCTCTTTTGTCTGTCCACTCCAAAGCACAGTGAGTTCCAGAGACATTAAAGTCAGTTTTATAACAATTTTTTGGCCATTTTGTTTTTTTAGCCACATGAAGGGTTGGAAGACTGAGTGGTGTATATAAAGTCCTTTTCTAAAGTAATCTGCTGAGAACAAGCAATGACGCACACTTCATTGCTTGACTTCAGTATAGTCTGATCTTTGTGTTTTTTGTGACAGAAGTGAAATTGTGTTGGAGCCAAAACCTGAGTGATATTGTATAGAGTGTTGTGGCGGAAGGTACTTAATTGCCATGGCAACTGAGGCCCTAGTGATGCTGCCATTTTGCTGATTGGTTTAGCAGAGCATATCTGCTGCCACACAGTACACCTGTATGAAGGGTGGAGGCGAAGTGACCATATATCTGGCATATATAAATAGAGAGGTACATGGAGCCGGATGCTGCAAGATTAAGAGAAGGTCTAAACTGAGATGAATTAGCAGAGCTGTGTGTGGTTCTTGGTGTTGGAATGGCAGGTGGCGCGGTAGGACTGTGCTGAGTTGGAGCGGTAGAAGTGCAAGGGTATCCGTACTAGAATAACAGTGCGTCCTTTTTGCCTATATAATATTTTTTTATGTCTCCTTGATGGTAGGGAGAACATTTGTTTGGACTTGAATGCATGGTTTTGGTGGGAGATGATAATACATCCTCAAATGTCCCCAATCTGCTGAGTGTAGTGTATTACAAGTTTTTATGACGGAACCCTTTTGGTTCCTACCAGACTCCATAGAGCTGTGATGTAGCTGTTTGAGCGGAATGCAATGAAAGCTTGGTGTAGAATGTTGAGTTTACAGTTGCACGCAGAAGTATAAAATCATGTAATAGTAAGCTCCGTGTGTGGCGTAGTCATTGGCGGGTACCCAGGCTGGGGTGGACGCTACACTGAGCAGTAAGAGTCGGTGGAGGTGGTCTCTGTCAACAAAACACAAATCTTTATTACATACACATTTATTGAAAATATAGGGACAGAAAGCTTGCTCCATCTCCAGTACACAGTTGTTGCACCCACAAATCAGCAATATAGCATTCTTGCGTGGGAGCATCAGCACTTTGTCAGCCCCATCCACTCATCTCACACGCACACGGGCACGACGTGAGCTAGTATTGGCTGATGGCCTTGATCAGCAGGAAGGGCCTGACCGGGGGTGGTGGGCGGTGCTACGAGACAAAGGGCTTGCTGGTGGTGAGGTTTTCTGCAGGCTCTCGCTGCATTTCTGACATGCGGCGGCAGGACCCCAGGAGGGTCTCCAGAGCCATCTTGACAAAGGCCTGGAAGTTACTGCTTCTCTCCCTTCGGCTGTCCTGTGGGGTCACAGATTGAAAAAGGGACAGATGAGAAGTTTAAGAACAAGAGCCCCAGTAATCACTTGAATGATGTGTGCATTAAATCATTATCTTGCCCCCGCCCCCTCTGCACATTTAAGATGACAGTGTATGTTGGGCAGGGCTTGGTGCAGTAATGGTTGTTGTGTCTTAGAAGATGGTAAGGACTGTGCCTTGTGTCTGGAAGGGTGCCAAGGAATCACTGTTGCTTGCGTCAAGAAAGGTGCTAAAGAACAAGGGTTTCTTTTGTTTTAGAGGGTGTTAAGGAAACACACTTTCTTATGTCTACGGTGTTGGTGTTTCCTTTGCCTTGTAGGTGCTAATGAATTGCAGCAGTTTGATTTGAAGGATGCTTAGGAATTTTTGCCCTGGAGTGTGGCAACAGTTGCAGCTGTTAGTTTAGGAGGGTATTAAGGAATGCCCATTGTTTGTTTAGGAGAGTGCTAATGATTGAGAAGTTTGTGCTAGATTGTGGTTAGGAATTGTTTGCAAGTCATAGATATGTATTAAGTCTCCGGAATCACCTTTCTTGTGTTGTAGAAGGTGTTTAGGAATCACTTTTGCTAAACAGCAGTGAGGAATTATAGTTTCTTTTGCTTTGTAAGGTATCTCTCATAAGGTTGTTGGGACTTGCTGTTACTACTTATATCCAGGATGCAGATAAAGAATGATGGTTTCTTATGCTTTGAACGGTGCTAGTGATGGTGGTTTATTTTGGCGAGTCTAAAAAAACCCTTGTGTTTATATGAAGCGCTGGTTTAGATACACATTCTCTACATACTCCTGTCATCAAGCAGGCATGGACGTCTGCAAGTTATTTTTTCTTTGAAGAAGTATTTTGTCTCCAGATATCTCATGACTCCTTCCTTAGCCCACAATGCACCAGGATACAGACTCCAACCTCAGATTGTTGTTTTCCACCATCGGATTCATACGTTTCAGCTTGAAGTCTGAGACCGCTGACAACCTCTCAGTTCTTTCAGCCTGAGTTGTGAAGTATCCTGATCCACAAAGAATCATTGATGGGAGAATCGTTGACCACCTCGCTTCAGCTCCCAAACACATTGGAGCTATTCCTTTCCGGGCCACTGGTCCTTTTCTTTAACTTCCTCCATGACTACACAAACCATCACTCTTACAGCGGCCTGTTCCCTCCTTTCACTCAGACTCAGACCAGGGGAGTCACTACGACCCCCATGATTCATATGGGTCTACTCTGCTCGCTGGGAAGGAGGATGGCCCTCAGGGACATCACAATGTTGAGAAACGTTGAGCTGCAGGAGGACTCTACCCTGCAGCTCTATCCAGTCCAGGCATCACCCCCAGGTGTCAGTGTGGCACACAATGTTGGTATACAAGGAGTAGCTTTCCAACATAAAAAAAACTTCATGTGGTTGAAGAAGATGACTTTTTAGTGGAGATACTTTCAAAAACTGCAAGGTCGGTCCAATACTTACCCATGCAAAGAAGCATGACCAAGTGTACCACCGAAAATATTAAGGAGCCATTCAAGGTGCATGTGGTCACTATGAGGGTAAAAAAAAAAAAAATAGAAGCCTGCCCAAGATGACCCTCTGTACATTAGGAGACATGTCCCACTGGACTCTTTGGTTGCTCTGATGGGTAGAAAGAGAGCTTGTGCCCAGGCAACTGGGGATGCCATCTCTTCTGAACAAGGCGAGCAAAATGATAGATGCTGCAGGCAAGTGGTTCGCCGCTAGGGTGGCCACCAGGGGGATAATCTCAAATTTCATTGGTGTCTTTTCCAAATTCCACTGGGGTAAAATTGCACAGCTGGTGAAACATCTGGTGGAGGCATATTGAAAGAGGTAGAGGTAAAGGTGACTAGCAGGGGAGCCTCCACCACTATACAGTGACATGCCATCCACCCACCCCGATCACACGACACCTGTGGCTGGTGAATACGGTTGTTTCTTCCACAGTGGGAGAAAATAACATTGTACAAATGGGTCTTCTTGGTAGTTCAGCAGGGTTATTATCTAGACTGCAACACCACACCACCAAACATACCGCCTTGTCAGCACCAATGACTCTGGAACCTCCATGACTATTGCAAGAGGCAGTAAAGGCACTTCTCATCAAGTGTCACTGTCCCAATACCCCCTCACCAGTGGGGACATGGAATGTACCACCTGTACTTCATCATTCTCAAGAAAGAAGGCACCCTATGACCTATCCTTGACCTCTGGCAGCTAATTCGGCCCCTACGTTATGTTGGAGCACTTCAAAATGACCCTCCTGCTGGACATCATCATGGTGCTCTGCATAGGAGACTACATGGTGACAGTTCACCTCAAGGACACGTACTGCCACATCCCCCATACATCCTGCTCATTGCTGCTACTTGGGCTTTGTGGTTTAGTGGACAACATTACCAATTCAAAGTTCTGCCATTTGTGATCTCAACAGCACCTGGAGTGTTCACCAAATGTTTAGCGGTTGTGGCTGCACATCTAAAAAGAAATGCCATGCACATCTTCCCATATCTTAGCAACTGGTTCATAAAGAGCGGCATCTGGCAATTATGCCTAGCACACACTCAGGAAGCTGTGTCTCTGTTACATGGAATAGGGTTCATAGTCGGTGCAAACAAAACTCATCCGCATCTAGAGCCACAGCAGATCCAACCCTTTCTAAGAGCTTTGTTAAACTTCATCATAGGGGAAAGCATACCCAAAGCAGGAGAGGGTGATGACATTCGAAATACTGCTTCTGCTTTTTGAGAAACAATCTCCCCTTAAAGGGAGGACAGTGCTGGGGATGATGGCTTCATGTATAGCGATCATGCTTTATGCAAGATTGCACGTGTCCACTAACGAGTGTCTACCGAGGCAGTGGTCACAAGTGGAGCGTCATTGGAAAGATCTAGTGCTGGTAGGGCCCAGAGTTAAACACAATCCAATGGTGGAACAACAAGGATTTGTTGCTAGGCAGGTCGTTTCTATACTGTCAGCCACAGGTGACCATTATCCCATATGCCGCACATCTCAACCACATGACTGTTCAGGGCACCTGGATGCGAGAACAACAGGAGGGTCCCATCAGTTACCCAGAGCTGACAGGAATTCATTTGGCACAGAGCGTTTTACACCCTCTTTGAGGGCAAGGCAGTCATAGTAAAGATCGCCATGTACTACATCCAGAATCACTCGCTCTCCTAATGTGTCCTTCACCTGGAGGAGCGTCTATTGAGGTGGGCAACAATTTTTGTGGACCCGCTAAGCAGGACACATCAACAAGTGCTTGAATGAAAGATGAATCCCAAGTATTGTAAATATATTTTAAGAAATGGGCTCATACCCACAGTGTATGGGCAATGCACTATTGTTGAATTGGTCAGGTATATTTACCTACACTTTTCCTCCTCTGCCTCTGATTCCATAAGTGCTGAGGAAAATCAGGCAAACACCCATGACTTTCATTCTATTAGTGCCGACGTAGGCCAAACACCCTTGGTACTTGATCCTTTTGGAAATGTCAATCCACCCGCATGAGAAATTACCAATGAGAACAGACCTCTTGACGGAACATTAGGGTTCACTCAGATATCTAAATCTCAAGGAAATGAACCTAGAAATCTGGCACATGCGGTCCTAGAAGAGGTTATTTACGACTCCCTCCGAAGTGCATGAAATTCTGTGTGAAGCACTCATCCCTCCTAGAACCCCATCGGCCCCTATGTGGGACCTAACGGTGGTACTTCGAAGAATTATGGGACCTCCGTTAGAGCCACGACACTCCTGTGAAGTGCAGTTCCTGTTGTGGAAAGTAGCTTTTCCAGTTGGAATCACTTTGCTGAGGAGAGTTAGTGTATTGCAAGTGCTTATAGTGAAGTAACCCTTCATACGAGTTCACAAAGTCTGCGCCACCCTCAGGGCAAACCCAAGGTTTCTACCCAAGGTAATTTACCCTTTCCATGTGAATCTGAGTTGCCTATCTTCTTCCCACATCCTGAAATAGTGGTAGAAAAGACATTAAACACATTAGATTTCAAAGGGGCTCTGGTGTATTGCATTGGTTGGACAAAATCCATCCACTAGCAACTGTTGCTTTCCGTGAGCCTCATTTACAAAATCCCATTTCAAAAGGTGGTTTTGCGAGATGGATAGTAAAACGCATACACATGCTGTGCTGGAACAAAACACACACTGCATGCTATTTCCAAAGCACATTTCACTAGAATGAAGGGAGCAACTGTGACCTTTTTAGGGAACATTCCAATGGCCGATATCTGCAAGGCTGCTAAATGGTAAACACACATTTACTAAGCACTACTGTGTGGATATTCAAGCCTGTCAGGAGGCTTTGGTTGAGGAAATTGTCTTAAGAGCTTTATTCCAGACATCCACATCACAGACTTCACATCTTATGTGCACTAGCCACTGCTTATCGAAGGAAACTGCTTCACAGTCTGTGCATAAAATGTGTATCTACAGCAGCAGTTACCCTGTATTTATCTACAGCTTCTAGAGCTGTAGATTCATATGTGCCCTCCCCGGAAGCAACAGTGACTTAAGATGCTGGTTATTAGTTAATCACAATGCACACTACACATTTCTGTCTGGCTATGCTATGGTCCAATGACATTACTCACAATCTGGTAATAACCTGAGGTGCAGTCTTTGTCCTTGTGCACTGTAGGCTAAGGAAGGAGACGCAAGATATCTTGCGACCAAAGACTTCTTTGAAGAAAAACAACTTTTAAACGTCCACGCCCAACATTAGATGCAGGAATATGCAGAGCATGTGACTCTGCAGGGTAAGAAACGTTTCCTCCTTTTCTGGAATCATTGAGTGTTAGACCTTTGAGGGTGCTAAGAAATCACTGCAGTATCTTGTGATTTAAAATGTGTTGAAGAGTCATTATTGCTCATGTCTTTGATGATGGTAAGAAATAGTGTTTTTTAGGTTGTGTAGGGTGCAAAGTGATTAAGGATGTTCAGAGTGTGGCCAAATAAGCTGCCTATTTCTTGGAGGCTGCTAAGGAGCTGCGTTTACCAAGTATGTTGCTTAAAGAATATTATCAGTAGTTGTTCTGTTCACAGGAGAGTAACATCTGCAACAGAGGTAGGGTGCTGGAGGAAGCGCAGAAAATAGGAAGTGGTTTAAGAAAAGCTGACGGACAATGAGTGCTGCGGCATCTAAGATTCATTTTAACTAGTATCAAAATGCTGAACTTGGATTTGAGAAAACTGAAGGAGCAAAACAATATAGGAGAATTGAGGGCTTTTGAAATTTATTGCACTGGGGAGTCAACCATCGGGTTATCTCATCCAGAGACTTCAAAGTTTCCAAAAGCAGGATGAAAGCAGTGCTGGGAGCTGGAATAGGAAGTGCAGGTTGTTAGTGGAAGGGTGTTATGCTGCAGAGGTCTGGAAAATGTTTGGGTGGTGTGCAGGGAGTGAGAAGATGCTAAAGGGCAGTTCGGAGAGCTGGAGGAAGTGTGGGTGCAATGTTGAGAGCACTGGTATGTTGGGGTGCAGTATAAATAGCACACAAATGTCTGGTACAGTGAGGGGTAGATGTTTGGGTGCAGGCTGCAAGCCAGGGAATTTTGGAATACAGAGAGGGATGTAAAATCAAAACAATTCTGCAAGAAGCATTTGTGTGTTCATTAGCAGGGTTTATTCCAGTCGTTTGGAAAAAATCATCTGAAGGACAAAGAGAGAGTAGACCAGCCAGAGGAAAGCTACTGGGATAGGAAATGGAGATGCAAGCAATTAAATATGTGTAATCTAGAACGGTAAAAGGAATTTAGGATAGAGAGAGGGAGAAAAATACAAGAACACCTTGTGATTTACATACCCAAAGACCATAAAGTTTGACTGCCCGGAGAAGGCAGTGCAGAGAGCCGGGGACCTTGGGAGTGCAGTGTGAAGAACTAGTGAGTATTGGTGCGCTGTGCAGATAGGAGGTGGATGATGTGGTCCAAATATGCAGTTTGGCAAGCACGGGAATGGTGAGGTGCAAAGGGAAATGCATAATGCAATACATCATTACAGGGATTTGCGTTTTTGCTGTAGGAATCGCTAGTGAGGTATCACCTGCAGTATTGTGGCCTTGTCTGGAAAGCAGATCTCCAGAAGGAAAAAGACACATTACAGTCCAGAGAGAGATAGCGAGGTGATGCTGTGCCTGCACCGGAAATGTTCTCAAAGGAGATGCAAAGATTAAAATGTGTGTTGTCTAGAACAGAAAGTGTAGTGACATGGACACTTAAATACCTCATGGTATGAATGCTGTAAAGAAGCTGTGCATGTTCAAGTGTATGTGTAGCCATGTGTAGCCATGGAACAAGATGTCCATGGTAAATCTTTCAAACCACCTGAAAGTGAGAGTAGTAATGTAAAATCAGTACCAGAACTTACGGTGGCTTGTGGTAGATGCATTAGACCCAGTTACAAAGATACCATGTTGCAGCAGGCAGAGAAATGGCAGATTATACCTGGTGATCCTGATCTGTTGCCTATGGGAGTGCCTTTGGGAGTGAGGGTCAGATGTCCAGGAGGAGCTTGGGTCCCGCAATGATTTCATTCTAAAAATCCTAGTGGTAGCTCCAGAAATCTCCTAAGTGTCCTGTCGAAGGGTACCGAGATGTGCTGCATTCTACTAATTTGCAAGGCTACTTTGCTCATTTTCCCAAGACTTCCGTTTTCATTGCCCCACATGGTCCTCTCCAAGGCCAGTGTGCTCATCGTCCAGTGGGACCTCATCTCTAGGACTGCGTGCTAATTCCCCAGTAGGGCCCAGCCCCCAGACCAGTGTATTTCGTAAACCATCCTGCAAGTTGTTTCCTACACTTGAAATGTCTGCAGAACTACTCCTGTGAAAAGTAGGAGTATCGTATTATTGCAGGATGGGAAAGGGGCGGGAACTCCTACATATTTTAGGGGATGAAGGCGAAGGAATAAGGACAATAAAAAAATGGAGCACACAATATTTACTCATCTGAATGCTGAGTAATTTGTTCGCGTTGGGGTGCCATTGAAAAAATAGGATTGTTATAGATTTCCAGGACTATATCTGGAATCATTGCTGAATCCCATAAGAATGAGAAAAAGAAGACCCAGATTTCCAACATGGCGTTTGTGGATCTTCCTCAACCCAGTTATTGCTAAGCTCCCACCCTCTGCTGCAGAATGATAAAACGCACTAAACAAATCTCGCACTAAAGAACCGAGTGCTCCTGCCCATAACCTGTGCAGTCCTTTGATGTGTACACAGTGGGATGAAACCCAGGGTGACTCCATAGAGTGAAGTTTTACTTCTGTGTGTGTGTGTTGCATCATCGTATGCTGCAGTGGCTTCTGCTTCCACAAGGATATGAGGCGATCATCTGAAAAGCCTTGCTTCCTTGATAAAGTGATGCCCTGGTCTTCTCCTACCCAGCCCGCAATCCCTTGACATGCAGTGCTTACCTCCCTGCTTCTTATCATCTGCCTTTTTAACCTCCTCCGCCTTCTTGGGCTGATCTTTGGGATTCGGCTGCACGAGGGTGAGAGAGAGAGAGGGAGAGAGTTAAAAGTTAGTACGTGTGCATGTGCCACCATCTTGTCCCAAAGACCTGAGGTACCATGACCACCAAAAGCTCTGTGCACCATGGTTCTGCTGCCTAACTCGCCCAATGCCCCATCATCAACATTATCAAGCAAGCGCCTTAGATTTACAAGAACAAGGTTGCAACGGTGGTCTCAACAGGCTGCATTTCTGTTGCCATTAGCGGTTTAAGACCTAGAAGTGATGGTAGAAAGCAAACAAATAGGGTCCCCTCATTGCATAAAGGTGTCCAGAATACTGGACCCCAAAAGGAATTCAGAATCAACTTGAGACTGGGTGTTGGTTGCATACTTGTCTACACCAAGCAGGAAAGTCAAAGTTAGAAACTAAACCAAATTCTTAAAACGTCCAAGGTCAAAATCATAAGGATTCATTTATGATCTATTGTTTTTCATGTGCCCTTGTTCTCCATCAATATTAATAGCATCATCCATTGGCTCCAGCTGTGTAACAAGCTCATCCGGATTATAAGTCTAGAGTCACCCAATATACAGTGTTACTGCTACTTGCGCCATCCCATACACCCATTGTACCATCCTCTTCGTACCTAAATTACAATATTATTTAGTATATGGTGATGCATCTGATGCTGCATAGAGGGCTGCCACATTAGATAAACCTGAATAAAGCCTGAATGCCGTGAGGCCTTGCCACCCTGTTTTGATCCCTAAAACAGGCACAGAAGTGGTGCCACCCTCTGCAATTACAAAGTGTTGTAATGTAATTCAACGCACCCCAAGTAGGTACCTTTTAGACTGGACTTACCTTGGGAGAAGATTTCTTGTCTGACTTGTTACCTGCAATTGACAGAAAACAGATAATTGAGTTGGTCAGCCATCGAAGGAGATTTATGAGGTCACAAATAACCTTTACTTTCATGATTTGGGCCTTTTATATAGTCTGGAAAATCATGCCCACCAATGTTTCACATGCCATGTGTCGGTTTCATACTCCATGCACATGACGTCTGGGGAGGCCTTCATAGTTGCTTCTCCAATAGGACCTCTTCTCTTCGGCACCAAAATCCATAAGGGACTCTATCTATATCTCTCCTGGATGGTTCACATTTTGGCTACATGTTTTGCCTAAACTATTTGGGGTAGGAATTTTGTAAGCCTATCGGTCATAAGCGCCATGTGGTGCCATACAGCCGAGTTTGGTATTGTGTGGAAGGGAGCGCCTAAACACATCTGTGAAGAAAACACTTCTAGGGTCTAAGTCAAGCCCTTGCTACAGATGCTCAAACAGAGAGAAAAACACTCCTTATATCTGTCCTTTCTTCGCTGGTTTTCTAGGAGTTGCCAAGTCCTGACTTCGAAGTGTCTTTGATATGCCTGGTGCTCTCACTTATGCTCTCCTGGCCAGACATGCAAAGATCAGAAAAATTTACATTAGGTGAAACATAAAAAAGGAGAAGTACATTTAGGTAAAAATAATAGGAAACAAAACTAAAAATGCAGAAAACAATTTGAAAAGAGTTTATTATTCTATCTAGGATACAAAAAACAATAGCATGATTACTACAAGTTAATGGAAAAGCCAGCTTTGGCTGGGGGTAAAATGTTCCGCTTACTTTGTACAATAGTCAGTCCTTAACATCTAGCTAATTACGTGTTTTCATTCTTATTCTGCCATAACACTGCTTCTGAACCAAGGACCAGACGAAATGAGGAGGAGAATGTAACTGTCTGAAATGTTACCACAATTTTAATTTAGCATTTCTTCTGGATGATATGCCCTCTAAAACATGTTTAATATTTTTTTTTTAATGTAATATTAAATTCTGAATAGTACCTTTGCTTGGCAGCACTGGAGGCTCCACACCTTTTTCTTAGATTAAAATAGTTTTTTGGGGTGCAGGTAAGGAGAGAATAATAGTTAGAGATTTTAGCTTTATGGTTTTTTTTTGTGTCTGTTGGTGGTTTTAAGGGGGCATTGCCCCAATTTTCTTTTTGAAAATGAATGATTGTTTTGCTATTATAAAGGTGCTTTATGATTAGGGGATCTGAGTTGCTGCTTGGTGGGGGCAGCATGTGCAGGGACAAGGTGGAAAGGATTGCCTCCTGCCATCCTTTTAAAAGTATTGGAGTTTTTTGCTACTGTACTTTGTGTATCTCGGCAAAAACGTCTCACCAAAGAGTTAGATTTGTTTGTTACTTCATTTTCTTTTACTGGTGGACCGAAAGTTCCTGACATGGTGCCCACGTGGCAGCCTGCTCCTGGTTTTATCATTCTGGCAGACCTGGTATGCTTTCTTGTGTAGGAGACCCATGTCAAGAGTCTCTACATCATTTTAGCATTGCTTACCAACAGTGCTGGAATCTGTTGAGTGGCAGAGGTATACTGAAAGTGACACTCCTTTTAACTTTGGTGACTGCTGCGCCCATGACCAGCCCATAAACCTACTAAAGTAATTGTAATAGTGAGGTTTAGGCCTTTTTACTTGCACCACAATGGGAAGCTCTTCATTGTAAATCACTGCAGAAGGTCAAGAATGGATCCCCTGATTGCAGGTAGTGTGCCCAAGAGTGCTTGGGTCCAACAGGAGTGCCCCTCACCCCCGGATTAATGCAGCCTCAAAGTTCAAGGGTGCTCCTCCTTCGTGCATGCTGCCCCCTTGCACCTCTTCTCTGATTCTGGTCTCCTTGTAGAAATCATTGTAAAGGCGAGCGCAGCAGGAAGGTCCCTTTGGTGCCCACCTCATCGGGACCATGTCAGTTCTTGGAGGTTAGTCTGTAGCCAACAAGAGCAACACCTGAACAATGGGGATCTCCAAGGGTAGGACCACAAGACTGCACACTTCACACAATGAGGTGGGCTCGCTGCTCATCGCCTACAGCCTGTGTCTTACTCGGCTGAGAGAAGATCCCAGCAAAAGGAGCTGCTTTGGCCATAGGTTGTTCTGGATTCCATGAGCCTCTCTCTGTGGCTGGTTGCTGTGGTGCCCCCGAAAGGAAAAGCCACTTTGTGATAATTGACACCCATCGTCCATAAAGGTTTGGTGCTAACTTTTTTGTCAGAGTGCAACTCTGAAGGACCTGATATACGCTGACCTGTCTGTCTTATTCAGTGTTCACCTTTTACCTGAAGTTCTGCGCGTGTAGAGGAAAGCTGGGACCAGAGGCAGAATTATTGGACTGGAATAAAACTCTGCTGCTGTTAACTAAAGGAAGAGAAAGGAGACAAAGCGTCCTGTGTGGAGAGAACCTGTCTCGAATTAGGACAGGCCCTTATGTGCTAATCTGGATCATAGTAGCGAGAAACTTGGGAACTATGTCTGCTGAGACCGTGTGCCAGATAAACTGCCCAACCCACCAGATTGTGCCACCAAAGAGCTTGAGGTTTGTGTTCTCTGCTGCTGCTACACCAGCAGCTCTCCAGTGCAAGACCGTTGTGGCTAAACTCTCCACTGCATCTGTGCCTTTCTCAATGTAAAAGAAAAGCATGAGGCCTCTGTCCCTTTGCTGGACACTCAATCTGTAATTTCTCTGATCCAGGGAAAGAAGAGCAAGCGGCCTGTGTGCCTGTGCCCACTGCTACATCTTCGACTTCTCAGGCTCGGCTGAAGAAGAGTAGAAACCCTTGTACCTGCCACTACATCTGCAAATTTGGCAACACCACGCAAGAAGCCTGTGTGGCCTCTGTGTTTGTGCCACCGCTGTATCTGTGATTTTCCAGTAAGCAGCTGAGATGGCATGCAAGGCCTGTGTGCTTTGTCTGCCACCTTCCTCTGTGGTTCCCTAAACTGTGGCAATGAAGCAAAAAAGCACTAGTCTTGTGTGCCCTAAGACCACTACCTCACAAATGTTTCTGGTGTGGCGCTGACTATGACTGCCCAACTGTCTACATAAGCAAGGCTGACTACAACCTTATTGTCACATTTCTGAATGCCTTAGAGGAGAAGTGGGTGGGCTCTGTGTGTCCCCATCTAGCTGCCAACCGCTGTTTTCTTTCAAATGGCAGCCCATATCACAGGATACCTGAGCTTTGCTCATACAGAGCCTGGAGCACCATGTGTTTGAGTTCTGTGATGAAAGTATGTCTGCTCATCGCAAACCAAGTACGTTATTTAACAGTGTGTGTCTGATTAGCAAAGCCCTTTACTGTGGTTGGCTGTATCCTTTCAAAGTAAGACTTGAATCCACCTGAAGACCCTCCTAAAGCTAGATTGTCACAACTATATCTCACGCCCTCGCCTTGCACTGCTTCTACCCCCGCATATTACAACACTCATGGCATGTTCAATGACTGCATTGATAACCTCCTTAATGACATCTGAAATTACATCATTGATAACACTGCATGGCAAGGGCACGAGTTCTAGTTACTTTAAATAATTATAATTGGTTGATTTCTGTGGTTTTGTTATTTTAAAACATTGTTTTAACTGACATTTTCACCTAACTATAATGTCCCTTTTACCTTTGGTTTTTGTGTGTGTGTGTGTGTGTGTGTCTGTCTGTCTGTCTGTCTGTCTGTCAAGGCAGTGAAGGGGCTACTGGTGTCCTAAACATTACTGCATGCCTCTCCAAGGGCCTCTCCTAAAAATCACTGCATGCCTCTACAAAGGCCAGAGGAAATATGACCACTTCACGCCCACCAGGATGGAACTCCAAGCACTCCCCTCGCCGGTCTGCACCATTCTCAAAACCAGTAATATCATCTACAAAGCAGTCACTCAGCCTATCTGGCTGGAAAGCTCACCATCTCCAGTGGCTTTTTGACACTACTGCAACCAGGACACCATCAGACTGCAGACAGATAAGTTTAAAAATGAGAAAACAAGGCAACAGACCTTCTCCATCTCTGCGCTCAGGATATGGAATGACATTTCCTTATCCAACAGGACCACCAGAAACTTGCTCCATTTTAGGGGAGAGCTGAAGACTCACTCCTTTAAAGAGCGCTCATCGCTAAACAATAATAGCCCACCTCCCCTCTCACAACCTCATCACCAGGGCCGGACTGGCCGTAGCGGGCACCGGGCATTTCCCCGGTGGGCCGCCAGGGCAGGGGGCTGTTTTTGGGCCACTGGGGGCCGTTTTTGTTACAGTGCCGTTTTTGCAGCATAGCTGCAATTTCGGCCCCTGTAACAAAATCGGCCGAAACCGGCCCTGGCAAACAGCTCGGCCGCACCCCTAACCCTCTGGGGGGCCGGCCGAGCACTTTGCCAGGGCAGGTTTTGGTTCACAGTCCGGCCCTGCTCATCACTCGTTGACTGTATCTTTGCCTTTGACCTTGTACAGTGCTGTCCTGCCTTTTGGCGAGATTCACGGTTTATAAATATCACATACAAACCCGGCATGATATCAATGTGTTGGAAATAAAAATGACAACTTCTTTGACTATCAAATCCCATTGTCTTTGCTTCACTTATGTTACTCCGTTAAAAAGATCTGTTTTAACTCTGTACCGCTGGTTAGGGTAGTGGTAATAAGTACCTTCTAAAACATTCCTCAAATACCAAGTTTCTCACTTGTCTTTTTCCCTTTCACCAGACATACCTGAACTCAAAAGTAAATAGCTGCAGGTCAAATTCCAAAAGAATTAAAAACATCAACTTATAGGGTTAACATGCAATGGATTTTCAGAGTTTCAAAGTTGAAATCCAAAATCTTGTGACTCTATGCCAAAAATCATACATGCCAACATTTTAGAAGCGGTCAGTGGGAGATTTAAAAAAATAATTGGGAGAATGTATGTTCCCCATTGACTTCTATTGAAGCAGAAGCAATATCGGTCGGGAGAGAGCCGAAATAAAGCCATTTCAAAAATCGGGAGTCTAAGCAAAATGGAAGTTTGGCCTTCGACTTTGAAACTATGTTTGAAAACCCCTTGCATTTTAAACGCTTTAAATACATTGTTTTTTTTAATACTTTTGGAATTTGGCCTGCAACGATTGTCTTTTTATCGCCGATACAAGTGGTCAAAGGAGAAAAGTCAAGCGAGAAACTTGGCATTTGAAGACTAAATGACAACTTGTTGTGAGTGCTTCCTTCATAAAAAAATTCTGCATGATTTAGTTTGCATTTGGACATGTTTTCATTATTCACACTAGTGGAAGAAACGCAACCCTCGTAAGACAATCCCCTCCCCTCATGGCCAAGCTAGCTTCTTCCTAATGGTGACTCTCATGAGACGCCCACGTGTGACGTCACCGGAAGCGAACCTGGCGAACGCTGAAGTGTTTTGGCCCTCACAGGACGCCCTCCGTGACGCACGTGTGTCAGTAACATGGCCGCCCTGTGCAGCTCTTTACCCCGTCCCACGGCGGCCGCCTACCTTTCGCTCCTGGCATCTTGGCTCTCTCGGAGGGCGTCAGAGGTGGAGGGAAGCGGCTGCACGGCTGTGGGAGGCGGCGAACCGAGGCGCATTTATGTGCCCGGCCTTGAACATACCACTCCGAGCAGGGGCTGTTCTGGAACCCCCTCCCTGAAAGCAGGGCCTGCTCGGCAATGGAGAGGGCACCGTCAGCGCTTGCTGAGGCCCGGGGGCATGTGCTGACCACCGGCCAAACGGCGCCGCTGATGCCGCTCTCCAAACAATTCATCTGCCAACTCAGAGAGCTTGCGGCTCTGCTAAGAAAAGTCTTTCAGCACAATCAACACAGCACTGTTTTATTTATGAGTGTTGTGTTTATTGAATTGGGTGACAGTAGAACCTGTTATTTACAACTCTTAGGAGTGACAATAGTGAGGTACGAAGTGCTATATAAAAAATACAATCTCATTAAGGCTGCAAAAAAGGCCTAATACAGACATCCTTGCAATAAATATTACATGCGTCTTCAAATTATATATCAATATATATATATAGTGGCGGTCGTCACTGGTTATTTACAGTTACGTCTGCATTTCCATAAGAAATGCCTTATTGTTTTGCAAATAACTTTGGCGCTGTTTGAAGAATCCCCACAAAACTTTCCAAAAAGTTTCTCTTTTTTGGCTAGTTTGTGCATAAAAATTTCGGGTGATCCGTCGTGCGGGGGCCAAGAATAAGTAGCTTTTGAGATACTGAGTCTAAAAAATATTTCTGTATCTGGATGGTTGGATTCAAGGAATCTCTCAAACCCAATTTAAAAAAATAAAGCATTCTGATTAGCCCAGGGGCCTTTTTTTTCTCTTGGGCCAATTGGCTCCCATGGGAGACACGCTCCCACAGGAGCGAGCGCTCTTGAGGTGCCATTACAAGACTCGGGGACTTAGTCCCATGTCCTGAGCTTTATTTACAAAAAAAATCTGAGGGCAGGGGGGATACTCTGTCACCTTAGGGCTTGTTGGAGGGCAGGGTCTGAGACCACCCTCCCACTGCCACATTTAAAAAAAAAAAGATAAACTCAGTGTTTTAATTCTATTTTAATCCGACTGCTAAGGTGGGCCAGTTCCTGTGGATTTTCTCATTTTCATTTCGGGATGGGGACATGAGTGGGGCCACCCTCACCGAGTCTTTCAGGGCCCTGGGTACCCCATCGCCTGGAGCCCAATGAAATTATAAAGGAAGGTAGGCATGCACCCCTCCTCCATGGCCCTCCTTCCATGGGGCCACATAATTACAACAAGCATTTGCAATGCAATAGTTCTCACATTCACACGAGTTTGAGCTATTGGCATTGTAAATGACAATGCCTTTTATTTATGGTTTGGGTTTTAAAACATAAATAAAAGGCATTGTCATTACAATACTAATAGCTCAGAATCTCACAAATGCGAGACCTATTACATTGCTATAAAGGGCATTCTCAACCGCTTGTTAGATTGTAAATATCAGAGGAAGAGACCGGCCTGCGATGTCTTCAAAGTAGTGATAAATAGTGCAGTGAAGATGTGTAAGTGTTGTAAATTACACAGAAACAAAGTGTGAAGTGAGAGTTACATATGATCCGTGCTATAAACACTAACAAAGCGCTCCAACACCTTTCGCTCTGTGATTACACTGTCGCGGCTCAGGAGGAAGAGTGGGGTGCTATTTCCTGCCCTCTATGTGATTTGAGTGTGCAGTGTGGCATTGCGTAATGTCATTGCTATCTTTGGCCTAATAAACACTCCAGCTGTAGTAGGGCCCTTGGCTTCACCTCCTGGTGCAGGGCGGGCTGTGCTTTATAGCAGGCATGGAGGGAGGGTGGGATGGTCTCGGCTGCAGCTCCGGCCTCGTACAGTGCCCACGCTATTACTAGTGAGCGAGAGGCGCTGAGGTGGTGGTATTGGTGGTGGTGGTGGTATTGGTGGCGGTGGTATTGGTGGTGGTGGTACTGGTATTGGTGGTGGCAGTATTGGTCTTGGTGGTGGTGGTACTGGTATTGGTGGTGGTGGTATTGGTTGTGGTATTGGTACTGATGGTGATATTGGTGGTATTAGTGACGGTATAGGTGGTTGTGGTATTGGATTGGTATCGGTAGTGGTACTGGTGGTGGTGGTATTGGTGGTATTAGTGGTGGTGGTGGTATTGGAGGTGGTGGTTTTGGTATTGGCGGTGGTGGTTTTGGTATTGGCGGTGGTGGTATTGGTGGTGGTGGTATCGAGGTGGTGGTATTGGTATTGGCGGTGGTATTGGTGGGTGTGGTATTGGTGGTGGTGGTATTCGTGGTGGAGGTATTGGTGGTGGTGGTAGTGGTATTGGTGGTGTTGGTGGTGGTATTGGTAGTGGTGGTGGTATTGGTGGAGGTGGTTGGGTGGTGGTGGTATTGGTGGTGGTGTTGTTAATAAAATAGGCTTTTGAAAACAACCCGTCAGGTGGCTTTAGTACAGATGACGTAACACAGATGTGCTGTTGTTAGCTTCAGCCCAGTAGCACACGATTATGTGCTACCTGGAATTCACATGACTTAATTCGCTAATCATTTCTAAATCCATTTTACTTGGGGGGTTGAAACAGACACGAGATAATGCCGGGTTAAAGTGTTTAAAAGCGGGTGCCTGTGTTACGGGGGCGGCCGTGCTGCCTAAAAAAACACAAGTGGTTTCAGCTGAAGCAGCGCATGTCTGGCCTGCAGTAAGAGAAACTCAATAAAGTAAATAGTGCTTACAGACCAAATAACAGGGCCCGTGTAACAACCAAAGTAAAGGGGCCAGTAGCCATGGGAGGGTACAAATGAAGACAAGGCCGTACTAAGGAGGGACTAACAAGCCTATTAACGAATCCGAAGGCAGCATTTACGAAAGACAATGACACAAGCCAATGAAAAATATGGGAGGAGAGTGGGCGCGGCTTCTCTCCCATACTCTACTACAGCAGTCTCGCAGAGTGAGTAGTGGATGTGCGCTGCCGCTAGGCTCGGCCTAAAAAGGGGAAAGGGGCCAAGCGCCCCCCTACCTGTGGTTGTACCCACCCCAGATCCCCAAGGCAAGATATAACACAGTATCTCAGACAGCTTACCCCCGGACACTGTGGTTCCCTTCCCAGGAGAATGCGTTACCCTGCCCACACTCTCCCAGACAGGGAACTGCACTTTGCTCCTGCCCGGTGGGAGCAGTAAACAATGCTACTCCCACAGGGTGGGAGCAAAGGAAAGATGCCAGCCCAGTATGGTGTGGCTGGGGAGCCGGTTAGGGTTGGTGGGCCCTGGGACTCCCCCTGCGGTCCCCAACGTAGTCGTTTGTGGGTGAGCAAGGTGAGCCCCCACTAGAGTCCCTGGGGGCTGTAAAGGCCCTTGGAGGGGTTATTGCACACCCCTACCCTTATTTTAATAAAAGAGGTCCTGGGGTCATTTATTATTCACTGTTCCTTTGAAAGAGCCCCTTGTAAGTACCTGCAAGGGCTTTACTGTTTTATATTTTTTTTAATTGGTTGTGCCCTAGAAGAGGAAGGGGCACCACCAAGCTTTTAAAAATATATTATTGGGGGCTGCAGATAGTAAAGCAGGCCCCCAGCACCATTAAAATAAAAAAGCAGTAAGCCTCCTGGGACATTGAATCCATGACCCCAGGAGAGCTTACCATTATTTTTTTAAGGCACTCTTGCTGGAGCTCTGTGCTTTTCAGCTGGAGTGCAAGGTCCTGTCGTGGTTATTTTTATGATTTAATTTTCTGGGCAGAAAGATGTTAAAAGAAAGACTGATGTTTTTTTCTTCTTTTCTTTTTAAAACAATGTCTCAACTTATTCATTTTTACATTTTTCACCCAGAAAATGTAATAATAAAATTGATGCAAAAAATAGCCACAGGAATTAATTTTATTAAAACTTTATTAAATATTTATATAATAATCAATATTAATAAACATTGCATTGTGTGAATTACTAAAATATACATTTGATTAAACCTATTGGTGATTTATGGCGAAAGGTGATAGGTCTGCTTTATATATATATTGATATGCTCACCACTTGATAAAGCCAATAGGCCCACTTTTTAGGTCTCGGCTGGCGTTAGCAGCGCGCATGCGCTGCATCGCCATGCGAGGCTTTTTGGAATCGATACGGTTTGCGAAGTTCACTTTCGATTCCGTCCGTAATTTTCATTGGTGTGCGTCATTTGACGTCACCAATTATGCTAAACGGGGTGTACTGATTGTTCAGGAGGCTTTTTAGTCTCTCCTGGTTACCACCCTGTCCGCGTTTGGCCCCGCCCACTGGGATTGGATCTTTTACGGGCGGATTTACACTCTTTCCTTTAAAGGACAGTAAGCACTTTTTTTTTCATTTGCAGCGCCGTCCACACGCTTGTTCTCTCTGTCTGTCTCTTGCTTTCTCTTTTTATTTCGTCTAGTCCATCTTGCCTCCATTCTCTCTCCCTTTCCGCAGTGTGTAATTTAATTTTGCTGTCTCCATTCCCATTCTTATTTACTGCATAGTGGATAGCCGCATAAAACATGTCGACGGGTGACACATGCGTTGTGTGCACCTATTGGAGCGATCTGCATATTGTGAATACATCATTAAAGAAAACTAATGTTTGCGTCCCTCGGTGCGGGCCCCTCACAATGTCTCCTCTCTGAAGAAACGCGCAGAGAGCTCCGTGTGGTGACTTTCCCGAGAAAGTTGCAAAGGGTGCACCCCAAGAGAGATTGTATTGTATTGTAATTGCATTTGTATAGCGCTTACTACCCCTGACGAGGCGTTGAAGCGCTTTTCGGCAGTAGCACGCTACTCCGGGACCCATAGAGGATTAGTGTTGAATTAGTATAGTGAAACATGCAAGTAAATTTTAAGTGGTGGATATGTTAGTCAGTTATTTGGATTCAGAAGGATAGCGGAGGGATAGAAGAGGGAAAAAAGGTTTGCATATATATAGCGCTTCTAACCCCTGATGGGGTGTTGAATTGCTTTTTTTTTTTTTGGGCGAGTAGCACGCTACTCCGGAAACCCATAAAGGATTAGTGGTGAATTAGTATGGTGAAATATGAAAGTAATTTGAGTGGTGGATATTAGTCAGTTATTTGGAGTGAGAAGGATAGTGGAGGGATAGAAGGGAAAGAAAGGTTTGCATTCATATAGCGCCTGTTACCCCTGGTGGGTGTTGAAGCGCTTTGTTGGCGAGTAGCACGCTACTCTGGAACCCATAAAGGATTAGTGGTGAATTAGTATAGTGGAATATGGAATTAGTGAAGTGAACATGCTAGTCTGTTATTTTGATTGAAAAGGATAGTTGTGGGATAGAAGAGTGAAGGATTTCTTTTTGTAGGTCATAGCAGTAGGAGGAGGCTTTTTGATGAGTAAAAAGGGTTTTTGGAGGGGAAGAGTCAGAGGGAAGAGTTTAGAAAGGTTTGTCTTGGGCATTGGTACAGTAAAGGAGGTGTCAGAAGATACAAGGAGGGGTAGAGTAGGAGAGAGTCAAGAAAGGGTTATTTTGGGGAACATAGTAGTGGTATGGCGTTTGCGATAAATGAGAGAGTGGGTGTAGAGGATATAGTGATAGATGTATAGGGTGAGATAGGGTAGTGAATTGGAAAAAGTAGTAGAAAGAAGTTTGAGATGAGTCAAAAAGTTGGGCTAGAAGATATATTGAGGGAAGTATAGGCTGAGAAATAGGGTAGTGCATTGGAAATGCTAAATTAGAAGAAAGTGATAAATATATAGATCCATAAGTACATTGAGAGTATATAGATGCATAAAGGAGGTAAGTATATGCAGATTAAAAATATTGATAGAGGTAGCGGATGTGAAATAGGGTAGTGCATTAGATATGCTTTTTCAGGAGAAAAGTAATAGACACATTAATTAATGGGAAGATGGGCAGCATTCCTGGCCCTGGCCCGTCTCGAACAGGCTCAAACAGGCACTCACCCTTGTCCTCTCTGCCCTTAAACAGGCTCAAACAGGCACTCACCCTTGTCCTCTCTGCCCTTAAACAGGCTCAAACAGGCACTCACCCTTGTCCTCTCTGCCCTTAGCCTCGACGCCCGGGCTGAGACGCCCTAACCCTGGCCTTTGATACCCCTAGTAATCAGGTGACCCCGTCAGCCAATGGGAACCCTAGCCCTAATACTATCCAATCACAACACTAACCCTAAAAGCTAGAACCAATAGGAGATCAGGACCTTACAGCCAATCTTAGCCCTACTCCAAGCATCCAATCAGTTCAAAAAACCCTGATCTCTATGTCCAATAGAGGCCCTAGCCCTACCAGTAGTCCCAACCCTAGTCCAAGCAACCAATGGGACGGGAAGCCCTAGTCACTACTTCCAATAGAAAGCCTAACCCTACTCTTAGTCCCACACCTAGTCCAGCAACCAATAACACCAGAAGCCCTAATCGCTACTTCCAATTAAAGGCCTAACCCTAGTCCTAGTTCCACCTTAGTCCCAACAACCAATAAAACAGGAAGCCCTAGTCCCTGCTTCCAATAGAAATCATAACCCTAGCCCTAGTCCCAACCCTACATTGATTGAATCACAGATCCAGAAACCAATCAGAACCCTCAAATACCCAACCAATGAGGACACTAACTCAAACCAATAGAAACATCAGATACAACCACCAATCAGTGTATACATGTAGCAGCCACTAGCAGACTATATAAGGTCCCAGCAACCTCAGACAAGGTTTGCTGCCCAGGGAGTTGGAAGCTGCTTCTCCTGTCCAGAATCTCCTAGGAGACAGACAGGCTCAATCCACACTTTGGATTTCTGCAGGTAAAGGCCTCACAAACTTGAAATCTAACAATACTGTTTGAATACAACTTTACTCCCTCTCCTGGCCAAAAAACGAAGTGCACAGTCCCTATTAAACACAGTTTAAACAGCTCACAGAAGCACCCTCTGATGTAGAAAATCCCTGTTGCTGGAGGGGGAGGCAGGGGGGGGGGCTGGTTTCACTGGCTTGATAACACAAAATGGTGGCTGGGGGTGTACTGTTTAACATACAGGTCTTAGCACAGAGCAAAGGAGAAATTTGGAGGGAAAACTGAATAGTCACCAGGAATGAGAGCGACAAACTACAGAGTTTGGACTGCAAATCCCACAATTCAACACGTTAAATGGAGGCAATCATGGGCAGGAAAACCACAAGTTTAACACACAAAACAGGTGAAAAAATATACAATCACAGGCAGGTTAAAACTACATTTTTAAACTGTAACAACCACAGGCAAAGACAGTAATCACAGAAAGGGAAAATCGTTTTTTTAAAAACTTTTTGGAGGAGGGAAGAGACAGCACTAGTCTGCCTCCTTACCACTTGCTGGACTCTGCTCACTGCAATCTGGGGCACAGGTAGGCTGCAACTCACAAGATGGAGGAGAATGATTTGGGGTGCACCCAGCAAAGCCTTAAGGGACCTGGGCAGGTGTGAGGGGAGGGCTCAGAGTTGCCTGGGAGCTGAATAGCCAATCCCCAGTCCTAGGCCTGCTGGCCTGGGGGTGGGGGTGGGGGGCTGCTTCTCCTGTCCAGAATCTCCTAGGGGACAGACAGGCTCAATCCACACTTTGGATTTCTGCAGGTAAAGGCCTCACAAACTTGAAATCTAACAATACTGTTTGAATAAAACTTTACTCCCTCTCCTGGCCAAAAAACGAAGTGCACAGTCCCTATTAAACACAGTTTAAACAGCTCACAGAAGCACCCTCTGATGTAGAAAATCCCTGTTGCTAGAGGGGGAGGCAGGGGGGCTGGTTTCACTGGCTTGATAACACAAAATGGTGGCTGGGGGTGCACTGTTTAACATACAGGTCTTAGCACAGAGCAAAGGAGAAATTTGGAGGGAAAACTGAATAGTCACCAGGAATGAGAGCGACAAACTACAGAGTTTGGACTGCAAATCCCACAATTCAACACGTTAAATGGAAGCAATCATGGGCAGGAAAACCACAAGTTTAACACACAAAACAGGTGATAAAATATACAATCACAGGCAGGTTAAAACTACATTTTTAAACTGTAACAACCACAGGCAAAGACAGTAATCACAGAAAGGGAAAATCGTTTTTTTAAAAACTTTTTGGAGGAGGAAGAGACAGCACTAGTCTGCCTCCTTCTTATTGTGTATACAGTGCAATAAGCTTTATACGATACACCCCAGGCGAGCCACGCCTTTTGTTTAACTCAGAATCTGTAGAGTGTGTGTGTGTGGGGGGGGGCTCAAAAATACGTCTCTTGTAAATTTTGCATTTCCACACACACAGTTTACCCGCCAGGAGAGGCGTGCATATGATGCGGCCAAGGAGAGCTGTACTTCCATCACACACACCCGCGTGTCATGTACCCTCGCGGCACACGTGTATATATTACATGTGAGATGTGCGCCTCTGGTAGAGAGCAGCAGGTTGTGTGCCCCCGGGCGATTTCTGTTTTTGTGCATAATCTACGGATGTGTATTTGCGTGCCACAGGGGAGGCAGGTATGTATTTCTCGCCCCACCTCCCCCGGAGCGAGATGCACCCCCTGCTGAAGCTGCCAGTTTGCAAGGCTGGGCCGGGGTACAGCTTGCCCTGACACAAGATGGCTTCTGGAGTGGGACTGGCATGTGGGACTCATTCACAATAAGAGGCTGCCAGTGCCCGCTGATCTCAGAGAGCAGGAATGAGACGGAGCGTCAGGGAAGGGGCGGCCTCCGAGGGCTGCGTTAGGGACGCCACTGCACAGCGCTACACTGGAGTCCAGGCGGCGCAGCGCTACACTGGAGTCCAGGCGGCGCAGCGCTACACTGGAGTCCAGGCGGCGCAGCGCTACACTGGAGTCTAGGCGGCTCAGCGCTACCTGGGGCCCAGAGCGCCTATGTGTGTCTTGCACTAGAGGGGGCTGGATTTAATTCGGGGCACCGAGCTGCCGGGGCTCGGAACACTGGCTTTGAGCACATGGAATTGCACTGCATTTCGGGGAAAGTTGGTGGGTTTGGGTTGTATTCTGGGGGGGGGGGGCGTGGGGGGGGGCGTAGAACACCTGGGATTGTGGGGTTCTTTACTCCAGCCTGTGGTGTAATAACTGCAGAGATCCCGGAGCACCGTATAATGCTTGCACAAAAAAAGTGCACTGCACTTTAGTGAGTACACAGCACCCCCAGTGCATTCGTAGATTTAGAGCTTTCCATGCACTGCATTGGGGTAAATGGTGGGGTGGGGGCTATTAAGGCTCATGGGGAGCTGAGCATGATCCCTAATGCTGGGTGTGTCTCTCACTAGTAGGGACCTGACACTGGACGTGCCCTCACTATGAGATAGATTTGATCCTCTATAATTATATTTATATAGCGCTTACTTTCCTGACGAGTCGTTGATGCGCTTTAATGTGGCACGGGATGTTATCTTTACAGTAGACCGCCGAGGATGTGACCCATGACCTGGGTCTCGCTCGGACTAAGAGAGACGGCGTGACCTGACACCTGACACTGGTCTCACTGACATCCTGTGAGATGCACTTTGTTTCCAAGAGACTGTTCGTGTATCTCTCTGGACGAGCCTTGCTTTGAGACAGCCAGCGAGTCTGTGTGGCCGCTCACCGGGGGGAGGTCAGGTAGGGGCACTTAGCTATGTCTCAAAGTCGAAACTGCAGTCAGTGTCCTGCTCTGCACGCACGGCTGCACCTGGACCCCTTGGGAAAGCTGTGTTTGGCCTGCTGTGCCGCCCCCGTGCAGAGGTGTGCGGGGCTATGAGGGGGGACATCATCGAGCAGCTGTTCTTTCAGCGCCGGGGCATCCGTGGTGGGCTACGGGGCAGGGGTTCTTTCAGTGCGGTGTGAGCAGAACCCAGTTGTACCTACGGCCTTTAGGATGCACAGTTGCTGCCCGGCTGCTTGTGACGCCTTCCACACGAGGACCGGCCTTACTCAGCTGCGCGAGCCTTTCACACTGCGGTGGCGAACTTCTGAGGCTGAAAAAACAAAATAGTTGTTAATGTGTTGTTTTAATACTACTTATTTTTTAAACGCCGCGAGGGGGATTGCAAAGTGGTTTGAGGTCGTCTGTCTTCATAGGGGGAACAAGAACCCTGGGCGTGTTTTGGCTTTCTTGGACCTCACCAATGAAGACAGCTTGAGTTCTCATAGCACAGCGAGCTACAGTGCCCACTTCCTGGCACATGGCCCAGGCTGGCTCACTGAGAGGGAGAGAATGCTCGAATTATATTGAATCACTGGTAGCTTCAGCGTAGCATTTCACTCCATCATACTTTTGCTCATCTGTCCCATTGTAGAACAGGAGCAGCCATTCTTAAAGCAGCCATTCCCCCTGTAGGGTGACCAACTGGCATGGGTGCAGATTCAGGACGGTGAGTGTAAAATTCAGGACAAAGAATCAAAATTCAGGACAAAAAATCAGGACGAGGTCAAAATTCAGGACAAAGGTTGGCATTAAAAATGCAATAGGTCTCGCCTTTGATTAAGTTAAAGCCATTTGCTTTGCTATACAATACCATTAGCAAAGCAAATGTCTTTAACTTAATCAAAGGCGAGACCTATTGCATTTTCAATGCTTGTTATATTTTGGTGTTGTTACTCTTGGACAGAGTCACTAAGTCTGCTTAAGTGCAGGGGGTTGGACGCAGGTCAGGACCTGCGGCCAACCCCTCGCATCACACAGCCTTTGACCGTGTGTGGCAGGGAGTATGTTAATAAAATATTACTTGACTTTAAAAATATCCTAGAAATTCACAGAAAAAAACAAATGGCGTTAAGTTAGGTGGAAATCTCAGTGACAACCTAACATTTTAAATTTTAAAAAACCACTGAAATTCACCAGTTATAGGTATCTCTAGTAACTATAACTTGTGCCCTTGCCATGCACAACTAATTACCCCACATATTACATCACTCATGACATGCTGTATAACATCATTAATAACATCACTGCAACATTTGAAATTACCTCAGTGATGAGAAGTCTGTGCATGGGGGGGTGCGAGTTATAGTTAACTTGGGGCTCGAGTTAGAGTTACTATAGGGCACAAGTTACAGTTGCAGAGAAAAGTATAACAAGGAGTCCATGCAGGTTGATGTTCAAGAAATTATCTATATGCTCTAGGTCCGCTCCAGTTTATATAGAAATATTTGGGCAGTTGGCACGGCTCAAATGCCTAATTTTTACAAATCCTTTATAATCCAAAGGGGTCAGCCAATCAGGCTGGAATCAAGTTACCCTCCTGTGGGGTTTGGGATAGCTTGTGGGCACGGGATCAAGGTGAACCTTCCAGGGGATTCTCTGATAGGAAGCTATGCTGGTCACGTACAGACGGCCATGGACAAAGGAAGAGCAGGAAGAAAGAGCAGGGATGGTATTGTCCTCTGTGCTCAGCACTCATCCTATTTCTTTGGAACAGCATTCATACATACTATATGAGGATGATTGCCTACTGTTTCAAATAAAAATAGCCATGATTTCTTCATGTTTTGAGTCCTGGAGAAGCCTGGAGATAGTACTTGAGTAAGAAATTGTGTAAAATCCCCCAATTCTTTTTAATAGGGCAATTCGGACGCCGTTTGCTTTAATAGTCATTTGTGAGTTATTTATATGGTTTTGAAGTGATTTATTCTTTTTTTTTAACCATATTTTATTGGCTTTTAGGCAACATCAGTACATTACATTTGAGTATTCTCAGTTCCGTATTTAGCACTTATTGTACATGGTATTCTGCGTTCATTCTCTGGCGTATTTTCTTCAACATCCCCTCTTTAAACCAAACTATCCCCCCTCCCCCTTGAGTTGCGCTTATGTAAACGTGTTAGTGTGTCTACGTGCTGTGGGGTTCTCGTGCATCGATCTCTCAATGTCCGTGCGTTGTAGCGCTGTACCGTCAGACTTCTTTAGGCAGTATGTCCCTCATGCCCATTCTCCCGCTCTGGCTCTGCCAACCTCGGGGGTGCGTGCCCCACTATTGTTGTCCTGACCTCTCGCTCCCAACTCGCACACTAGGCTTTCCCATGCCCTAGCCCTCTCCATTTTGCCTATTCCCCAGCTGGCCTCTCTGAGCAATAACCTGCCTTCTGCTCCTGCCCACTTCTCAAGCTCTTTTTTCCAGGTGGCAAACCGTGGCCCTCCCGATGCTTTCCAATTCCTGGCTATCTCTCTCTTGGCTAGGACATAGGCGAGATCCTGGAACTTTCCTGTTACTTTATTTTTGGCCGTGTGGGGGAACCACCCTAAAAGGAAGTGCTCAGGGGTCTGCGGAAGCTCTTTGTAAATAAAGTCACCTACCACCTGTCTTACCGCTTCCCAAAAGGATTGCAATGTGGGACAGCTCTAAAACATGTGAAGCATGTGCGCCTCCCTCTCCCCGCATCTCGGGCACACTGCCATTTCTGCCCCAAAATATCTCCTAATTCGAGCCAGCGTTAGATACGCTCTATGCAGCACATAATAGTTAATCAATTTAAATCTCGCATTTCTAGACACTTTCAGGGTTCGCTCTAGGATTTTGTCCCAATCTCCCTCCGGTATCTGTTTACCCAGGTCCTCTAACGCTCTAACGGCTTTTGCGTATCCCCCCGCATTGCCTTGTACAGACAGGACACCGTCTTAATTCTCCCTGCTGATAGCGCGACATATCTACACCCCGCCAGCGCTCGAGGTTCCGCACCTCCAATGTTCCAGTGCTTTCTAATCCTTCGTGTGAGGGCCCCGTACTTCAGGAAGTGACCCCCGGGCAAATCGTGTGCAGGTTGCAATTCTTCAAATGATAGGAGCGTGGAATCGTGGTATAAGTCCCCCATCACTCTCAGTCCCTTCTCAGCCCAGTCCTCCAGCCCTGCCCAGCGCTCTCCCTGTGGAACATAGCGCAGCATTGCGATAGGAATGTCAGGGGAATATGGGGGTCGCAGCGCCCGCTCTTCTCAGGTACCTAGCCCAACAGCGCACCTCCACCCTAGTTTCGGTTGTGTCGTTAGACGTATTCCGACGCACTCGTAGCAGGATTTTCGCCATGGTTGCGGCATCCGGCGCGGATGGGTATTGTTCCCTTTCCGGGTTACGATCCGCTGCCAGCCATTGGATCAGCCAATATAGCTGTGCAGCTAAGTAGTAAGCCTCAAAATCAGGCACCGCTAACCCGCCCTCTTTCGTGGGGCGTCGCAATGAGGCCAACGCCACTCTCCTACGTCCTGCACCCCAAAGGAATGCCGTAATCATTGAGTCAAGCTCTTTGAATATCGCTCGCGGGATCCACACCGGGAGAGCCCCAAAGTAGTACAGTAGGCGCAGCAGTGTTACCATCTTCAAGACGGCTACCCTCCCAGCCACCGACAGCGGCAGCGTACACCAAAAGTCCATCGCTATTTTTGCTGATCGTATCGCTCTGCCCACATTACCTTCTAGCAATTCCGCCGCTCCGTGATATATTTTAACTCCCAGGTACTGTAGGCAGCTAGGTTCCCACTTCAAATGTTCTAAATCAGGCGGTGGGGGGGTATCCGGCGTCATTGGGTATAAGCTGGATTTTTGCCAATTGACTTTAAAGCCAGACACGATGCCAAAGCGGGCCAGCATGTCACGCGCTCCGCGCAGCTCGTCTGTCGTATTCCGTAAGAATAGCAGTAGGTCGTCAGCATACAATGCTATGAAATGTTGCATCTCTCCCGTCCCTAGGCCCTCGTAGTCCTGCCCGCTCCTGGCCCTGCTCGCCAGCAGCTCCATGGCCAGTGCAAACAGGAGCGGAGAGAGGGGGCATCCCTGCCTCGTGCCCCTCTCCACCCTCTGCCTAGCTGAGATAGTCCTCCCATTGCACACTCGGGCAGTAGGGGATGCGTACAGCAGCCGCACCCATGCCAGAAATCCCTCCCCCAGACCCATTTTAGCCAGGACTTCATAGAGGTATGACCACTCCAGGCTCTCAAAGGCCTTCTCTATGTCCACTGCAAACACTGCCGCCTCTCCTTTATCGTACCCCTCGGTATCGTACAACCAGGAGTCGCCTAATATTTATGGCCGTGTTCCGCCCCAGAATAAACCCTGCCTGGTCCGCGTGGACATGTGGGGAAGTAAGCGCGTCGCGAGGATTTTACTTAGGATTTTGTAATCCATGTTTAGCATGGACAGTGGCCTGTAAGCCTTGTAATCGTGCGGTTCCTTCCCTGGCTTGGGTACTGGGACAATAAGGGCCTCCCTGGCACTTTCCGGTAGTACTCCAATTTCTCTGGCCTCTTGGTACATTGTGGCCAGACGAGGGGCCAACTCCTCCGCATACGTTGCATAGAATTCGGCCGGTAAACCATCCGTGCCCGGGGTCTTGTTTCTCGCCATTCCCTTAATGGCAACCCGCACCTCCCGCTGCGCGATGTCAGCTCCCAGCTCCTCCGCTTCTTCCGGGCTCAGCCTCGCCAGCCGCAAGTCTGCCAGATATTCTCCTACATCTGTGGGTTCGCCGTCTCGCGTCTTCTTGTAGAGTTTGGCATAGTAGCGGGCAAAAACCTCGTTGATCTTTTCCTGTGTGTAGTGTCTAACCCCCCACTCATCCTCTATCTCCACCAGAGGGGGACCCCTATTCACCGGGTTCGTCAGGCATGCTAGAAGCGATCCTGATTTGTCCCTCACTGCGTGAGTGCGTTCTAAGTATTTCTTGTAATCGAAGCTTCTAAGCCTCTCCGTCTGCTTTGCCACTTCTTCCTTGGCTTCTAAGAGTGCCTGTTGAAGCTCCAGGTGTTCTGGTCTCCTGCATTCCAACTCTCTGAGGGCTGTCTCTGCCCCCTCTACATCTCTCATGATGACACGTCTGACTCCCGTGGCGCGTGTAATGCATTGGCCCCTCAGGACCACTTTGAAAGCGTCCCACTCCGCATTCGCCGATGCGGCCGTTCTGGCGTTGGTTTCGAAATAATGCACTATTTTGCCCTTAATCTCTTCCCGGAAGACCTGGTCCTCCAGGGTATCCGAGCGAAGTCTCCATGTAGAAATCGCTGTTGCTGGGAGGGCCCACTTCAGGGACAGAACTAGTGGGTTATGATCCGAAATTGTTCGTGCAAGGTACTCTGGGGCAATAACATGACACTGGGCATCTGCCGAGCACAAGAAAGCGTCTAGCCGCGCATGTACCTCGTGGACTACCGAGAAGTAGGAGTAGTCCCTTTCCTGGGGGTATAGGGTCCTCCACGCATCTATCAGTCCCCAACTCTGTCTCCACGTAGTGAGTGCATGAGAGGCGCGCGCTGCCTGAGAGTTTCGCAATGGCGGGTGGGATCTTTCTAGAAGTGTATTGTCTACGCTGTTAAAGTCGCCCCTTACTATAGCAGTACCTATTAGATATTGCGCTAATCTGTGACTCAGCTTCGCAAAAAATGACGGCTGTTCTACATTGGGGGCGTAGATACTGATTATGCTAAGCTCTCGACCCTCTAGTCGCCCCTTTATGGCTACGTATCGGCCCTCCGGATCCACAATTGAGCTCATCAGCTGAAATGGGACTCCCGCTTGAATCCATATTAGTGCCCCCCGTGCATAAGCCGAATAAGTGGTGTAAAAGAGCTGCCCCCTCCATCGCCTCTGTAGTGCCTGGCCCTCCTTTTGCGTTAAGTGCGTTTCCTGCAGAAGAGCTATCTGGACTCCCCGTCTCCGAATGTAAGAGAGGCCTTTGTGACGTTTTGACATTGTATGCATGCCCCTGATATTCCAGGTCATACACTTGTATTGTTGTTTGTCAGCCATTCTTAGGTATTACTATGCGCTATTCGCCTCCCTGACTGTGTTGCGCTTGAAGTGATTTATTCTTGTATTTACTGTTTTAAGTTTACATTTCAAAGAAGAAAAGATACCCGGTTTTAATTTTACAAGGTTTTTTATCAGCAGTGGGTCAAAAATAGCGGCCATGTTGGTAAAATACTGGACAGGTGCCAACCCTATGCTTGAGTGATGTTATTGATTGTTTATCAAAATTCATGCACGCTAATGTTTTCGAAAGGAAATGCCAGTGGTGGTTACCTATTAATGTTTGCGGACATTAATGAAAAAAATACCTGCACAGAGGGGCTCTCTTTGCCCTGAGCCTTTGGACTTAAGTTGCACAGGGAGACCAGCTGGTGACTCCCCCAGAATGCACCATGGCATCCCCAAAAACTTTTGCTCATTTACCATTAACCTGGACTTGGTCAAGGGGTGATCAGGAGAGCTACCTCCATAGGTCAAAGGGTTGGGGGCAGTGGGTGCCATCTCCTTTCAGGGTTCCTGAAAAGGTGATCTTAAAGTGCATAAATTGCACATTAGGTGTCCATGGGGTTTAGGAGCCTCTTTCAACTATTAACAAAAACAAAAAGCAGTGGGTAAAGAGGCGAGAAAGGGAAAATGGCAGGGACATCAATTACACAGAGTTATCAGAGTCTTTTGCCCTCACATCATCCCAGTGCCTCCACCCACACTTTCATCCTTGTTTTGGAGTAAACAAGGGTGGGTGAACAGTATTATATGGTTGAGTTTCATTTATATTTGCATATAAATATTGCTTGCGTTGAAATGGAAGATAAATAATTTTCTGTCAGTTTTCCCTAGTTTGGGTCATTGAATGTTCGGTTCTCGAGGGTCATGGTGCTTCCATGACTCTTGTTGCTGTCAGTTAACATATACAATCTACAGGGTATGGGGGAGACACATCTTTGTTCTTGATCAGTTTTTCTGTGTAATTATGCCATAACAGTGCTACTCCGATTATAATTTTGCTTTAATATAACTGATTCCTTCTGTTTTAAATAATTGAACCTTTACTAATGTCTACAAAACCAATAGTTTAGTCTCTTTTGCTTCTTGGGGGCTCACTGGGTCTATGGCCTATGAGCAGCTTTCTTAAGTTTTCATTAGAAGGCTTTACCCTGTTTTACCATTTCCGAGGAAGCTTTAAAAGAAAGTTGCCTGCTGAAAGTGAGGCACAGCTTTGTAAGGTTTTTTTGGGGGTCAGCTGAACTTTGTGTTCTATTTTGCCAGAGCTGCTTCCTGAGATAACCACCACACCTGTAGGGACACAAGCTTCAGTGCTGCGAGCCTTCATCTGATGTTCAGACTGTTTCCTAAAGACCATGAGGACCACCCACTCCGGGGCCCCCACGGACCCCTGCCCCCACCACATCTACCACAGAGCCGCAGACATCATCGCCCGAGCTACAAAGAATCATCAACCGATCCTTCGAGACCACCTCCTTCCCCTATGACTGGAAACACGCAGAGATCAACCCTCTCCTAAAGAAACCATCGGCGGACCCCAGCGACCTCAAGAACTACAGACTGATCTCCCTACTTCCCTATCCGGCGAAAGTCATTGAAAAAGCTGTCAACAGCCAACTCGCCTCCATCATCGACGAGAACATCATCCTCGACTTCTCCCAATCAGGCTTCAGGAAGAACCACAGCACAGAGATCGCCCTCATCGCCGCGACAGATGACATCCGCTCCCTCCTCGACAAAGGAGAGACTGTGGCCCTCATCCTCCTGGACCTCTCCGCGGCCTTCAACACAATCTCACAGCACACCCTAGCCCGCAGACTCCACAATGTAGGAATCCGGAACAAAGCCCTCGACTGGATTCGCTCATTCCTCTCCGGCAGAACGCAGCGGGTCAGACTTCCTCCCTTCATCTCGGAGCCCACACCAACGACCTGCGGAGTCCCCCAAGGATCCTCCATCAGCCCTACTCTGTTCAACGTCTACATGGCACCTCTCGCTTCCAAAATCAGATCACATGGACTCAACATCGTATCGTACGCAGATGACACACAACTCATTCTCTCACTATCCAACGAACCCAACATCTCGAAACACAACTTTCAAGAAGGAATGGAGCTAGTCGCCAGGTGGATGAAGAACAGCTGCCTACAACTGAACACAGACAAAACGAAGTACTCATCATAGGCCCACATCCCGATGCATGGAACGACACCTGGTGGCCCCCAGCCCTCGGGAATCCACCCCCACCCGCGGACCACACACGCAACCTCTGAATCATCCTGGACTCCGAACTCAAAATGGACTGCCAGATCAACGCCGTCACCTCTTCCTGTTTTCACACCCTCCGTCTCCTACGTAAAACTTTTAACTGGATCCCCCTCGAACACAGGAAAACCGTCACCCACGCCCTCATCAGCAGCAGACTGGACTACGGCAACGCAGTCTACGCCGGGATCAACAAGAGCCTCACCCGCAAACTCCAGAACGCCACCGCCAGACTAGTCCTTAACCAACTGCGCCATTGCCACATCACCCAACACCTGCGGGCACTACACTGGCTCCCCGTCGAGAAGAGAATCACCTTCAAGCTTCTCACCCACGCCCACAAAGCCCTCCACAACACCGGACCCGCCTACATGAACCACTGCCTCTCGTCGGACCCGCCTACATGAACCACCGCCTCTCGTTCCACGCACCCCAAAGATCCCTCCGCTCAGCCCAGCTTTCCCTTGCCACGGCACCACGCATCAAGAAGACCAGAACAGGAGGTCGTTCCGCCTCCTTCCTCACAGCAAAGGCCTGGAACACCCTCCCTCTCCACCTCCGCCAAACACCCACTCTCCCCAAGTTCCTTAAGGACCTCAAGACATGGCTCTTCGGCGAATCACCATGAGCATCCGGCACCGCACGTACCCTGAAAGGCCAGGGAAGACCTCTGACCCACTTGGCCTCCAACCATCCTCCATGAGCGCCTAGGAGCTACGCGCATTCCCCCCAATCCCCAGCGCCTTGAGACCCTTCCGGGTGAGTAGCTGCACTTAACAAACCCTTGATTGATTTATTGTAAATATTTCCATAGAAGCTGTAATGGAAAGACATGATAACTTACTTAAATGTATGTTTCACCTCAGACCTACCACATCCCATTATGTGTCTAAACCATGCCTAGGGTGTAGAGGCTTGGTCTTCAAACTTTTTATGCTGCACCAGAGTGGAAAAAGAATCAGGGCCCCCTCAAAATGTTTCACAATTATTCTATTAAACTGCCAATGTTTTAATATGTCTAGACTTATTTAAACATTGCAGTTGAGTACTGTTACCGTTTTAAGAATGTAATCAAATACATGATTGCCAAACATGCTATTCTGGTCAGGCAGGCCTTAGTAAAGTTTAAAGTATCCACAGTGTGATTATTAGAAGTAGGGGTTCTAAAGAGTATTTGGAGTCCCTTCCCTTTTGACACCCACTCCCAGCCAGGATATAAATGACAAAAGATGTTAGTGATGGCCCATTACAGAGCTGCTTACTGCAGCTCATTTCTTTTTAGCTGAAAACAAAGCACTGTCATCAGCATAATGCTTCTTATGGGCAGAGCCGGCCCCACCCACCCCCACCCACCGGGATCACTTGAGGCCCCTCTAGGGGGGCCCATCCCCAGTTCGAAGACCCCCTGGTCTAGAGGAGTCTACTGTCTCTAGTTCATCCCTAGTGAGTACAGTCTAGCAGCCACTGGTGTCTAGAATTTTGAAGCAGCACATCCCCGGTGTCTCCTCTGTTGCCTCCCTATTATCTCAAGTATAGACAGCAGTAGAGTCTAGCACATTCCTTTAACACATTCCTGGTGCCTGGAGTTGAGTGCATTGTTGGTGTTTAGACTCGAGCTGATCCCTGGTGTCTAGTACACTAGCACTTCCCCAGTGCCGACATCTACCGCGCCCTTGGTGTCTAGCACGTCCCTGGTGTCTAGTACATTCTTAGTGTCTATGGTGTCACTGTATCTAGTATGTCTTAGGTGTCTAGCCTGCCCCAGCAGTATACATTATGTAGCATATCTCGGGTGTCTAGCATGTCCCGGGTGCCTACTGCGCTCCTAGTGTATAGTGTCTGGGGCCTACTGCACTCTTGGTGTCTGTATACGCTCCTGGTGTCTAGTGTCTAGCACATACCTGGTGGTGTCGCGTATCTGGTGTTAGGCTAGTCCCTGATCTAGCTCATCACTCATGTACAGCTCGTCCGTAGCGGTTCAATCTTTCCTAGGCTCTAGTTGTCCGTTTGTGTTTATTGTTTTCATGGTTTGTAGACCTCGTGTTGTGTGCTCCTGGCTCGCTAAGGTTTGTCTGTATAAGCGTTACCCCTGGCCCGCCTCCATTGTACACGCAGTACTAGGCTTTCTTGGTGACACAGCCTCTATTGGATGAATTGCCATGGTCTTCTTTCTGTTACAGCCTCCATTGCACTGCATTAACAACTCCATCGTGTGCACTGGACTAGGCAGATCTTTCTTGCAAAGCCCCCAGTGTTTGGGGTGTCTAGGCTTCTTCCTGACACAACCTCCACTGTGCACGCCGGGGAGTCTGACAAAGCTTCCTTGGGGCAAGCTATGATCATCCTGCTCACAACACGTTTCATTCTGTGCCCTATGCTAGGCCTTCTTCCTGGTGCAGCCTCAATTGTGGGTGCAAGACCTTTATCCTGATGCAGCCTCCACTGAGGGCACAAGGCAGGCCTTCCTGATCCAGCCCCCATTGCGTGCACCGGGTAAGGTTGAGTGTCTGACACAGCCTCCATTGTAGGCCTTTTCCTGATGCAACCTACTTTGTGGGTGTTAAACCTTTATCCTTATGCAGCCTCCGTTGAGTGCACAAGGCAGGCCTATCCAATCCAGCCTCCATTGAGTGCACAAGGCAAGCCTTCCTGGTGCAGCCTCCATTGTATGCGCAGAGCTCGGCCTTCTTCCTGATGCATCCTCCCTAGAGTACAGATGGCAGGCCTTCTTCCTGATGCCTCCTCCCTAGAGTACAGATGGCAGGCCTTCTTCCTGATGCCTCCTCCCTAGAGTACAGATGGCAGGCCTTCTTCCTGATGCCTCCTCCCTAGAGTACAGATGGCAGGCCTTCTTCCTGATGCCTCCTCCCTAGAGTACAGATGGCAGGCCTTCTTCCTGATGCATCCTCCCTAGAGTACAGATGGCAGGACTTCTTCCTGATGCAGTCTCCACTCAGTGTATGAGACAGGTCTTCTTCCTGATACAGCCTCCATTGAGTATACAAGACAAGCCTTCCTGGTGCAGACTCCTGTGAGTACACCGGGCAGGCCTTCTTCCTGATGCAGCCTCCACTGAGTGCATGAGACCGGCCTTCTTCCTGATGCAGCCTCCCTAGAGTACAGATGGCAGGACTTCTTCCTGATGCAGCTTCCCTAGAGTACAGATGGCAGGACTTCTTCCTGATGCAGCCTCCCTAGAGTACAGATGGCAGGACTTCTTCCTGATGCAGCCTCCCTAGAGTACAGATGGCAGGCATTCTTCCTTATGCAGTCTCCACTCAGTGTATGAGACAGGCCTTCTTCCTGATGCAGCCTCCATTGAGTATACAAGACAAGCCTTCCTGATGCAGCCTCCTGTGAGTACACCAGGCAGGCCTTCTTCCTGATGCAGCCTCCACCGAGTGCATGAGACAGGCCTTCTTCCTGATGCAGCCTCCCTAGAGTACAGACGACAGGCCTTCTTCCTGATTCAGCCTCCATAGAGTACAGACGGCAGGACGTCTTCTTGATGCAGCCTCCATTGAGTATACAAGACAAGCCTTCTTGGTGCAGCCTCCACTGAGTGGAACAGACAGGTCATCTTCCTGATGCAGCCTCCATTGAGTGCACAAGTCAAGCCTTCCTGGTGCAGCCTCAATTGAGTGCACGAGGCAGGCCATATTCCTGGTGCAGACTCCTGTGAGTGCACAAGGCAGGCCTTCTTCCTGATGCAGCCTCCTGTGAGTGCACGAAGCAGGCCTTCTTCCTGATGCAGCCTCCTGTGAGTGCATGAGGCAGGCCTTCCACCTGCTGCAGCCTCCTGTGAGTGCACGAGGCAGACCTTCTTTCTGATGCAGCCTCCTGTGAGTGCATGAGGCAGGCCTTCTTCCTGATGGAGCCTCCTGTGAGTGCACAAAGTAGGCCTTCTTCCTGATGCAGCCTCCTGTGAGTGCACGAGGCAGGCCTTCTTCCTGATGCAGCCTCCTGTGAGTGCACGAGGCAGGCCTTCCACCTGCTGCAGCCTCCTGTGAGTGCACAAAGCAGGCCTTCTTTCTGATGCAGCCTCCTGTGAGTGCACGAGGCAGGTCTTCTTCCTGATGCAGCCTCCTGTGAGTGCACAAAGCAGGCCTTCTTTCTGATGCAGCCTCCTGTGAGTGCACGAGGCAGGCCTTCTTCCTGATGCAGCCTCCTGTGAGTGCACGAAGCAGGCCTTCTTCCTGTTGCAGCCTCCTGTGAGTGCACGAAGCAGGCCTTCTTTCTGATGCAGCCTCCTTTGAGTGCACGAGGCAGGCCTTCCACCTGCTGCAGTCTCCTGTGAGTGCACGAGGCAGGCCTTCTTCCTGATGCAGCCTCCTGTTAGTGCACGGGGCAGGCCTTATTCCTGGTGCAGCCTCCTGTGAGTGCACGAGGCAGGCCTTCCACCTGCTGCAGCCTCCTGTGAGTGCAGGAGGCAGGCCTTCTTACTAATGCAGCCTCCTGTAAGTGCACGAGGCGGGTCTTCCACCTGCTGCAGCCTCCTGTAAGTGCACGAGGTGGGTCTTCCACCTGCTGCAGCCTCCTGTGAGTGCACGAGTGAGGCCTTCCACCTGCTGCAGCCTCCTGTGAGTGCACGGAGCAGGCCTTCTTCCTGATGCAGCCTCCTGTGAGTGCACGAGGCAGGCCTTATTCCTGGTGCAGTCTCCTGTGAGTGCACGAGGCAGGCCTTCCACCTGCTGCAGCCTCCTGTGAGTGCACGAGGCAGGCCTTCTTCCTGATGCAGCCTCCTGTGAGTGCACAAGTCAGGCCTTCTACCTGCTGCAGCCTCCTGTGAGTGCACAAGGTAGGCCTTCTTCCTGGTGCAGCCTCCTGTGAGTGCATGAGGCATGCCTTCTTCCTGCTGCAGCCTCCTGTGAGTACACGAGGCAGGCCTTCCACCTGTTGCAGCCTCCAGTGAGTGCACGAAGCAGGGCTTCCTCCTGGTGCAGCCTCCTGTGAGTGCACGATGCAGGCCTTCCTCCTGGTGCAACCTCCTGTGAGGGCCCGAGGCAGCCCTTCCACCTGCTGCAGCCTCCTGTGAGTGCACGAGGCAGGCCTTCTTCCTGATGCAGCCTCCTGTGAGTGCACGAGGCAGGCCTTCTTCCTGATGCAGCATCCTTTGAGTGCACGAGGCAGGCCTTCTTCCTGCTGCAGCCTCCTGTGAGTGCACGAGGCAGGCCTTCTTTCTGATGCAGCCTCCTTTGAGTGCACGAGGCAGGCCTTCCACCTGCTGCAGCCTCCTGTGAGTGCACGAGGCAGGCCTTCTTCCTGATGCAGCCTCCTGTGAGTGCACCAGGCAGGCCTTATTCCTGGTGCAGCCTCCTGTGAGTGCACAAGGCAGGCCTTCTTCCTGATGCAGCCTCCTATGAGTGCACAAGTGAGGCCTTCCACCTGCTGCAGCCTCCTGTGAGTGCACGAGGCAGGCATTCTTCCTGATGCAGCCTCCTGTGAGTGCACGAGGCAGGTCTTCCACCTGCTGCAGCCTCCTGTGAGTGGACGAGGCAGGCCTTCCTCCTGCTGCAGCCTCCTGTGAGTGCACGAGGCAGGCCTTCCTGATGCAGCCTCCTGTGAGTGCACGAGGCAGGCCTTTTTCCTGCTGCAGCCTCCTGTGAGTGCACGAGGCAGGCCGTCTTCCTGATGCAGCCTCCTGTGAGTGCACGAGGCAGGCCTTCTTCCTGAGCAGCCTCCTGTGAGTGCACGAGGCAGGCCTTCTCCTCCTGTGAGTGCACCAGGCAGGCCTTCTTCCTGCTGCAGCCTCCTGTGAGTGCACGAGGCAGGCCTTCTTCCTGATGCAGCCTCCTGTGAGTGCACGAGGCAGGCCTTCTTCCTGATGCAGCCTCCTGTGAGTGCACGAGGCAGGCCTTATTCCTGGTGCAGTCTCCTGTGAGTGCACGAGGCAGGCCTTCCACCTGCTGCAGCCTCCTGTGAGTGCACGAGTCAGGCCTTCTACCTGCTGCAGCCTCCTGTGAGTGCACAAGGTGTAGGCCTTCTTCCTGCTGCAGCCTCCTGTGAGTGCATGAGGCATGCCTTCTTCCTGCTGCAGCCTCCTGTGAGTACACGAGGCAGGCCTTCCACCTGTTGCAGCCTCCAGTGAGTGCACGAGGCAGGCCTTCCTCCTGGTGCAGCCTCCTGTGAGTGCACGAGGCAGGCCTTCCTCCTGGTGCAGCCTCCTGTGAGTGCACGAGGCAGGCCTTCCACCTGCTGCAGCCTCCTGTGAGTGCACGAGGCAGGCCTTCCACCTGCTGCAGCCTCCTGTGAGTGCACGAGGCAGGCCTTCTTCCTGATGCAGCCTCCTGTGAGTGCACGAGGCAGGCCTTCTTCCTGATGCAGCCTCCTGTGAGTGCACGAGGCAGGCCTTCTTCCTGATGCAGCCTCCTGTGAGTGCACGAGGCAGGCCTTCTTCCTGATGCAGCCTCCTGTGAGTGCACGAGGCAGGCCTTCTTTCTGATACAGCCTCCTTTGAGTGCACGAGGCAGGCCTTCCACCTGCTGCAGCCTCCTGTGAGTGCAAGAGGCAGGCCTTCTTCCTGATGCAGCCTCCTGTGAGTGCACCAGGCAGGCCTTATTCCTGGTGCAGCCTCCTGTGAGTGCACAAGGCAGGCCTTCTTCCTGATGCAGCCTCCTATGATTGCACAAGTGAGGCCTTCCACCTGCTGCAGCCTCCTGTGAGTGCACGAGGCAGGCCTTCTTCCTGATGCAGCCTCCTGTGAGTGCACGAGGCAGGTCTTCTTCCTGCTGCAGCCTCCTGTGAGTGCACAAGGCAGGCCTTCTTCCTGCTGCAGCCTCCTGTGAGTGCACGAGGCAGGCCTTCCAGCTGCAGCCTCCTGTGAGTGCATGAGGCAGGCCTTTTTCCTGCTGCAGCCTCCTGTGAGTGCACGAGGCAGGCCGTCTTCCTGATGCAGCCTCCTGTGAGTGCACGAGGCAGGCCTTCTTCCTGAGCAGCCTCCTGTGAGTGCACGAGGCAGGCCTTCTCCTCCTGTGAGTGCACGAGGCAGGCCGTCTTCCTGATGCAGCCTCCTGTGAGTGCACGAGGCAGGCCTTCTTCCTGCTGCAGCCTCCTGTGAGTGCACGAGGCAGGCCTTCTTCCTGATGCAGCCTCCTGTGAGTGCACGAGGCAGGCCTTCTTCCTGAGCAGCCTCCTGTGAGTGCACGAGGCATGCCTTCTTCCTGATGTAGCCTCTGTTGTGCTCACCGGGTTAGGTCTTCTGCCTGACACAGCCTCCATTGTACGCACCAGTCATTGTCACCTACAGTCCGTGAGTGAGGATGGACTTGGACCCCTCTCCTCGACGTTCACACCTGGTCCGGTCAATGATTAATGAGCTATTAGGAAGGGCACCTGGGCTCCATTACCAACAGCAGCTTGGGTGGGGGCGGAAGGGAGTGCCGGGCTTGGAAGACACTATCTGCTTAGTTTCCAAAGAGAGAGGGAGCCAAGAGGCTGCAGGGTACAGAAGAAACAAGGGAGGGAGAAGCCTACAAAGGGAGGGCGGGAGAGAACGAGGGGAGAAGAGGTGGATCAGGGGAATGCCTCGTCCATCGAGGCGATGGAGGGACACGTTCTGACTGCAATCCGGTGACAAATAGACCCTGCCTTGTGGAAAGCATAGCACGTGGAGGAGGAAGATAGGAAGCCAACGAAGGAAAGGGACAACGGAGAAGTGTAGGTGGGAGGAGAAGAGTCCCAGGAAAAAGGAAGGAAGAGGAAATGGAGGACAACAGAGGAGGTTAGGCGTCGAGTGTAAATCCAAGGGAGACTCCCAGGTGAAATGTTGGGGTGCAAATAAGAAAGGTCATCAGAGAAGAGCTGGGGTCAGGCCAGAGCAACCCATGAAGGCGAGACCATGGCCAAGCCATCCAACTGCTCCCTCCCAGGAGGAAACTTCCCACTGGCCTCCGAGTTCTTCCAAGGTAAGGAACCTGCAGCCTCGCCTTATATGCGTGATCCCAGGCCACCGCGCCACCGCTAGCCAGTCCTACCGCTGGTGGGGGTAAAGCGAATTCTGATATACCGATTTATGTGACATGTTCCTCTCTAGCAAGATTGCATTTTCATCCTTTGTAACATATTCGTTTATAATAGGGACCCCATTCTCTAGTGGAAATTCAAATTCACCGGTTGCAAATGGTTTCTACTGGATCTGTTTGTGGCACATGGATTTCAGGACACTGAATCCTATGGGTAGCTGACAATCTTTTGCTTAAAAATATCAAAATAATCCAATGAACCCTTTTAGACACGAATAACCAGTGCCAAGACCCAACTGGATTGGACTGGACTTGTTTCCTTAGCAGTTCAGTAGATGTAAAAGAAAACCCAAAATGGCAGCTAGTGCCCCCAAAGAACCCCCTGTATCGGGAATATTCACCTTAGTTAGAAGGCGGACAGCGCCCCCTCCTTCAAAGTGAGTACAGGGGGCCTTTGATGTGAACATAAAGCCCCATATTACATTTCCCACTTTAGTACTTTGCTCTATAGTGAAAAGTATTGAAGGGAGGTAAATAGCTGATCATTGTAAATTAAATATGTGGGTGCGAGTTCCTGAAGAAGGGCCAGCTATGACAGTGACTGGTCTGAACAAGGTGCCCTGTCCTGCCCAGACTAGGCTTAGAGCAGAAGCCGGCAGTTTGCTAATTGTAAACAATTGTGCAGGAATAAAATGGCCGCCGTGTTTTGCATCATGGAAGACACCCGGAAGCTGAGCCTCTTCTCTTGCCTGAACCCCGTGTTGTCTTTTCCGCTGTGTGGCCGCAGGAGTAAGGGTTACAGAAGGTGCAAGGACAAGGTACTTAATTGCCCTCGATGGCCCCTTCAGGACAGGTACGAGCCCCCGTGAAAGAAAGCATTTTGTGCATAGCAACTGAAGAAAAGCATTCTGTACACAGTAACTGAAAGAAAGCATTCTGTGCACAGTAACTGAAGGAAAGCATTCTGTGCACAGTAACTGAAGGAAAGTATATGTGCAGAGTAACTGAAGGAAATGATTCTGTGCACAGTACATTTAGGGAAATCAATGTGCACATTAACTGAAGGAAATTGTTCTGTGCACAGTAACTGAAGGAAAGTATTTTGTGCATAGTAACTGAAGGAAAGTATTTTGTGCATAGTAACTGAAGGAAAGCAGTCTGTGCATAGTAACTGAAGGAAAGCCTTCTGTGCACAGTAACTGAAGGAAAACATTCTGTACAGAGTAATTGAAAGCAAGAATTCTGTGCCCAGTAACTGAAGTCAAGTGTCTGTGCACAGTAACTGAAAGAAAGTATATGAGCAGAGTAACTGAAGGAAATTATTCTGTGCACAGTACATTTAGGGAAATCAATGTGCACATTACCTGAGGGAAAGCATTATGTGCACAATAACTAAAGAAAAGCATGTGCACAGTACATTTAGGGAAATCAATGTGCACATTAACTGAAGGAAATTGTTCTGTGCACAGTAACTGAAGGAAAGTATTTTGTGCATAGTAACTGAAGGAAAGCAGTCTGTGCATAGTAACTGAAGGAAAGCCTTCTGTGCACAGTAACTGAAGGAAAGTATCTGTGCACGGTAACTGAAGGAAAACATTCTGTACAGAGTAATTGAAAGCAAGCATTCTGTGCCCAGTAACTGAAGTCAAGTGTCTGTGCACAGTAACTGAAGGAAAGCATTCTGTGCACAGTAACTGAAGGAAAGCATTCTGTGCACAGTAACTGAAGGAAATTATTCTGTGCACAGTACATTTAGGGAAATCAATGTGCACAGTACCTGAAGGAAAGCATTATGTGCACAATAACTAAAGAAAAGCATGTGCACAGTACATTTAGGGAAATCAATGTGCACATTAACTGAAGGAAATTGTTCTGTGCACAGTAACTGAAGGAAAGTATTTTGTGCATAGTAACTGAAGGAAAGCATTCTGTGCACAGTAACTGAAGTAATGTATCTGTGCACAGTAACTGAAGTAAAGTGTTCTGTGCTTAGTAACTGAAGGAAAGCATTCTGTGCACAGTACATTTAGGGAAATCAATGTGCACAGTACCTGAAGGAAAGCATTATGTGCACAGTAACTAAAGAAAAACATTAAGTGCTCAGTTCATTTATGGAAATCAATGTGCACATTAACTGAAGGAAATCGTTCTGTGCAGAGTAACTGAAGGAAAGTATTTTGTGCATATTAACTGAAGGAAAGCAGTCTGCACAGTAACTGAAGGAAAGCATTTTGTTCATAGTAACTGATGTAAAGCATTCCGTGCAAAATACATTTAGGGAAATCAAGGTGCACATTAACTGAAGTAAACCATTCTATGACAATAATTGAGTAAAGGAGTTCTGGGTACAGCAATTGAAGGGAAGTCATTGTGCACACAAAGCTTTGGTTTGCACAGTAACCGAGTCAAGGATTTATGCGCACAGTAATTGAAGATAATCGTTATCTGCACAGCAACTGAAAGGAAAGCATTCTAGGGCACAGCAACTGCACTTAAACATTCTGTGCACAGTAACTGATGGGACAGCTTTCTGTGCCTAGTAACTGAAGGGAACTCACTGCGTACACAGTGACAGAAGGTGAGTGTTCCTTAGCACAGTAACTGAGTGAAGCATTTCTTTGCACAGTAACTGGAGGAATCGTGTGCAAGGTAACTGAAGGAAAAGGTTTTATGTCGCAGTAACTGAGGAAAGGATTTCAGTGCACAGTAATTAAAGGATGATTGTGTGCATAGTAACTGAAGGAAAGCTTTCTTTGGAACAGCAATTGAATGGAAAGCATTCTGCTCACAGTAACTGAATGGAAGGCATTCTGCTCACAGTAACTGAATGGAAAGCATTCTGCTCACAGTAACTGAATGGAAAGCATTCTGCTCACAGTAACTGAATGGAAAGCATTCTGCTCACAGTAACTGAATGGAAAGCATTCTCATCACAGTAACTGAATGGAAAGCATTCTCATCACAGTAACTGAATGGAAAGCATTCTGCTCACAGTAACTGAATGGAAAGCATTCTCATCACAGTAACTGAATGGAAGGCATTCTGCTCACAGTAACTGAATGGAAAGCATTCTCATCACAGTAACTGAAGGGAAAGCATTCTCATCACAGTAACTGAATGGAAAGCATTCTCATCACAGTAACTGAATGGAAAGCATTCTGCTCACAGTAATTGAATGGAGAGCATTCTGCTCACAGTAACTGAATGGAAAGCATTCTCATCACAGTAACTGAATGGAAAGCATTCTGCTCACAGTAATTGAATGGAAAGCATTCTGCTCACAGTAACTGAATGGAAAGCATTCTGCTCACAGTAACTGAATGGAAAGCATTCTCATCACAGTAACTGAATGGAAAGCATTCTCATCACAGTAACTGAATAGAAAGCATTCTGCTCACAGTAACTGAATGGAAAGCATTCTGCTCACAGTAACTGAATGGAAAGCATTCTGCTCACAGTAACTGAATGGAAAGCATTCTGCTCACAGTAACTGAATGGAAAGCATATCTCATCACAGTAACTGAATGGAAAGCATTCTCATCACAGTAACTGAATGGAAAGCATTCTGCTCACAGTAACTGAAGGGAAAGCATTCTGCTCACAGTAACTGAAGGGAAAGCATTCTCATCACAGTAACTGAATGGAAAGCATTCTCATCACAGTAACTGAATGGAAATCATTCTCATCACAGTAACTGAAGGGAAAGCATTCTCATCACAGTAACTGAAGGGAAAGCATTCTCATCACAGTAACTGAATGGAAAGCATTCTCATCACAGTAACTGAAGGGAAAGCATTCTGCTCACAGTAACTGAATGGGAAAGCATTCTCATCACAGTAACTGAATGGAAAGCATTCTGCTCACAGTAACTGAAGGGAAAGCATTCTGCTCACAGTAACTGAAGGGAAAGCATTCTGCTCACAGTAACTGAAGGGAAAGCATTCTCATCACAGTAACTGAAGGGAAAGCATTCTGCTCACAGTAACTGAAGGGAAAGCATTCTGCTCACAGTAACTGAAGGGAAAGCATTCTGCTCACAGTAACTGAAGGGAAAGCATGCTGTGCCTATGCACAGATACGAGGACATCCGGTGAACAGTAAGTGAATGGAGTGCATTTCTTGGTTGTGTAACTGTAGGGAGTGCAGATACTTTAACAAGAAAACCCACCTCCAAAATATGCTCTAAAGTACAGTCAAGTGCATATACAGGCCACACAAACACATAAATCAATTGTACATAAGTGAATATTTCCAATTATTTCATTTTTTATAATAAATCATTAATTTTTCCATATTTTCTTCTTTCATCCATATAGCGAAATTAATGCAAACGTTTAGTCACACACACAGTTTCAACAAAAACATATATTTTTATACCTCCTACCAATCACATACATGTAATTCAAACACTCATCCTAAAAAGTACCATTCATACCTATTCACTCATTCATTCATACCGTTAAAATAAAACATGCATAACTCCTTCAAATGGAACATCCTACAGTCAATGATCTTAAATGCAGAAAAAGGCTCATAAATGCACTGTAAATGTAAGTAAGTCCGTTTTTATATAGCGCAGCTACTCACCCTTACGGGTCTCAAGGCACTGGGGGCCGGAGTGGAAATTAAGTGAGCTATTGCCCAGAGTCACATGGTGCTGAGCTGAGCTGCCGCCGGAGCCGGGGATCGAACCGTGAACCCTGTGCTCCAAAGTCAGCTGCCCTGGCCGCTGCACCACACTTCTCCACACTCTGTCAGAGTACATCCGTAATATATCTCACATAACAATGTTTAAAATACTTATATGCATTTAGCTTTTTCTTCTTTTCAAGTTTATATAATGAACACGTAATACAGATTAAATTCTTGGTAGATGTCCCCAGGCCTAGGTGCTGGTGCTGATGCGCGTTTCGGTGATAGTGATCAACAGACCACTCACCTTCTTCAGGGCACACCCGGATGAAGAATACAAAAACCCCAATAATAAAAACAAGGAAAGGGAGAGGAAAATAGGGTGGTCTTGATATGCATGCAATCTAAAATGAGAAAAAACACTATTAGAAAAATACGTGCAAATGCCTCAGCCCACAACAGCACACTACCGCAATCAAACCTTCGATCATTCGTGACTCCACATTCATCCCAAATTGATGTGTCCATCCATACCAAGTGCACCCTTAGCATGCTTTACCTGTGCCATCCTATCACCACCACATTGATATCTGTGCTTCCTTATAGCCCTTCATCCGCTGTGAGCCACATTTACCTGGCAATCCTGTTACTCCACATGCATTTCCCCATGGTGATCATGCCTCATTGATTAGCTGGTGAAAAGACCCAAGTGTACAAAAACCTGACTGTAAAGTAAGAGGAAGTCACCTTAAATGGGCAGCAGCCCTAAAACAGAGACGGGACATGGCGAGGCCCAAAAATCACTAAGGATGAATTACCAACTTCACTTCATGTCAATGGTAGGTTTCAGAAACAGATGTAAGTAACAACACTGCAAGAATGGAAAGACAGCCACAAAAATATCAAGCAAGAAAATGGAGAGCAAATGGGAAAAGCATATACCACAAAATACCAAGAAATCCGTGTGATCTAGGAGATGAGAAGGATACCAAAAGGGAGTACAGCACAGGATGTTCTCTACTCCTGTGGCCGCGGGGTCCCACAAGGAAGAATCCAGGGGATAAGCAGAAGCAGGCTGATCTAAGTGCAAAGGATAAGAAGGACTGAGCGTATAGAGAGAGCCCCCTGCGAGTCGCGTGAGACTCCGAACAAAAGACCACTGCCAACATTATCCACATTAGTGGCCCGCAAGGAACCAGGATTAACAACAGTCCTTGGACGAAAAGCCCCCTGCGAGTCGTAAACGACAAACAAAATAGAAAATATAACCATCACTGGCCCCGTAAGAAAGACAAGACTAACATCAATCCTTACTTTATTTTAGGCAAAAGAAAACCCCCACATGGTCCCAGTCGCGACTTGATCTGGCGAACGCTCTCTACGCATAAAGAAACGCAAGTGACAGGGACTTAGAGAGTACTTAAGCACAAAAATAGACCCCAGAAGTGATCCTATTGCTAATAGTTAGGCGGCCATAATTACATGATGCCTTTTGTGGTCCCTAAGGGAAATCTACACGCAAAGAGACAGAAATGTCTATCTATCTGGGATCCAAGCATAGAAAAGAGGTCATACAGAAGGGAACTCCCCAAAAAGGACCGATAAAAAGTGGGATGAAAAAAATCCTGAGAGGACTAAAAGGAGGGTCAAAAGGAAATGCAATCCGGAACTACCTATACTGAAAATGAATAAAAAGTGAAAAACTGGCATAAAAGGCGCCAGAGAAATTTAAAGAGCATTCTCCCATGGTATGTGGTCATTACGACCTTTCTTTACTGTGTCCAGGTAAAAAATCCAAAAGGCCTCCTGTTTCTTTCGGTACGTAGTGCTATTTCTGTTTTTTATCTCTTCAATCTTCTCAAAGATTGTTCATTTTAGTTGATTCTCATTATGGTAAATCTCCATACAGCGCTCTACCATGGGGCCTTGTTCTCGTTGGTTTCTGATGACAGACTTATGTTCACTCTACCCTATTCTAAATTCCCTGCCAGATTCCCCTACATAGCCCAATTTGCAAGGACACAATAAGGTATATAATATTCTGAGTCCTACAATTGGTCATGCTTTCCAGTTTGACAGTTTTTTTGTCATAAGTGACTGTGTCAGAAGGAATTGCTGTGTCACAAGCATGGCATTGGCCACAACGGTGGTTGCCTTTGATGGGATCAGGTCCTGTGATGGATTTCTGTATGAACTGGAAGTTTGTCTTAGGTCTGGCTTTTACCATTCTATCTTTCAAGTTTCTGTTGCGTCTAAAAGAAAGAAGTGGTCTTGGTAAGACCAGAACATCTTCTTCTGTTTTCAAAATATGCCAGTGTGTATAAATCACTTGTCTGATTTTGTTATTAATATTCGAGTGCCTGACAACACACACTAGTTTATCACTCTTTTCCTGATATCTGTTCACGAACATATAGATACGATTGTAATACTTGTCCCTGTTGTTGACTTCTCTAATGAGCCTTCTACGGTATCCTCTGTTCAGGAACTTGTCCTTTAGGAACTAAGCATTGTAGTCATATTCCACAATGATACTACAATCCCTCCGTATTCTGAGGAATTGGTCAAAGGGAATACTTTGGTGTTTGCATCTTGGGTGGAGCTCTGAAACTGCAACAACGTGTTACGAACAGTGGGCTTGGTATGAAGGGAAACCTGAAGCTTACCTTCTTCGTTTTTTATCCAATTATCCAAGAATTCCACTTTTGTGTTGCTGATGTTTGGCGTAAACTTTAGGTTCTCATGGCAAAGATTTATCCAACTGATAAATTCCAAGAGGGTATCTTCGTCCCCCTCCCAAATAAAGAAAATGTCACCTATGAACCTTGCCCAACTCTTGAAATTTTCGTAGAATGGCGCTATTTCATTGTAGATGAATTTGCGCTCAAAAAGGCCCACGTAAATGTTTGCCACGCTCGCGTGGAGTACTCAAAGGACTGATGTAACCAGGGCTGGTGTCTGCCTGACAGCCAGTCTACCCGATGTGAGGACAGGGGTGTAACATAGGCTCCTGTAGCCCCTGCGGTGCAGGGCTGCCCCCACCCTTTCAGGCCCCCCACCCCCGAACCCTTCGGGTGCCCCATTCAGCCCAAGGCAACTACACATCTGTGAGATATAGGAAACTCAGGGGCCCCTCGTCACATTCTGCAGGGGGGACATCTCATTTTGTGTTATGCCAGTAGGTGAGGGGACATCACCTGAAGCCTGGTTTTCCTGCTGTAGGAGTTTGGTATCTGCCCTGAGGCGCCTAGACACCTGCCTGCCTGCTGCGACAGGGAAGGGGGCTGCCTGGCCCTGCAGAAGGAGAGAAGGAAAAAGCATGGTCCAGCACACCATCAGTGGCTTTGGGGCAGCTAGGAAGAATCCGACTGCACAATTGTGATTTCGAGGGACCTTGGGGTCTGTGGGCACCTCCAAGACTCTCACTCTGATTTCTGGCGGGAACTGCGACACCATGACTGCCGAAGGCCAAGTTGGGGTGACCACAGAAGCTCCAGTTAGTGCTACATCTACCGAATACAGTAGGCCTCATTGGAGGCTGCAAACACCCCACCCTCTGACGAGTGTAAATTATGTATCTTGCAGCTCGCTTCTCACTGACATCAGGCTAGAACAGATTGATGTTACAAATGTTAGCAGATTTACCTATGCATGACTGCTGGTGGCACTGACCGTTACCGCATACAGGTACCTGCTCCTTTGTGTGGTGAACAGCAGTGAAGCAAGATCAACCTCACGTGCCCTAATATGTCAGGGCTGGAGTTAGAAGAGAAGATCAGCCCAGTCCTAAAACTTTGGGGCGGTGACTTTGGCTGTGTTTAGTAATAAATACAAGTTGGGATCTTTCATAGGGAGATATTTATGTAAAGTTGAGATGTCAGTATATTTTGGAGTCTGTTTTTGCAGTCTCTGGTTTCGCATGGACCTACCTCTTGTGTCTGTTGTTATCCCAAGTGGTGTCCTATCCTATCACGCCTCCACTTTCCTGGCTTGCAGAGACAGTGGTTGACATCCGTTTGCACAGAGATCCATCTCCTCGCCTCTGCTGTTTGCTCTACAAGAGGTTTATCTCAGGTGTAAGAGCTTGCACTTGTGTACTGAGGCAAAGATGGAGCTTGTCATTGCCTTCTCTTTCCTTGTTAGCTGCCTCTGTAGCTGGGTACATCTGAGCAGCCAGCATTATACGCTCAAGGACAGCGCGGTGGCGTACATCGTGAATTGGACATTGGCGCCTTTATATGCACTACTTTGTCTCCTTCACACTTACCTCACACTTTGACGCCTTAGCGCAGCATCAATCTTCACGTTTTGAAGCACCCCGTAGAACCTACGGTACAGCACCAAACACTGCCCTTAGAAGTGACTCTCCAACCACGTAGACTTCTAGGCACATATGCGAGGTCTGGCTTACAGCCGATTTGAACAAGGCTTCAGCGATACAAGACCAACCTACTTACTGGTCACAGCCCACCATACATGTGATGTTACAGTAACAATAAAAGTAACATGGCCCCCATACAGCTAGACTACACCTATAGCTGGCATGCACACTCGCACTACAGGCCATCCTGCAGTTGATGCGTGCTATGCTGCTAATATGTGCGCTCCAACACGTCCCAACCAAAGCTCTGACTGGCTGCAGCTTCTTAGTGTAGAGCTGCAGTGGGAGCATTCTGCCGCCATTTTGAAGACAGGCAAGCCGTAGTTCCTCATACATGCAATTTATTTTTTTGCAGTGTTTTTTTTAATTCTCTTTTTTCTTCTGTTTGTTTCTCTTATGCTCTCTCCAGGTTTCCTTTTTCACAATGCATGGGTTTGTTACTTTCCATTCTTTCCTTTGTTCAGCCCTTCCTTTGTGTCCAGAATTCATGCTGCTTTTCTCTGCATACAATCAGCTTCAATGGGAAGGATTTGGAGTGCACATATTTGGGACTTGAAATTCAGATCAAGGGGCGCCAACAAGTTAATGGCAACTATTAAAATATTGACATCTGTAGTGTCCAAATTTGACATTCGAAGTGTCCAAAAATGAGTCTGAGCAGAAAACAATATGTCTGTGGTACTTGTTTTCCCAAATGCTTCTCTTTGCTTGTGGTTGGGAGAAACTTGCTGTTCCCGAGGAGGATGGTTGTGTTCTCCTCTGATGATTTGTGCCTGTATTTGGTTGTGTTCTCCTCAGATGTTTTGTGCCTCCTGTAGCTGGTTGTGCTCTCCTCTGATGGCTTGTGCCTGTAGGTGGTTGTGTTCTACTCTGATGATTTAGGCCTGTAATTGGTTGTGTTCTCCTCTGATGTTTTGTGCCTCCTGTAGCTGGTTGTGTTCTCCTCTGATGATTTGTGCCTGTAGATGGTTGTGTTCTCCACTGATGATCTGTGTGCTATTCTGATTTCTGTTGTTTTGTTTGAGTTCTTTGTTTTAGATGCTACATTGGATAAGGTTGTGGACAGTGTGTGGTGTTATCTGGTTTCCTATGTGTGGATTAGGTGTTAGTGGCTTTTTATTTGTCTTGATCGAGCTGACTTACCCTCAGATGTCCCCATTCTTCCTTCATATGATGACTATGCCCAGCTCAAACACCAACGTCAATGCATGTGTCCCAACAAAAACACTCCCAGGTACACCACCAGGATCTTCCATGGTGGTGTGCTTTCCCTGTACTTCCCTCCGAAGCTACACTGTGACACTGATGCAACAATCTGTCACAGCCCTTTAAATGGAGTTGTGGAGGGTTTGAAGCACTTTGGGAGTTGCAGCAATCGTATGCATGTGCCTCTTGCTGGACCCTGCCAGGCACAACATCAGGTTGTGGTTGAGGCCTGGGCAGGCTGGGGTGTTGAAGTGTTTCATGTGTCTGGAGTCATAGATGGTCTGTGTCTTTGGCGACCCAGACTAGGCTGTTAGAAGTGCTTGCTGTATTTGGAGTCATAGATTGTCTGTGTTTGCCATGATTTGGATGAAGCTGCTAGAGGTGTTTGACAAGTCTGGATACTGATAAATGCAGTGGCGGTGAAGATCTGCGCTTCTCTGCAAGTGGTGATTGAGATTACAGTGCTGGTTCCTTTGCTAGAAATGTCCTGATACATGTTCCCCCCCTTAAAAATTGTATCTAATGCTGACAATTACCTAGAGAGATCAGAGTGCAAAGCATTGGGATCTTGGCTTTTTTTTGCTAAGCTGTTTTCTTGATTGCAGTATTTCACCCTTTGTTTCTGATTCTTGACACCTAGATATGGTAAAGTTTACTTTGTGAACAGTAAAAATAATGAATAAGAAAATAAATGCATAAATAAAAATAAAAAAATACTAAAACAAAGATGGTCCAAAAGAAGACTTGCTGGAAACAATGTGTATTCTTTTGAGTCGACCACCTACGACAAATCTCTATAGTTAACAGGTGAGGCAAGTGACCAAATTAGTTTATTACTCTCTCTCTTGAATTAGCAAGTACCCGAAGCAAAAGGTGTGCGTCACAATGACAACAATCTCCGCCTCTCAGATTGGTGCCTTCCTGGACATAAATTCAAAATAATACACTAGCGCGTTAATGGAAGCCTTTCTGGCCCGGGAAGCTGAGCAGAAAGTAATGTTGTAGTTCAGTCTGATTTTGTGCTTGGCTGTGGGGCAGTTGACAACATAGGAGCCCTGTCGTTAATTCATAGAACCAAAAAAGGGCCAACTTTTATCTGCTTCATTGACTTCAAAACGGTATTTTACTGTAGCATAAAAAGAAGCGTATTGTAGAAATAACTGTCCAACTGGCGCACTCCCACAACCCATGTGCAGGCGACGACATCACTGTACATAAACAGCTGGATACAGGTTAATTTAGGCGCCAATACAACACCAACAGACAAAATCTACATCAACAAGTACTAAAGTAAAGCTGTGTATTGAACCCCTTGTTGTTGTATTTACACATTACTGACGTAGGACAAGCTATAACAAACCCTCAAAACTAAGCAGTCCCGAAAGAAAACAGCAAGCTTCTGCCCAGTATGCAATACTCAGACTACACAGTTCTGGGTGAAACCAGCATTGCTCAACAAAATACAATTAACTCCCTGGATGAATATTGCTGCATCAACAAGTTTGAAATCAACTGTGACAAGTCAGAAGTAATAACCTTTGCAGGCCGCCAAAATCCCAATTGCGTATGGAAACAGCACTACAAGAATTTCCAAAGAGCTGCAATATATAAATACCTTAGGATTCTATTTTTTAAGCCCAGGAATCGAACAACGTCTCCTAAAACTAACGCCCTCCTGTAAATATGCATCCCGGAAATGATCCTAAAATCTAGCAGGACCATTTATTACTCGACTCTTGCGAATGATAAGTGCTAGATTCCTCCCAACACTTACTTATGGTCTGGGAGCATTCCTGGGGCAACTTGACTGAGCAAAACAAAGTCCAACCCCTACAGATCACTCTTCCGACTGCCACAGTCAACAAGCCAGGAGCAAATCCGCTTGGAGTTCAAGCTAGACAAACAGTGTCTAGTCCAAAGCACTGTCGTACTATTGGCTTAAACCAAGCGAGTGAGGCATGGTTGACCAAAGACCACTCAAAAGGCCCTCTGGCAGGAATCAGGAATCTGATGCCTCCATCAGTGTAAATGCAAGGCCCAGGCACACGGCAGTAACCTCCTTGCTATCGCAGCTTAAAATGCAGCTAACTTGGGACCAAGATCTCTTGTACCAATGTTCCAAAAATCCTGAAAAGAAACACATAAACTGCAGATCAACAACAAATTATATACCTAGCTTTGAAAAAAAAGGTCTGGCGGTTGTTTAGTTCTATCAAGAAACAAGCCATGTCAACCTCAGTCCTTCCATTAGCTTCCTATATCCTGTGGTTTGAAAATACACTACCTTCATCTCCATTTTGACTTATTTGATCTGGGAGAAATTTCACAACTGTGGAAATACAAGAGACAAAATGTATCCTGCCATTTCTGTTGGCGTGGACATGAAGATCTTACCCACGTTATGTGCTTCCAACCGGCCTTTTTAGCCAAACGTAAGAAGTTTCTAGTCCCAGTTCCTGCTTGTGTGTGCCTCCAAACCTGTGTAGAGGCCATCAGCCTCTGTTGTTACTGCTCTGAAGGTCACCTACTAAGTCGCTTTATGAAACTGATAAAAACTACAAATGAACAACTCGGGTATCTGTATGACTCAAGCTAGTGTTATCAGGCAACACCACGATGAACTTCAACTGAGGTAAAGATCCTTTTTTCATTTATGTAAATGATTGTTCAAATGTTAATGTTGATTTTATATGCTAACTTGTTTTTAAATAACTGTCAATATAAGGGATAAAGTACCCGCTGCGGTACATTATGAGGATATTTTAATTCACTGAGAAGGTCCATAAACATATAGAGGAACAACACTAAAGGCTGAGCAAGACCACTGACTCATTGTCAGTGAAATTGCTCTCCCACCCTCGCAGCTCCACCATTAAGTGAGGTGCCCCTGCACTCTTGAGTGTTGGTGATCGAGGCCCTCCTCCACCCGCAGGTTTCCCTGCGCCTCATCCCTGGTGGTCCAGTGGACCTCTGTCTCCTTCCTCTCACTCTGCTCTTTCACTCGTTTTCACTCGTTTTTCTACCCTTTTTTTTTTATCTTTCACCTTTCTGCACTTTTCTGCATCTCTGCTCTTTTGTGCCTTATTTCTGCTCATTTTCCCTTCCTCTCGCTCTGCTCTTTCACTCGTTTTCACTCGTTTTTCTACCCTCTTTTATCTTTCACCTTTCTGCACTTTTGTGCCTTATTTCTGCTTATTTTCCCTTTTTTCTTTATCCCTTATTTCCTCCCTTTACCTTTCCCCGCCGCTGCTGCCCCCGCGGCCCCTCCCCCTAGCGCGACCGGCCCAATCCAGCTCCCCTCCCCGCTCCCGCCTCCCAGCTGTCCAGCCCTCCCGACCCCTACTTAATGGCGGCCACTGCGGGGACAGGCGAGCAAGACCACTGACTCATTGTCAGTGAAATTGCTCTCCCACCCTCGCAGCTCCACCATTAAGTGAGGCCTGCCCCTGCCCCTGCACTCTTGAGTGTTGGTGATCGAGGCCCTCCTCCACCTGCGGGTTTCCCTGTGCCTCATCCCTGGTGGTCCAGTGGACCTCTGTCTCCTTCCTCTCACTCTGCTCTTTCACTCGTTTTCACTCGTTTTTCTACCCTTTTTATCTTTCACCTTTCTGCACTTTTCTGCATCTCTGCTCTTTTGTGCCTTATTTCTGCTCATTTTCCCTTCCTCTCGCTCTTCTCTTTCACTCGTTTTCACTCGTTTTTCTACCCTCTTTTATCTTTCACCTTTCTGCACTTTTCTGCATCTCTGCTCTTTTGTGCCTTATTTCTGCTTATTTTCCCTTTTTTCTTTATCCCTTAATTCCTCCCTTTACCTTTCCCCGCCGCTGCTGCCCCCGCAGCCCCTCCCCCCCCCAGCGCGACCGGCCCAATCCAGCTCCCCGCTCCCGCCTCCCACCTGTCCAGCCCTCCCCGACCCCTACTTAATGGCGGCCACTACGCGGCCGCGCCGCTGGTGCACCGAAGGCGCATCAAAGTCAAGCCCGTCTGCGCCCGTCTGCGACCCGTCCGCGACCAGCGCCAGGAACCCTGGACCTCCGCCCCGCCAATGCTACGACCCAGCAGCACTCCACGCACTCAACCCAGGCCGCAACAACAACTGCAAGCTAGCATCACCAGCCGACACCCACGGACCCTTCAGCTGTCACCGCTGCCGGCACACCTGCAGCACCGCCAAGAACACGGATCCAGCACAACCCGCCCACAAGAACACAACCGAACCGAAGACCCTGCAATGCATCCTCCTCAACGTCCGATCCCTCCACAAACACGCCACAGAAATCTGGGACCTTCTCGACAGCACCACCCCGGACGTAGCGTTCTTCACCGAAACCTGGACCAACACCACCTCTGGACCGGACATCGCCATCGCCATCCCCCAAGGATACAAGATCTCCAGGAAGGACCGCCCCACCCGCCCAGGAGGAGGAATCGCCATCGTCCACAAATCCAGCCTCCGCCTGAGCACACTCCCCGACGAGCCCACAGAACTGATGGAACACCTTCACTTCAAGATACTGGCCAGCCCCACCGCCACCCTCCGAGGAACCCTCATCTACCGACCCCCTGGACCCCGCGGACCCTTCGCCAACTCCATCACGGACATTATCTCCCCGTAGGCCATTGCATCCACCAACTACACCCTGCTGTGAGACCTCAACTTCCACCTCGACAACCAACTGGACCCCAACACCACATCCCTCCTGGACAACCTCCACAACATTGGACTCCGCCAGATCGTGACCGAGCCCACACACTCAGCAGGACACACCCTCGACCCCCTCTTCACTACAGGAAACTCCATCACCTTCAGCCACACCACCGAACTCCCATGGACCGACCATCGTTGCGTCCACTTCACCTTCAGAACACCCACCATCCACAGACACCAGCACCTGCTTCCACGAAGAAACTGGACCAAAATCACCGACGACCAGCTCACCTCCTCACTCAACAACTCCACCCCAACCATCGCGGAAAACGACGACCCCAACACCACAGCCCGAACCCTGCATAGATGGATCTCGGACAGCACCAACACCATAGCCCCCTCAAGAAAAACAACAATACCCGCGCCAAGAAAGCCAGATGGTTTACCACCGAACTTCGAGAGTCCAGACGCACATGCCGCCGCCTCGAAAAGGCTTGGAGGAACACCAAATCCACAGAAGCCCACAACAACTTCAGAGCCGCCACCAACGCCCACCATCAACTCATCAGAGAAACGAGGAAAAAGCGATTGAAGACAGAATCTCCACCCACGCGCACAACAGCAAGGAACTCTTCAGCATCATCAAGGAGTTCGCCCAACCCACCAGCGAGTCTACCGACATCCCTCCCTCACAAGACCTCTGCGACAAACTCAGCACCTTTTTCCACCACAAAATCAAGAGCATCTACGACAACTTCGACGAAGACAACCAACACACTGAACCCTCACCAACCACCCCCGACACCCGGAAACCAGCGATTGATGACTGGACAGCCCTCACCACTGAAGACACACTGAAGACAATGAAGTCAATCCACTCAGGGGCCCCCATGTACCCCTGCCCCCACCACATCTTCAAGAGAGCCGCCGACACCATCGCACCCATGCTCCGCCACACCATCAACCGCTCCCTGGCGACCGCCTCGTTCCCCGACGACTGGAAACACGCCGAGGTCAACCCCCTCCTAAAGAAACCCTCAGCGGACCCCACCGACCTCAAAAACTACAGACCCATCTCCCTGCTCCCGTTCCCAGCGAAAGTCATCGAGAAAGCCATCAACAGCCATCTCGCCACATTCATTGAAGAACACAACATCCTCGACTCCTCCCAAACCGGCTTCAGAAAAAACCACAGTACGGAAACCGCCCTCCTCGCCGCAACAGATGACATCCGCACCCTACTGGACAAAGGAGAAACAGTAGCCCTCATCCTCTTCGACCTATCAGCGGCGTTCAACACAGTCTCCCACCGCACCCTAATACGCAGACTCTACGACGCAGGAATCCAGGACAAGGCTCTCGACTGGATCCGCTCCTTCCTCTCCGGCAGGACGCAGCGGGTCAGACTCCCCCCTTTCCTCTCGGACCCCACACCTACCACCTGCGGAGTCCCCCAGGGCTCCTCCCTCAGCCTGACGCTCTTCAACGTCTACATGGCTCCACTTGCCCCCATCGTCAGAACCTACGGACTCAACATCGTGTCATACGCAGACAACACCCAGCTCATCCTCTCCCTATCCAACGAGCCCAACACCGCCAGACGCAACTTTCGAGAAGGTATGGAAGCCGTCGCCAAATGGATGAAAAACAGCTGCCTACAACTAAACAGCAACAAAACAGAAGTACTCATCATGGGCCCAAACCCCGACGCCTGGAGCGACACCTGGTGGCCCCCCGCCCTCGGAAACCCGCCAACCCCCACAGACCACGCACGCAACCTGGGAATCATCCTGGACTCCGAGCTCAAAATGGACCGCCAGATCAACTCTGTCTCGTCTTCCTGCTTCCACACCCTCCGCCTCCTTCGTAAGACCTTCAAATGGATCCCCCTCGAACACCGAAAGACCGTCACTCACGCCCTGGTCACCAGCAGACTCGACTACGGCAACGCACTCTACGCCGGAATAAACAAAAACCTCACCCGCAAGCTACAGAACATCCAAAACGCCGCCGCAAGACTGGTCCTCAACCTGCCAAAACACTGCCACATCTCCCAGCACCTGCGCACACTCCACTGGCTCCCCGTCGAGGCGAGAATCACCTTCAAGATGCTCACCCACGCACACAAGGCCCTCCACGGCACCGGACCAGCATACCTGAACAGCCGACTCAAATTCCACGCACCCCAAAGGACCCTACGATCAGCCCAGCTCTCCTACGCCGTGGTCCCCCGCACCAGAAAGACCAGATCGGGAGGCCGCTCCTTCTCCTTCCTCGCGGCCAAAGCATGGAACGCCCTTCCACTCCACCTCAGACAGACAACATCGCTCCCCATCTTCATAAGAAACCTCAAAACCTGGCTCTTCGACAGACCCCCTCCTTGATGGAATGGAACCTGCACCCCCCCCACCCCTAGCGCCTTGAGACCCTAACGGGTGAGTAGTCGCTCTTTAACAAACCCCTGATTGATTGATTGATTGAGTTCTTTCATAAGGTTATGGCACTCCGAGGTGATTTGCAATAGCCTTATCATGTACAGCAGGGGGTACATTATTGCATATAATACATAGTCACACCATCACCTTTTCCACAAACCACATAAAACCTTGGTGAGTAGCTCTTTCATATAAAAGAGAGAGCATGTTTGCAAACATGAAGAATAAAAATAGAACCTAGTCTAGTGCAAAATTGAATACATCAAAATCCTGTTAGATATTTGTTGCAAAAAGATATTAGAAACAGTTTAATGCAAGTGAGTTTGAGTTTTTAAAAAAAGCTGTCGTAGTTCAGAATGTGTAGAAACATGCAGAAAGATTCTATCTTTTCTGTAAATATCTAAGGAATGCTAAATATAATCATGTTCTTTCTGCTAGTCATTGTAAGCTAGAAAAATTGAGCAGAAGATAGAAAAACAATGTTTCATTTTCATTGCTTTAAACAGCTGCTCCGAGACCTGACCTGCCTTTCTCCTCAGCTGCTGGCTCAGGCAGAAGGCATGGTGATGTCTGAACTCAACTGCAATAACTTATTACAGTCGAGTTCTGACGTCTTTTCTTTGTAATTGGCGACTGAGTGCGTGACAAGTGGCCTGGTATAAAAAAATTAGAGACAGGCATTTATCCATGGATTGCAGAATCCCTTGCATTATAAAGTTATTCATATTACTAAAATAAATTGTAAAAAAAAATCAAAAACAACATGCCCACTTCAACTAGAAAAAAATGTTTTTAGTTTACTTCTAAATTCCAGAAATATTGGAATATTTTGGGAAGCTACCATAATTTATTCTAGGAGGTTATAGATCATTATACAAAAAGAGTATTTCAAAGTATTGCATTTTGGAAATTTCAACATAAGTGATACCCTGATGATGGTGGATGCCTTTGCACCTAAAATGCTCACCATCTCCTGCATCTATACAGAGATGCACTGAGATGGAGGGCCTCACTTGTGAGATACGCTTTCTTTTAAATGGAGCTAATCGCCTCCTTGAAGTTAGAGGTACTATGATCAGATCCCCCCGCTTCTGATATCGGATGAGTTGCATTATGAAACTCATAGAGGTGTAAGAGAGGACCTCGCAAGTCCAGCAATGACTCCATTCCAAGAGCCCACACAGGACAAAACCAGTGCTTGGACTACAGTGGCGACGAAATCCTGGACAATATAAGATTTAATCAGCTTTGAAAGATGGAGCTTGAGGTGGTGACTTGTTTCTGTTGTTTGTGTGATCGGGTTCGGTGAGGCCTGGGCAAGAGTGACCCAATAGCATTTCACAGGAATATCCAGTGAAAGCAGAACTCTTTCAAAAGCCAGCTACTCTGGCCAAGACATCATTGTTAAACAAAATTCATACCTTTCATGAGAAGTAATTACATCTTGAAAATGTGAGACTCCAGTTGCCCTGTCTCATCTGTATACTGGTGCATTGACACATGCAGCTGGCCAATGATCTCACCCAGCAGCTCCGGACACAAACTGAAAAAACACAGGTGCAGTCATGAAACATGTCTGAAAGAACTTAATCCTGAATACTGAAAGCAATTCCCATATAGGCGGCATGTCAGTCCAGATTCCTCTCAGCAAAGCCCATCATATCTTCAGGGCCTAGCTTCAGTGGTGGGTGTTTAGGTTATGACACCCCCTAAATAAATGCATTCCTGGCTTGGTAATTGGGTCTGGGGCCCCTGAGTCGGCTCCGTTATGTCAGTGTTGATTGTTCTCATGTCCTGATTTCACTAAAAGGTTTCAACTTGCTTATTTTTTGGATCAGAATTATATATATTGACCCGTTTTCCCAAAAAGTAGTATATCTTCACCAATATTAATACTCCTTGCATGGATGCAAATTTACTACCTTTTGGAATTCACAAATATCGACAGTAGTAGACTTGCCTCAGGTTTCCAGGCATGGTACTGGCAACCAAAAGGTGATGGGACGGTTGCTTGTAAATAGTCAAACCACTGGCAATCACTCCGGGAAGCATTCCAACCCATTGTTTTTTGCCCACTGCAGACATGGGGCCTGATTCAGGGTTTGACAAAGAGAGTGGTTGGGGACTTTACGTCCGCCCCCTGCCATTACTCCACCTGCCAAATTTAAAGATGTCCCCCGACCCCATATACATCTCTATACATTTGCAGGAACCACTGTCATTGCTGTAAATGTAGGAAACATTAGACAGACAACTCCATCAAACATGATGGCCAGCCATCAAACTTTTCCAAAGTTTTTTTTATTTTTCAAAAACAAGCTCCTACAGCAGGAATTTGCTTTTGAAAACTAAAAATGAATGACCCCCAAACTTCTCCGAAGGTGTGGGGGTCATTTTTTCTTGTCTTTACCACCAGGATATACCTGGTGGTGATGGACAGTTAAAAAGAAACCATTCACTCTAAATAGGGGGACAGTTGGATGGCTCACCTCCCACGGCTCCAACTCCATTGGGCCATTGGAGGACAATTTACACCGCTGGAGAAAATCACTCAAAGTCGGGTAAGACTCAAAGGGGGATATTCTCAAGAACGTGCGATAAACATCGCCAAAATAGCTTATCGCAAGTTTTCATATCGCCGTCTATCGCGGGAAAATAACTCCGTGTTTACGTCGTATTCTCAACATGGCGGTAACATGCGATAGTCCCCCGACAACGCCTCAAATGTCCGCGATAAAATCACCGGGACGGCGATGAAAATCCAAACCCGAACGCGAAAAAAGTTGCGATGGGCCCAACCGCGATAAGACAAACAGCGAAAAGCAGCGCCAGGCCTGCAAATCACACACGTCAGGCGGGAAAAATCACTACAAAAGCAGAAGAAAAAAAAACACAAACAAAAACCGAACTACAGCGAAGCACAATGGAGGCAGCCGGAGCAGGTACAGAGGACGGCCAGAACCCCACAAGCCCCAGGAGGGGCAGCCTGGGACCTCGGGGACAGGGAAGGGGAAGGACAAGAAGAAGAGGAAGACGCGGTTCAGTCCGCAGGAAAACAGGATCCTGATCACGGAGGTGATAGAACACCATCAACAACTGTTCGTCACCTCCACTGTGTCATTGGCAACAAAAAATGCAACATGGCAGTCCATCCTGGACAAGTTGAATGCAGTCGGAGTGCTGAGGAGGACAATGGAAGAGCTCAAGAGGCGCTGGAATGATGTGAAGCGCAAGACCAAGCAGAAACTCGCCAACAACCGAAAGGCAGCAATGCAGACTGGAGGTGGGAGTCCAGCGCCACAGGAGGAGCTGGATGAGATGGAGGAAATGGTGTCCACAGTCATCAGTGAGGAGACGGTGGCAGGAGTTGGGGGACCGGACACTGCTCAACATGACCTGACACAACAGCAACAGGGTGAGTAACGACCAGGGACTGGGGGGACGGGGGGAGATGGGCACAATGGCACACATGCACAATTAAGTACAGCACAGTGCACACCCACAATGACTCTGGATCATGTCCCTGATCCCCTTGGCACACTGCAGCACACCTAGAAACAGCAAGTAGGCCCCCGTCGACTATGTACCCAGAGGGGGCCCTTCCCACACATCACCAATCTCACAACCAACCCATGGACATGTGCTGAACCCAGCAAAGCTGCGGGTCCGTGAGCCACACTGACAATGCAAGTGACACTGCATGACGATTAGCATGGCTGCAGTCCGATCATCATGACATGGTGCACACCACCACACTGAGGTGGCTGAGTGTGGACCACATCCGTAAAGGAGCAGGTCACACTCTGACACATCCACCTGCACAAATAACCCCTGACGTCAACAACACATCTGCGGACAAACCATGCCCCAGAGTCCCAACTCCCACCAAGACCCAAATTCACCCAAGTCTGCAACATCTCAGTACTGTATGGGCACAGAAGTCAAAGGCACACCGCCTGAAAGGGACAAGGGGCAGCAAAATCAGAGCTTCAGGGGCGACTCTCCCAAAATGCAGCACACACACATGACATTCAGAGCACATCAGCATTGACAACAATGTGGTACAAACTGCAACACGTTTACAACAGGACAGAAGACACAACAGGTGCCGCTTGTGTGTAGAAGCTGGCCAATCACATCTGGCATAGCAGGGAAATGTGAGATGTCAATTGTGAGAAGTTGGCCTGGTATATGCTGTCCACTAATTATAGTGGGCACCTTGCACCAGTCCAAACAACCCGTTATTGGAGATAGGTTAAAGACAACCTTTATTGAAAGCTATCCTAGTGGTAGCTATGGAGAGCAGCCTTCAGGCTAAGTCTTGAAGGAATGTAAAGCAGCTTGTTTTACCAGTCTATAATCTCTTGAGTGACCAAATGAAAGAGGACCACACCGGGTACATATTCAAAATATATGTATTTATTACTAAACACACCCCTCTAGTCTCTTTATGAGGCTAGAGTTCGAAGTACATAAGTTATGTCAGTTATTCACAGTAATAGCACAAATACACGTTTGAGCCCTAGGGGCGTACCAAACCATATACCAATAAAGTGGTATAAGAACCACGACTGAGCTAGACACAAGGCCTAGAGCCTGTAGAAGTGCTTGGACCACAAGGAACCACCCAAGGTAGTGACACAGGGGACCCACGGGGGACGCGTGCAGTGTAGTAACACAGCCGCAAATCGCTGTTAACTTCTATGGGGAAAGTCGCGGTTAGGAATTTAAAGAAAAGGGACACTTAAAAGAGGACTTGGAGCAAACCCTTTGAGAACTAGCTCGTTCTAGAGTCTATACCCACGGGAGCACCGGAGTACTTGTGTTACCTCACCCAGGGAAGCCGGGTGCATAGGTGCCTTTCGGGGTCGGGTTTCGTCGTCGATTTGAATGGCGAGATGCTGCAAAGTGCTGCTGGCGACCAAGTCAAAAGTGTCCGGGTGGATCCAAGGGTGGATCGGAGATCTGAAGAACCTGAAAGCAGAGGGGACAGAGTCTGGGTCACTAGCCAGTGACCAGGAAGGCGATGAGCAGATGCCCACCGATGTCGGATGCTTCAGGTAGGTTGACGGTCGTCTTGACTCTTCAGCCACGAGGTCCAGGAGGCGTTGTCGGCGACCAGGAGCGAGATTCGGACTGTCCCACGACGTCTGTCGATTGCTGAGGTGTCGGCGACCGGATTGGACCCAACAGGCCTTGGCAACGGCAAGTCTCGTGGAAAGTGAAGAAGGACGATGGTGCAGACCAGCAAGGTCTGAGGGACTCACCCAGCAAGGGTAAGTCAGGGCAAGCCTGGAGCAACCAGGGGAGCCCAAGCAGGATAAGATTGGCCTTCGTTAGGGGCTACTAGCCAACGGACTAGCGACCGCGAAGGAGCCTCGAGACGATGCACGTGGAGCTGGCTCACAGGACACTCGTGGAGTGGAGGCCAGTGATCTTCGGTGCAGTCGGTGCTGGTGGCGGGGGCTACTCGGAGCCCAAAGCACAACTTCGTGGGAGACCCAGAAGAGGATGCACTTGCAAATGCGTGCGGTGTCCAGGGGTCACGGTTCCACGTTACCCACGACAGCTACGGGCCTCAGCTTTGCTGGGGACTCAGGGCAGCCTCGGGGAAGTCTGGAAATCCACCTCTGGTGATGCAAAGACTTCGGCGTCCGACGGGAGCTTCAGCGATGCAGACCGGACAATTGCTTCTTTGGTGCCTGCCAAGCAGGGGAGTCACTCCTTGACCCCAAGGGAGATTCTTCTGTCCTCTAATCTTCAAGTAGAGCGTCGAAGGTCCAGGATTCTGTGTCAGAGTTTCGTCCAGGGATAATCTAAAGTCCTAAGGACTGGGGTCCCATACTTATACTAAGGTAGGGGGTTGGACATACTCTGTGGACCCACCTATGGGAGGGTCAGGGCAGAGGGGTGGCTACACCCCTTTCCCTTTGTCCAGTTTCGCGCCAGAGCAGGGGGTGGAAGCCCCTGATCCGGTTTGAACTGGGGTATGCACAGGGACACCAAATGTGCCCCCAGTGCAGGACTTCAAAGCACCAGAGAGTGCTCCCGCCCAGCCCCAATACACACTATCCTGTCTGGGGAGGTGGTTACACCTCCCTGGGACAGGAAACCTATTGTCCAGGCCTCCCCTGCCGGAGTTTCGGTCAGCAGCAGGAGGCCAGACTCGTGTCTGTGGCAGCGGCATCCATTTGTGATGCCAGGGCTTGGAAAGAAGTTACCGGGCAGGCCGGTGTGTACATGTCGCTCCCTCTAGAAGGGTGGAATGCTACCCCGCCGCCAGAACTGGCGGGGGGGTAGTATTCCAAGGTGTTTGACACCAAACACGACATGTTTCCGTGCAGCCATCCCAAAGTTAGCATTTTAACGCGAGGTTATAATGCGCTTAAGAGTATATGGTCAGGCTGCACTACAAACAGCATCAGAGAAGGATCTCCGAACGCTGCAGAGGGGCCCTGCTCATGCAGGGGCACCCTCTCACATAGGAACCACGCACTCTGCCTTCAGGATTGATAAGGCCTGCCATAGGAGTGACTTATAGGTTTATATGTGTGTATGTATGTAGTGATATAGGTAGCCTATATCACAGTAAGGGGTGCATGCACCCCCTTACCCAGGCTGCAGTAGCAGACCTGTGGTGTCAGTTTGGATGGCCTTCCAGTGGTGGCACAATACATGCTGCAGCCCCTGGTAGGCCTCTGAGGTACCTATGCCCTGGGTACATAGTATACCATATACTAGGGACTTATAAGGGCACTCCAGATTCCAATCAGAGATGTGCCTGAGGCACATGGAGACCATTTTAAAGAGGAAGCAGCTAGGCTGGGGTTCTGATTAGCAGGGCCCCAGCCAGACTATGGTTGAAAAACAGTGAAGCATCAGCAAAAAGTGGGGGTACCCATGTGAAGCAGATCCTACTCTCCTACATCAATGTACTAGTACAAACACATATCCGTGATGTCGACGAAATGTCCACTGCCCCGCATCAAATGGGCAGCTCCTCCTAAACAGTCACAATGTACATTGTCATGCAGTCTGCATGTGAACTTGTACAATGCGACAACATACATGTGAACACAATGTAATACTGCATCTCCCCTTCACATTGCAGAGGGAGCATCAACACCTCCTGCAGAGCAGCCCCAACAACTCCTCACTGATGACGATGAGTACATCCCCGACATCGACCCCGAAGCCCTCCAAACCCTCCTTGACAGCTTTGGCACCCCACCTCACGGAGCAGGGCAGCCCAGCTGCATCGAGGAGACCCCACCCCCTGCACAGACCACACAGCAGGAAGCACCTACCACCCCGGCTGTCTCCCAGGACCCACACGAACAACACATGGCCTTCCAACGCCGTGTGTTAGAGGTCCAGGAGAAGATGGCTGATCGGGTGCGGGTGGGGTTCGACCTCTGGCAGCAAAACTTGATGCCATACATGGGTGTCTGAGTACCATCAGGGACCACTTACAGTCCCTAACGGACACCCACAGTCCGCTCCATGCTCTCCAACGATCCATGGCTGACATCGCTGGAGTCATGATACTGAGACAAGAACAACTGTCCAGTCAGAGTGGCTCCAGCGATGTCAGCCGGGAGTTGGGACAGATGCGGGGGCTCTTGGAGAACATGGAGCGGATGACGGCGGAATGAATGGCTGCCACGGCTGCACACCAGCGAGATGTGGCTGGGACCTTCCATGCCCTGCAGCACATCGTCATGGCATTGCTGCCTCAAGGCCTTGCACAGATGAATGCTGCTGCTGCTTCTACATCCACATCTCCGCCCCCTGATGTGTCAGTGCCTCACAGTGCGGCAGGCAATCCACCACCACCCACGTGTGAGGCACATGTGACAGAGGACGAAGATGCGGGTGAATCAACCCTACTGGTAAGGAGGAGGCAGTAGCATTCATCTCCACCATATGGCCTGTTTCTGCTTGGTTCTGCCCTTTGCATCATCACCTTCCACTGTCCCCCGATACACTCTACGACACTCACCTTGGACCTCGACATGGACTGCCATTTTCTGTTTGGTTACCAATGACACAGCGATCAGACTGAACTCTTCCTCTTCCGATGTACTTGTCATTCCCTGAAGGACTCTGGCTGGCCCTCCACGGGCCAATAATGTGAAGTGGGGTTTGCATGGCCCTGTACTGCTCCAGCTGCAACACTCCACTGGATGTGAATTAAACATTCAGAATCGCACAGATGTCATGCCTTTGATCATGCAAGTATGAGAGTATGGATGAATGTAGAGTCAGTGATTCCCCCTTATGTCCAGGTTGCTCATGTCGTGGGACTTGAGTCACAGGGTGCAACATTGCCGATTGCGGTCCGGGTGGTGTAGACACTACAACAGAGACACAAGCATCAGTTACTTCCATGTCCAGCCCAGAACTGAAGCACGCCCAGAGCCCCGGACTCATTGTTCCCACCCCTACGCTGGCCTGCCATACGCCAGGCCAGTCCACTCCGCTTACGCTCAGAGGGGGGGGGGACAAAGCTACATGTCCCAGGTCTTCCCTGTAGTGATCTGCTGATCACTGGTCAGCATCACTGTATGCTGGGGCGACACTCCGCCCCAAGACCAATGGCACAGCAAAGTGCTATTTGCACAATTCCTCCTATGTATACAATTTTTATCCTCATGTTCATTCTTTTCATCATGTTTTTTCCTTTTTCTTAAATCTCTGTGTAGTTCCACACATCAGACATCATGCCAATTTACAAAGTTTTCTCATGTTCAGGTTTGTCCATCCGGACCTTTTTCCAAGAACAAGTACAAACGCAAAAATTCAGCAGAGGCAGTATTTTATTGACCCAATGCATTTCGGGCAATTCCAGCCCTTCGTCAGGGGTAACTAGAAATATCAATGAAACACGCATTATTATAAAATACAACACTGTAAAATCCAAACAATATCACAATCCATAATGAAATAGCTGCACTTCAATTCCCATTAAAAACAACGTTTTTCACAATATGTTCCTCTCCTGTGTAATAAACAGTTCAATAACAAACGATATATTGCTACCGTCACTGTTTAATCCTAAGTGGTCCCAGCACTTTTCCCTTTGTTCAACCTCTCTTTCGCAAACAATAATTATCTCTAGCTTATGCCTGAGCCCCGAATCTCACTCCTCTTCCTGTCACTTTAACCTTTCTTACTTTCTCTCTGAAATTACCCATCCCTTCCACATAACATTACTAACAATCATTCTCCTTACAGGACTGTAAACCCACCCTATTCTTATTTTTCCACATCTTAACCATATATACTTAACCCCGATTCATCAACACTTCATCCAATCTACCACCTCGCTCTCCCTCATCCTCACTCCTCCACGTCACCTAATAACCCTCCACACTTCAATCTCCTTATCACCCTCTCGCCCCTCTACATGTCTCACTGTCTAACTCAACCTCACGCTACAAACAGCCCCGTCACTCTCCACTCTTCCTATGCCTCCCACTCTCTCCCATCCTCACACGCACTACAACCCCACTATACCACCAGCGTGGCAAAACATGCCACAGCCACTCCCTGAGGGCTGGTTCACACCCACACCACACCCATCCAGCACAGGCGTCACAAGACATGTGACCCTGCCAATAAAAGGGGCCTAGTACGTCACATTCCCCACTGCCGGAGATGACATGATGGCGTCCGCACCACGCGACCCAATCATGAAGGGTCCATGACTTGTGGCGCACTGAGTTGGTGGCTCCCGCTGCACTGCGGCCGGCACGGGCCTACCGCCACGGGACGATGACTTGCGGTGCACTGAGTTGGTGGCACCCACTGCACTGCGGCCGGCACGGGCCTACCGCCACGTGACGATGACTTGCGTTGCACAGGGTCAGTGGCACCCGCTGCACTGCGGCTGGCAGGGGCCTACCACCACGTGACGATGACTTGCATTGCACAGGGTCAGTGGCACCCGCTGCACTGGGCTGGCAGGGTCCTACCGCCACGTGACGATGACTTGCGTTGGACAGGGTCAGTGGCACCCGCTACACTGCGGCTGGCAGGGGCCTACCGCCACGTGACGATGACATGCGTTGCACAGGGTCAATGGCACCCGCTGCACTGCGGCTGCCAGGGGCCTACCGCCACGTGACGATGACTTGCGTTGCACAGGGTTAGTGGCACCTGAAGAGCTGAGCGGGTGTGCAGCCTGCGATGATGCATTGGCCTCGATACGGCGTCCAGCGAATCAAGACTCAAATTGAACAGTGTGCCCTACTGGACCGCAGTGTACGCGCAGGCAGCAGTCAGCACACATGACTCCGCGGTGCGGTGCCGCAGGGTGCGCTGGGGGCCTGTGGAGCGGAATCCAGCGATCGGCTGAGGAGGATGCACCGGCACGTGGTGGGCCCTTTTGGAGACACGCCGGTGGCGGCAGGTGAGCATTGAGGCCTGGGTGCGCAGGGGCGGCCAGTCATCGCTGGGCGGAGGACCGGTCTGGGGACCAGGGCTGGGGTGCATCAGGCGCACAGGATCGCGCAGGCACCACCGGTCACGGCGGCGGACTCGTGGCTGGGTGGTGGGCGCCGCCCTTGCTGACACGACCCTGCATGCGATGATCGTGATGTGCGCGGGTTGGTTTGGGACATAGCCACCTCGTCTCCAGTGTGAATGTGCCCGTTGAAGGTGGTCGGCCACATGTGTGTAGGCCTATGGGCAGGTTGTGGCGGAGACTGAGACACACGCAGTAGTCACTTTGGTGGTGTATTGGTGACGTGTGCATTCCCACAGTTGTGAGTTGGGGGATTGTGGAGTTGAGGTGTGTGGTGTGTTCAGTTGGTACTTGCCGATGGGCAGTGCATTTCCATGGGGGCCATCCTCAAAGCGCTGGTTGGTGGCGGACTTGCGGACATGTGGGGATCATGCACACTGCCTGGGGAGTTTGCGACTGACATTGGTGGACAGGCCACGGTGGTCCACTTTTGTATGCACAGTGATGGCATGCGTGTGGTTGCTGTTGCGGTGATTGTGTGCAGTGCCGGCAGGGGGCACAAGTCATACACGTGTGCTGTGAATTGCCCCCAAAACATGCGTGACACCAGCTATGGCGTAGTTCCCTTGCGTGGTCTCAAGATGTTCCTGCACAGTGTGGGGGGAGTGAGGGGCAGGGGTATTGAGCTGACACACACCGTGATGCTTTCAGGTATGATGAGTCCTGCATGATGTGACCGTAACAGCAGTTCGTGTGGTCGTTACCTTCCTCTTCATTCCTACGACGGTTACGGCCACACGTAGTTCTGTTACGGTCTTCTCATGAATGGTTTATCAGGCCTGTGAGCATTCCGGTTTGTCCAAGAGCAGTACACTGTACCAGATTAGGCATGTGACTATACGGAAGTTTGACCATTGTCACCATTTCTCCCACAGGTGTCTGAAGACATGTTGCCCTGTTGAGGTTCCCCGTTGGGAATGGAACGCGTTGGCTGAGCTTTTAGTTTTGTTGATTTATGTATTTGTAATAAAGTTCTGTTTTTACACTACTGTTGACTACTGGACTTCATGACCTGGCGCACCCACATTTCGGTTACTACGATCTTGGGTCTGGGGCACGGAGGCGTCTAGCACGGCTGGCGTTGGGGTTGGTTGCGCAGGTACACTACGAATTGGAACTATCATGTGGTGCGGATACAGGGGCCCGCCGTTGCTTTTGTGGACATGCATCCATGACATGTGTGAGGGAGTTTGATGGGTCTGGCTGTGTGACTCCTCCGACTCAGGCAGTTGTTGGTTGGAAGGTACCAGGGGCCAACAGGTGCAGCACAGCCAGCAGCTTTGTCTGCGGGGGATGTAGGTTGTCCGCTGTGTTGGTACCGTCAGCCTGTGGGCAATGTGGGTCAGGATGCGGAGGATAGTTGTCCTTTTGAGCCTGTGTTGGCCAATGGCTTCCTCTGGCGTTGAGTCTCTGGGGCTGGTGCATTTTAGGGTCGTCCGCTGTCCTGCACTGCCTAGGTGGTAATCTGGGGGGTGGTCTCGGGGGTGCCTGGGGGGTGCCTGGGGGTGGGTGTTGTGGCCCTCTTGGGTCTCCGAGCTGCATGATCAGTGTCTCCATGGCATCTGTTGGTCTTCAGATGTGGCTCTGGGCTGGGCTCCCTTTCTACTGCAGTTGGTCGTCCTGCTTAACACCAGTAAAAGGCAGGTGTTAAATCCCTGCTGCTAACGCGCCTTATCGCCTGTTCTTGGTTCGCATCGCAGATCTGACTGGTCTTTGAGAATCTCGCAAAGTGGTGTTTTCGTGTGTTTTTGCACGGGAACGCCTACTCTGCATATCATTAGTGTTAGTTGTCGCACTCATCCGTGGCGATGTTTTTTGCGGCAGCTATCGCTGGTAAACTGGCGATATCAGCAGTTTGCACCAGCTTGAGAATAGGGCGATAAATCTATCGCCACTTTTGCGGCGCTAAAGTGCCGATAAATCGGCGATGAGTCCTTGAGAATATGCCCCAAAATCGTGTGGGTGGACCTAGAGTTTGGCGGGGTGAGTACTCTGTCGCCATTGTGACAGAGTAACCTGTCCGCCAAACTTTAAGTTTACCTCTGAGGCCCACCTAACGCAAATTAGTACTGACCCTGCTCCACATGGGAACAGTCTATCCCAGGCTTCTCCAACGAGTAGCTCGTGAGCTACTGGTAGCCCCCCATCTACCTGTAAGTGGCTTTCTTCTGTGCAGACCAGAGTCCTAAATTAGAAGCGTTAGCTTAGGTGAATGAATATATGTTTACATTGAAAAGTTTGTAGTCAACTACAGAATGTGTGTATTTTAAGAAATCAAACGCTGATGTTTCGAGAAAAATGCTTGAATTTCCAAAATATATTAAAAGTTTCTATTTGAGTGATAAATCATGGGGTGTTGGGGAGGCTTAGTAATAATTTAATTGACTTGGTACCAGGGGTATTGCATGGCGGTTATGTTTTATATGTGCAGAGGCATTCCACATTGTCAAAGCACTTTTTACATTACTGTTGGCAACAGGAGATTATTGCTGGTGATCTTGCATATGGTGGCCAATAATGTAATCTTTTGTGATGTGGTCACTAAAGCAACTCTAATAATGTTAGTAGCTCTTGATGATTTTTATTGAACCCAAGTAGGTCTTATTTCAGAAACGTTTGGAGACCCTTGGTCCATCCTAAACATTGCTCACCGCACCCATTCACCCTGCGGCCCACTGCTATTTTAGTTTCTGAAATTTGAGATTCACAGCCCCTGAATCTTACTGACTGAGCTACACACCTGCCTATCTTTCAGAATGGAAATGAGAATGTTATGGTTAGTCGTGTGAAAAGCTGCAGTGAAATATAACAAAAGAGGCCGGTGACAGCCACAATTGTCACCCAGTATACACAGATGGTGGCCTGAAACTAAACGAGGGGCAACCTGAGTGCTGCAGAAAGAGTAGGCCCTGATTGGTCGACTCCAGACAAGTACTCCTTGACGTTTCCTGATGACAATCTATAGCGCACAGTCCTAACACCTTCCCTAAAAATGGGTGCACTGAGCTCAGTGCCACAAGGGTTTGATGCATCTGAGAGTCCGTGCATCGTCTGTGCACTTAAGGATTCCAGTTAGGGCGCTAGCAGTGTTTTAGAGTGTAGAATGCAGTTTATGTGTGCATGGTCATCATGCACAGACTGCTGCAAGTGTTTGACTGGTCTCGATGCATGGATCATCTGTCTGCGAATGGCAATCCAGACGAAGGTGCTAGCAGTCTTAGAATGTGGAATGTTCCCTACGCATGAATGGTCTTCCCGAACAGACTGAGGTAAGTGTTTGGTTGTCTGGATGCATCTATCCGGGGGTGTAATGCAGGCCCCTTGTGGCCCACAGGGGTTCTCACTCTTCAGGGGGCTTCCCATACGGCCTAACGCCTATGTATATCTGTGAGGTACAGGAGTCTCAAGGGCCCCTCACCACATTCGTCAGGAGGGTCCCATCATTTTGCATTATGCCACTGCATGTGCCATCTGTCTGTGCTGAGTAATCCAGACTAGGTTACTAAAGTCTATCACTGATATGTGTATAGTGATCTTGATGAGGTTTTATACATCTGGATCTAAGAAATAATCAGTGTGTCTAGTTGTTATGTGTGTCCCTTGTGTAGGAGAGTAGGATCTGCCTCTTATGGTTACCCCCACTTTTTGCTGGTGTATCACTGTTTTTCGACTTTAGTCTGGCTGGGGCCCTGCTATCCAGGACCCCAGCCTAGCTGCTTCCTCTCTAAATTGATTCCCTGTACCTTAAGTACACTTCAGATTGGATTCTGGGGTGCCCTTATAAGTCCCTAGTATATGGTATACTATGTACCCAGGGCCTAGGTACCCCAGAGGCCTACCAGGGGTTGAAGCATGTATTGTGCCACCCCTGGAAGGCCCTCCAAAATGACACCACAGGACTGCTACTGCAGCCTGAGTGAGGTGGTGCATGCACCCCTTGCAGAGATATAGGTTCACTATACCTCACCTATCACTGCACATACAAACCTATCAGTCACCCCTATGGCAGGCCTTATCAATCCTGAAGGCAGGGTGCTTGGTTTTATGTGAGAGGGTGCCCATGCATGAGCACAGCCCCTCTGCAGCCTTCGGAATCTCCTCTCCGGGGTTGTCTGTGGTGCAGCCTGACCATATACTCTTAAGTGCATTATATCTAAACGGTAAATGCTAACTTTGGGATGGCTTCACGGAAACATGTCGTGTTTGGTGTCAAACACCTTGGAATCATACCCCCACACCAGTAACTGGTGTGGGAGTATGATCCCACCCTTCTAGAGGGAGAGACATGACAGCACCGGTATACCCGGTACCAACTAAACAGAGCCTGGCATCACAAAATGGATGCTGCAGCCACAGACACGAGTCTGGCCTCCTGCTGCTGACCGAAACTCCGGCAGGGGAGGCCTGGACAATAGGTTTCCTGTCCCAGGGAGGTGTTTCCACCTCCCAGACAGGCCTTAGTGGATTAGGCCTGGGTGGTGCACTCTCTGAGTGCTTTGAAGTCCTGCACTGGGGGCACATTTGGTGTCCTCGTGCATACCCCAGTTCAAACCGGTTGCAGGGGCTGCCAGCCCCTGCTTTGGCACGAAACTGGACAAAGGAAATGGGTGTAGCCACCCCTCTTTCCAAACTCTCCCATAGGTGGGTCCCCAGAGTTAATCCAACCCCTTTCTTTAGTATAAGTAAGGGAACCCTGGCAACAGGACTTTAGATATCCCTGGATGAAACTCTGAAGCTGAATCCTGGACCTTCGACGCTCTACATCAAGATTAGAGGACTGAAGAATCTCCCTTGGGGTCAAGGAGTGACTCCCCTGCTTGGCAGGCACCAATGAAGCAATTGTCCGGTCTGCATCACTGAAGCTCCCGCTGGACGCCGAAGTCTTTGCACCACCAGAGGTGGATTTCCGGACTTCCCCGAGGCTGCCTTGAGTCCCCAGCAAAGCTGAGGCCCGTAGCTGTCGTGGGTAACGTGGAACCGTGACCCCTGGACACCAAGCACATTTGCAAGTGCACCAACTTCCTGACACCTCTCGAAGCCGTGCTTTGGGTTCCAAGTAGCCCTAGCCCCAAGCACCAACTGCAGCAAAGATCACTGGCCTACACTCCACGAGTGTCCCGTGGGCCAGCTCCAAGTGCGACCACTTGAGGCTCCTTTGCGATCTCGAGTCCGTTGGCTAGTGGGTCCCCACGAAGGCAACTATTCAACTGCTTGGGTTTTTCTGGTTGCTCCAGATGTGCCCTGACTTACCCTTGCTGGGTGAGTTCCTCAGACCTTGCTGGTCTGCACCGCAGCCTTTTCTTCACTTCCCCGTGACTTGCCGTTGCCAAGGCTTGTTGGGATCAATCCGGTTACCAACACCGCAGCACTCGACAGACTTCATGGTACAGCTTGAATCCAGCTCCTGGTTGTCGTCGACACCTCCTGGACCTCGTGGCTGAAGAGTCAAGGCACCCGTCAACTCACCTGAAGCACCCGACATCTGAGGGCATTCGACTATCGTGCCCCTGGTCACTGGCTAGTGACCCAGACTCTGTCCCCTCTGCTTTCAGGTCTTCCTCGATCCAGGCTTGGATCGCTCTGGACACTCTTCTTCTTCACAGCAGCAGCACTTTTCAAGAGGTCGCCATTGAAAACGACGACGATTCCCGACACCTTTTAACACGTATGCACCCGGCTTCCCTGGGTGAGGTAACTTGAGTATTTCGGTACTCACGTGGGTGTGGGCCCAAGAAACTCTTAAGTTTAAAGGGGTTAACTGGAAGTCCTCTCCGAAGTGTCCTTTTTCTTTAAAAATCTAACCGCGACTTTCCCCATAGAAGTCAACGGGGGCTCGGGCTGTGTTCTCACACTGCACGCGTCCCCGTGGGTCCCCTGTGTCACTACCTTGGGTTGTTCCTTGGGGTCCAAGCACTTCTACAGGCTCTAGGCCTTTTGTCTAGCTCAGTCGTGGTTCTTATACCACTATTTTAGTATATGGTTTGGTACGCCCCTAGGGCTCAAACGTGTATTGTGCTAATAACTGCTGATATTCGCCTTGTAACTTATGTACTTCGAACTCTAGCCTCATAAAGAGACTAGAGGGGTGTGTTTAAGACTAAATACATATATTTTATATATATGTACCTGGTGTGGTCCTCTTTCATTTGGTCACTCAAGAGATTATAGACTGGTAAAACAAGCTGCTTTACATTCCTCCAAGACTTAGCCTGAAGGCTGCTCTCCATAGCTACCACTAGGATAGCTTTCACTAAAGGTTGTCTTTAACCTATCATCCAAAGGGGTTGTTTGGACTGGTGCAAGGTGCCCACTAGAACTAGTGGACAGCATATACCAGGACAACTTCTCACATTGGTGTGCAGCGTGTGGGATTCCAGCTTGCTATTGTTTTACCAGATAATCTCAAGTGACTAACTGAAAACCACTAAAGGTACCTAAGGTACATATAAAATCAAGCTTAGAAATACAGTAAGTTCTACTGAACTTAGAGTTGTGTGTCAAGGGCTTAGCACACGCTTTCTACAACTCAAGAGAGTTTAGTAGGCCACACTAGAGTAGGTAGTGCATACACCACACCACACTAGTAATGTTTTCAGGGTCAGGAACCAGTAGGTCCCTGCCAGGAACCAGTGGGCTCCTACCCTCCAAATATGACAACCTCCCATTCTTGGAATTGAGAGAGTTGTGCAAGATTAGGAAGCTGAAGACAGGCAAAAGTGCCAACACCCAACGTCTCATGGAGATGCTTCTGCTGGATGATCTCAGAAGACCCTTAGGGTCTGCAGGGGTAGGCAGAGAGGGTGGGGCAGAAGATGAGGAAGGGAACAGGGGTGAAAATACCCAGGACCTGACCTCTGAAACTGGCCAGGAAGATGAAAATGATCTTGCCCTGGACAATCCAGCTCCTCCTGCAGATGAGGAGGAGGATCAGAATGACCTCCCCTTTGTCCCACCAGGAAGAGTTGTGAGTGTGCTTAGAAGGTCCAGATCTCCTTCTCAGGAGTCTAACCATTCTGACACCTCAGTAGGGACCTCTGTTTCTTCTCATAGGAGGGAGACCTCTAATGAGTGAAAAAAGAGACTGCTCCAGTATGAAGAAGCTCAGCTTAGGATCAGAAGAGAGCAGCTGGCTATAGACAGGGAGTCCCTAGAGCTTCATAGACAAAGAAGAAAGTTGGGACTAGAGTCCCATGGTGGCAGCAACTTCCCTAGTGGTAGGGAAAGGTCTTATGACCATAGAAACCTGAGCAAGATTGTCCCTCCCTTCCAGAGTGGGGATGAAATTCACAAATGGATTACTGCACTGGAGAGGGCCTGTAAAGTACAGAGGGTCCCCCAGGAGCAGTGGGCAGCAATCTTGTGGCTCTCCTTTGCAGACAAAGGAAGAGACAAGCTCCTCACTGTAAGAGAAGAGGATGCTGATGATTACCAAGTCCTGAAGAGTGCCCTAATAGATGGGTTTGGCCTAACCACTGAGCAATACAGGTTAAAGTTCAGAGATACCCAAAAGGCACAGACACAGGACTGGGTGGACTTTGTAGATTGTGCTACCAAGGCTCTGGAAGGCTGGTTACTTGGCAGTAAGGTGTGTGACTTCAAAGTATTGTATAATTTAATCATGAGGGAGCAGATTCTTAATAACTGTCAGAACCAGTTGCTACATCAGTACCTGGTTGACTCTGATCTGACCTCTCCCCAAGAATTGGGTAAGAAGGCAGACAAATGGGTCAGAACCAGGGTGAAGCAGAAGGTACAGAACCAAGGTGGTGACCAGAAGAAGGCAGATTCTAAGAACTCTGATAAGGGGGGGAGAAGGGTAAAGACCAGAAGTCTTCTCAAGGTCCCCAAAAATCTGCATCTGGTGGGGAATCCCAATCTAATAAAGGAAAAGGCCAAAAGAAACCATGGTGCAAAGTCTGTAAGCAAAAGACTCACTGGACCAGTGATTGCACCAAGTCCAAAGACTCTAATCCAGCCACCATTGCCCCTAAGGCAACTGTTCCCCCTAGTCCAGCTACAAGTGGTGGTGGAATTACTCAGAATAAGGGTTTAGTAGGGTTGACCCTGGGTACTGAGATGGACTCTGGCCTAGTCAGAGTGCCAACTCAGGCGGTCCTAGTCTGTGATGGGGGCATGGATATGTCCCCCTTTGTGAGTCCCAGTAATTTGGGCAAATACAAACAGCAGCCTTTAATTAATGGAAGAGAGGCTTTGGCATTCAGGGACACAGGAGCAAGTGTCACCATGGTGACACAAGATCTTGTGGATCCTGGGCAGATTATACTTGGTGAAATGTACCAAGTGACTAATGCTAGCAATGTCAGAACAGACCATTCTCTGGCAGTTGTTAACTTCTCCTGCAGAGGGGTAACTGGCCTTAAGAAGGTTGTGGTGAGTGCAGACCTACCAGTTGAATGCTTGCTTGGCAATGATCTTGAAACCTCAGCTTGGGCAAAGGTGGAGCTCAGGAAACATGCAGAAATGCTAGGGATCCCTGCACATGTCTTTGCTGGGACTAGGTCACAGGCAAAAATGTCAAAAGCTGAACAGGCCCTGGATTCTGGAATAATGGACCTGGTGCCTCCCAAGAGGAGGAGCAGTAGGGTTAAGGTAGTGCCTTCCCCCTTGGCTCAGGAAGCAGATCAGTCTTTTGAGGAAGATGATCTCAGGCCTGAAGAAGGAACTGTCCCAGAGGAGCTTGAGCCTGATCAGGTTGAGTTCTTGGGGACAGGGGGCCCTTCCAGGGCAGATTTGAGCCAGGAGCAGCTGAACTGCCCCTCTCTTGAACCCCTCAGACAGCAAGCTGCTGCTGAGGCTGCTGGGAATGCTAGTGGCACCCATAAGATATATTGGGATGATGGACTCCTGTACTCAGAGAGTAGAGACCCCAAGCCTGGAGCAGCCAGGAGGTTGGTTATACCTCTGAAGTTCAGAGGCTTCCTATTGACACTAGCCCATGATATTCCCTTAGCAGGTCACCTGGGCCAGAACAAGACTTGGGACAGAATTGTCCCTCACTTTCACTGGCCCCACATGTCTGAAGACACCAAGGAGTTTTGTCGCTCCTGTGTAACCTGCCAAGCCAGTGGGAAGGCAGGTGGCACCACAAAGGCCCCCCTGATACCACTACCTGTGGTGGGGGTTCCCTTTGAGAGGGTGGGGATTTACATAGTTGGTCCCATGGATCCCCAAACAGCATCTGGGCACAGGTTTATCCTGGTGGTGGTGGACCATGCCACCAGGTACCCAGAAGCCATTCCCCTTAGGACCACCACAGCCCCTGTGGTGGCAAGGGCCCTCCTGGGAATTTTCTCAAGAGTGGGCTTCCCTAAGGAGGTAGTATCTGACAGAGATGCAAACTTTATGTCCAGCTACTTAACTGCAATGTGGAAGGAGTGTGGAGTGACTTATAAGTTCACCACACCCTATCACCCACAATGCAATGGTTTAGTTGAGAGATTCAACAAAACCTTGAAGGGCATTATTAAAGGGCTCCCAGAAAAGCTTAGGCGAAGATGGGACATACTCTTGCCCTGCCTTTTATTTGCATACAGGGAGGTGCCTCAAAAGGGGTTGGCTACAGCCCTTTTGAACTTTTGTTTGGCCATCCTGTCAGGGGTCCATTGTGTCTGGTGAAGGAAGGTTGGGAGTTACCTCTCAAACCCCTAAACAGGACATAGTGGACTATGTACTTGGTCTCCGCTCCAGGATGGCTGAGTACATGAAAAAGGCAACCAAAAACCTTGAGGCTAGCCAGGAATTACAGAAAGCCTGGCATGACCAAAAGGCTGTGCTGACTGTTTACCAGCCAGGGCAGAAGGTGTGGGTGCTGGAGCCAGTGGCCCCAGCAGCCCTCCAAGACAAGTGGAGTGGCCCCCATACCATTATTGAACAGAAGGGAGAGGTTACCTATCTGGTAGACCTGGGAACTCCCAGGAGCCCCCATAGGGTGCTCCATGTCAACAGGCTGAAGCCATATGTGGACAGGGCTGACATGGGCTTGCTCATGGCAACTGATGAGGGACAGGAGGAGGAGAGTGACCCTCTCCCAGACCTGCTCTCACAGAACCCTGATGATGGGTCAGTGGATGGTGTAGCCTTGGCAGGCAGCCTCACTGCCCAGCAGCAGACTGATTGTAGACAGGTGCTCAATCAGTTCAGACACATGTTCTCTCTGACTCCAAGTCAGACCACCTGGTGCACTCATGAAGTGGACACTGGGGACAGTCTGCCTGTTAAAAGTAAGATTTACAGGCAACCTGACCAGGTCAGGGACTGTATCAGGACAGAAGTCCAGAAAATGTTGGAGCTGGGTGTCATTGAGCCTTCAGATAGCCCTTGGGCTAGTCCAGTGGTCCTGGTGCCAAAACCTCACACAAAAGATGGTAAGAGAGAGATGAGGTTTTGTGTGGACTACAGAGGCCTCAATGCAGTCACTAGGACTGATGCCCATCCAATCCCCAGGGCAGATGAGCTAATAGACACTTTGTCCTCAGCCAAGTATCTAAGCACATTTGACCTAACAGCTGGCTACTGGCAGATCAGACTAGCTGATGATGCAAAGCCAGAAACTGCATTTTCTACCCCTGGTGGGCTTTACCAATTTGTGGTGATGCCCTTTGGTTTGAAAAATGCACCTGCCACTTTTCAGAGGTTGGTGAACACAGTCCTTACCGTTCTGGAAGCCTATAGTGCAGCATATCTAGATGATATTGCTGTCTTTAGCTCCACCTGGGAGGATCACCTGGTCCACCTCAGAAATGTTTTGGAGGCCCTGCAGAAGGCAGGCCTAACTATCAAGGCCACAAAGGGCCAGATAGGGCAGAGTCAGGTTGTGTACCTGGGCCACCTTGTGGGTGGAGGCCAGGTTCAACCATTGCAGAGCAAGATCCAGACCATCATGGACTGGGCTGCTCCCACTACCCAGACTCAGGTGAGAGCCTTCTTAGGCCTGACTGGGTACTACAGAAGGTTTGTCAAGGGGTATGGATCAATAGTGACACCCCTGAATGACTTAACCTCTAAGAAAATGCCCAAAAAGGTTCAGTGGACAGTTAACTGTCAAAAGGCATTTGATGACCTGAAGCAGGCCATGTGCACTGCTCCCATTCTGCAAAGTCCTGACTACTCCAAGAAGTTCATTGTGCAAACTGATGCATCTGAGTTGGGGGTAGGGGCTGTACTGTCACAGTTGAATGATGAAGGTCAGGATCAGCCAGTAGCTTTTATTAGCAGAAGGCTGACCCCCAGAGAGAAACGTTGGTCAGCCATTGAGAGGGAGGCCTTTGCTGTGGTTTGGGCTCTGAAGAAGCTGAGGCCATACTTGTTTGGCACTCACTTCCTTGTTCAAACAGACCACAAGCCCCTCTTATGGCTAAAACAGATGAAGGGTGAAAACCCCAAACTTTTGAGGTGGTCCATTTCCCTACAGGGAATGGACTATACAGTGGAACATAGACCTGGGAGTAACCATGCCAATGCAGATGGACTCTCCAGATATTTCCACTTAGAACAAGAAGACTTAACTGGTCAAGGTTAGTTTAATGTCCCTGCGTTTGGGGGGGTTTGTGTAGGAGAGTAGGATCTGCCTCTTATGGTTACCCCCACTTTTTGCTGGTGTATCACTGTTTTTCGACTTTAGTCTGGCTGGGGCCCTGCTATCCAGGACCCCAGCCTAGCTGCTTCCTCTCTAAATTGATTCCCTGAACCTTAAGTACACTTCAGATTGGATTCTGGGGTGCCCTTATAAGTCCCTAGTATATGGTATACTATGTACCCAGGGCCTAGGTACCCCAGAGGCCTACCAGGGGTTGAAGCATGTATTGTGCCACCCCTGGAAGGCCCTCCAAAATGACACCACAGGACTGCTACTGCAGCCTGAGTGAGGTGGTGCATGCACCCCTTGCAGAGATATAGGTTCACTATATCTCACCTATCACTGCACATACAAACCTATCAGTCACCCCTATGGCAGGCCTTATCACTCCTGAAGGCAGGGTGCTTGGTTTTATGTGAGAGGGTGCCCATGCATGAGCACAGCCCCTCTGCAGCCTTCGGAATCTCCTCTCCGGGGTTGTCTGTGGTGCAGCCTGACCATATACTCTTAAGTGCATTATATCTAAACGGTAAATGCTAACTTTGGGATGGCTGCACGGAAACATGTCGTGTTTGGTGTCAAACACCTTGGAATCATACCCCCACACCAGTAACTGGTGTGGAGTATGATCCCACCCTTCTAGAGGGAGAGACATGACAGCACCGGTATACCCGGTACCAACTAAACAGAGCCTGGCATCACAAAATGGATGCTGCAGCCACAGACACGAGTCTGGCCTCCTGCTGCTGACCGAAACTCCGGCAGGGGAGGCCTGGACAATAGGTTTCCTGTCCCAGGGAGGTGTTTCCACCTCCCAGACGGGCCTTGGTGGATTAGGCCTGGGTGGTGCACTCTCTGAGTGCTTTGAAGTCCTGCACTGGGGGCACATTTGGTGTCCTCGTGCATACCCCAGTTCAAACCGGTTGCAGGGGCTGCCAGCCCCTGCTCTGGCGCAAAACTGGACAAAGGAAATGGGTGTAGCCACCCCTCTTTCCAAACCCTCCCATAGGTGGGTCCCCAGAGTTAGTCCAACCCCTTTCTTTAGTATAAGTAAGGGAACCCTGGCAACAGGACTTTAGATATCCCTGGACGAAACTCTGAAGCTGAATCCTGGACCTTCGACGCTCTACATCAAGATTAGAGGACTGAAGAATCTCCCTTGGGGTCAAGGAGTGACTCCCCTGCTTGGCAGGCACCAACAAAGCAATTGTCCAGTCTGCATCACTGAAGCTCCCGCCGGACGCCAAAGTCTTTGCACCACCAGAGGTGGATTTCCAGACTTCTCCGAGGCTGTCCTGAGTCCACAGCAAAGCTGAGGCCCGTAGCTGTCGTGGGTAACGTGGAACCGTGACCCCTGGACACCGAGCACATTTGCAAGTGCACCAACTTCCTGACATCTCTCGAAGCTGTGCTTTGGGTTCCAAGTAGCCCTAGCCCCGAGCACCAACTGCAGCAAAGATCACTGGCCTACAATCCACAAGTGTCCCGTGGGCCAGCTCCAAGTGCGACCGCTCGAGGCTCCTTCGCGATCTCTAGTCCGTTGGCTAGTGGGTCCCCACGAAGGCAACTATTCAACTGCTTGGGCTTTTCTGGTTGCTCCAGACGTGCCCTGACTTACCCTTGCTGGGTGAGTCCCTCAGACCTTGCTAGTCTGCACCGCAGCCTTTTCTTCACTTCCCCGTGACTTGCCGTTGCCAAGGCTTGTTGGGTCCAATCTGGTCGCCGACACCGCAGGACTCGACAGACTTCGTGGTACAGCTCGAATCCAGCTCCTGGTCTTCGTCGACACCTCCTGGACCTCGTGGCTGAAGAGTCAAGGCACCCGTCAACTCACCTGAAGCACCCGACATTTGAGGGCATTCGACTATCGTGCCCCTGGTCACTGGCTAGTGACCCAGACTCTGTCCCCTCTGCTTTCAGGTCTTCCTCTTCCTCGATCCAGGCTTGGATTGCTCCGGACACTCTTCTTCTTCACGGCAGCAGCACTTTTCCAGAGGTCGCCATTGAAAACGACGACAATTCCAGACACCTTTTAACACGTATGCACCCGGCTTCCCTGGGTGAGGTAACTCGAGTATTTCGGTACTCACGTGGGTGTGGGCCCTAGAAACTCTTAAGTTTAAAGGGGTTAACTGGAAGTCCTCTCCGAAGTGTCCTTTTTCTTTAAAAATCGAACCGCGACTTTCCCCATAGAAGTCAACGGCGGCTCGCGGCTGTGTTCTCACACTGCACACGTCCCCCGTGGGTCCCCTGTGTCACTACCTTGGGTGGTTCCTTGGGGTCCAAGCACTTCTACAGGCTCTAGGCCTTGTGTCTAGCTCAGTCGTGGTTCTTATACCACTATTTTAGTATATGGTTTGGTACGCCCCTAGGGCTCAAACGTGTATTGTGCTAATAACTGCTGATATTCGCCTTGTAACTTATGTACTTCTAACTCTAGCCTCATAAAGAGACTAGAGGGGTGTGTTTAAGACTAAATACATATATTTTATATATATACCTGGTGTGGTCCTCTTTCATTTGGTCACTCAAGAGATTATAGACTGGTAAAACAAGCTGCTTTACATTCCTCCAGAAACCGGTCCCAGGATGCTTGTTTCCGGTCCAGGGAAGACATGGCTTGGCAGTTCGGGCTGGACTGTTCCCATGAGGCACAGGGTCAAACTGATTTGCATATGGCCATGTCTGAACTGGGGTGGGGGAGTGAGCTAAAGAATGATGATGGATTAAACCCAGATAGGTTGACTGGGGGTGAGTGCTTGCAATGTTCAACACTCCGTCCATCATCCCCTTTGGTTTTGCTATGTTCGCCCTAAGTTGGCAGGGTATGCCCAGACGTGGGTCCCTTGCTCACTTTGCCACTGGATTCAAGATAGCCTGGCTGATGACGGCTGTAAGCCAGAAACCGGTCCCAGGATGCTTGTTTCCGGTCCAGGGAAGACATGGCTTGGCAGTTCGGGCTGGACTGTTCCCATGAGGCACAGGGTCAGACTGATTTGCATATGGCCATGTCTGAACTGGGGTGGCGGAGTGAGCTAAAGAATGATGATGGATTAAACCCAGATCAGTTGACTGGGGGTGAGTGCTTGCAATGTTCAACACTCCGTCCATCATCCCCTTTGGTTTTGCTATGTTCGCCCTAAGTTGGCAATGTATGCCCAGACGTGGGTCCCTTGCGCACTTTGCCACTGGATTCAAGATAGCCTGGCTGATGACGGCTGTAAGCCAGAAACCGGTCCCAGGATGCTTGTTTCCGGTCCAGGTAGACATGGCTTGGCAGTTCGGGCGGGACTGTTCCCATGAGGCACAGGGTCAGACTGATTTGCATATAGCCATGTCTGAACTGGGGTGGCGGAGTGAGCTAAAGAATGATGATGGATTAAACCCAGATCAGTTGACTGGGGGTGAGTGCTTGCAATGTTCAACACTCCGTCCATCATCCCCTTTGGTTTTACATTCCTCCAAGACTTAGCCTGAAGGCTGCTCTCCATAGCTACCACTAGGATAGCTTTCACTAAAGGTTGTCTTTAACCTATCATCCAAAGGGGTTGTTTGGACTGGTGCAAGGTGCCCACTAGAACTAGTGGACAGCATATACCAGGCCAACTTCTCACACCTTGTACATATTGTGATCTCCATGTGTTTTCTAGAAGTGTTTGATGCTCAGATCGAGATTAGGTTGTTAGATGTGTTGGATGCATAGAATGTGTATGTTGGATGCATTGAATGTGTGTGTTGGATGCATAGGCTGTGAGTGTTGGATGCAAAGGATATGCGTCTTGGATGCATAGGATGTGAATCTTGGATGCAAAGGATGTGTGTGTTGGATGCATAGGATGTGCGTGTTGGATGCATAGGATATGCGTCTTGGATGCATAGGATGTGCATCTTGGATGCAAAGGAGGTGTGTGTTGGAGGAATAGGCTGTGTGTATTGGATGCATAGAATGTGTGTATTGGATGCATTGGATGTGTGTGTTGGATGCATAGAATGTGTGTTTTGGATGCATAGGATCTGTATGTTGGATGGATATGATGTGTGTGTTGGATGCATAGGATGTGTATGTTGGATGGATAGGATGTGTGTGTCGGATGGATAGGATGTGTTTGTTGAATGCATAGGATGTGTATGTTGGATGGATAGGATGTGTGTGTTTGCATAGGATGTGTGTGTTGGATGCATAGGATGTGTATGTTGGATGGATATGATGTGTTTGTTGGATGCATAGGATGTGTATGTTGGATGGATAGGATGTGTGTGTTGGATGCATTGGATGTGTGTGTTGGATGCATTGGATGTGTGTGTTGGATGCATAGAATGTGTGTTTTGGATGCATAGGATGTGTATGTTGGATGGATATGATGTGTGTGTTGGATGCATAGGATGTGTATTTTGGATGGATAGGATGTGTGTGTTGAATGCATAGGATGTGTGTGTTTGCATAGGATGTGTGTGTTGGATGCATAGGATGTGTATGTTGGATGGATATGATGTGTGTGTTGGATGCATAGGATGTGTATGTTGGATGGATAGGATGTGTGTGTTGCATGGATAGGATGTGTGTGTTGGATGCATAGGATGTGTATGTTGGATGGATAGGATGTGTGTGTTGGATGGATAGGATGTGTATGTTGGATGGATAGGATGTGTATGTTGGATGGATATGATGTGTGTGTTGGATGCATAGGATGTGTATGTTGGATGGATAGGATGTGTGTGTTGGATGGATAGGATGTGTGTGTTGGATGCATAGGATGTGTGTGTTGGATGCATAGGATGTGTATGTTGGATGGATATGATGTGTGTGTTGGATGCATAGGATGTGTATGTTGGATGGATAGGATGTGTGTGTCGGATGGATAGGATGTGTGTGTCGAATGCATAGGATGTGTATGTTGGATGGATAGGATGTGTGTGTTTGCATAGGATGTGTGTGTTGGATGCATAGGATGTGTATGTTGGATGGATATGATGTGTGTGTTGGATGCATAGGATGTGTATGTTGGATGGATAGGATGTGTGTGTTGGATGGATAGGATGTGTGTGTTGGATGCATAGGATGTGTGTGTTGGATGCATAGGATGTGTATGTTGGATGGATAGGATGTGTGTGTTGGATGGATAGGATGTGTATGTTGGATGGATATGATGTGTGTGTTGGATGGATAGGATGTGTGTGTTGGATGGATAGGATGTGTGTGTTGGATGGATAGGATGTGTGTGTTGGATGCATAGGATGTGTGTGTTGGATGCATAGGATGTGTATGTTGGATGGATAGGATGCGTGTGTTGGATGGATAGGATGTGTGTGTTGGATGCATAGGATGTGTGTGTTGGATGGATAGGATGTGTGTGTTGGATGGAGAGGATGTGTGTGTTGGATGCATAGGATGCGTGTGTTGGATGCATAGGATGCGTGTGTTGGATGGATAGGATGCGTGTGTTGGATGGATAGGATGCGTGTGTTGGATGGATAGGATGTGTGTATCAACTTTGCATGCAGTGATCTGAAATAGGCACAGTAATTGTTTCATTCATCTGGGTAGATGTTCTTTCTGCTCATTCAGTCATCTGTGTTGCAGAAAGGAACACTTGTAGGTCCTGAGATGGTTGTTTACTTCTCCTGGTGCCATTTGAAGGCTCTCTAGTCCCAATCGACGGTGGTGTTCGAAGGCTCTATCATCCTCTGTGATGGATCCTTATTTTCCCAGGTGTTGGGTGATTCTTTCATCCATTGTTTTGTTTCTCAGATGGTGTTGGGAGGCTGTCTTACCTTATGTCACTGTTGTTTACTTTCCCAGGAGCTTTTTTAAGGCTCTCACTGTATGAGAAGGTTGCATAGCCTCCCAGACAGCTATCTTAAGGTACTTTCATCCTATGAGATGGTTGTTTACATTCGCTGGTGCTTTCTGAATGCTGAAATGGGTGTTTATGTTTTCATGTGCTATTTAAAGGCCCGCTCAGCCTATGTGGTGGTTGGCAACTTTTCCAGATAGTGTTTGAAGATTGGTCCTTTGCCTCTTTGTCCTGTCGTTTAATTCCCTAAAGAGTATTTCAACACTATCTCATCCAATGAGAAGTTTTTCTGTTCCCAGATTCCCAGGTGGTGTATGAAGGCTCTGTAAACCTATGATTTGGTTGTTTACATTTCCCGGGATATTTGAGTCTCTCTCATTCTAAGCTTGCCCACTTTTTTATCCTATGCCTTTTACTCCACAGTTATCAAGAACCAGCTCTGGATCTTCCTCATCCCGGCGCTGGTCGCCCTTATCCAGCTCGCCCTCTTCATGGAAGAGATGGGCTTCTTCTTCCGGAATCTGCGCTCCTCCCGACGGACCTGCCTCTACCTCTGGATACTTGGAGTCTACCCGGTGAGAGCCCCTGCCAGATGCTGGGGTCGTTGCTTCTCCTTCCACGAAAGCCTCCTGCACACAAAGCGCTAATTCACCCGCTATTGACCACCATTATAAGTCTATTTTGTAGTAAGCGGTTGACTGAAACCAGTTTCCTCCATTCCTGATCCATGAGACGTTTACTGTGTAATCCGCAGATGCCTTCCAGAGTGACCCCAAATTAGTACGCATTCTGCTCAGAGCTGTCGGCTAGGACGTTTGAGATCTTTACATTGATGACTAGGGCAGAACCCAGAGAGCATGCACCAACAAGACTACCTGACCAATGGAATAGGGGCTAAGCGGGCATTTTGATTCATCAGAAACATATATTTGGCAAGAGCCATAGCCTAAATGGATAAAATCTCTGAACGTATACAATGCACCAGAAACATACACCTGGCAAAATCAAAGAGATCTACTGAAGTGTAAGATGGACTCCCAGGTCTCACTCCACCTTCACCCATGATGGCCCAGTAGAACGTGTGTTGTTTTTTAAGATTTATGCAGGTACACTTTTACTGACCATCTTCACCCATGACGGCCCGGTAGAACATGCATGGCTTTCCATGAATCATGCATGTACACTGTTACCGACCACCTTCACCCATGATGGCCCGGTTGAACATGCGTGGCTTTCCAAGATTTATGCAGGTACACTGTTACCGACCACCTTCACACATGATGGCCCAGTAGAACATGCATAGCTTTCCATGAATTATGCAGGTACACTGTTACCAACCACCTTCACCCATGATGGCCTGGTAGAACATGCGTGGCTTTCCAAGATTTATGCAGGTACACTGTTACCGACCACCTACACCCATGATGGCCCGGTAGAAGATGCGTGGCTTTCCAAGATTTATGCAGGTACACTGTTACCAACCACCTTCAGCCATGATGGCCCAGTAGAGCATGCGTGGCTTTCCAAGATTTATGCAGGTACACTCTTACCGACCACCTCAGCCATGATGGCCCATTAGCGCATGCGTGACTTTCCAAGATTTATGCAGGTACACTTTTACCGACCACCTTCAGCCATGATGGCCCGGTAGCACATGCGTGATGTTCTATGATTTATGCAGGTACACTGTTACCAATCACCTTCAGCCATGATGGCCCGGAAGCACTTGCGTGGCTTTCCATGATTTATACAGATACACTGTTACGGACCACCTTCACCGATGATGGCCCGGTAGCTCATGTGTGCCTTTCCAAGACTTATGTAGGTACACTGTTACCGACCACCTTCAGCCATGATGGCCCGGTAGCACATGCGTGACGTTCCATGATTTATGCAGGTACACTGTTACCAACCACCTTCAGCCATGATGGTCCGGTAGCACTTGCGTGGCTTTCCATGATTTATACAGATACACTTTTACGGACCACCTTCACCCATGATGGCTCGGTAGAACACGCGTGGCTTTCCAAGATTCATGCAGGTACACTGTTACTGAGTCCAGCTCTCCACAGGATATCTGCTTGAACTGAGTTTTCCTGATAACCAGAAACTGTGCTTTCTTCTGTTTCAGGTCTTCTGCGTCTCCTCCATTATCGGCATGTACATTCCCCGCTCGTCATTCGTCTGCAACTTTGTGACTTCCATGTGAGTGGAGAATCTCGAATTGCTTTGTGTGTATTTCAGAAGAGTATAAATTTGTCTGTAGATTGAATACAACCATGGTGACTGCATGGCTCCACTGATGATGGTCAGATGGGGTCCTAAGTTCATCCTACATACAGGCTCCCTCAGAGGCTGTATGTGAAATGAGCATATGGTGTATGTCTGTCCCCAGCGTCCAGTGCTCTTTAGTGGTATCATCACTAAAGGGCTGTGTCCTATCAGCATTCTCAGCAGAGATGCAAGAAGGTTGGGCGTTCAAAGGTGAACTGGATCATGTGCTGATCAGACACCATTACTGGCCTTTGCTTCTGTTATATCCTCCTGAGTTTTACTTTTTTATGTCGTAAAGCAGCTGCCCACAGAACAAAAACAGCATTTTCTGACTGGATTTGGAAGTTTCAAACTTCACTTAAACTGGTATTATTTATTTCTCAGTTTCGCATACTTTGCCAAACTTTGCTTAGGAGAGAAGTTTTCCCCAGAGAAAAAAGTTGTAAGTGGAGTGTACCTCTAAAGCTATAGTTTGTTGATTTTTCTCCCACAGCACCAACAACCACATGGCAAATGTCTCTGTTCTAGTATTTGTTTAATCTTTGAGACATTCACAAACGTTGTAAAGTTTTTTTTTTAAACTTTGCAAAGTTTTGTGAGTAAATGTTTCTTAATATAGCAGACCCCTAGTTCTAATGCTGACATCTCAGAACCTTACACAAACTCCTGGACGTTGGTAATTTCATTTGTTTTTCAAAAACAATAAGCCATCTTGAAAAGAAGGCACCTTTGGCAGATGGGCACGGATCTTAGTTTGCGAACTTTCAGAAGAACACGCCCATTCTGTGAGGGCTCTCACTCTTTGGTTGTCTCACTCTTTGGTTGTCTCACTCTGGTTGTCTGGCTGTCTGACTCTTTGGCTGTCTTACTCTTTGGTTGTCTGGCTGTCTCACTCTCTGGCTGTCTCACTCTTTGGCTGTCTGGCTGTCTCACTCTCTGGCTGTATCACTATTTGTCTGTCTCACCCTCTGGCTGTCTCACTCTTTGGCTGGCTCACTCTTTGGCTGGCGCAGTCTTTGGCTGTCTTACTCTATGGTTGTTTCACTTTTTGACTGTTTGGCTGTCTCACTCTTAGGCTGTCTCACTCTTTGGTTGTCTCACTCTTTGGTTGTCTGGCTGCCCCACTCTTAGGCTGTCTCGCTCTTTGGTTGTCTCACTCTTTGGTTGTCTGTCTGCCTCACTCTTAGGTTGTCTAACTCTTTGGTTGTCTGGCTGTCTGACTATTTGGCTGTCTCACTCTTTGGCTATTTCATTCTTTGGTTGTCTCACTCTTTGGTTGTCTGGCTGTCTCACTCTTTGGCTGTCTCACTCTTTGGTTGTCTGGCTGTCTCACTCTTTGGTTGTCTGGCTGTCTCACTCTTTGGCTGCCTCACTCTTTGGCTGCCTCACTCTTTGGCTGTCTCACTCTCTGGCTGTCTCACTCTTTGGTTGTCTGGCTGTCTGCCTCTCTGGCTGTCTGACTCTCTGGCTGTCTCACTCTTAGGCTGTCTCACTCTTTGGCTGCCTCACTCTTTGGCTGTCTCACTCTTTGGCTGTCTCACTCTCTGGCTGTCTCACTCTTTGGTTGTCTGGCTGTCGGACTCTCTGGCTGTCTGACTCACTGGCTGTCTCACTCTTAGGCTGTCTCACTCTTTGGCTGTCTCACTCTCTGTCTGTATGGCTGTCTCACTCTCTGTCTGTATGGCTGTCTCACTCTCTGTTTGTCTGGCTGTCTCACTCTTTGGCTGTCTCACTCTTTGGCTGTCTCACTCTCTGGCTGTCTCACTCTCTGGCCGTCCTAGTCACAGGGCTCAGGTGCCAGGGTGAAGGCTTGATATGCTGTCCTAGCCTCAGACATGCAATGATCAGTGGCTGGGACAGGATAGCAAGTCTCTCACGAGCAGCCCTTTCCAGACACCCTCACCCTGTGGGAGTGGTAGGGTCTCCCACAAGCGTAGCCTGCGCTCTCGGAGAGGGGTGGGGCTGATCTTCAGGGACAGGGAAATCTGCACACGGGCAAACAAATGGCTCACTTGGGCTACAAGCCATCTTGAAAACAGTGCAGGATGCTTGGTGCCCCCAAAACCAACGCTGCAGCTTCATGGCCACCAAAAGCCTGCCCACAGACAAGAACCCCCTGACTACCCAGCCTGCAGTGCAAATGCAACAGTGCAAAGTAATAATTCAGATCTTATCTTACCCCTGCTCACAATGGATGCATCTCATTCACAGGTGCTGGAAGTAGGGCTTCAAGGGGTGCAGCAGCACCTTTAAATAACAGTGAACGAGCAATGAAGAGGCCTTTAAACTTTGTTTTTATCTTGTCAGGTTTGCTGTGCCTTCTAAGACAGAGATCAGATTTCAGGCTCTGTCTCCTGACAATCTGCTGCTTATTCCTCTATCATGGAGATTGGGGTTTAGATTCTGTTTACTCTGACTGCAAAGTTAGAGGATTTTGTAAAGTGAACTGTGCCGCTCTCTTGCTCGAGTACAGGGAGTGTGAGAGGAATGGCTGTAGGATGTCAATTTTATTTCTACCACATTACAACATTAAAATACCTGTGAATGAACTGTACCAATATTTCAAAATATATCAGCTGTTAGGAAAGCACAAATGAAGATCATTTTTTGGTCATTCTGAAGTGTGATGGAAACAAAGGTTTTAAGAGGATCAAAACAAGTCAAGACACTTTACTTGGTGATGTGCATATCATAAATAGTTGCTGAAAAATTATTTCGACGCATTATCATTTGCGCACTACAGGAATGTATCAGTAAAGCTGCATGCCAGTAGGAATTTTGTGTCCGCTTTAATGGAAAATGTGCTCTCTGTATTTGACAGTGCCCTACTACACCTTACTTTAGCAATATATTTGTGACAGCGTGCTCCAAAATGCACCGCCTGCTACATACCACACCCTTACCACTCTCCTGCTGAACGGGCGGGGCTCATTTGCTGCACTTGTTCTTTGTGTGACGCTTGGATTTTTCACAATCCCTATGAGTTCAGTGATGTAACATTCATGGTAGCACCCCTCCCCCCCCCCGAACATTGTTCTAGCATCACTCATTTCATTCTAAAATCTTTAACCAGATCACACCCAGTAGATGATAACAACTTCATGACCAGGAACGTTGCGTTCCAGACCCAGGCTAAAATGAGGATTTGCTGCTGTACAATCCTCGGGTGTATGCCAGGTACTGAAGGCGTCCTCTGGACTCCGCTGCCTCTCATCAGCCGCAGACCTCTGCTCAGTACTGCCGCAGGAATGTCACATTGGGTCTTGAGTCCCACCCTTGTGGGTGGTTACGGCCACTGCATTTTTCCGAAGCATGGCTGCTCAAACGCCAGCATGCTCTAACAACCTCTTCTAAAACAATCAAATCGTACAGGACCGGATTCACAAAGGGCCTCCGCACTCGCGGTGGAGGCCCCGCAGTCGAGGGGGAGTCTTCGAACCCAGGGCGGACTCTCCTTAATGAGAATTCTCATTGCGGACATTCCGCCCCGAGTGTGGCGAGTCCCCCATGACTGCAGGGCCTCCGCCACGAGTGCGAAGGTCCTTTGTGAATCAGGCCCTTAGACTTTAGGTCTAAAGTTAGACTTCAGGTCTAAGTTTACCTTTGAGTCAGGCCCTTAGACTTTAGGTCTAAAGTTAGACTTCAGGTCTAAGTTTACCTTTGTGAGTCAGTCCCCCTGTGTTTACCAAGTATAGACATATTTTGAAGCTGCCCTTTGTTACTACATGGACAGAGTGTCTCATCGCTGGACACATTGATAATGGTAAAGGTATGTACACTCCACATGTACAGTGTTTGGCTTCTTGGCGCTTGTTGGTCCAGGATCAGTATGTAGCCAAGTGACTCGTTTAGGAAACAATCACGTCTTGAGTGCCTTATGAAGGCAGCTGATTTTCCAGTCACCGACAAGGTAGACAAAACCAAACCTCAAGCAGGTATCACTGATCGGAGTACATGACATAAGACCTAAGCAGGGGCGGCTCCTCCATTTGAGCGGAGGAGCGTCGCCCCACAAGCCCCAGAGCTGAAAAATAAAACGGTAATAAAGGTAATTTATTACCGTTTTATTTTTCAGCAACCTGTCCCAAACTAAGTGTCAGGACGGGGTGGGGCCAGCTATGCCAAGTGGCAGCAGCAGGGAGCTGTGCGCTTTAAAATGCGTGTGTGTCTTTGGCCAGATGTCTTGTGCTGACCAGCCAGATGTGCGCATTTTAAAGTTCTCTAACCTAGCTGTCTTAGACAGCTGGGTTAGAGAATTTGCAGGCCTCCAGTGCTCTTAGGAGCGCTGAGAGAGCCTGCTCTATCCAAGCCTGGGAAGGCAAGAGCTCGATTTAAGATGAATGCTCTGATCTGGGGACAAAAAACCCAGAGGCTGCACTAACATCTAGTGCGTTACCATAGGATGTATGAGAAAAAAATCACAATGTTGTTTATATACATCAGCTAAAGGAAGAATGTCAGTGGCTGTTCCAGCTAGAACACTAATTCTTGCACAGCTTTAAAATGTAATTGTGTAGGTTTGGGAGCTCTTGAATGCGTAGCGCTTAGAACTGCTTGGACAAGCTTCTGAGCTCCTGTGTCTCAGTTGAGGTTTAGATGACATTTACCTGGGACCTCTCAAGAGGATGGTTCATTATTCCACAAAGGTTGCTTGGGACACTGCTCCAGTCACAGGCAACACTTCTTGATATTGGGTTGAGAGGCTGCTGCGGGCGATGGAGACCAGATAGTGGTCCTCATTCCACTGGGGGTGCGAGCTGCCCATGGCACAGTGGTCATCGGCTGTTCCTTGTCCAACTGTCCAATCAAAAAGGGATAACAGGATCGGGGCTATCTCACTCTGTTTTCACAGACCGAATACAAAGGTAAACAAGCATAGGCAATGCCAATAGGTCTCGCATTTGTGAGATTTAGAGCTCTTGGCGTTGTAAATGACAATGTCTTTTACCTATGTGTTGTGGAGTGGAGTGGATGTATGTGGTGTGGAGTGGAATTATGTGGGTTGGATTGGAATTGTTAATTGTGGAACTTTGTGGTGTGGAATTGTGTGGTGTGGAGTGTATGTGTGTAGCAGAATTATGTGGCATGGTGTGCAGTAGAATTATGTGGATAGTAATTATGTGGTTTTGAGTGTTTTGGAATTATGTGGAGTGGGATTTTGTGTTATGGAGTATAATTATGTGTTATGGTATTTTGTGTTGTGTAGTAGTATGTTGTAGATTTTAATTATGTGTTGTGTTGAATTTTGTGGCATGATGTGGTATTCTGTGGAGTGGATTGGATGTATGTGGTATGTTGTGTAAATGTTTTGTTCAGTTGAATTATGTGGTTTGTTGCCAAATTATGCGGTGTGTAATGTGTGGAGTGGAATTGTGTTGCGTGGAACTGTGTGGCGTTGTGTGAAATTATGCTAATTGGAATTATGTGGCATGATGTGGATTTTATTGATGTGGATTGTTGCTATGTTGCAGTTGCCAGTGTTCTAGAGTTGAGTGGGAGAAGTAGAGTGTTTAGATTGGATTTGTTGGAGTAGAGTGTCGTAGAGTGGAGTCTGGGGAGTAGAGTGTCATACAGTTGAGTAGAGTGGAGCAGAGTTCAGTGGCAGGGAGTGTCATAGAGTGGCGTGGAGTGGGTTGGAGTGGATAGAGGTAGTGGGGTGTATTTTATCGGGGTAGAGTAGGTTGTTTTGGAGTGGGTGGACTGGATGGGGTGTATTGGATTGGAGTGGGGTGTATTGAAATGAGGTGAGGTGGATTGGATTGTGGTGGATTGGAGTGGGGTGCGCTGCAGTGGGGTGGATTAGATTGTTTTGGGTTGGGTTGTATTGGATTGGGTGGCTTGGATTGGTTTGAGGTGGGATGATTTGGATTAGAGTAGGGTGGTTTGGAGTGGGATGGATTAGAGTGGAGGGGGGTGTATTGGATTGGAGGGGTGTGGACTGAATTGGAGTGGGGTGTATTGGATTGAATTGGAGTGGGGTGAACTGGATCATATTGGATTGGAGTGGAGTCGGGGTGGATTGGAGTGTGGTGGGCTGGATGGATTGTATTGAGTGGGGTAGAGTGAACTGGGGTGCGGTGGATTGCGGTAGAGTGGGGAAGATTGTTTTGGACTGGAGTAGGCACATTGTTTTGGATTGGAGCGGGGCAAATTGTTTTGTATTGGAGTGGGGCAAATTGTTTTGTATTGAGTGTGGGGTAGGTTGTTTTAGATAGGAGTGGAGCAGATTGGAGTGAGGTGGATTGTTTTGGACTGTAGTGGGGCAGATTGGAGTAGGGTGGATTTTTAGGGATTGGAGTGGGCAGATTGCATTGGATTGGAGTGGGACTGATTGGAGGGGGGCACATTGTTTGGGATTGAAGTGGGGCAGATTGTTTTAGAATGAGTAGGGCAAGTTGTTGTGGATTGGAGTGCGGCAGATTGGAGTGGGGTGTATTGTTTTGGATTGGAGTGTGGTGGATTGTTTTGAATTGGAGCAAGGCAGATGGTTTTGAATTGGAGTGGAGTAGATTGTTTTGAATTGTTGTTGGGTAGATTTGAGTGGGGCTGATTGTTGTTGTTAGGAGTGGGGAGTTTGTTTAGTAATTGAGTGGTGTTCATTGTTTTGGATTGGAGTGGGGAACATTGTTTTGGACTGGAGTGGGGTGGGCTGGGCTTATAAATATTTGTATAAAAGTAATTAATACAGGGAGTACAGTTGGGCGGGCTGCTTCAGGGAGTAGAGAGAAGAGAGAGGAGGCTCCTGCAGGGAGCATATAGAGGAGAGGGATGGGGTTATTCTGCAAGGAGCAGAGAGCAGTGTGGGGGTCCTGCACAATGGAGAGTGCAGCTGGGATGGTGGGAGAAGAGACAGGTGCCTTCAAGGAGTGGGGGTGAGGAGGGGCGCTGCTGCTGTGAGACATGGCTGTGATGGGGAGCAGATGATAAAACACAGAAATCAGAGAACCCCTGTGCAGAATCCATCAGTATTTCAACCACAGCTCTACAAATGCAATCACCATTTGTACCTAATTGAATAATGCTTGTGTGAAAACTATTAAAAGGGCAATGAAGCAAATTGTAATTACAGCCCCCCATGGAGCAATATAACATCTTTGTAATACTAAACGTTCTTTTGAATACAACAAAACTACCGGCTTGCCAGTAACTCTTTTACTCAGCATTTATAAAGCAGATATATTGGTCCACGGTGAGCTGTACATAACAGTTGGCCACATTGCCCTTTTAGTCAACTGCCAGCAAGCCATAACAAAATAACTACAAAGGGGGGTTATCTATTTACAGCTGTGGTTAAAGTACTGACAGATTGTACACAAAGCTTCTCTGTTTTCCAGACAAAATTGTGTTAGTGTTCCTAAACAGAAACTTACTGTATCAGCCCTTAAAAAAAAACATTGCTGTTTAAATCACAGACTGAACAACAATATTTTTAAGTTTTAGTAAATTTTATATTTGCTTTCACACAAAAATGCACTTACATAATTAATAAGCAACTAATTTAGTCCCAGCAGTACCAGCCCTTTCTTCTTAAAATGCTTTCAGAGTAAGGATTTTAAGGTTGCTTTAGTTGTCTGCCACCAAACTTTATCTAACTAAATACACGTTGGTTACAAGTTTACATTTGCGGATGAGATGCAATTAAATTATTTATGCAAAGACAGTAATATACAGCCTTTAACATTATGTTAGACGCCGTGCGAAATTGTTTTTACTCAAATATTTCAAAATTTACTAAATGTTATTAGCACCTCAACCAGATGGTCCAGATGGGGCGGCCGCTCCTTCTCGGTTGCCGCCGCCAGACTTTGGAACTCACTCCCCCCTTCCATTGCCAACGCAGGCTCTCTTTCAATTTTCAGGAAACTTCTGAAAACATGGCTATTCTCCTCTTAATCAGCTGTTTGCGCTTCTCCCTTTGCTTTTGTCTGCCCAGCGCCTTGACACCTTCGGGTATAGTGCGCTTTACAAATACTATCCTATCCTATCCTAACCACACTCAATATTATTAGCACCTCAACCGCAAATAGACACAGCGGTTGTTTTTTACTTAAATAAACTTTAGCAGCAAACATTTAAATGCACAGTGCCACCAAACATAATGTAAAGCTCCCCATAAAATATATTTTGAGTGCGTTTTAAATACAGTCAACACAAGAAACTTTATGTTGCCAAAACAAACAAGTGAGAGCATATGGCATAACATATAGAGCTGTCAAGTTTGGGACTGGGGAATCGGGTTCATGTCTTTGTGTCGGCTTTCCCCGTGCCTACAAAAAACATGCCCATTGGAACAATTAAAATTAAACAATGGAGAAACCGAACAAAATTACAAATGCCTTACAAATGCTGATTGCACTACAGCAATGGTTAAACTCCCTTCCAGTGAACACATATGGGATGACCGTGTAGAGGAACAAAAGCCCAAGCGAGCAGCCAGGAGAGAGCAGAAAGAAGAAGTAGTGCGCCAAAACTAAAAAATATGGCCAATTGTGCAAGGATCCATGTAGCAGGGGCAGTCTCCAGGGTGGAAAAAAACAGCGAAAAGGCGGGATAAATGTATACTATTCACCAACAAAAACAAAGGAATTTCTAAAGGCATATGAAAGAGCCAATGGTAAGTGCTGGACGTGGTCAAAGCCCATAAATTGAATACCGCATGTCTCGAAAACAGCGCATGCACTGCCTAGGCGAGACCTAAAAATGAAAGAAATGAATGAAAAGCACGTGCCCCCTCGGTTTGCTTTTTGCACTAGCCTTTGCAATATTTACAGGCGCTCACAAGCTAGGCTTAGAAGTGATAAGGGCCTGCAGTAGGAGCTTTATTCTGACAAAACCCAAAACTGAATCTGCTTAGAAGGGAAAGAGGGGGCTCTGCACTATCCTGTTGCAGACACTTTGGAAGTCATATAATGTTAGACGTGTGCATCGCTTCCAGCATTTAATTGTGGATAAATGGAGCCCTGCAAATAAAAATGCTTGGTAGCATCAATGTCCGCACTTTTCAATTTTAATGTAAATTATACCAATCTTTATAATCTTTCAAATCTAAACTTTTATTTTGTAATGGCCAAAGTTTCATCAGTGTTCATGACCATGGCTGAAATGTGTTTCTTAAAATCATTCGCTTTCCAACTCTAAACGTCATTCTTTTCATTTCATATCAGATCATAGTTCTTTCAAATGTTTTTACACCTGATTATAATTTTTGCAGTAAACAATGGAGAATAACGTGCACCACTGTTTTTAGTTCTTGATTTTGCATGCAGTGGTACCTTTTGACATAGTTTTGCATGCATAATTTTCTTCAGGTAGAACCTAGAAATTGGTAGAACCTAGAAATTGTCCACGCAACAATTTTGAGTGAGTGAAATTTGTCCAGATCTCAAGTGTGAGGTGCAAAAACAGTTTGCACCCAGTATGTCACTTCTTGCCCAACTTGGAATGAAGGTGCTGATGCTGCGTTTTCCACCTGTTCTCTGCAAGAAGAGAGACAGAGATTGAGGGTGATATTGCCCTGCTCTCACTTGTGGTCTCCCCAAAGGGATGGCACATTCCACTGGACACAACACTGACCTTTGAACACCTAATAATCAAATGCAAGACATCCAGTGACAACTCTTTCCTCCTTGGACACATTTCTGATTAGGACTTAAACACTGCAGAATCTTTCAAATGAAAGCCCAAGGCTTGGGCATTTGAGCCTGTTAGTCAATAATCTCTGTGGTCCTGGATGTTATATGATCAACCCCAGGGCCGGCTTTAGCGCTGGTGGCGCCCGGTGCGACAGTCACTTTTGGCGCCCCCACGTCCCATGACCGCCTCCTCGGATTCCCTCACTACCACCTGCAAAAGTGCCCCTCATCTCTCACATCATAAGATATTGCTTAACAGAGCGCCCCCCCTGAAGTCACAGCGCCCCCCTCCACAGGTTAGCGCCCAGTGCGGCCGCACCAGTCGCACTGCCCTAAAGCCGGCCCTGATCAACCCCAGGGTTCAACCAACATGTACATGAACTCGCCAACACAACTGGTCACACAGTGGGACGTGGAGACTGGGGATCAGGAGACGGTTTAGCATTTCTGGTCTGATCACCTAACGACTGTCCAATCTAGTCTGCTAACACAACACCAACAATCACCTTCAATTGCAAATGCAAACATGCACACTACTCAGAATTTTGTTTTCAGATGCATTCTGGAAATATGCCTTGCCACTTAATCAGATGAGCAACACGCATACTCCAGCTGGCCACCAATTAACTTTGAGTAGAATTTCATGTTAAAATAAAATGACCATTTACTCTGTGTCCCCTTACAGGTAACCAGGTTGGAACTGAAAGCCTCCAACAATTGGTTTAAGAAATAGTGGCAGACTTTACAGGGAAGGGCAGAGGACAGGAAAACAGGGCTTCTTCAGGACAACATCCATTTTGAGGCCCATGAGAAAGCAGCAATTTTCAACAACAAAAACCTGCATTGCTATGGTCAAGTACAAAACCTCAAAAACGGTTTAAGGTACACAAAGACAATACCAGCCAGACCAGATAAAGCAAATAACAATGCTCTCTCTAAAATTAGCAAAAAACCTACCCACCTTTTTTAGTATCAATCGTTATAACGTCAATGTTAGCTTTGTCTGCTTCCTGCCGGTAGTTGCTGTTTGAAATCTTTTACAAACCAAACTCAGCACAACCTTCACAGCATTCACTGCAGTGCGAAAGAAACCCTCATCAAAAATAATAGATACATTAAGGGGATGCAAGTGTCCGCACGCCCCAGATTGACTGAATTAACAACTCATCTCAGGGCTATGAACAATGCATCTCTGTGCCATGGTCTGGAGCCAGACCCACCACAAAGGCCTAGGTCACCCTACTGCAGATGTAACAACACCATCCAGAGGGCCTCTGACCTACCTCAAACCTCTCAAACGAAGCGAAAAACCTGGAAAAGGAGGTCACCAACCACCCTCAATGGAATTAGAGGAAAGAGGCTTACGGTTCAGCTCATAAACATGGTCAAACAGAACACGTCAGTGGACGTCAGACAGGAAGAACTACCACCTTCATTCAACCCTAGTAAAACCGCACAGAAATTTCACATTGGCAAATACTCTATGGTAAAACAAGATGAAAATCGCAATTAGGAGTAAAATTGTGTCAGGAGACACTGGTATTTGTGCATGTGATCATTTCATGCGGTTTGACATGTGGTAAATTCCCAGCTCACTTGTAAACTGGTCAGGGTGATTTTGCAACCATTTTTTTAAAAACATGTGGTGATAGTAAAACTGCAGAACCCATAATGAAGGTTAAAGAGCCTTGGATGAAGTCTTTGGAGGTCCTCTCCACGAGCCTTGGAAAGGACGAAGACCTCTCAGGCACAACAGACATAAGCATCTTATCTTATTAGAGATGTAAATGTTGATCACCGCAGGTACAGCCATCACATGGATCAGGAACTAATCTGCCAGACCCCCCAACTCCAACTCCATCTGGTGCAACAACTGCAGTCCTGTTCTGAAACTGGCTACTTGTGGCATCACTTCGAGGCGCTGTGAGTGACCTCAAAAAGCATACTGGTAAAGTGACCCGAAATATCCGAGCAAACTGACTTGCCTGTCAATCTCTGACTTTATCTAGACTTTACCCGGCCTTTATACCATTTGAGTGTCGCGAAAGTAGGTTTTTCAACTCTTACTTATATAGCCTTTTTACATTTAACGTCGGTGTCTAAAGATACCAACAAATTCTAATTTGACCCCTAAAATGCCAACTCCCTATTGCATCAAAGTGATTAACCTCAAAACAAGATTTTTAAAGAGATTAATGCAACCAGTTTGAATTTTGCATCTATTTAAAAGTACTAAAGGAGCTAAAACTGTTTATTAAAAAAATGGTGACTTCTCAAAGAACTAACATAGATGACACTTTGCTATCAAGAAGGTTAACAATGAAAAACTATATAGATTTATTTAATTCAGGAAGAAATCCATATTGCTTTAAAAGATCAGCGAAACAATTGAAACAAGTTAGTGTGATAGTTTGATCTAATTGCATTTAGATAAATGTAATAGTAGTGCTCACACTATGTTATGAACAAAAAGGTGAATATTACAAAATAAAATGAGGGTGGAGTTGTGCTAATAAGAACAAATGTGCTTTGCTGTATTTGTAATAGTAAACATCAATATTGAAAGGACGGATGGATTATTTAGATGTACAAAATGTATAAGCTGATGAAAATGTTCTCAAGGAAACAGAATATTGATGTTAATAAATAGAACAGTGAGGAGAAAGATTGTTATAATAAGAAACAATGTGATTATTTAGCATTTGTTAGCACCAGTTGCCTCTCAGCTGTGGGGTTCCTCAGGGCTCTGCCCTGAGCCCCACGCTGTTTAATGTATACATGAGACCCTTGGCAGAGATTGTCCATCCATTTGGCATAAAAATCATCACCTATGCAGATGACACGCAGCTCGTGGTGGCGCTTAACCACCCCGAGGGGTCATCTAGCACCCTAGGCTGCTGCCTAGAGGAGGTTGCCAAGTGGATGGAACTCTCATGCCTTAAACTTAACGGGGACAAGACGGAGCTTATGCTCCTGGGCAACTCCCCCTCCTTCAATCCTGCATCACTTTGGCCCAACTGCCTAGGACCGGTCCCAGCCCCAAAAGACCAGATTAAGAGCCTCGGCATCTGGCTCGACCATTTCCTTACTTTTAATCATCAGGCAGCGAAGCTTTCTGCGACTTGCTTTGGCCTACTAAGGATGCTTCGGAAGGTCCTTCCTCTCCTCCCCTTCCAGGCCAGAAAGATCATGGTTCAAGCTCTGATTCTCTCCCGTTTGGATTATGGGAATGCCTTATATCTGGGAGCTCCACAGTACACTATTAATAAGCTCCAGATTATTCAAAACTGTGCCGCCCGCAAACTCCTCCAGATTCCACGATGGCATTCCGCAAAACAAGCTCTAAGGAGCTTGCATTGGCTGCCGATCAGGGAAAGGATTCAGTTTAAAGCCATGTGCTTGGCCCATAAAGCCTTCTGGAAGAACGGCCCGGCCGTTCTCCAACCCCTGATCACTCCTTATCAACCTAGGAGAGACCTTCGTTCAACTGCCTCTTTTCTCTCTCCTACAACCCAGAATAAGGAGAGCCAGATGTGGTGGGCGCGCCCTCCCACTTTATTTGCGGAAAGAACCCAATCTGCTTACGTTTCGAAAGTCTCTAAAAACCTGGCTCTTTTAGATCTGTATCCATCTCTCTCTCTCTGTTCTGTCTTCTGTACCCGTCCGCAGCGCTGGGAGGCCTCCGGGTAGCCATCGCGCTCTATAAATGTCATTTCAATTCAATTCAATTTAGTTAAAAGTACTAATGGAGATGCCTTAAGTAAAGTAAGAGAGAGTATATAATGACAATATACACAATGAACCTAAAGTGACTAATTGTTAAGTAATTAAAAGGTGTGTACTAACAGCATACAGAACAAGTCGTTTTTGACCAGAGTCTTTTTAGATGACTTTTTGTAGGTGATTCATTTTGAAGTGAGTTTTTTTAAGCAAGTTGTTTTGTTGCAAGCAGTTTTAGGGCATGTCACTTTAAGTTGAGCCATTTTACAAAGTGAAATATTTTGAGACAAATTGCTTTGAGGTAGTCGTTTGAGGTGAATCATTTTGAAACAAACCGTTCTAAAGTGAAATGCTGTGAGGGAAATTGCTTTGAAGTAAACCTTTTTGAAGCATGCCCTTTGGTGAGGAGGACCTTTGAAGTGACTTTTTAAGGCTAGTTGTTTGCAAGAGTCATTTTGAAGTGATATATTGTGAAGTGAGTCAGTTTGAGGTGAGTAGTATTGAGGTAAGTCATTTTGAAATGAGTAATTTTGATGAGAATCATTTTGAGGTGAGTCGCTTTGTGGTGAGTTATTTTGTGGCGGCTCGTGAGGTGTCGTTTTCAGGTGAGTTGTCCTGAGGTCAGTAGTTCTCATGTGAGTCACTATCGCACGCTGTGCAGACAGATATGAGTTATTTTGAAGCTTGTCAATTCGAAATGCTCTGCTTTGAGGAGAGTAGTTCTGAGGCCAGACACTTTGAAGAGACTTATTTTGAGATGAGTCATTAGATGGCAATTTGCTTTCAAGAGAATTGCTTCGAAGAATCACTGTGAAGACATTTTGAAGCTAGTCACTTTTAAGCATGTTATTTTCTAGACGTCATTTTGAGGTGAGTTGTTTTGAAGTGAGTCCATTTGAGACAAATTGTTTTGATGGAAGTGATTTTGAGGATGAACCATTAAAGCTCTCACACACCCTTCTTCCTTCTTGTTTGCAGATGCCATGGTGTTGCACCTTTATGCACTACGTAACGCATTGGTGCGGGAACAATCTTCAGAGTGGGGGTGCTGACATCAATGTTACATCACTGAAGTAATAGGGATTGTGTAAATTCCATGTCTCACACAAAGAACAAGTGTTGAAATTGTATTCAGCAGGACAGTGGTAAGGGTGTAAAATGTAGCTGGTGGCACTTTTAAGAGTACACTGTTGCAAATATATTACCAAAGCATGGTAGCTTTGCAGGCAGCACATTTTCCATTGAAATGGCAACTAAATTTGCTCAGGCATACAGTTTTTACTGATAAAAAGTGCACAATCGATAACTTGTGGAAATCGGGTTTGAGGAAATTAGCATCTCTTGATTTATTGCGATCCTATAAAAATCTTTGTGTCCATCACATGCCAGAACTACAAAAAATTGTGGTTCATTTGTGCTTTTCTAACTGCTGCTATTGTCTTAAACATTTGTGCAGTTCATTTACAGGTATTTAAATTGGATTGTGTGTTAGAAAAATGACATCTACGGCACCCCTCGAAGAATGCTACATAGTTCACTTTACAAAATCATCCTGCTTGGCAGTGAGAGAAAGTAAACAACAATCTCCATGTTAAAAGGATAAACATCCATTAGCCAGAAGTTATTGCCTGACATTTGACCTCTGTCTTTGAAGCACAGCAAAATTTACCAGATAAAAACTAAATTTAAAGGCATCTTTATTGCTCGTTCAGCTTCTAAACTTCAACATGGATATTTTAGTGGTGTTGCAGCACATCCCCACCACTACTTCCAGCGCCTATGACCACATATAATGGAGCAAGTACCTTCAGACTCATTGGTTTCGATCCACTATCATTTTTTATTGAAAAGTTGTTCATATATCCATTGCACCACATACACCCTCCCTACTGCCTGCACAATACAATTGTTTCTTATGGGACAGAGCTGCAAAACATTAAGTGTTTTGAACTGCTTGTGGCCACCATCTTGTCTCTGGCAATAAACCGTCTTGTGTTTCCCTCGTAGATACCACTCCATCACCCTCTGGAAGTTCCTGGCGCTCATCACTGATTTCTTTGGGGGCAAAGCCCAGATGCTGGAACAGCTTGAGGGGGAACAGGTGGCCCCCAATCCATTCCCTTGCTGTTGCTGCTGCTGCCTCCCCAACATCTCCGTCAACAGGTAACTTCTGCGTTCTGCCCACCTGTTAATCTGACAGTGTTCTCTTGAAGTGCAAATGGGGCTACTTACCTATAGCATGAGTTCCACGTGGAACCAAGGACTACAAACACATCTGCAAAAACACAGATTCTTAATAACTCAACCTTACATAAATACCACCTTACAAAAATGTAGATCTGTGTATATTTCCTAAATCCAGCCAAACTCAATTCCCACACGTTTATCAACTGAGTTCATTTACAAATTTAACTCCATTCTTGGCAAATCTGGTGGCAAGTGTTTGTCAGAGGATGAGGTCAACATACTGAGAGGGAGATATTTAAGAAACTATGTATGAGTTATGTACATTTTATATTTCTTTCAGACAAAACTTTGCAAAAAAGTACTGAAAAGTAAATACAATAAAAACATTCAAAATTATTTCTTTTAGAAATAATGTAACTAGTAGCAAAACATAGTAAAATATGTTTACTGATGCACTGTGCTTGGGGCTGGGTGGTTAGCAGGTGGGAATAATAAAAAAATAAACCTTATAAGAAAAGCAGTACATTGAAGTGTTCCTTGCCTGAAAAAGTGAGACTCCAAGTCATGGCGAAGAAACTACAAAGTTTTATTTCGTCCAGATTTTGATCTAGAACCTTATTGTGCATCACAGCGTCCTTCCTTGGTTGGGTTTACAAGGCCACTTGCAGTTGTCCAGTTTGCTGAGGGTTAGTGCGTGACCAGGGAAAAGCGAAACTTGAGATGTGGATGTTGAGTTGGTGCAGGTGGACAAAGGTGGAGTTGAGATGCTAAAGGGTGATAAACTCAGGTTGTTGAAGTGAACCCTGAGGTTCCTGAAATGAGAATGGCGTGGGGTGGTGATGCGAGAGGAAAAGGCCCATGTAAGATCCTCGGTCTCTACTCACAGCGGTCGTCATGTTTTGTGGTTACCAGGGTGTCCATGAGGTGGATGACCATCGCTGTGTTCCAGCTCTCCGCTGTCAGGACGATCTTGTTCTTTGTCAACCTCATCCTGTGGACAGACGAGAAGTACGACTATGGAGACGTGAGTTCCACCCCTCCCTTCCTGAACCCGCCGTCTACCTCTATCGCCTCTTTTTCCTTATATACCGTTCTATGACCAAAACAGGGTACTGCGCATATTAATCCCATGGTTTGGAATGCTGTCGAGCATAATTACCACTGGCTGAGATTAATACTAGCATTCCACCAATCACCTTTGTGTTCTCCGTAGTGTGACGGGTATGCCCACACCTGGGTCCTGTTCTCACTTTGCCGTAGGAATCAGGATGGACCTCACTGAGGAAGCCTAAATAAGCTGAAAGAAGTCTGGAGTTGGGTCCTGGTCTGGCAGTTTGGGCTGGGCAAGTTAAAGAAGTGAGCAGTCACTACCATCATTAACTATCATTCGTAATTCATCGATTCCAGAAGTGACCACCAAAGAGAGTGGTCTAAAACTTTACTTATTTCCCAGATCCATGGTAGCCTTGCAGCATCACAAAAACTGGTGTACATAGTATGCAAAAAACGATGGACTGCATTGCAGCCCAAAGGAATTACTGCTAGCTGCGGTTAATTAAAGCAATCTGCTCCTCACTTTTTAGTTTCCTCAGGGCTCTTATTTGTCCAAGCACTGATGTGCATCCCAGTGCACCTTACCACCAGATATTAATAACATTAAATAGCACTCAGTCAGTGCACTATATAAATTGATGACAACCTCATTTCATAAGTTCTCATAATAATGTTATGTGTATTTGCTGTTGTATGAGCCCACATTTCATACTTTGAAACACAACCGCTGTGGCTCCTGTCCCTCATGTCTCCTATTTGACCCTGTATTTTTGGAGTCAAGCCAAATGCAATCCACGCCTCTACACATCTGTGACCAGCAGCGGGCTGAACTGGCCAGGCCACCACTCTAGCATGTTCTCGGTGGGCTGCAAGGACAGGGGCCTGCTTTCAGAGCAGGAAGGGCTGACTGACCCAACCATGCCCCAAGGATCCCACGACCCACCTATGCCCCAAGGATCCCATTCTACTCACGACCCTCTGCTGTGTAAGGCTATCTTAAACTAATTTACCAGGGCTGATTTTAGTTTCCAGTATTGCCCTGATCAGCAGCCAAACCTGAGAGTTTTCTCCCCTGCGGATTCTATTCCATGGAGCCAATTCACAAATCCACAGTTTGCACACATGTAGAATAGACCTGATTCCTCTAATGCTTAGTGCTTCCACATGGATGTACGCTGATGGTAGACAAGTAATGCGCGCAGAAGTACAATATGCCAGATTCATAAAAAGCTAAGTTGCTCAGGTGTCAGAGGAGCATGTAAGAGGAGTATGAACACTAAATACAAATTTGGTTTGCACCGTCACTGTAGACATTTCAGTACATTAACAATGTTCAGGCTGTCAGGTGCTACATGAATCCACGCTTAACACACAAATGGGGCGGTTGGACTGACACGCCACCTTTCGATTGGTGGATGGCTTCAGGACTGTGGTTTTAGTGGTGGCCACTGTGAACGCACAGTAGGAATGCTGCCGTCGCATCACATGCAATCATGTCTAAACTCATCCGTGGTCAACTGCACTCAACAACAATAATTGTCAGTACTCTCTTAGTCCTTCAAACGTATTCAAGAGAGCTTCTGATTTCATTGTTTGTACTTCATTATGAATTAGATGGCCCAGCTTGGAAAGCGCATTGTCCAAGTGATTTATACCCCCCCCTTTACCTCAATATAAACCTTATCCTGGATCATAATTTCCACAATCCACTGAGTAACAAATTTTGGCCGATGATAATGCAAGTTTAGAAATTGCAAAATTGATGGCGAAAAATAGACGTGATGAATGTCTTGCTTCGCCCTCCAAAATACCACTCCCACACGATGGCCCAAACACGACGAAGCAGGAGACATATAACACAACAACACCTAGAAAGGGGTTTCACTTTACAAAATGAAACACATCAAAGACTCTCTTTTTAGAATAAGGCTGGTTTTTATTTATGCAATGCTCCCTAACAGAAAGGCTTTCCCGGATGTCAGATAGACAACATTCAAATGTATATAGAGATATATATATATATGCAAGCAGTAATAACACGCTTGGCAAATGCAACTGTTAAATGCATGGATAATAATAATAATAATAATAATAATGAACAAGCAGCAAATAATACTGGACGTCCTGCAGGAAATCAGAAAGATATATACACTAAATACATCAAATGATTACTTTGGATGTGCACTCTGACTCACTCAGACATCACAAAGAAAACACCTCAGCTGATTATAGCCACTGGCCATACATCACAATGGCACTAATCAAAAATCAAACACTTCACCTGGTGAAATCTTCATCCTGACCCACTCCAGACTGGGGGACTTACAGCCGAAGCCAGGAGACTCAGCAACCAGATGCCTGCACTGAAGGTGTGTCCATCGTTCAGGCTCAAACAATCCCGGTTTCTAAGTCAACAACCCGTAGCTTTATAGTTTCAAAACACACTAGAAGGTTTGAGAGTCTTTCCTTCCGTGCCAAGGAAACTTACTGGAATTGGCCACCTTCCATGCAAGCATTCCAGGGCAAAAGGAGTACCCACGTTCCCTCTACATTCTCACATGTTCCAGCCTTTATCCTAACAAAGCTTCTCCGACAGTACATTCAACAACCTCTTCTCCAAAAACAAAACAACCTTGAACATGATTAACCCAAACAACTTGAGCACTCTGTGTGCGCAAAAAGCTCATGCAAGACAGAGTCAGGATTCAAGATGACATGATGCCATGTCAAAGCCAATAGTAAGACTTTCATAATGCTTCCAATTGTACAACACAATGCACATTTGTGCACCACTGCCTATAACATCACATACTTCATCTCTCAATGTACACCACAATGCACATTTGAGCCCCACTGCTCATAACACTGCACTTCGAGACCAAAAAGTACATTCCACCCCCCCCCCTCTCTCTCTCATGCTTTCAAATGCACATCCCACACGTTCTGTTCTTGGCAAGCTGTTCTACTCTGTGACAGCTCCCACTTTAAGACTGCAAGATTAAATCTTCAAGGGAAAAAAAGGCATGGGCAGGATGTCGTACATTCAGGCTAGGGTAAAGTAAAACACCGAAAGTCAATTAAAATGATGGTAGTCAAAGGTCATCATGTGGTGTCAAACCATAAGAGTGCCTCTAGCACTACAGATGAATAATTTAGTTTTAGAAGAAACGGTTACAAATCCTTTGAATAACAGAATCTGGCTGAACTGATGACTGTTCCTCAGTTATGGATGACCGTGTCCTACCTCACTTTAAAATTTAAGTCAAGATCTGACTTGATAGGAAAGGAGGGTGGGTTTCAGTGTTCCCCACTGAGGATGTTAGCCTGAAATGGCTCCTGTGAGCTCAATATAAAAGGAACAACACAAAGATCTTTAGTGTAGACCTTTGCAAAGTACTGGCCCTGGGTTTATTGTATTTTGCGTCCCACCCAATGCCCTCCATGATATTTTCACCCGGCTTGACAATTTAATTTCCCATATAAAACACTGTTACGGAGCTGGTAGAATTAAGAGATTTCAATATTTAAGCTGAGATATTGTATAGTATTGTGTTGTATTGGTTTTTATATAGTGCTTTCTATATTCCTTGCAAAGCCTGAAGCGCTTCAAAGACACAGACACAAGCAAACACACAAAGACATAGTGTTCCTTTAGCTTGTCCTGGAAAATATGAAGACATGTAATCAACCGCAGTTGAATGCAGTTGGACATACACTGTATTTGATCTTTGTGACACCTAATTGTTATTTAATGTACGCTCCTCTTCCTAATCTCTGGTCCAACAACTTCCTCACCCCCTTCACTGTAATCAAGTCTCTGAAAAAGATGCCCTAGAAACAAGTGGTAAAAGTAATATCTATAGGTCCCCGGAAAGATATAATCGCCTGAGAAAATTCCCAGCAGAGTCATACTTCCAAATATATTGAAGGAGATGATATCGGTATTATGAGACAGTTTGTAACTGCTTTACGCCACATCATTGTGGCTTTTTTGACCAAGCCAAACCCAATAAAAAAACAAAACCTTCAAACTCCAACATATAAAATGTAAATGGTTTACATCTCACTTGAAGGAGGAGAAACATGCTTTTCACCCATTAGAGACCCAGCTGGAGTAACCATGACTGTCAGCCTGATGAAAGAGGGCGCTTGGAGCAAATAAGGAAATTCAATGACCTGAATAAAGCCTCCAAGAAAGAATATGTTACTACAAAAAAGGCCAATGCCAATAATGTATCCAAAGAAGTTTATAAGCCCTTGAAGACCTTCGCCTCATCTTGTGCACCGGCTCATTTAGGGTCCCTATGATAACCTCACCCAAATCACTCTTTTACCAGAAGGTTGAGAAGATTACATTTGAGTCTACAAGGTAATTAAAAGACCTTTAGAATGATCTGATCTTCCCTCTGGAATGAATAGTACTTGAGTTCTCAAGAAAATGTCATTCTCGTACTGGCAGACTTGAATAAATTGATATCTTCTAGTATGCAATATGGAACTCGAATGATCCTTGACCTCGCAAGTTAGTTTTCAAATTAAAGATGGAACACAAGCACACAATGAGCCCTCTACATTAGAAGATGCTTAATAAACTCGTTCGGGTGGAGCTAATATCAGCTATCTATACTACCTTTGCAGCAAACCCACCCTGAGTCTGGGAAATGAGTAAAAATTTAGACTACTCTCTTTGGTGGTCACTTCTAAAATCAACAAATTACGAATGATAGGTAATGACGATAGTGGCAGCCCACTGCTTGTTCTTTCAGTTGCATTCGAATCCCGTAGACCACAAGCTCTTAATTCAATGTCCTTAATATATTCCTGTAAAAGGCCATGCTTTTGGATAGATAAAGAAATTCCTATCTGCTAGATCCCATATAATGCAATTGGGAGCTTACCCCTCTGTTTTAGACCCATGTATTTGTATGATCCTAAAGATTAACCCTATCTTTTCTTTATTTAATCATTACCCCAGACCTCTTGTGCATCTACTTCATGAGTCTGAGTTTTAATTGTTTGCAGATAATACACAGATCCTTTTTCATATTCAGGGCAGTGGGACAACAGTTCTCCTCTGCTACCTTTAGTTGTGGATGCTTTTCACTAGTCGAGTCAGGATGCTTTCATTTAGCTCACCAACAATCGCCCAGTGTGATTTGATCATTGTCTGTGGTCCCAATCAACAGGTCCTTGTTATGTTCCAGGCCTAGTGGCAAGGAACCATGAAACTGTGTTTGATGCAAATCTCTCATTCTCCCCACTAGTGGCAGCATTGCCGAAAGCTTGTATTTTTAATCTGTGAACTTTCGAAAGGAGTTTTATTTATTTTTTCAAAGAGTAGCCGTTGTAAATGTTCTTAAACAGTACACTCTAAATTTATGTAATACTGTGTACCTGTTACTCCTAAAAAACAATGGTGCTGCATGCATCCTGTATGGACGTAAGATATATATATTTCTTTTTTTACGGAGTTTTATATAGCGCGAACTTGACCCGAAGGTATTGGGTATCAGAGCGCTTTACATAGCACCAGTTGTGTTACATGACGACACATTCATTTTGTGTTAGGCACGGGGAGATTAAGTGATTTGCCCAGAATCACAGGCTGTTCAGCGTCATTGCCGAGACTCAAACCCAGTTCCCCAGATTCGAGGTCGACTGCCCTAGCCGTTAGGCCAACTCCTCTCCCCATATTTGATCATGTGTTCTGCAGGTTGGGAGACATCATTGACTCTCGGTTCATAACTGGTCTTTCTCAAGTTGTCAGTCACAGGCGTTGCATTTTCTCTGATGGCGGCCAAAATTCCTGTGGCAAAAACTTGTAAAACCCTTCCTTCTGTTGAATTTGTACCAAGTGTCTAGATATTTATGTACAATCCTTTACGTTTCATGTGCTAAATGGGATACCAGATCTTTCAGAGTCCATGGAGAAAAACTTTGGAACTAACTAGACCCGACCCTTAAAATGAAAGTGGATTACTTGAAATTCCAGAATAAAACATAAAAATCTGGTTGTTTGTAAGTTAATTCACACTCTTCTGAGGAGCATGATACCTCGAGCTCTGATACGATAGCACCTTGAGACAGAAAGAAACAAACGTTTGAACTTGAAAACGTAGAATGGAACAGTATAAAGTAGAGTAGAGTAGTTGTAAATGGGGCAAGAAGTGAAGAAGGACAGCAATCAATTTATTGTCAGCAAAATGTGTGCAGGAAAAAGTGGCATAGTTGTAACATAATGGAAATTAGGTCAATGGATCAAAAATAAAGTTTCTGAATTATCCAGAATAACCATACACGAGCGCTGGGAAGAAAGAATAGTTGTAGCCCAACTTCTATGTGAAAACGATACAAATCAAAGTATAGGCATCATGAGACGTGAGATAAGTGTGGGTCGCAAGTTACGCACAAGTGAATGTAATATATGATGTTCTCATCCCTCTTTTTTGTACACACCTCTGTGAATTGGCCCCTATGTCTTTCTTTGCTTGTTCACCGATCCAACCTGTTGGATAACCAGCCTTTACTTCTGCCTATCTGATGCTGCTGCTGCTGCTCCTCAAAGAGTTGTGTCTTTTGCATTCATGTCCTGTTAAATGCATGCATGTCCATGTAAGTGTTTGTTCGTTGTGTCCCCTGCAGGTGGGCTACACCAACCCCAACTCCTACGTGAACGCCATCATCGGCCTGTCCACCTTCTTGTCCTTCTATGGATACCTGCTCTTCTACAAGGCCACGCGGAGCGCCCTGCAGGGTCACAACCTGCGCTCCAAGTTCATATGCATCATCCTAGTGCTGGTGCTCTGCGGCCTACAGAGCGGCATCCTGGAGACCATGGGGGCGCTGGGGGCCATCCCTTGCAGCCCACCCTTCTCCGTGCAGGTCCGCTCTCAGAGTAAGTGGCTCTACTAACTCCTCTCTTCTGGTCAAAGGGTCCTCTTAGTGGAAGAAGCTGCAAAGACCAATCCTTGAGGGTGACTAATCTCTAGATGGTGAGGGCTCCAGTGTCACAGCACTGGAGATAGCCCCCCACCCACAAGAATGACTGCAAGATGAGGATTCACCTACCGTTTGTAAGAGCTAGAAGGTGCAGTCACAGCTTAAGAAGCCTTCTCCCCACTCAAAGAGTCCACACCCCACTCTTTACCTCCTCCTCATCATAGTGAGGAGGTAGGACTGTTGACAAACTCATGTGTGACTCTGGAAATGACCAGAGATTTACAATAGTTAAGAGATGGAGTAAATTCCTTTCCAGGAGGCGACAGTAAAAGGACCACGTCATGGGTATAGGAGAATGAGTTTCTACTCTGGGAAAATGGTATACCTGTGAAAGGAAAAAAAGAAAAAATGGGAAATTCCATAGCAAGGCTGCCTTTCTCCTTGTACAAATACATATTGGAGGAATGACCTTGCGACAAACGTCATATGGCTTTCCCAGGATTACGCATGGAAAATTGTGACTGATGCAGTTTATCAAGCGGACCTGGGATTTTCCTAAAACTGTGAAAGTACTTTAAAGCAGGAGAGGAAAACTGATGTGTTTTTACACTTTTTTTTTTTTTAAACGGTTCTTTGGGCCCAATTCACAAACTGCACTTTGTAGTATGTTTTTTAGTAGTACAAAACATTCTACAAAGTGCTATTCATCACCTACGTGCAGTGCTTAAGCTTCCGCAATTACCTATACTTATGTGTGTGGACTTCACTCACTTAAGTATATGTTTTAGTAGTAAATGTGGGTGGGATACAAAGGTGTGGCTTTTAAAAAGGGCAGACTTACGCCAAAAGGGGGTGGGATTTGGGAGGAGTAAGAGAGGTTTAGGGAGGGCGAGGGAGGAGTTTAGGGCAGGCCGTCATCCACCCGCACAAGACAAGATTAAACCAATTGCTGTACTCCCGAGGTGGAGACATGTAACTTACACTTTTGTAGTAAATTTACGCTCAAAGTGCGTGAATACCGAAAAGTAGTAAAGTTACTCCAAATTGTAAATTACTCAAAAGTACAAGTTACCTTTGTGAGTCAGGCTCTTAAACTTTAGACCAAATCATTGTCCAACTACAGATCCTTGTTGGGCCTCCCCTGCTTCACGAACACACTTGAGTTTGTGGTTAGTGCAGGGGCTTGTCCTACCACTCAGCCACTCAGGCTGTCCCCCACTGAGCTGCAAGGTAGGCTGCAGCTTTCTGCGCGGAGTGAGCTGCCATGATTCAGCCCTACAAGCCCCATTGACCTCATTCCAGGCCGCAGTGGACTTGCTTTTCCTTGCACCTTTTATGGTCGGCTTAGATTCCAGAGATAGGTTGTTCTTCTGGGTTGGAAGAATACGCACTGTGTAAAATGTTGCTACAGCGCATGTGTGCAGTCTGATCACCCTAAACTACAGCCATGGTGCCTTGAGCAGCATCATGGTGCAGGGAGCTGTCTGTTGTCACAAAGAGAAGAAATGCCCTTCATGAGCATTGCTGAGCACTTCTGAAAAGCTTGCGTACTTGAGCAGCATCCCCGGTAGGCTGGCATATATGCCAAGACAGCATTAATAGTACTGTATTGTAGTTGCATTTCTATATCACTTACTAAGCCTGAGGAGGTAGTGAAGTGTCTTACACCGCGCAGCACTATGCTCCGGAACACAAGGTTAGTGGTTAGTATTGGTTTTTGTTGGTTACTTGGATTAGTTATAGACATTCACTCTGGTTTCTTTGTGGTAGATTAAATTAATAGGAGTGATCTTTAGTAGGAGTGGGATATGTGAGTTTATGCAGATGTTTGGTGGTGGTGATTGATGAGCGAGAGGAGATTCGGTACTCTTAGGTGCAGGGGTATGACAGTCAAAAAAGGAGAGGTTGTGATCTTTGCAATGAGTTGTGGGCAATTTGCAGGAATGCATTAATAGAGATTAAGGCAAACGTGCATGTGAACCATATATATTGTGTTTAGAGAGAGGAGGCATTGAGAGGTGAAAATCACACGTTTTAAGTAAAGGTCAATTTTTCATGCCGTGTTTTAGAATATAGAGGATGCTTTTGAGATATCTTAGCTTTGAGGATGCAAGACTACTGAAAGAAACCAGATTATTTGCATGTGAAGATAGTGCCATATTAGGTACGTCTGATAGGCACTAGAACCAGGTGAACTGTCTGTCCACTGCTAGGCTACCACTAGACCACCACTTCAGCAAGGAGAGCTGATCAGCTAAGGGGTTGGAAGCGTAAAGTAATGGCTGGACGCAACCAGTGAAAGACGATTCTGCACGTGCTGGAGCAGATGTCTTTTGATGCTCGTCCTCAAGCTTGGCTTACAGTATTAATTACAGAGCAAAGAATGATCCAGTTTGGATGCCCCTGGTTCAGCATGGCACAAGATGGAGGGCAAAGACAGCTTCCCTAGACAGTGGAAGTCTCTGCCTGCACTCTTGAGGGTGGAGATCCAGACCCTAAAGCAAGGAGGATGGTGATAGGGTTCCCCACAGAAATTCAACAAAAATCCCTTTAGTAAGAGGCTGCTGATTAGACCTCCCGAAGCACTGCCATTACCTGGCTTTGTATAACACCATGTATCAGTGCAATAGATAGCAGTGGCTTGTGATTATGACACGACACAAGTGCCTTTCTTGGGCTACGGTTGTGCAAGTTTCTGAAACAATCTGAGTTTTAATCTGTTGTCCCTACTTTGCAGCAATATTTTATTACTCGTTGACCATGGAGATGTTTTTCATCGGCCTGTATGCACGTTACTGTTTCCGGAGGGTGGAGCCCTGCGTGGAGAGAGATGGCACCGACATTCAGCCAGCCCTGCTAGGCAAGAACAAGGCTTCACAGACAGAGCCAGCACACCAGTATAGCCCTCCCGGCTACCCTGAGACCGATGACCCATGGATGGGGACAAACCCAGGCTACTTCAGCGACAGCCAAGATAGCCTCTGCCACATTGAGCACACGCCGCTCGACAAATTTGACTTTGCCTCCGTCCAGGGCCTGGCGAATGGAAGGTACGCTGGCAGCCACTCCCCAGAGGAGCAGGGCTGGGCCAAGGGTAAAATGAGACGTCCCCTCGGAAGCCCCATCATGGAGCTGAACAATCTCAGTGTGGCAAAAGCATCCTCCAAGGTAGAGCAGCAACAGAAAGGGAGTAGTGAACCAGCAACATCAACAAATGACACTACTGAGAATGGAGCTAATAACATACAGGTCTGTGCACAGATCAACTACGTAAATGCCAATGAGGCCACCGTGGTCTAACGGAAAGGGGAAGCCTGAGGCAAAATAGTGGAAAAAAAGAACATTCTCCATCACTGAATGAGCATGCTCTTTACCAACAAACACATTGTACTTCGTATAAACAGAACTGCTTGATAAACACCTATCTGGCCACTTCTATAAACAAACACTAAGCACTATCAAACCCCTTTGGGCACTCTGCTCTACTCAGCACTCATAAACCACTTGTACACTTGGCCACCATGATCACCTTTTGCTTCAACCATATCGTCTTCAACAATCACAAACCACTATGACACTGCATCGGACTCAACACTAACCTCTAGGTGCTTAGCACAGATGCTCCGTCACAATGACCACTCTTTTGGCAATGCTTCAAAGCTCCCTTGGTATACCCGAAGCCTTTTTTCGTAACCTCTCTGGTGTTGGTGGACACCTTGGGGAAGAACCCCTTAGTCCTACGAGTGCCTCTCAACACAGTGTTCACAGGCATCTCAGTCACCTTCCTACGTGTAGCACTCCATCCTCAACACTCACACTTAGATGTTGAGTGTACACTCTTTCTGCAGTCTATGAATACACTCCATTGCAATTTCTGTTATATCCGTGCCCAAGATCTGAATAGCAACCATTCCTCTATCCTTGTTTGTTTTTTACTTACTCAGTTGGCAAAACTAACAGGAAAAGTCATTAGCCTAACACTGTGCAGGAGGATGTATTACCTAACAGACACCAACAGCATGAAGTGGAAGTCTTAGATGCCTACTCTCTGCCCTTGTTACTTCTCTTATTACCCATGCGTATCCATTACGATGCGCAGGACAGAGGTGAAGAGGCCCTGCTTAACCAATTCTTAGCTCTTCCTAGTGCTGACAGATTAGGGCAATCAAAGCTCTGAATATGCCCCATTGCTCTGATGCCCAATGGAGAATGTACACTACCTCAAATGTGTGATCCTGGGAGATACAGTTGACTGAAAAATGTATTGATTACTTACCAGTAATCTTCATTACACCGATTCCGCTTTCCAGACCTTAATGCAGTTGTGAGGCCCTCTTTCCAAGCATCCGTCTTCCCTTTTTACTTCCAGGTGTACTACCACTTCACTGTGTAAAGGGTATAATCACCAAGACTTCCTATTGTCTCCAAGCCCCAAACACCACTGACAATACTCTAGATGGGAGGGTGGGAATGTAAGTACTGAGACGAGGGGTGTGGAATCAGAGTAATAAAGATTATAGGTAAGTAATCTAGACATTACCTTTTCATCCACATTGTTTATCCCATTCCTTACATAATGCACACATGCCAAAGCTAAATGGCTTTTTAAATGGACATATAAATAGAAAAGAAAACAAATGTTTAATATCTGATCACCAAGGTACATCATTTACATTCAAAGGTTTTGTACCAAATTCCAGTTCAGTTCCTTGGGCTAAATTCAACCTATAGAGGTTAATCAACAGAGACTGTCTTGCACAACTTGCAGCACTGCATATTTCTGTAATAGAGGCTCTTCCCCATTCTTCCCAGAGGGCGGCCATTCCTTTCGTGGAACTTGCTTGGACAGAACCTGGAAGAGAAGATCCTGAGTTCAAATAAGTAGACATTACCGCCTTACCCCAACAACTCAAAGTAGACATTAACAATTTAAAACATCTATTAGATTGTCCAACATTGATCAACAATAAACAAAAATCATACCTTCTGAATTCTTCCATCCTGGTTAAAGAAATCTAAGCTCAACTAACCACATCTAATGAATGCAGTAAGCCATTGTGATCGGATAACTGGATTAGAACTCAAATAGAACTATATCCTGGGTTCTGTGAAAAAAAAGAAAGTCACTTTCGGAACAAAGTTTGGACCTAACCTTAAAAGAATTCGATCATCAAAAATCCTTAGATATGGAGGGTAACCCATCAAAGAATGCAGTTTTTTCCCCCCTAAACGCTTTGCAGTAGTGATATTTACCAAGACTACCACCTTTAGTGACACAAAATTCAACTCTCCTTAATCTCCTCTGAGATTAATCAAGAAATTAGAGGGATGAGTGGGAAGGCATACAACAGAGTTGTGCCACCTGCTTGTTAATGCATCAACCCCATCATTAATGGTTTCTGCAAACGGGGAAAAAAATGGAGAAGTAGGACATTCTGATAATCTGCAAAATGGTCTAACTTTGAGTTCCCAATATCCTGCAAATCTTTTGAAATGTGTGTGTTGACAGTCTAAGATTTTGAGATCAACGAAACACTCTGCTAAGAGTTTCTGCTACAACATTGTTCCTCCCCCCAATGTAAATTGCCCTAATGCATACAAGATTTTTTTCTGCCTGTATCAGAATCTTTTCTACCACTTTGTTCTGGAACATCAACCTTATCCCAAACTGTTTAAGTAAGACACATTGGCAAAATTGCCCATTCTTATAACTGCTGCTCCCCAAACCTCTCTCAAAATGTTTTGCCGGTCCTTCCAAACAGCTGTCAATTCCCTGCAATTTGAGGTGTGGTAGTCATTGAGGAGCCAATTAACCACCCTGAGTTGTCTTTGAACCCAGCACTACTCCCCAACCTCTCTTGCTGGGATCTGTTGTTATTGCTTTTGGAGAATGAGATTTCAAAAGAACTCCCTTCTCTAAATCTCGACAAGTCAACCGCAACTGAAGCTGTTCCTACAGGTCTTTGTCATAAGGATCATGGACTCGAACTCCTGAGATGCCGGCTTCCAATGTTGTAAGATATGGTGAACGAGTGGGCCCCTAGTCAAATGTGCCCAGAGTACTACAAGGATAACAGATTTTTTTTTTAAAAGATATATATTTTTATTGCAAATTTTGCACACACATTCTTATTTTATCCATTGTCTTATATTATACATGTTGTTATTTATCGTACAATAACAACTCTTTTATATATTTTTTAAAAGGTAACAAACTTCTGCCAGAAAATTGGGCAGGGGAAGGGTCATGTCGTCTATTCACTATATTTTATACTGTAATCGATGAGGATTAACAGACTTAGTTGGCCTCCTACTTTCTGTGGAGCCCTCTGCATGCTGGAATATTCAGGAGCGCTGACACCGATTCCTATACACTCTTAAGAGGCTTTGAAAGCACTGTTCTATTGTCTGGGTCCAAAGCAAGTTCTATTGATGATGGTTCATGGCTCTTATGCCTTAAAAGATCCTAAGGCTTCCTATCTATTTCTGTTATAATACCTAGACTGATAAATAAAAAGCTGAGTGCGTTTATGATTTTCGAAAGATTTGCGAATCACGCACTCAAGCTCTTTGCCAATCTGTTCATCATTTGAAAGGGGCATCTTTAACAAACAAGTGTTCTAAGGTCCTATCTACATTCCAACTTCTTAGATACAGTTGTCTTCTGGCAGCCACTAGCCCACGTACAGTCATCTAGGAAGGTTTAACATGATCATAGGTGATATCAGACAGGCACTTTGCTTGAGTGACCACTGCAGCTAACATGCTACAAACTAGTAAACATGAAGAATAAAAGGAGGAATGCCTATGGAACCTCCTATACCCAACTTTAAATAACTAATTTTTGTGTATGTAGGCAGGTACCTAAAAACCCACAAGGTAAAAACTGAGGGGGTCATTACGATGACGGGCGGATCGCCACCACCCGTATAGCGGTGGCGATCCGCCCGCCATTCGCCTCCGCCCGCATGCCATTTCCCCCCGCCACATTACGATGGCGGGGGGGAGCCCAGCGGACGGAAAGACCGTCCGCTGGTTTTCCGCCGGTCACACAGGTGACCGGGTGGAAAAGGGCACTAATATGGTGGCGGTGTCTGCAAGACACCGCCATCCATATTAGGATGGTTGCGGAGAGCAGCCTTTCCATGGCGGCAACGCTGCCATGGAAAGGCATACGTCTTCGCTATTGGGGGCCCGTTGCGGGCCCCCAGAGTGTTGGGGGGCGGTGCCTGTCACCTTGTGCATGCCAATGCACGACGTGCATTCCCAGCATTGTGGCGGGCGGTGCTGTGAACACCGCCCGCCACAATGTTGGGAATAGGGGATGCCAACGCCACCGTGGCGGTGGCATCCTAATACTCGCGGCGGGACCGCCGCTCCTATGGCAGACGGTCCCATTCACCGCTATGGTGGCGGGCGGACTTTGTCCGCCCGTCATCGTAATGTGCCCCTGAGTTTTGTTTACCCTTGAAAAGACACTTTCTGTAATGTGACCTGTTGACTGCATGAAAGACCTAGATCACAATGTAAAACCAGGTAAAATCTTTGCAAGGGTAATAATAGAAATAATTTGAATCGTCATTATCGGGCTGAAGTGCAAAAACTCACTCTCTTAATACTTTATCACACAAGCAACAAAAAATGTAGATATCTCACACCTTGCAACACTAATACATTTATAAATTAATTATTAGACAAGTGTGTCTCTTGTTGACTAGCTTTCAAACCAGAACCTCACTTAGACCCAAGCAGGACCTTCAAAACAAAAGCCGCCACAACGCTCATCTGCTAACCCACAAAGCCACGGGCCAGTCAGTGCATCGCTTACCTCATGGTCAGCAAATTCCTTTAATCATGGGGCGATGCACCACTTGAATCATTCCTGAAACCGCAGGCTGATGCGCGCTCCTATTACTTTTGGAACGCGTCTTAAACATTGCGGGCTGTAGACCCGCAAATCCGTAATGTGTGTCACCTCCAAACCACAGGCCTTCATCAGACTGCTTAAAAAATTCAAGTTTATGCATGCCTTTCACTGTGTAATAAGAAAGAGCATGCAATTAAAAACAGGAACCTTTATGACATCATAGCCATTACATAGTAAAGGAGATGGGTCATTTGGAAGTGAAAAGGGAAGACGGGTGCTTGGAAAGAGGTGCTCACAGTGAGGTAGGGGCTTCACAACTGCATGAAGTAAGGAATGGGACAAGGAATGTGGATGAGGAGGTAATATGTATGTATTTGGTAATTTTTTGTACATTGTGTGTCTTATGATTGTGTATGCTAAAGTTATGCAACACAAGAGGATGTTAAACTCATCAGAAATCCCAGCCAGAAAAATACTCTGACCCCGACTAGACTATATTGTACGTAGTGAGCATTGATGTTTACGTCAATGTTACAGACCGGTCCCGTTACATTTTTCAAGGAAAACAAACAAGGTCATTTCTTAAACAATTGGAGACACCCACTGCATGTATCAACTCATATCTAGGGCACACTTTTATGCGTCATAACAGCACCGCCAGGTCCTTGCACCCATTAATGTATGACCACATACATTGAGCTTGTAATGGATTGAGGGTGTCAGGGTTTAAGGGGAGATATATGAGCTCTCTTCTGGTTCCTGCTACAGTCAGAGCCCACCCACCCTTTCCGGCTAACTCTATGGTTGGTAAACCTGACAGGGTGCAACAGCGGCATCCGCTAGGCATTTTCGGGCCAATCAGTAGGCTGCAGGGGCCAGGCAACTAGAAATGCTAACAGTTTTACAGGCTACAAGAACTTGCAAGTTGAAGTTATTTCTACCATCTTCACTGCTACAATGAATGTCATGAGCAGCTCACTGGAAAATAAAGCCAGGCGGGGACGACTAAAACACTGCTTTCAATTACTGGTGCCTTTAGTCCCTCTGTAGTTACTTACTAGGCCATCTCACTCATCTGCTGTATGAATCCAAAAATACATCTGTTTTGGGCATATGTCAACAAAGGAGTAAGCAGAGTTTATGTGTTCTCACTTGTTATGTACAGTTTATTTTTTCACTTTCAGTCAGACCGAACACTGTATTGTGATATTGTGCAGATGAATTGCATACTGTCTCCCTTTTCCTAAAAAGTTGTAACTTTGGTGCTAACACAAGTTTGTTGGAGAATGAAGTGCAGCCTGAGGTCCTTGAAGATCGCCTGTGCCACCCTGGCAAACCATCTTCCATCTCATCCTTGAGCTGCAGAATTAATCTTCACCCCGGGTCCTTCCTCAATCAATCAGGGAGTTGTAAGCGCGCTACTCACCCGTGAGGGTCTCAAGGCCCTCGTTACTGGTCTTGATCAGGACTAATTTCCAACTCTCCTCTATACGACTAGGGGGCGCCTTTTGACATGGATAGATTTCTTCAAGACCTCTTAGAGCATGGTATTCCGACACGAGTCACCTCTACTATCCCGTGCGATTACAATTTTGAGTTGTCATTTTTTATCCATAAAGATACTTTTTCTGTAACAGTGATCCTTGAGTCTGGTTCTACTGTGGGACAAAATTGCACGCTTACGCTGTGAATGTCAGTTGTGCAGGAGAACCTTTGTATAGGAGAGATGCGGAAAAGGTCGCAACAAAGGAATGGGAATCCTTTCTACATTCCTTTATCAGATGAGGTAGCAATGTTTTGCAGATTACCCTCAGATTGCTTGCTTAATCCTCTACAGATATATAGTGAGAATCCTTCTACATAGCACTCACATTCTACATTACCGCCACAAAGCGTATGTCAAATTCTATTTACTTTTTAAAATATTTTTTACAATGCTTTTTATATATTTAAAAACCTGGTTGATAATAGAATAGCTACAGAATAATTGTATTTTATGTCTTAACTGCTTTTAACAGGGATAATTTGCTTTGACCCCATTGGTTGGTTTCTTTCCAGCTGAAGCATTAAAGATTGTTGATATGTTAAAAATGTAAGAGCTGGCTGTTGGACCTGACATTCTCTTTGGAGTCTATTGGAATGTATTAAAGTCCAATCTTTATATGGAATAAATCATTGGTGTAAATGGTAAGAACAAGTTATTTACTTTCAGTCACGGTCATTCTGGTGGATACTCTAACCACAGATTCCTCATCTTTTGAATTCTGGATTCAGAAACGTTTCAGCAATTGGGTCTGCGCACCGACAGGTGGTACCAGCGGACTCTGTGGTGGCTTCGTCCCACCTGCCGAAGTGACGGCCCAGGGACATAAATAGGCACCTCCCATGCACGCTGACGTCAGTTTATCAGAAAGCCTTCCATGACCTTAGGCATGGAGTGCCAGTGACAGATTAAAATTCTGACATTGCAGATTCTAACATATGGATTCACTTTGCTGTCAGAAGCCTGAACCATGAGACTTTCCAGTGTGAGCTGTTAGGTCAAGAAGACCTGATCAGCTAGAGCAGGCCTACGGTGCCTAGTGATGGGGTGACTTACCGGCAGCCTACGGTGCTTAGTGATGGGGTGACTTACCGGCAGCCTACGGTGCCTAGTGATGGGGTGACTTACCGGCAGCCTACGGTGCTTAGTGATGGGGTGACTTACCGGCAGCCTATGGTGCTTAGTGATGGGGTGACTTACCGGCAGCCTATGGTGCCTAGTGATGGGGTGACTTACCGGCAGCCTACGGTGCTTAGTGATGGGGTGACTTACCGGCAGCCTATGGTGCCTAGTGATGGGGTGACTTACCGGCAGCCTATGGTGCCTAGTGATGGGGTGATTTACCAGCAGTGCAAGACAATGGCTTAGATCATGCTGCTGTCAGAGCTTCACTGAAAGGCAGCAAAGGCTCTAACATTGAAGTGCCAGGTTGCATGATTTCCATAATTAAAATAGCCCTAATTTCCACAGTTGGCAACTGAATTTCCAACACTTCCGAGGGCCTACAGAGCACTCCCTCAAATGAGGTGGTTTTCTTGGTTCGGCGTGCCCGTGGGGAGTCTGGTTCCATAAGTGGTGAGGCATCAAGGCCATTTGTGTTTCTAAATACAGGCCACCATTAGTATACTGATGGGCAAATATTGTTTGTCTCCTCGTCGTGTGGAACATTCTGATGGTCCTGTATAGAGTCTGAGCCGAATAACGCCTCAAGGCATAGAAGATACTGGCGCTGAGGTAGAGACACCGATAGGGAATCCCCTACACCATTGCTTTTACCTTAGTGATCCCGTAATGAGACATTGGTCGAGATCTAGCTGAACTCTGCTCCTGATCCGAGACTGGCTTCGGATCCAGAACTGGTGCCTCCAACACCAGGGCAGGCGCAGGACCTTACAGAACTGGCATGCCCTTTGGCAAATGAGTGGAGTAGTGGTTCGGTGCTGGCGTGCGTCTAGACGGAAGCTTTATGTAGTCAGGCGGTGCCAGGGAAGGTCCTGCCGGTGGAAGTCTGGAGGCCCCGGCGGGTCCAAGGCCCTCCAGATGGGCATAGATCATCCGTAAGAGCTGCAGCATTGTCTCATAGAAAGTCTCCTCCGGTTATTGAAGTCAAAGATGGCCTGGGAGCGCATCAGCTTCAGCGGTGGAATTGGTTGGAGTCAGATAACTGGCGCGGAGTAGGGCCTTTAGAGTGTCAATTGTGCGATATCTCTCTGGAGCAGAAAGGACCCTGAGAGGACTGAGATCTGGACTTCTTATGTTTGTGCTGAGATTTGCCCTTGGACTTCATCTTGGTCTTACCCAAAGATGGCCGGACGCCTGCACCAGGACTGAGACTTGGAGTATGTACAAGCGTGTGATTTGGATTGTAACCGGCCTTGTTTTTTGTGCTCAGCAGTGCACAACTTCCCCTCCGGCCCTCTGCCGTCACATATTTTAAGGAGCATTTGTCGCACAGCCTTGAATCATGCTTGGACCTGACACACCAAAGGCAGACTTCATGCAGGTCTGTAACCGACATCTGCTTCCTGCAGGTGGGGCACAGCTTGTAGACTGCAGGGAAGGCATGCCCCTAGCAGACTGTCACTGGATAAATGTTTTGGAAGTCAGTGAATAACCGACAGAAATTTAGGAATAGAGCTCAGGATCTGCGTTGACAGGCATGGACAAAAGGAACTGACGTCAGCGTGCAGGGGTGGAGCCTATATACCGCTTTGCTCTATGACTTTCATAGGCAGGACAAAGCCACTGCAGAGTCCAATGGCGCCACCTGTGGGCGTGTGGGAGCAATTGCTGAAAAGTTTACAGATCCGGTGTGACACATGGTGGAAATCAAAAGGTGAGGAATCCGGTGTGAAATGTAACCATCAGTAAAACGCCACAGGTAGGGGTGTGTGTGTGTGATCAATATGTTCAAAGGTGCATTAATGCAAACAGCAGCCTGGATTCTGGTTCCAGACTGTAGGGTTCTAATACTGCTTGCACTGATGCCGCATGCACCAATGACAACTGCTATGAAGTGTCCGATGAAGCACCATGTTAGGATGCACAGGATGAAAGCGATTTTTCAATTGAAATTCGTAATTTTGGTAAACATAGTAGAGAAGGGTTCTCTGTCCACCCCTCCTCTGAGGCAGGAATGGATGAATGAACCTGTGGAGAAGCGAGCTGCCCTCACACAGTGTTCCCTTCTGATGCAAATTGTCCAGTTAGTTCAAATACAGATACAGGAAGCTGTTCATGAGCTTCGCTTTTGAATCCGATTTAAATTGTCCGAGAAAATATCCAGAAAAAAGGATTTAGCAAGAGGCTGTCTCCACAAAAGGCGGCAAAGCCAGGCCTGCCAGAAAAGAACGGTTAATATAGTAAACGAAGGATACTCTTCCCAGGATGATTTAAAAGTCCTAAGTAAAGCTCTTCGAGTCAGCTACACCTGCATATCTAATTTTACTTTGAATATTCAGGTATTTCAGATAATACAGTGGTCTTTAAAAATGTAATCAATGTTGCACAGATCCATAGAATAAAGTAAACTGTGAAGGTCTCTATTACAAGCGTCTCTTTCCATTTTGGCCCCAGTGCAAACAGCTCTTTTTGCAGGGGTCACAACTACAAGTTGTCCAGTAAAGTTGACACCCTCTTGATTTTCCCCATTTTTTCATCTCAGCAGATCGGTTTTCCCTAAATTTAACACAGAAAATGGCCTGGGAAATCTTGGGACATGCCGACCCTGGTGCAGCAAGCACCACAATTAGTATTTGATGCCAATTTTTAGGGTAAACTCGAGATTGGTGGTACATATCTTACATGGTGAACTCCGAATCCTGCGGTATCCGATTCCAGCACGTACCATAAATAGCACCAATTCTCCGGGGCACCCATAATCGAGGCCTAAGTCAATAAACTGACGTTTCCATACTGAACAGTTATAATGTGCAACACCATCTTTCAAGAATTGTTCTTATTGAGGTTGATTTTCTACATCTGGCATCCCTCCAGTTGTCACTGAGGTGCAACTTACTTAATCACGAAACCGCTACTGCTGTCCCATCTGCTTTGTGGTTCAGGGAGTCTGTTGCAACCTCATGTTTGTAATACCAGGCAGCGCTTCCAGCTGGACGGTGGTAGAGTTTCAAGAGATTTTGCAACCTTGTACGGGTGTTCTACGTCTTCTACATACAGCACTTAGTAGTAACATTTTTTAATCTTACCAACTGACAGTCGACTACTACTGCAGTCTGTGTTAACCAACTTCCTAATGCATACCACTTGCTCACTCCCTGGCAATTCTCAATGACTGTCATTCTGAGGCCCAGACCCTAGATTAGAACCCAAGTGGGCAGCCTCTATCCCTAAAGTCAAACACCTCTTTTCCTGCCTCAACTACTCACCCACCTCCTGCTGCTACTCCAGATCCTTGTAGTTTCTGCTTGTTGTATTTGAGCTGTTCTTTAGTTGGGGAATCCGTATACATTCCTCTTACTGGAGTCCATGCCAGCTTTAAGCCTAGCCAGGTCCTCTCACTCATACTCCAAATCCCAGCTAATTCTCTCTATGGTGGTTTCTCCTCTTTCCTCGCTAAGACACGTCACCTTCCTGCTCATCTTTCCATCCAAGTTATCAGCCACTTCCCCTGCACCAAATGTACCCATTCTAAATGTGAACCTCTTCCACATTCGGTGCATTCCTGTTCATCTCCACGCAATTATCATTCAGTCTCTAACCTCACTTGCATGCTTCAAGGTCGACCAATGCACGCCATCCTCATTTTGCCGATCCCACCTTGATGAACAAACTGGACCTGTTGTGTTTCGCAGAAATCTAACTCGAAGTACATCCATTCTAGACTCGCTGGTCCCCCAGGGCTTCTCCATTGTTCCCTTACTCCAGGGTGGTGCAGTTGTGATAATTCATAAGAACTCAATTATGAGCTCACAAAGTCCTACACCTTCCTACTCAACGTTTGTCATTGTCCTCATATCTTAAAGCCAGTTTCGAAGCACAGGTCGCCCACTAGTTGTGCTTGAATCAAATGCTGCATTCCACCACCGCCTTCCTTGTAGACTTCAATATTGAGGGTATCCATGTCTGTAGATGCTTCTCCAATTGCATGACCTTTAAGCATTCTACTGATTGAAATCAAAGGGCATATTCTAGACTTCATCATCACCAGATCCATGATGATCAAACGTTTTCCTTGCATCGAGATTTCCTGTTCTGACCACCTTCTGATTCCCTTTCAGTTGATCACTTCAACCCCTCCCATTTCTACCAAAGACCTCACTTTTTTAAACACTCTTGCAAGAAGCTAACCTTTCCCTCTCTAAATGTCAATGCAATTTCAAAACTAATCAGTTCAACCACAGTGTAGCTGTACACTAACAGATAGTTTCTTAGAATTAGCAGTTGTTACTTGGGCACCACATCTGTTAAAGCAACAACATATGAAATCAAGCCAGCGATGCCGCACAGAGGCCCTCACGGTGGAAAGAAGAGAGATTTGAAGGCTTGAAAAAGACTGGTGCTCCTCCAAATCCCCAATACAGCACACAAAATGAATAGAATCCAGAAGCTAAAAACATTCAATCATCACTGCTCAGGCCTAGTTGGTCCAGGACTAAATTAAGAAGCCCTCTAACCCTGAAAACTCTTTAATTAATAATATGTCAAACTGTTCTCTCTCATTAAATCCATGCCTTGCATTTGAACTGACAAATGCAAGAAATTCCCAATCTCCTTCACTGGCAAAATACTTTCAATCAGAGGAAGTCTTGATATTTTACCCCTTGAAGAACCAAGTAGGTGATCCAGCTCACCAAGAGCCTCAACCCTAGCAAAATCACCCGTACCGCATACCAATGAATATTATTTAAGTCAACTGTCATCTTTTTGCTCTGACATGGGGGAACCTGGTCAACCCATCCCTCCTCCAAAGAATTTTCATCAACATACTGAACTGTGGTCACATCACTACCTTTCTTTAAAGAAAGAACAAAAAACACCTCTTTATTATTTATTTTTAAGTACAAGTAGCAGCTGAACAGGATAAGCACAAACTCCAACTCAGCAGAACAAAGTACAACCCTCAGCAGGATCTGTAATACCAATCCTTTCATCTTTTACTATCGACTATAGAGCAGACATCAAAAATAATCGTCTCAATCAAATCAGGATCTCCCCCAGATCCGTGTCCTCCCAGAATTCTTCACCTGTCCCCAGAAACCATAGCTATCCCCCTCACTGCCATCTTCAACTCAATGATCACACTAGGGCGCTTTCCAACAGAGTGGAAGGCGGCTTCCATACTGCCACTATTACAAAAAAAACTAACTTGATCGCTAAGGACACCCTCAACTACAGACACATATCAAGACTCCCTTTTCCTTCAGAGGTGATAGAAAAAGCCATTAACATGGAACTACCTTCCTTTGTCAATGAGAACGCCATTCTTGATCCATCTCAATTAGGATTCAGCGCGCATTACAGCACGGAGCTGGCTCTCATTACCGCCACTGAAGAGCTCAGACAGGCCCTGGATGGAGGGGGGAGGGGGGGGGGGGGAGTGCTGCCCTGATCCTGCTAGACTTATCAGCAGCGTTTGATACAGTTAACTACGAGCTGCTGATAAACCGTCTAGCCTCTCTTGGGATCAGGGATAAAGCACTCTCCCTGCTGGGCTCCTTTCTGTCAGAACGGTCTCAAGTGGTAGCATTGGAAGACTACGTTTCACCCTCCTTTTCACTACCCTGAGACGTCCCTCTGGGATCTTCCCTGAGCCCAACGCTATTTCGTTTGTATGTCATCCCCCTGGCTAAACTGATCAAAAGCTATGGTTTTGCATTAGTATCTTACGCTGACGATACGCAGATAATTGTCTCGGTGAATAGTCCATCTAGCTCTACAGCCACCAGATTCCATGAATGCATGAGTCATATAGGAAACTGGATGGTAGACAATTGTCTAAAGCTCAACTCCTCTAAGACCGAGGTTCTCCTATTTGGCAATAGCTCCTCTATCTGGACAGATAGTTGGTGGCCTTCTCAACTCGGCCCTTTGCCAACACCAGCATGCAAAGCCAAAAACCTAGAGGTGACTTTTGATACAAAACTGTCATTTGAAGCCCAAACTAATCACATTACTTCTGGCTGTTTCTTTGTCCTCAAAATTCTGAGGAAAATACTTCCTTCGATCCCTTTTGATCTAAGAAAAACAGTGGTATCTGCACTCATCTCGTCCAGATTGGATTAATGCAATGCCCTGTTCACCAGCGCACTAAAACGCAGTATCCAAAAGCTCCAGATTGCACAAAATGCGGCAGCTAGAGCGCTCCTGGGGATCACCAGATTTGAATCTGCTTCTAAGGCCCTGTGTCAACTGCACTGGTTGCCGGTGGCAAAGGGGATCCAGTTCAAATCCCTTTGCATAGCTTCCAAATCTTTGAACAAACTAGGGACAGAGCAGATGTCAAGCTTTCTTAAGCCATATGCTCAGACAAGATCTCTTAGATTAGCCGAGCATGGAAATCTTGTTGTCCCTAGAGTGCGCAGGGTCAACTGGGGTGGCAGGAGTTTTAATGTAACTACGGCCAAACCCTGGAACTCCTTGCCAATCTCTCTTAAAAAAGAAACTAATCTGTTGAAATTTAGAAAGGGTCTAAAAACCTGGCTTTTTAAAGGGCGAGTCTTAACTATTCCATCTAGCTGTCTGTCTGTCTGAAGGTAGCGTCTAGACACCTCAGGGTATTAGTAGCGCTTTATAAATATATCATCAACAGTCTACTTTCCATTAAAAATACAGCTGGAGTGATTTGAAAGGGTTCTGGTGCTCCTCACCAATCACACAATGTTCCAACTTGTATTGTGTTATAAAAAGGTAAGAGATTCACCCAACTCCCTGTTATATTTCTTTTAGCCCTGAGGAAGGCGTAGGGTACACCCCATCATGACGAAACACGTATTGGCTCTAAGGCTAAAATCGAAGAAGTGGCCCGCCCGCAGGCCGTGAAATTAAAAAAAGACCACAAGAGATAAAAATTGTTGTATTGAATATACATTTATGTAATGAGACATTCACTTTAGCACGTGCTTGAGGCTGAAATTATACTTTCCATTAAACTTGCTCAGTGGTGATAACGTTTCTCCTGACAGTTAAGTCTGCTGATGTTTAAGGTGGACTTGTTTCAGTTTGATAGAATATCTTGAAAATGCTGGTTCCACGTCCCAAGATCTTCTCATATTTTCTTGGGCATCCCCAGGCTTTGCAAGCAGTTTCTACTGCTTCTGCACAGTAACCCAAGCCTCTTAACCATTTACCAAAGGGGTGCATTGTCTGTTCGCCAGTAACGAGCAATATAGGGTTTTGCATCTATTGCACCAATCGCTATATAGGTGAGCGAAGACATCTGGACTCTCCTATTTCGCCAAGGATGGCTATCTAGGGATCCAGTATAACCAGACCACCCGTCACATTCCAAAGTGTGATCTGTATTTGTGACCAGTATCTGTTGATTATTGCGTAGTTTCAGATCATACGGATGTAAATCCCAATCACAGTTTCCCATCTCATGCAAGAAAGGTCCAGGCTCCTACTAATCTTCTAGAGTTTTTCTGGGTAGGAATAACTTTGGTGGAAGTACTTGAATTGTCAGAGGTGGTTGTGTGATGAGATAGTGTGATGCCCCTTTAGCCTCTGTCCAATCTTCATCTTTAAGTTTCCATACTTCAGTTTCGCATTTAGTTTGCAGAAACAGTACAGGTCTGGCATATTCAGCACTAACAACGAGTATATTTGAGAGATTCCCTTTTCCCCCAGTTGCTCTGTGGTCACTTTCAACTCCAACTCGTTGAATTCAGGAATGATTGTTGGGTTGGAATGTGTACCTCCAAAGGCATACCTTAATGTAAATATAGAAAAAAATTGGGATTTATGCAGGGAAACTCCAATTTAAAATTCTTGTAAGACTTAATATGGTTGCCATCCTTGACATCCCCCACATGCTTTAAACCCATTCTTTCCATCACTTGGGTTAGTCATGTTCTGTGCTACACAGGGAGTTTCAGAAGCGAGCCCTCCAATTTAATCCATTTCAGTGCACAGCACCAGGTCAACTTCGTTACGCCACTGCTTCAGCCTCTCGCAAAAAAAATATCGGAGACCAGAAGAGGAGGAGATGTGGACTTGCGGCTAGAGCCACCTTTGGAATCTGGAGACCCAGGTTCGACTCGTGTGATTTTGGACAAATCACTTAATCTCTCTGTGCCTAAACATGTGAAATATATTTGTGAAATCATCACTTGATCATGTAGATCGCCTCCCAACACCCCCCCCCCCCCATGTAATTGGTACGTTTGTGCTATATAAATACCAATACATATAGAAGAGGATATTCTGTAATGTATATGGAAACCTAAGTTCTACCTTAAATAGTGCATCTCCTCCAAGCAGCAACAACTGAACGTGTGTGAGAAGTTGGCCTGGTATATGATGCCCACTAATTAAAGTGGGCACCTTGCACCAGTCCAAACAACCCTTATGGTGATTTAAGAGGTCAAAGATAACCTTAGAAAGCTATCCAAGTGGTAGCTGTGGAGAGCAGCCTTCAGGCTTAGTCTTGAAGGAATGTTAAGCAGCTTGTTTTACCAGAATGCAACCTTAATGTATAGGTTAAATTAAAGGAGAAACACACAGTAGTTATAAGAATATATATTTATTATTATAACCCTTTAAATACCTCACAGTATCTACTACACGCACATAAACACAAAGCACACAATACTGTAGAACAGAAACAATCGTAAGTAGCACTAATACACAGTGGGCTCCAGGGGGAGACCAAACCATATACTAAAATAGTGGTATAAGAACCACAACTCGAGTCAAGACAATGTCTAGAGAGTGAAGAATCGCTGGGACCCCAAGGAACCACCCAATGTAAGTAAGGGACCCCACGGAGGACGTGTGCAGTGTGAAAACATGACCGCGTGCTACGTACAATTTAATGGGAGCGTTGCGGTTTTAAAGTTTAAGGACCCTTCCCAGTGGATTACGAGGAAACCCTTTGGAACATAGAAGGTTGGAGAGCCACCCCACCCGTGGATACAGAAGTACCAGAGTTACCTATCCCAGGGAAGCCTGGTGCATAGGGCTGAAGTGGCGTCGGAAACCGCCATCGTTCTCAATGGGAGTCTTCAAGGAAATGCCACTGCTGGAAAGAAGAAAAGTGTCCGGTGGAATCCGCACGTGGATTCTTGATGGAAGGAACCTGAAAGCAGAGGGGACCGAGTCTGGGTCACTCAGGAGTGACCAGGGGCTCGGTAGACGAATGCCCACCAATGTCGGGTGCTTCAGGTGCGAAGGAGACCTTGACTCTGCAGCCACGTGGACCAGGAGACGTCGAAGACGACCAGGAGCCGGATACTGCTGAGGGGTCGGTGTCCGGCGGGAGCACCAACAAGCCTTGGCAACGGCAACCCTCAAAGAAGGTTACGGTCTGGCCCAGCAAGGACCAGAGGACTCACCACAGCAAGGGGAGTCAGGGCAGGCCTGGAGCAACCAGGGGAGCCCAAGAAAATCAGGATTGTCCCTCAAATGGACCTACATGCCAAAGGCACAGGAGTCGCGAGGGGACCTCTAGCAGTTTCACAAAACAACAGCTAGCAGGGCACAGAGTGCGAGGAGGCCGGAGTCCTTTGTACGAAATGTGCGCAGAGGTTGGGGCTATCGACAGCCCAATGCACGAAGTGGGGGGGAACACCAACAAGCATATACACTTGCAAATGTACGCGGTGCACAGGGGTTCGGATTATGCGGTCCCACGAGGGATACTGGCCTCAAACTTGGTGAGAGGGCAGCTCGACCTCAAGGAACATTGAAACCCACCTCCTGTGTTGCTGTAGCCTTCGGAGTCTGCAGGAGCTCAGGATCAGCAGACCGGTCAATTGCGTTATGGTGCCTGCGAATGCAGGGGAGGGACTCCTTCACCCCAAGGGAGATACTTCAGATGTCCTTGATGCTCCACAGGTCCTGCACAGAGCCTGTATGGTGCACGGGCACAGACGAGGCTTTGGACGGAGAGGGAGACGAAGTCAAGCCCAGTCTAAGTCCAGAGTGTCCAGACGGTCGAAGTTCAGTGGTTTCTTGTTCAGAATCTTGTCCACATCTAATCTAGGGTCCTACAGCCAGGTAAGCCCTTTTGTACCCACGGGAGAGGGTTGGACAGATTCAGGGGACCCTCCCAGGGGAGGGTCAGGACAGTGGGGAGGATACTCCCATGTGCTTTGTCCAGTTTCGCGCCAGAGCAGGAGCCAACGGCTCCCAGAACTGGTTTGAGCTGAACTATGCACAGGGACACCAAATGTGCCCCTCGTGCAGACTTTCAGGCACTTTGGAAGTGCACCCACCCAGCCCCAATACACTAAATCCTGTCTGGGAGGTGGTCACACCTCCCTGTGACAGGATGCCTATTGTCCTGCCTTCCCCTGCTCGAGCTTGGCTCAGCAGCAGGAGGGCAGAAATGTGTCTCTTGTCGACAGCAACCATTGTGTGCTGCCCGGGTTGAGAAGGCTGGTACCGGAAAGACCAGTGACCCCACGAAGCTCGCTTCAGAAGGGTGGAATCATACCTCCCACACCGGTTACCGGTGTGGAGGTATGATTCCAAGGTGTTTGATACCAAACACGACATGTTTTGTTTCAGCCGTTTGAGATAGCATTTACCGCGAGGTTATAATGCACCTCTACCTATATGTCTGGCTGTGTCACCGACAACCCGGGAGAATGGTCTCCGAAGGCTGCAGAGGGGGATCTGCTCATGCAGGGGCACCCTCTCACGTAAAACCCAGCACCCTGCCTTCAGGATTGTCAAGGCCTGCTATAGGGGTGACTTATACGTTTTACGTGTAGTGACCTATAGATATAGTAAACCTATATCTAAAGTAAGTGGTGCAAGCGCCAGCTTACACAGGCTGCAATGGCAGACCTGTAGTTCCATTTTGCATGGCCTCTCATGGGTGGCATAATACATGCTTCAGCCCATGGGAGGCCTCTGGGGTACCTATGCCCTGGGTACATGTGTACCATATACTAAGGACTTATATGGGTACCCCAGTATCCAATCTGGAGTGTACCTAAGTACTTGTCATTACATTTTAGGGAGAAAGCAGATAGACTGGGGTACGTATTAGCAGGGTCCCAGTCAGACTAGTCAAAAACCAGCAAAACACCAGGCAAAAAGTGGGGATAACCATGCAGTCAGATCCTACCTTCCTACATATCCCCCCCCAAACGAAAGGAGATAAGGCAAACCTTGCCCAGTTGAGACTTTATTTCCTAAGTGGCCATTCAAGGAAGGTCCTGCACCAGCATGGGTAACCCCTGTCTTATGGACCACTAAGGAGTCCCTACCCTGAAGGGTTTTGGATTCTCTCCAAAATTTGGGATAACTACCTGTAGTTTGCTTTGGTAAAGAAATAGGCTGGTGAGGGGCCTGAGCAGGGAAGTGAGGCCCTAACAGGGTTGGTCTCAGCTTCCTCAGAACACTGGTCACCATGGAGGCCTTTCTTTCCCTGACCGAGTTATATCTGGCCCTAGGGGTCAACCTCCGGCTGCCTACAGCTGGGGGTTGAGTCCCTCTGGTTGGAACAATGGAGGGCCAGGGAAGGTTGGGGACAGCTTTGTCCCAGGTTTTCCTTTGCCCATCAGAGTCCATCTTGGGGATGTCACTACCCAAGGGTAAGAGGGGTCCCTCCGAATGTTGAGGAATGTTCACCTCGCTAGTGCTACTAGACTGGGTGTCCCTAATCTGATGAGGGGTTCCTCTGGTCAGTGGGCCCTTAGGGGTCCACTGACATCCCTGAACTCTGCAGCCCTAGGCTGACTGAGGCTGGGTAGAGAGGGGCAGGATACCTGCTTCAGACTGGGCACCTCCTTGGAAGGGTCCCCTGCCCTCAGTGGTTCTGCCAGGACAGACCTGACCACCTCTGGGGCAGTTCCTTCACAAGGGGTAGGATCAGTTCCCTGTGGCACCTGACCCTTACCTATAGTCTGGGGGAAAGAAGACTTTTCTTCATTCCCTGTGCTCTCTGGTGGAGCAGAGTTAACCATTGTTTCAGGCTCCACTACTCCAAAAGTTTCCTGTGGTTGGACTGAGGCCCTAGGGGTCCCACCAACTCTCTCAGGGAGGCCCAACATCTGTAAATGGGCCTTCAGTTCTACTTCAGCCCAGGCTGAAGTTTCTAAATCATTACCCAAGAGGCAATCTACAGGCAAGTTTGGGGACACTGCTACTCTCTTTGGACCAGTGACCCCTCCCCAGCTGAGATGGACTATAGCCATGGGATGATCTGTCCTCACACCATCAGTATCGGTCACTTGGTACTTGAACTCAGGTAAAAGCTGGGCTGGGAGCACTAGGGTTGCTGTCACCATGGTGACACTAGCCCGTGTCCTTATAGGCTACAGCTTTCTGACCATTGATCAGAGTCTTGTCTGTACTTGCCCAAGGAATTGGGACGGACAGTAAAAGTGGCAAACCCCATGCCACCATCACAGACTAAAGTGGCCTGTGTGGGGGATCTGGCTAGGCCAATGTCCACCTCAGCTCCCCAAGAAAACCCAACTAAATTTTTGGGTGCACTACCACCACCTGGGGGATTACTACCTGTAGTACCAGGAGGTGTAGAAGTAGTGTTTGGAGGAATATTTTCCTTATTGCCGACCTTGGGGCAAATGGCATCATTTTTCCTATGGCCTGGATTCTTACAGAAAAAGCAATATGGTTTCTTTTCAGGGGAGGAAGGAGTTTGGGACCCCAACCCCAGAAGAGGATTTTTGGGGCCCTTCAGAGGACTTATCTTTTGATTTAACCCCACCTTTCTCTTGGGTCTTGGAAGAATCTTTCTTCTGGTCACCACCCTGGTTCTTTTATTTCACCCTGGTTCTGACCCATTTAATCGGCCTTCTTTCCCAATTCTTGGGGAGAAGTCAGATCTGAGTCCACCAGGTACTGGTGCAAAAGCTGGTTTTGACAATAAGGATCTGCTCCCTCATAATCAAATTGTACAATCCCTTGAAATCATTCACGTTGCTGCCAAGCAACCAGCCTTCCAGAGCCTTAATAGCACTATTCACAAAGTCTACCCAGTCCTGATTCTGTGCCTTCTGGATGTCTCTGAACTTAATCCTATACTGCTCAGTGGTTAAGCGAAACCCATCAATGAGAGCACTCTTCAGTACTGAGTAATTGTCAGCATCCTCTTCTCTAACAGTGAGGAGCTTATCTCTACCTTTGTCAGCAAAGCAGAGCCACAAGATAGCTGCCCACTGCTCTTGAGGGACCCTCTGAACTTTACAGGCCCTTTCCAGTGCAGTTATCCATTTATGGATGTCATCCCCAACATGGTAGGGAGGGACAATCTTGCTCAGGTTCCTATTGTCAAAAGAATGTTCCTTAACTCTAGGGACACTGTTGATGCCACCATGGGACTCTAGTCCCAATCTTTTCCTAGCTCTCTGGACTTCTAGGGACTCTTTATCAAGGGCCAATTGCTGTTGCCTAAGCTTAGCTTTCTCAAGTTCCAGGAATTGGTATTCCCGGTCATAAGAGTGGTCCCTCTTGCTAGATACAGAGGTCCCTACAGACTGTCCTGAGTGATGTGACTCTGCAGAGGGAGATCTAGATCTCCTTGGTAAACTCTGCACTCTTCCAGGAGGGGTGAAGAGGGGGGCCATCTTGGCCTTCTTTTTCATCTCCACGAAGATCTGAGTTATCCAGGTGGGAACCATCTTGTTCCTCCTGGCCAGGGTTTGAGTCTAGGTCATAAAAGGTTTCACCTCCTGACCGGTCTTCATTTCCCGTCCCACCCACTCTTTCCGGTTCATCTGACCCAGGGGTCTTCCTTAAGTCATCTAACAGGAACACCTCAATGAGACGTTGAGTGTTGGCACTTCTCCCGGTCTTCAGCTTTCTAGAGGCACACAGGGCTTTCAATTCTTGGAATGAAAGCGCACTGTATCTAGAGGGCAGAGAGCCACTGGTGGCTTCTCCTTTAGTAGACATACTAGGTGTGGTGTGTGCACCTACCTAACCTAGTGGGAAACTGAATTCTTAGGTTGGAGAAAGGGTGTGCTAGACCCTTGACTTACCCAACCCCAAGTTCAGTAGAACTTACTTATCTAAGCTAGTATTATATGTACTTAGTGGGTTTCAGTTAATCAATACAAATATTTATCTGGTAAAACAATGCAGGCTTGAATCCCAACTGCTGCACACCAATGTGAGAAGTTGGCCTGGTATATGATGTCCACTAATTAAAGGGGGCACCTTGCACCAGTCCAAACAACCCTTATGGCGATTTAAGAGGTCAAAGATAACCTTAGAAAGCTATCCAAGTGGTAGCTGTGGAGAGCAGCCTTCAGGCTTAGTCTTGAAGGAATGTTAAGCAGCTTGTTTTACCAGAATGCAACCTTAATGTATTGGTTAAATGAAAGGAGAACCACACAGTAGTTATAAGAATATATATTTATTATTATAACCCTTTAAATACCTCACAGTATCTGCTACACGCACATAAACACAAAGCACACAATACTGTAGAACAGAAACAATCGTAAGTAATACACAGTGGGTTCCAGGGGGAGACCAAACCATATACTTAAATAGTGGTATAAGAACCACGACTCGAGTCAAGACAATGTCTAGAGAGTGTAGAATCGCTGGGACCCCAAGGAACCACCCAAGGTGAGTAAGTAGGGACCCCGCGGAGGACGGGTGCAGTGTGAGAACACGACCGCGTGCTACGTACAATTCAATGGGAGAGTCACGGTTGCAGTTTTAAAGTTTAAGGACCCTTCCCAGTGGATTACAAGGAAACCCTTTGGAACATAGAAGGTTGGAGAGCCACCCCACCCGTGGATACCGAAGTACCAGAGTTACCTATCCCAGGGAAGCCGGGTGCCTAGGGCTGAAGTGGCATCGGAAACCACTGTCGTTCTCAATGGGAGTCTTCAAGGAAATGCCACTGCTGGAAAGAAGAAAAGTGTCCGGTGGACTCCGCAGGTGGATTCTTGATGGAAGGAACCTGAAAGCAGAGGGGACAGAGTCTGGGTCACTCAGGAGTGACAAGGGGCTCGGTAGACGAATGCCCACCAATGTCGGGTGCTTTAGGTGCGAAGGAGACCTTGGCTCTGCAGCCACGGGGACCAGGAGACGTCGAAGATGACTAGGAGCCGGATACGAGCTGTCCCACGAAGGATGTCGAGTGCTGAGGGGTCGGTGTCTGGCGGGAGCACCACCAAGCCTTGGCAACGGCAACCCACGAAGAAGGTCAAAGAAGGTTACGGTCTGGCCCAGCAAGGACCAGAGGACTCACCACAGCAAGGGGAGTCAGGGCAGGCCTAGAGCAACCAGGGGAGCCCAAGAAAATCAGGATTGTCCCTCAAATGGACCTACATGCCGAAGGCACGAGAGTCGCGAGGGGACCTCAAGCAGTTTCACAAAACAACAGCTAGCAGGGTACAGAGTGCGAGGAGGCCGGAATCCTTTGTACGAAATGTGTGCAGAGGTTGGGGCTATCGCCAGCCCAATGCACGAAGTTGGGGAACACCAACAAGCATATGCACTTGCAAATGTGCGCGGTGCACAGGGGTTCGGATTATGCGGTCCCCACGAGGGATACTGGCCTCAAACTTGGTGAGAGGGCAGCTCAACCTCAAGAAACGTTGAAACCCACCTCCTGTGTTGCTGGAGCCTTCGGAGTCCGCAGGAGCTCAGGATCAGCAGACCGGTCAGTTGCGTTACGGTGCCTGCGAATGCAGGGGAGTGACTCATTCACCCCAAGGGAGATACTTCCGATGTCCTTGATGCTCCACAGGTCCTGCACGGAGCCTGTATGGTGCACGGGCACAGACGATGCTTTGGACGGAGAGGGAGACGAAGTCGGGCCCAGTCGAAGTCCAGACGGTTGAAGTTCAGTGGTTTCTTGTTCAGAATCTTGTCCACGTCGAATCTAGGGTCCTACAGCCAGGTAAGCCCTTTTGTACCCATGGGAGAGGGTTGGACAGATTCAGGGGACCCTCCCAGGGGAGGGTCAGGACAGTGGGGAGGATACTCCCATGTCCTTTGTCCAGTTTCGCGCCAGAGCAGGAGCCAATGGCTCCCAGAACTGGTTTGAGCTGGACTATGCACAGGGACACCAAATGTGCCCCTCGTGCAGACTTTCAGGCACTTTGGAAGCGCACCCACCCAGCCCCAATACACTAAATCCTGTCTGGGAGGTGGTCACACCTCCCTGTGACAGGAGGCCTATTGTCCTGCCTTCCCCTGCTCGAGCTTGGCTCAGCAGCAGGAGGGCAGAAATGTGTCTCTGGTCAGCTGCAACCATTTTGTGCTGCTCGGGTCGAGAAGGCTGGTACCGGAAAGACCAGTGACTCCACGAAGCTCGCATCAGAAGGGTGGAATCATACCTCCCACACCAGTTACAGGTGTGGAGGTATGATTCCAAGGTGTTTGATACCAAACACAGCATGTTTTGTTTCAGCCGTTTCCGAGATAGCATTTACTGCGAGGTTATAATGCACCTCTACCTATATGTCTGGCTGTGTCACCGACAACCCGGGAGAATGGTCTCCGAAGGCTGCAGAGGGGCTCTGCTCATGCAGGGGCACCCTCTCACATAAAACCCAGCACCCTGCCTTCAGGATTGTCAAGGCCTGCTATAGGGGTGACTTATAAGTTTTACGTGTAGTGACCTATAGATATAGTAAACCTATATCTAAAGTAAGTGGTGCAAGCGCCAGCTTACACAGGCTGCAATGGCAGACCTGTAGTTCCATTTTGCATGGCCTCTCATGGGTGGCATAATACATGCTTCAGCCCATGGGAGGCCTCTGGGGTACCTATGCCCTGGGTACATGTGTACCATATTCTAAGGACTTATAAGGGTACCCCAGTATCCAATCTGGAGTGTACCTAAGTACTTGTCATTACATTTTAAGGAGAAAGCAGATAGACTGGGGTCCCGATTAGCAGGATCCCAGTCAGACTAGTCAAAAACCAGCAAAACACCAGGCAAAAAGTGGGGGGTAACCATGCAGTCAGATCCTACCTTCCTACAAGGTGCATCAAGAACAAATTTGATCCAGTACTCATCAATAAACAAAGTGATTTATGCTAGTCTCCATCCTTATTTCATACAGAGAAGTCCTTCGGCTTTCAGTACTTCCTCACATTAACACAATCACCAGTGCCATAAACAAAATCAACCTAAATATTGCAGTCGTCCACGCATGTAGGAACTGCTGCTCACGCAACAACAAATTACTCTTTGTTCTTGCTGAAGTGCCTCAAACATTGCTCATCCCTTTAAAAACTACTCTTCATTACACAGCCAGAAAGCCTTCATCAACTAGAAAATGTAATCTTATTACCTCGGAATACACCACCTTACTAGGCCAAACACTCACCATCTTGGGCAGGGAAAGAGGAATTATAAGTAGAACACTCACAGAGAGTCAAATAGCCCATGCTTAGCACCAGTCCTTTTTTGGAGTGCCACCTTCTTTTTGGAACTCTGCCTTTGAATCCAAGGACCAAACTTTCGCGGACATTGTTCTGATGACAGCTAAATGCGCACCCATTCCGGCTTTACCCGACATACATACATAGTCTGTTAGGTATCCTGCTGCTCCTACCATCCCCTTCAACAATTAGTCGCTGCTGAACTTTCTTGTATATGTTATTGAAATGTAAAGTGCTGGGCCACATTAAGACCTTTAGAGGCCCAAAGCACTTAAAAGGTTTTGGTGCCCCATATATTACTAATTAAAATTCTAAACAATCATAAACCGTAAAATAAAATGTTATTTTTGGAACGGTGTTATGTTAAAATTTGTAGAGCGCACATACACCATCTGGTTTCTTGGCGCTAAATATAGGGAATAGCATGCAGCTCGTTGATTCATTCATATGCGTGGGACAACAGCCATGTTTTTAAGAGTTTTCTAAATTGAAGATAGCACAGTGAAGATCTGATATTCGGAGGGAGTGAGTTCCAAAAACGAGGGGTCAGAACAGAGAATCTGGCTCCGCCCAACCTCTTCTTTTTAAAAGTGGGGATAACCAGGAGTTTGAGGTGGGATGACCTCAGGTTCCGAGCAGGGATATACCTCTGGGTGTGAGTAGAGATGAATTTCGGGCAGGTGCTGTGCAGGGATTTGAAGATGAGACACCCAATCTGGAATGCACTACGTTGTTTTACTGGTAGCCAGTGCAGTTTCCTCATTAAGGGAGTGATGTGGCCCCATCTAGACTGTTGGTGAATCAGTCTGGCTGCCTGGTTTTGCACCAGTTGCAGTCTTCTTGTTCGATATTTCGGGAGGCAGAAGTAGAGAGAATTTGCATAGTCAATATGGGAGATGACTAGTGAAAGAACAACCTGAACGAGAGCTTCAAAAAGGTAAGGAATCTACTAATTTTCCTGATCTTCCAGAGCTGGAAGAAACAGGTGGATACTATAGACCCGATCTGGGGCTTCCTAGAGAGATCGTTGTCGATAATAACTCTGAGGCTCTTCGCTGAGGTAGAGGGTAGGGGGGGCGTACCCAACACAGCGGGCCAAAAATTTGAGTTCCATGGGTTTTGAGAACCACCGACTAAGACAAGTTCTCGCTTGTCTGGATATAATTTTAAATGATTCCTATTCATCCAATTGTGTATAAATAGTATAGCTGTTTGGAAATTCAAAATTGAGTCAGGAGTATTATCGATTGTGAAAATTAATTGCATGCCATCGGCATAGTTGAAAGTGCACGCGTTCATTTTCCTCAAGGACTGTACTAGAGGAAGAATGTACAAGGTGCGGGGACCTAGATGATTCCTGCGGCACGCCGCAGGTCAGTTTAACTTTCGGAGACCTGTATTGAGAGAGTCGAACTGATTGGGAGCGTCCATCCAAGAAGGACGCGAACCATTCAAGAGCGGATCTCTGGACACTCACGGCCCTGAAATGCAACAAAACTTACAGTAAGACAGAAAATGTTTATTTTTGTATACTTCCACTTTATTTATAGGTTCAGCTTCACCATTTGCAGTTTTGCACCATATGGTCCATGGTAAATCTAGTGATGGAAAATTTCTGTGGTGCCCCCCTTCCCTTTATGCCCCAAGTACATGCTTATTTTGCTTAATGGTCAATCCAGCCTTGGTAAAGTGCCCTTCCACCCTTGTTAGTGGACTCTCGGTCTCAGACTGTGGTGAGGCAGGACACGCGTGCATATGGTTTCTAGTCTCCGTCTGTACAAACTCACTGCCTCCCCCAACACCCTTTGGGACGCATTGTAGGCATCGGTCATTTCTTTTGATGACACCCCTGTAATCATGCTTTGGAGATACATCAATCTGACTTTGTCCCTCTCTCTCTCATAGGAGGTCTCTACATTTCCTTTTTACTTCAGTCATCTATACCTCTTTGTCACCTCTTTCACCTGTCTCTCACATCTGGACCTCGGTCCCCCCACGCTCTGCTCCATCATGCTCACTGCTTTTCATTTCCCTTCTCCCTATGCTTTTTTTTTTTTGCTTTCCCTATGATCTCCCTCATCTCAATGCCTAATTTCTCTCCCTCAATTGTTTCTCTGCTGTCTCCCCCCCTCTTATTTCCCCATTGCCTTTTGTCTTTCCCCCACCATGGGTGACACATGTATTTGATTTCCCTCGTGTCCAGCGAGCACACTCTCGGTTTCCATAAAACCTAGTAATTTTCTTGATCTGCTAATTGCGGCTTCACCATCTTGAACCAGCACCTGGTCAAGGCTCACCCCTCAGCAAGTGAAACGCAACAAAAGAGGGGCTTGAAACAGCATCTTGTTCCCTATGAAGGAAATTATTTGGAAGGATGATCAGCCATCTATTTCAGTATCTTAGGGGTAAGGACACAATGCACACAAATATATACGTGTGTATATATATATATATATATATATATATATATATAATCTACAAAAATGTTACTATTTTAAAATTAGGGAGCTGTTAAGCGACTGAGAAGATGGGTAGACTGAGTTGTGGAAAGGGGATGCAGTACTTATTCAGACGCCTCTCTCCATTTCTATTCCCTTTAAAAGTACACTTTGCCTCAGACTACTAAAACCCCACACCTTTTCTCACATTTTTAAACCTATGCCTGCCTTAACATCTCAATGCTGATGTACTTCATGCTCTTCAGGAATGCGTTCAATTTAACAGCTCCTATTCTGACAAATCGGCACTCGGGAGTGCCTCTTTTGTGTTCAATACAAAATGTTAGCACTCTAGTTTTCATTAGAACACTGAAGGAAACTGCAGTTGATAACTGGGGAGTTAACTGACAGACTGCTGCTGGTGTTGGAAGCACATTTCACTCTGCATGCCAGAAAAAAAATTCTGAAATGGACGAGTAAGGTATTTTAGAACTCATGGAAAATATGTCCTCATTTTAGCTTTCTAGAGCACGAACTATAACTATTGTGACAAAACAAACTTCCCTATTTTGTTAATTTCTAAAGGAAAAGATTTAGGCTTTACAGGGTTGATTCCATCAAGATGGCTTCATGTGTGCCACACTTGTGTCATAACTAAGAATGTTAACGCACTAGTTGTTCATCAAGATACTATGGGAAGCTGCAGTAGAACACTGGGGAAATCAACTGACAGGCCACTGCTGCTGTTGGAAGTGCATGTTTTACTTAGAATATCAGACTATATTCTTGCATGGTTGAGGAAGATACTGTGGATTTAAAGAAAATGTGCTCTACCTTTAGCTTTTGCGGGACGTTCTGGAACCTCTGTGAGAAAAATCATGAGAGAAAACAGGTTTTTCTCAAATATGAAAAATCCCAGCACAGTATCATCATTTTTCATAGGGTAAATTCACCTTTTAACACTAGAGGAAGCTTAGCAATTTACATAAGTGTGAAACTTGATGTTAAAATTGAACCAGTGGACATCAGTGAAAAGTGGATACAGCTAGTGAAACTAAAAGGATGGTCACTCAAATAAAAGAAACCTCTAATAAAAGTAAATGTCTACATACATCCGAGTAATGGTGCAAAGAGAAAACATGTTGTCATACTGGAAGACTCAGTAACTGGGTTACTGGCCAGACATGGTGATTGATGCCCATTTGTTACTCATTGGTGATTTTAACCTAAATCTCATCCACCAAAGATTCCAAGATGAAAACATCTTGGCTCAAGACGAAGTCTGGGAAATCCCGCAACAGGTAACATTTCGATGGGTACCATTAAAAGAACAGCGCCTTATGCTTCGATCGCAATAGAACTAGCTCCCAGTCGTGACGTGCCGGCAAGCTGTTGTAGAGGGACTGAACCCAGCCAACACATGGCTGAGTGCCAGTTTTACAAAATTCATGCTTATTTTGGGGAAAAATGTAGGCCAAGTGCAAATCTCCAAATAACAGGCCAAGCATAAATTATCTAGAACCTGCTCAGATGCAACTCGGAGTTCGGCTATCTAATTTAGAATTTCATTGCATTGATAGACTAGCGGATAATATATTGCGGCACCCGAACATTGAGAATACAATAAGTGTACTTCTTTCGTCTCTGAGCTTTAATTTTTGTTAGTATTTTCAGCCTAAGCTGTTTTTTTTTTTTTTTTAAACTCGTGCCAACTTCTGGAAATAGATTTGAATTAATTTTTGTGATTATTTATTTTATTTATTATTGTGTTTTTTAAACGTGATGGTCTGCATGATTTATAATAAACTTGTTAATCACTTGAAACATAAATCACCTTCCAACATAACTCCTGAAATTTTTATATCAGCAACAAATGATTATTATTGTGACTAAAACTGTAAATCACCTTTATATGTGCTTCTTGTGAGCCTATATAATGAGAACCATGTTACCGGGCCCTGTAATGACTACCACATTTTGTCCATGTTGTGGCAAGCCAATCAAGAGACAGGGGGTGCCTTTCAGGACCCCTTTCCTCACATGCCCCATGGGTCAGGTTATTTTCACCCTGACCCCTCATTTCTTTTTTTAATTCATTTTCGGAAAGCAGAGACCATGTCCCAGAGTCCTGTAATGGCTGCCACAGCACATTAATCAGGTTGTGGCCAGCCAATCAGGATGAACTAGTCCCCTTTAAAGTGTCCAATCAGAGAATATCTGGCAACCAACAGTCCGGCATACCTAACTTTTTAACCCCTTCAAGACCACCCGCGCACATTTTCAATGCAAATTTCTTGAACTGCTGAACTGATTTATGTCAAATAATGAAAAGCATGCTTTCTGAGTATAGTTCTAACTTTCTGCCAAATTTTGCATAATTCTGTTAAATCATTTTTTTCTGTATCCCAAAATTTCCTATGTGAATTAACATGGGAAATCAACATTTGGGACGCCCCCCCCCCCCACCTTTTCTTAACACCACTTGATGAATCAGCGCAAGACTTTCCAGGAAGAGGTGGATGAACTGTTTGGAAAGTTTCGTGAGGATTCGTCAAAAGGTGCATAAGTTATCAGTGAAACAAAGAATAGTCTTCCTTTGAAAAATCTCTGACCTAACTATATCTACACAGTGGCGACTGCCACTAAAACTACCGCACACAACTTTTGCTGAAGTCTTTTGTTCAAACAGAAGTAAAGTAACAGAGAGGAAAGTGGTTTCTTTAATAACAGAAAATTCAAAGCCACAAGCACAAGAATCTGTGTCGAAACAATGCTACTTATGAAATGAGGAAAGGTGTGGAAACGCGATTCATTTTTTTTGCTACAGGACACAGGATGGTTTGCAGCAAAACTCTTACAAGCAAGTCCTGTAATCCTTGTCTCATGCTTAAGAAAAACTTCAGCAAACACTTTCACTGATTTAAGAAAATAAACTGTTGTAGTTGTTTATTTACAGACATTAAAAGCTGAATTAAAATGTGCACAGAAAGTCAAATCACTTAAGATAAACAGAATAAAACAACATATATGTACAGCAACACTGAAAGCGGCCCCTCTAAGGGGCAATAACAAGAGCTTCAACTCCAGCCTCCACATGGGTCTCTAGACTCGCTGCATCAGAAGTGGACATGGGAAGCTCGGAGCTGGCCTCTGACAGGGTAGGCCCCTTCTCCTTGGACAACAGGTTGTTTTTCTTCAAGAAGCAGGCCTCTTGGTAGGGTGGGCAGATAGGAGGCTGCGTTGGAGGTACATATGTGTACTCCTTGCCGGGCTCCAACTATGGAACAGGAATGGGAGAAGCACAGTTTTAGTTTGGAATTGCGAAGTTAAAACCCCGACGTTATGACATTGTCTTATGACCTTTCTCGCACCATCATCATTAACAAGGCACGCAATGTCACAGTGTCCTCAAAACTTCTATCTATTTTGCCAAATGTCTTAGCATGTGGTGTCTCCATCACAAATAGATCTTATAACAGATTAGTGTATCATACTTTGATATTTGTTCTATCAACAGTAACCAATTCAGAACACAGATGCATATTTTGTCCCGAGTCAAACGTTATTGGAGAGTTCTGCGACAAAACCAAAATAAAAGATATCCTTAACTGAGTTGCCGATCTCTAGTGACCAAGGAAGCACTCACTGCTAAGCACATTACAGCCAGGCAACTTTAAAGGGCTACTACAGCATGATATCTGTATTCACTGTGGGTCCCTTTACTTTTTACATTCGTCTTTCTTTTGTAAAGCCTAGGTTTGCAGTCCGATTTTTCATATTTAGTACCTAATGACTTACCTGTTGAGGGCACGGTCTTCTCTGTGGGATTGATACTAGTCCTTGACATATGCCACAATTTAGCCAATCAGAGCAGTGTGAGAGAGAACCACCTGTTTCATAACTAACATGTCCCTAGAGAAACCAAGCCACTCGATTTTGGATTTAACCTCTTTTTACAGAAGCAGAAATAAAGAAATTGTGGAACCCAAATGGGAACACTAAATGAGAAAGTGAAGCTGGAGTGGCCATTATGAAATACTCGGACTACAAAACTGTAAGTGAAGAGTTTTCCTCTGCTGTCTCACCTGAAGGGGATACGTCTGGTCTGAATCATATGCACTCAGGTCCCCGCAGGCCAGGAATGGGACGATTACACGGTTTGGACCTTCCAGTTGGTTGAAATCCACATCTAAGCACAGGAAAAGAACCAACAAGACCTCAGAATACAAAATTAACAGCTAGAGCCTTAGTCTCAATATAAACATGAGACAACTGTACAGACGGAGGGAGGTGGGCATGATTGAGCACCACACCAATTAGACACACCAACAGCCACATTGAAGTGCCTCATCACAAGCACAACTCAAAGAGCACATCTGAGGATTTGTAAAGACCTCTTCAGAAAATAGTGTCAGACAACGCTCAGCATTCTCTCTGGCCATAAACTCTTACCCAACTCACTAAGTGTCGAAGGTCACATCACCCAGTCACCCTGGCAAAGATTATTTTACATTTCAGGGCAATCCAATTTAGTCGTAAGCTGAAAATGGAATGGTGCTTCTGACCTACTCCCTGGAGATGGCACTCTGAGTCAGACAACGACAAAACACCCACCCCTGCTCACGGAACCGTACTAAAGTTTGGAATACAAATATATTTAAGTCTCTAGCCTTGCCAGATGTTTCCATTTAAAGTTCTCCAGTATACAGGCTCAGAAATGGGAAAGAAAGCAGTACATTTCTGGTGTTGGTTTTAACTTTCAAGGAACAGAAAGACTGGACAAATAGTGAGAGGTCACCCTCAAGGCCGCCACTGTGAAGAGTGATTGCCCTTGTGAAAACAGAGGAGGATCATCTTTGGACTAGAGCAGGTGTTCATCTGTGGAACAGTTGACAGCTCCTCCCATTGGGGAACATCAATTTGGATCATCAGTTTAAGAGAAAAAGGTATCTTTTGAGCAACATGCAACAATAGTATGACTGCTCCACTTGCATTCACAAAAGAGAGTTTTGAAGACTATAGCTAGAAAGTCAAAGGGTGATGTGAGGTCATTCATGTCATTAATTGTTCAACAGACTAAGCTGTAGACTTACTGCAGGACACCACACTTATCTTTTTTTGTTCCGCTAGGGCATCGACTGAGCCGAGGACCACGAAAGGACAAAAGAAACCAACTATGAAGCAATTTACCCCTCATTACCCAAAAAATAAAATCTCAGATCCTTCTAATTTAGTGCCACTGATACTTGTAAGCTCCATTCTCCACAGGAGCAACCTCGGATGAAGCACCAATGGCCATTTAATTCATGTATTCACTACTATAAGCACACCAATCCTAGAGGAAGAATACAGAGGCTTTAATGCGTCTTACCATAGCAATGATCGAGGAGGGGGTTGGACATGTTCGGCACATAGCCCTCAGGAGGGGAGTAACCTCGGCACACAACAAAGGCTTCTGGGGGAGCAGTAGAGAGAGACAGAATGAGATACAATTCAAGAGCAGTTTTCTAGCTACATACTTTATATTGATCCACGCACTGCTCCAGTAAATGGATGGAGACATAAGTACACAAAGAGGTCGGCCAACGTTTGATACAAACAAAACAGTAACATGTTCTAGTGCGTTCCACTTTTGCATGCATTCACCAATACACAAAGCACAATTTTCACCAGCAGGAGATGGAAAGTTCCCCATAAAGTGAAACTGTCCAAAGAACAGCCCCACTCAAGAGTGCCAGTTGAGGGGGGCGTGGCCAGCAACATGGCCGGGTAGCTGCGTTGTTCGCGAGCTCTGCTGGCCCCGTACCAAATCCTGTGATTATCCTGTTCCTCCTCGCCTTCAAACATCGTGCCAGTGGTCGGAGGGCACGGGCAAGCGGTGGTGTGCCCGGTGAAGTGTTCAGAGGCGTTTTTCTGGCTGAAATTGAGACCTTTTCAGGGCGACGTTTGGCGCGCGGTCTCTTAAGGTGGCGGCTGGGAAGGACTGACTGAGGCGGCAGGCCAGAGCTGTGGAGCCCTTATCCGGCGTGCCAGTGATGAGCCCGGGTTGCGGTGAATGCAGCGGGCACCGCGACCCGCCCTGATTCTCAGCCGCGACAACATAAAATAGAGGCTTGCGGCTGCCCTGAAGGACCCCGCTACTGGCGCGGCGGCACAGGAGCTGACCGGGAGGAGGAGGTCGGAGGAGAGGGGGGCTCCCCTCGCTGGCGAGAGACGGAGTTTTGCGGCCGCTGTGACCGCTGTTGCAGCTTGCCGGTGTTGACTGGAGAGCGGTGGGAGCCTTTGTGGAGGGACACTTGGCTCCCTGTGTCTCCTGCCAGGATAAAGGTCTGCGCGACGGCGACTTGCGCATAACAATAAAGCGCATGCAGATTTGGTTGCGGTGAGTGCGACAGGCACCGTGGACCACCTTCATCCTCCGCCGTGGTGGCATATTCGGAGGTTCGTGACTGCCCTGAAGAACCCCACTGCTGGCGCGGTGGCGCCGAAGTTGCCGGAAGGAGGTGATCGGAGGAGAGGGGGGTTCCCCTCACTGGTGAGAGGAGTTTTGCGGCCGCTGCTGCCGCCGTTGAAGCCTGCCTGTACTGGCTGGAGAGAGGTGAGAGCCTCCGTGGAGAGACACCCAGCTCCCCGTGTTTCAGGCTACAAAACAAAGAACTGAGCGATGGTGACTTGCACACATTCATGCAGCAATTACCGATTGGTTCAGGGCTCCAGTAACTGGTGTGCTTGGACATTTGTTCGTGGGCCCCCGCATTGTTATAGGCGGACGGTGCGCCTGAGGTCCTGTGTGCCTGGGCTCCCCCCCGTGTGCCGAAATAAGGGGTTGCGCTGCATAATTGGGCCGGGGGTGCACTTTGGTGGTGGGCCTGCCGCGTGGTGGCGCAGCTCCTGGGGGTGCTCCCGCAACCACTTTCCCGCCGCCACACACTGCGATATCTGGGCCCTCCATGGCACGACACGCGAGGGCTGTTGAGCTCTGACCCCCGGGGCATATTGTGCAGGACAACAGAGCACCGGAGGCTGATACATCCCAGGCCGGGGGGCCTACAGTTTGAGAGTACCATAGCCCGCTACACTGGGCCGCTTGACGTGGTGCGAGTGGGAGTGAACTGGCTGCGGCCTACTATTGCCCTGCGGACATAGCATCGGGGCGCAGAGCAGATCCTGGATGGGTCCCGCAGGCCGCCCAGGGGGCTGAAGTAAGTGCAAGACTCTGTCCTGATTTGTGGGGGCGCCACCGGCTCGCTAGCCTACACTCTAGAGGCAGCAGCAATAGAGAACAGAGCGGCAGACTGTTTACTTGCCTGCCCGATTGGTGAGGGTGACAAGGGCACACTCCTGGGATTCTTTGTGGCCCGGCAGGAGTAAACGTTGTGGCGCCACAAGCCCAGTGGGGGTCCGAGGTGAGAAATACAGGGATCCCCCCCACCCCCCCGGGACATCGGTAGGCGCTTAATCGGAGTGGGACAGGCGGCTGTGGCCTGCCAATAGCTCAGCCACAATGGCAAAAGACAAAGAGCCCAAGGCATCGAAACAGGGGAAGTTGGGCCGATTCGCGAAGGTACTTTCTGCGCCTGTTGGGGCAGAAGGAGGTTCGGCCCCCCGCCCAGACACGGATGCGATACTACAGGCAATCCATGCGTCACGAGAAAGTCTGGAAGGCAAGATGACGTAGGTGCGGATGGAGGTTTCCTTTCTGCGCCAAGACCTGCGCAAGGTTTCCGAAAGAATGACCGAAGTGGAACAGCGTGTCTCGGAGCTAGAGGACACCTCAAGGACCACAAGTAAAGAAGTAGTGGGACTTATGGCGACAGTGAAGGACGTGGTCTGGAGAGTCGATGATGCCGAAAACAGAGCACGCAGGAATAACCTGCGATTTATAGGTTTTCCGGAGAACGCGGAACGCTCTGATCCGGGACATTTCCTACTGACCTTTCTTAAGGATGCCCTTCCAGAGACACAATTTTCATCATGCTTGGTTATAGAAAGAGCGCACAGGATGCCTGGTGTCCGGCCGCAGCCGGGAGCTCCCCCTCGTCCGCTGATAGCTCGATTCTTGAATTTTCAGGACAGAGATCTAATACTCAGAGAGTTACGGAAGAAGGGAGAGATCAAATATGAAAACACAAGAGTGATGGTGTTCCCTGATTACTCGCGAGATGTTCAAAAACTGCAGGGCACCTTTGACCCCATAAAAGTGAAACTTCGTGCTCTTGGGATCCAGTATATGCTGCTGTTCCCTGCCAAACTTAAAGTTATCTTTCAGGATACTACACAGTTTTTCCAGACACCAGAAAAGGCATGGTCTTGGATTGAAGAACGGCCTCGACTGCGGCGTGGATCGCCTTCTACTGCTCCCCTGCCCGCTGACCAGAAACCAGGCCCCAGTTGGGAACGGCCCCAGGGAAAGCGACGGAGACGAGTGCTCAAACGTCGAACTTCCATCAGGGCAACGCCGGGGAGATCCCGGAGGCCCAGGGACCAGAAAACTACCATATCGGACTCGGATGATGACACAGCCCTGGAATGCACGTCGAGAGCCTCTTAGAGATCAAGTGGCCATGGAGATTCTGATCAGTCGGAGAGGCACGAGTCCCTAGCTCTGGACGATGCACACCCTCTTTTGGAGAGAATTCAACAGCTGGAGGCTTCAGGCCCGGGCCCTCCGGGCGAGGACTCTCAACCAAGGCAGCCTTTCAATAATGGCGAGGAATGAGGAGTTGGGGCCAGACGCCCTCCTAGAGACGCTGTACGATTCCCGAGGCTTAGAGGACATTTGGAACCTTTGCCACGAGAGAGGGAAGTATACAGTGGGTTGTCATTTTTGTTTTGCACTATAGTTGAGTGAGATGGGGAAGGGGGAGGGCTACAGACCTCTGGGTGGTTTACCTGCACCAGTGTTGTCACGTTGACGAAATTGGGGGTGGTGGGGGTACCTGCAGAGTGTGGGGAGAGGGACATAATGGACACTACTAAATGTTCTGGATTATGTGTTTTGGGTAGAGGGGAGGGCATTTCTGTTCGGATAATTTGCATGAATACTGAGATGAACTGGCATTGCTTGGGCAGTGTTGGGGGACTCAGATGGGCGCAGGAAACGTAAGTTTTTTTACTCAATGGCTATTGATGGGTACTCAGTGATGACGTGGAACGTCAACGGACTAGGGAATAAAATTAAAAGAGGATTAGTTTCGAACTATCTTAGGCTTAAACCGGATATCATACTACTACAGGAAACTCATCTCATGGGGCCACACTGCTCTTTCCCGGGTAGGGGGCACTATACCACTCTGGCACACGCGGGGTTTACCCGAGGGTCGAGGGGAGTAGCAATTCTCATCAAAAAGTCACCCCCCTTCCGGGTCACTGGACGTTGGGAGGACCCGGAAGGCACATACATAGCGGTCCAGGGTACCTGGAATCACACACCTTGGCTAATTGTCCGCGTCTCCAGCAACGTATGCTGGATAAAATGTCCGGCCTCCTGCTACAGTCTGGCCCCGCTACACATATCATAGGAGGGGACTTCAATGATGTGAGCGATCCCGCCTTGGATCGTACATTGACACACCCGAGGCTGCATGAGACTACCACATTGGCTAGGTTCCAGGCGGACTTGGGGCTCACTGACCTTTGGAGGCGCCACCATCCATCCACACGTGCATACTCTTACTTTTCCGGGGTTAGACTACCTCTTCGCCCCAGCTGGTGAGATTGAGCAGGTTGAGGAGACGGAATACTTAGCCAGGGGTATCTCAGACCACTCACCACTTTATCTGCGGGTGGGTGGGAGAAGGAGAAGTCAAGTCACAACATGGAGACTGAACGCTTGGGCATTGAAGGATGAAACGGTTGCTAAAGAAATTAGGGTAGGCACCGAACTCTATTTTAAAGAAAATGAAGGCTCCGTGCAATCGGCGGTCACTCTCTGGGAGGCTTTCAAGACCGTGGTACGTGACAGAGCCCAAAATATTATCGCCCACAAAAAAAGACGAGAACTTCACGAGACACTGGCGCTGGAACGTAAGCTGATAGACCTTGAAAAAGAGGGTGCCCCTCCCTTGAGTGAACATACTCTCCGTCAAATTGACATTACTAAACAGGAATACCAGGCGCTGGTTACTAAGGAGATACGGGCGCACCAACTCGCGGTCCAACAGACTGTACGAGACTGGGGACCGAGCGGGTAAACTACTAGCGTGGCTGGGCAGGAAGGAACAAGAGTCGAGGTGGGTCTCGTCTATCAGGGAACAAGGTAGGATTTATACCACGCCCCAGGATATAGTGGAGGCATTTGCCCGATATTATTCAACACTTTATGCAGCCCAGACACAAGCAACTGAGGTACAAATAACTCAATACCTTGAGGAGGTCGAGCTCCCCTGCCTTCCCCCCCCCGATGAGAGGGACAGGCTTGATGAGGATATCACTCTGGCGGAGGTCACAGAGGCCATTGGTCGATTAAAAGCCTGGAAAACTCCAGGTCCTAATGGCCTCCCAGGGGAATTTTTTAAAACATACAGTGCCCTGCTGGCCCCACATTTACTTAAGATGTTTATGGCCTCTAAAGAGGATGGGGAACTCCCGGCAGATCTTAGACTGGCAACGGTGGTGGTGATTCCCAAAGAGGGAAAACCCCCAGATGTGTGGGTCCTATCGTCCCATTTCGCTATTAAATATAGAAACTAAGATCCTGGCCACTATCCTGGCGACACGTCTCATATCCGTTATCACCTCCTTGATACATGAAGATCAGACTGGCTTCATGCCGAAACGAGCCACACGTTACAATCTACGGCGAGTAGCCAATTGGATGGACGTGGTCAGAGACGCGGAGAAAGCGTTTGACACCATCCATTGGCCCTTTATGAGACACACTTTAGAGAAATTTGGATTCGGCCCGGGATTCCGGGAATGGGTGGCCTTGTTATACAATGTGCCTGAGGCCAGGGTTAGGGTCAATGGAACTCTTTTTGAGACCTGGCCGATCCGGCGGGGGACTAGGCAGGGATGCCCGCTCTCCCCCCTACTGTTTGCCCTTATCTTGGAACCCCTGTCCTGTGTCGTCCGAGCCTTCCCGGGGTTGGGTGGTTTCGTGGTTGACTCCCGACAGATAGATGAAGTACGCATATGTTTATATGCAGATGATATTTTACTGTATGTGACGAACCCGACGGAGACGCTCCCTCAAATCCTACGAATCGTTGAAGACTATGGGCACCATGCGGGATATAGGATCAATTGGACTAAGTCTACCCTATACCCAGTGGGGCGGGGGGGGGGGGTGGGGGGGGGACGGGACTCCGGAATTTCCCTAGCTGCCTGCACTGGTCCACGGAAGGATTTACTTACCTTGGTCTTTACATCACTACGGATGTGGCCACCAGCCTAGTTCGCAACATTAAGCGGGTCTTCTTAAACTTTCAAGAGGACGTTGGGAGATGGAGGAAGCTTCCCTTAACCATTATGGGGAGGGCTCCTATGTATAAAATGGTAACGCTCCCGCAGTTGCTCTACGTACTACAAAATACCTACATTAAGATTCCGGATACAATATTTAAAGGCATTGATAGTGAACTGCGCTTACTCCTTTGGGATGGGGCCCATCCACGTATTGCAATCCCAACACTGCAGCGGAATCCATATACTGGAGGTTTGGCTCTACCAGATATTAGGTCATACTATAGAGCAGCCCACCTTATTGTAATCAATGAATGGATCCATGCATCTGGGGATCACCCGACATATAGGCTCGAAAGGCTGCAGTTTAGAGATCATACCCATCTTCACTATATTTATGGAGGTAAGGGATGTAGTAGACTGCTCCAAGCGACCCAGAGGACGTTGGAGGCATGGAAGAGCGCTGAGCGACAAATGAAGTGGGACCAAAAATGCACCAGAGAAACCCCACTGTGGGAGGGGACTAGGCTTAAAGAAATTGGAAAGTGGAGTGGCTTTAGGCAGTGGGACCCAATAGGTATTTCCAAAATAGGAGATGTCCTGGAACATGGTGTGCTGGCCTCTTTCAACACGCTCCAAGCTAGATATCAACTTCACGACAATCAGGCATATGCATACCTCCGTTTGCAACATGCATGGGTGGCGGAGGGGGTGGATGGGGCGGCACTACCGGAATACGCCCCATTAGAAGGTCGCCTCCTCCAGGAGGAAATCCCGGCTAAAGCGGTTTCATTTACCTACAAAACATTACTTAATAACATGCCCGATAGACTGGGTCCACTTCGAGCAAAATGGGAAAAGATCACTGGTGTACTGGAGGATATAGATTGGGAGGCCTCTCTCATGCATCCACGTGAAGTGGCAATTAAATTGAGTTTACGTCTCATCCAATACAAAATACTACACCGCACTTATTTTGATAGAGCCAAATTGCATACAATAGGGAGAGCCGAGAGCCCGGAGTGTCTTCGATGCCACACTGAACGTGGGACGTTCATACATACCGTTTGGGAGTGTAATGAGATACAGGCATATTGGGGATCGATTGTGGGGGAGCTCAATCACATATTGGAAGTCCAAATAGAACTGGAGCCACAGTTTCTCCTTTTGGGAATTCCGACAGAGGTAGACATCCCAAGGCGCAAACTTGTTCTAGCTAACCTGGGGTTGGTAGTAGCCAAACGGGATATAGCTAAATACTGGGGGGCCCCGCAAATACCTACCCTTAACGAATGGAGGGCAAGTCTTGACTTGTATATGGTTGCAGAACTGGTGACGTACAAAGCCCGGGGCTGTCCCAAGAAGTTCCGGAAAATATGGGCCCCATGGATAAAATATTACGGATTGGAGGTGGAGGGAGAAGCAGAGGGTGGGAGTCCGTCGCCCGAAGGACCGGGGGAAGAGCCTTGAAAGATGTACTGTTTGTTCCAAATATGTGTAACCATGAGAACTGTAACAGTGCTTTTGATTTTTTCTTTGCGCCCAGGCCGCTCAAGCCCATTTGTAGACTCAATCGCGATAGATATTTTGTTTTATGATTGCCCTACATGGCAAATGTGGAACGCTATGCAATGTGTATTGTGTATTCATGCTTTGTTTAATGTTTTGTTTTATTTAAAAAACGAAATAAAAATATTTTGCCAGTTGAGCATTCATAGTAGAAGGTTTGCTTTACGGCATTACTCTCTAGTCTTGGCTTCCTTATTTGCAGGAAGTGCCATTGTGACCATAAATAATTTCTACAGACCCCCGTTTCCTATTTGTGAATTGAGACTTTGGGAAGTGGAAGCATATCTAATAAGTACATTTGTGCATTTCTGTGGTAACCCCAGCCCTGGCTCCTCCAGACATGCAACTGCTTCACTAACTCCGCTCCTTACCCTGCATTAGCCTGTAGCCCCCATGGCTTCTAGGCAGGAAACTGCAAGAGCAGGATGAGAAGTCAAAACAGAGAGGCAGAGGTCAGTGCAAAAGGAAGACTGAGCTGGGAAATGGTGGACAGAAAGAGGTAAGTGAAAGTCTGATCCCTTTCCCCTTAGGTGAGATTGGAGCAGGGTAGTCTTAGATGAGCGGAAAGGAAATATAAATGATGAGAGGCCTAGCACGGGCATCTAAAAAAAAAAAATTCAGATACCACAGAGTAGCTGTGGAAAACTGAAAGCGCTTGGGTGTGGACTAAGCTGAAGTGAGAGTTGGGAAGAGTGGAAGGGGGGGGGTTGGTAGAAAATGTGAGCGTGCAGTGAAGATTTCAGGGTGAAAAGATCGGTGTAGAAAGAGCAACAATCAGGAATTAAAACAGTGGCAGGCTCAGTAGCTAATATTTCTTTGCCATTTTGATCTTGCACCATTTCTCCAAGCTGCTTCATCAGCTCTAGCTGGAAGCTTTCTCAAGCACTATACAAACACTAACCAATGCTGGAGTTTCGGCTGCTGCGGGGTTTAGCGCATGTCACCTCCCTGAAGAAAATCTTTAGCTGGGAGTAGAGCAAAGTCACATCCTTTCCACGGAAGATATTAAAAAAAAAAAAAAAAAAAGGAATGCAACAATGGTGGAGAAAAGAGACAGATAGTTAGATTTGCATTTAGAGATCCACAGAGGAGAAAGACAGATATGAAAGTGCTTAACCCACCCTGGACTCACCTTGGCCACAAAGGTGCCCCCGCTCTTCAGCACGTGAGTGGTAATATTCAGGGCCTATGTGGGAGAGGAAGAAATCGGATGAAACAAAAGCCTAATCCAAACTAAAGCCAAACAGAGGTATCGCCTGAGTCTTGTGTTAGGGATCAGTGCTTAGTTCCTTACTGTTTTTTCAAAGTCTAACACTTGGGTTGTTTCCCAAAGTTCTGCATGCTTAAATGATGTTCTCTTCAGAAAGTTATTTAAACTTCCTTCGCCTACTCTCCTTAACTGCAGGTTACGGATAGAATGCAAAAAATCTAAGCACTAAAATTGAGATGAATTCGGTGAGGGAGTGGAGGAGGTTTCAGAAAAGAATAGGGCATTGCTCATGGATCCCAAAACTTCAGCCACACACTTCAAGAGACCATAAGCAGAGTTCCCGATGAAAACTCACCTTCGCTATAATTACCTGGCTCTCTGGGGGGACAGCTAAAAACCTTGATGAAGTTCAAATGTCAACAATAATGGAAACGTTTTGTCAAAAAGGCAAAATGCTTGCTTCTGTGATTGTTGATCATCATTGTAAGTTATAGGAGATCATTTTTCATATTTTCCCCATGGATTGTATCATTATTTGTAGATCTGCATGGATGCTGGTTTGGACCTCTGAGCAGTGAGGAACTGCTGAACAGTTCCACATTCAAGATGCCTTACCCTAATAGCCTGAAACCATGTTAATTAACTATTTGGCAAATATTACTCCTTTATAAGTCAGCAGTAAGTGCACACAAACAGTGCAGGCTGCCTAAAGACAAAGAACCATAGCGAACCAGTATTGAAGCTTTCGCCTTCCACATTGGGAACAAACCTGATGTGATGGACTTGGAGACAGCCATGTCACACTTCAGCTTAGGTTTGGCTGCCTAAAATTAAACTCAGCCGCTGCAGATCGGTTCTTCCTGATCCCCACATTTGGTTGATGGTAGCAGGGGGAGAATGTTAGGACTACGGTTTCTGTTGTGCTAGGTGAGGAAGTTTCTAGTTCAGGCTTTCCTTTTTGTCTATCTCCAATTGCTTCTTCATAGATGCTGATGACAGCATAGTGCAAAAACCTCACTTCATTGTACCTGTATTGTGAATACTCCACTTTGTAAACAACCCTAGTGCTTCCTGCTGTGGAAGCATCACTCTGCAAATAGGCTGTGTGGGACATAAGAGAACCCCCCGAAACTGGTTCTAAAGTTTGAGACACTGGACTCACATCACCCATCTAGAAAATGTATATAAAAGTGGGACCCAAACCACCCCATGTTGTTCAAGTTCCACGTCCTTCATGAACATGTAAGGGAGTGCTGTGCAGAGTACCTGAAGGGCTGGTGTGTGACCAGGCCAGATAGCTGCCCGACAGCCAGTCTTCCTGAAGTGTGGAAAGGAACATCACCAGAGATCTGCCCTTTGAACTGGAGGAGATGAAGATCTACCTAGTGCCTAGACGCCTGCTTCCTTAGAACAGGGAAGGAGTCTGGCTGACCCTCCTGGAGTAGAAACTGTCCAAGAGGAGAAGCCCAATGGGTCCCAGGGACTGAAGGATACCCAGAGGAAGTGGGCTACCTGAGAGCAAAGCGAGGAGCAGCCCAGGCTGCAGATGGTCTCCCAGTTTCTCCTACAAGGTTCCTTTGTGAGTATATTAGTCTGATCAGGGCTGCAACTACCTGCATCATCCTGATCAGGGGTAACTGCTTGCATTGGCCTTATATGGGCTACAACTGCCTGTGTCGGGCTGATTGGGGCTGCAACTGCCTGCAGCAGCCCGATCAGGGCTACATATGGCATGGTGACTGCAATGGCCAGTTAGGGATATGACTGCCCCGGTGACTGTGAGGGCTTGGCCAGGCCTGTACCCGATTCAGCCGAATAGCACTGTTGGAACTAACTCATCTTGTGGCCAGATGTAGCAGCAACTGGGCCTGCGAATAAGCATCCAGACCACTACTCACCGCAGAACGAGCCGGATGACCTAATCCATGGAGATGTGGGATGCACTTGGCATTCTCGGCGACCCATGAAACTGTCTTTGTTCACTGTAAGCCTCCACTTGCGTTAGAACGGCGAGGCAAACAGATCTGCTCTGGAGAAGCACATGAGACTTAACACATCACCACTACAATGCAGGGGTAAAAACCTGCAGACACTTACACCAAGACCACAGTTGACTTGTGGGGTAATTAACCGGCCATCCCGAACATGATTCAGGCTACTGGCCCAACTACTGGGAGGACAAGCTACCAAGGGGTCACCCAAGTGGGATTAGCACAAAGGTAACCAGCAGGTGTCGCACCAAGAGGCAGAATTGTAACCAGGATCATGAAACTGTAAACGAGTACATTTTGTAGTATTTAGTACTGCTGAGTGAATAAAAAGTACTCTTTTCTAAAAAAGAGAAGATATGGGCTGGACACTGAAGTTATTGTGTCTGTTTGTTTATTGTTGAGTTCTGAGCACGAGCACCCACATTACTTCCCTGAGAAACCTGTGACTGGTCACCCTTACTATCCTGACAGTCAAGTGCGGAAAAGGTTCTACTTGGCCCAGTTGGCAGAGCCATATTAAAATGGACACCAGTGGCAAACGAACTCAACGACCACGGTTGAGGCCCAGAAGCCTCTCCATCTTCCCTGTGGGTCTGACACACAGATCTGCCAATGGATTTTGATTTTATGTGCTTCAAAAGTGACTTTTATAATGTATATGCCTAATTTCGAGAAAACCAGTTTGGTCTAGTGACTATGGGGGGGGGAAAGGAAGCCACAACACTGGCCTCCTTTGAAACACAGGAATTTGGGAAGGGATGAAAGGTGTCTCTAGAGGGTGTGAGTTTTACACTGAAGATAAAAAGGCCAGAGGAGGTTGGCCTTGGGAGGAGTGCTACAGGAACTGAAAAGACATAAGACAATGACTTGAGAAGATTTCTGCCAATTGCTTGAAGGACTGAGGATTGCGATTCCGGCTTCAGCTGGAATCTCTGCCTCTGAAGGTTCATCTTGAAAAAAAAAAAACAGCAAGACCAACAGTAACTGGAATTTTAGCTGTGGTCCTGACTAGAAGTGAGCAAAACCCTTTTTCTCAATTAAACCCATGGCCTGATGTCCAAAGAACATGCTCTGTAAATTTGGAAACTTTACCAACATCAAGGAAATAGTTAGAGAACCGCTGGTCAGTTTCTGAACACCTTGACCTTTAGTTACAATGGCTGCTTTCAAAACATGGGACACATTATAATTTTCCTAAAAGCTATTTTCTTTTATAAGCGTTTGCTTGGGGAAGCGTGTCCGAAAGAAAAGAGGGCATGACTTTGGTTAGGGTATTAATTTTGGTTCAGTGCCTAAACCTAATGTTCTGCTGCCATCTAACGGCCATTTTTTACAATTAGACACAGCATTCATGTGTTTACTTTTTTAATTCCGAAGACTGTACTGCCTCTGATAAAAAAAAATCCCACTTCATTTTTAGGTCGAGCCTGGGCAGCGCATGCGCTGCTGCGAGGCATGCAGTATTGGAGTATGGCTTTGAAGCCCCGCCCACTCTCAGCCCATATTTTTAATTGGCTTGTGTCATTATCCTTCGTAAAGGCTGGCTTCCGAGTCGTTATTAGGCTTGTTAGTCCCTCCTTGGTACCGCCATGTCTGCATTTGTTACCTCCCATAACGACTGGACCTTTTACTTGTCTTGTTACACGGTCTGCTTGATCTTGGCTGTGAGCAATATTTTGTTTAATGATTTGGCCCTATTCCAGCCACTACGTCGCAGCACGCCGCCCGCTTATATTTACTAATGACGGTCCGCTTTAACTATAGTGGCCGCGTTTCTTTCTTTCTTTATTTTAGCAGCACGGTTCGCTTAAAGTATAGCGGCCTAGCTTACTTATTATTATTTTTTTGTTTACTAGCACCCATGTGGCGCTTTCACATTCATGGAGGCCGCGCCCCTTTCTTTAGACAAGCCGCGTCTAAAGAAAGGTACGCGGCCGCTATTAAAGTGAAATCACGGCATGGGCGCTTTTACAAAAAAAACCCCATCTGTTTTCAACTTGACAAACAGATGCTTTTTTCTTGTCAAAGCGTCCCATGCCTCAGTTTCACTTTAATGTTGGCCACGACCCTTTCTTTAGACGCAGCTTGTCTAAAGAAAGGGGCGCACACTCCATGAATGTGAAAGCGCTGTATGGGCGCTAGTAAACAAACATTTGCAATGCAATAGGTCTCGCATTTGCGAGAGTTTAAGCTATTGCATTGCCAATAGCTCAAAGTCTCGTAAATGCGAGACCCATTGCATTGCAAATGCTCGTTTGATTTATCACTTGGTCCCCAATTGAGATTTACTGTTTGTGCAACGTTAGTTATTTAAATTGCTTTTTAAATAACTCGGTTTGAGAATTTTGACTTATTTATTAACATGTTGCCACACGTTCATGTGCACTTTTCTCCAAGGGCGGCCATGCTGCTAGTGCCAATCTACTAACAGTAATCTCAGGATTGCTCACAGAAACCTGCATTTTCTTTTAGAAACTGGATTATTTTTGACTGTGTGGGAGCTTAAGCCACAACAGTGGCTTCTCATGTTGATAATTTAACAATTCAGTTTACAACAGTCACAGCATTTAATATGACTCCGACACTAGTGCACTACTTAAGATTTAAAGACATCATTTTTTTTTTTTAAATGGACTTGCTGTGTGTTACTTTTCAGTAGCTTGAACTTACCGCCAGCAGAAGCTGTGCCTGGATGTATTCATCAATGTCATGAAGTCCAGTCACTGAAAGATGTAAGAAGAACATAATAGCCATTGGACTGCGCACCCCCCACCCCCACACAATAACAACAGAATAAGAGATCGGTCTTCCATTGGAAGCACCCAGTCGAGAAGAGCAAAGAACAGTTTGGGGTTCATGAAAAGGGACAATCGTGCTCACTCAGGTATCCTTAGTAAAGCTTGGACATCAAAATCCAGAGCAGGACAGGCCACAGTTTTTCTATTTTCCACAAACCTGCGCCGTTCCACCCCATGCATGTCAGGTTATTCCTACAACTTCAAAGCCTCACATCCTACCCCAGCAGGAAGCTGGTGAAGCAACAAAGCAAATGTGTGTATCTAAATCTAGTCATCTCCCAGCCTGGGTGACTCCACTTGCTGGACTGTAAACAAGAACGCAGAATGATAGTGCAACATGGCGCATGAATGTTCTCCATGCGCATTCATATCCAGGTGGGTTTTGAGACCAAGTGTCCAACTTTGAACCAGTCTGTGCTCCTAAAAGATCCGGCTCTGTCCAATTAAAATGAAGGGCCCTAGCCACAACCAGATTGTACAAATCTTTCTCAGAAGGATGGATTGTTCGACCCGATGCCCAACAACAGCGCCTGAGCCTCTAGAATCGTTGTGTAGTAGAATCCCTTTATACCGAAAACTTGATTTTCACGTAATCCCAGGCAATAATCATTTAAGAAAGCTACAATTCACCAGGAGAATTGCTTTCGAGATGTACACATGAAGGATGGGGCTTACCATCAATCTCCTTTGTGAGAAGTGACTACTCAGCACTAAGAACTTTCTCAGGGACAAGTGCCACACATCTGGGAACCAAACTGGTGCAAAGCAAGAGGACATATTTGTAGATTACAGGGAGTAGAAACCTTCTTCCTTTTAAATGTCAAAGGCTAACTAGTCAGTTCACTTAAGTAGTAAAGATGCACAGGAGACCCTTTGTAAGCTCCAGTGAAGTCCACACAAAGCTGGCCATCAACTCGGTCCAGTGCGGTCGATGTAATATATGACAGCACGCCTGAGATCCAGCCCATGCAAATGTCCTCCTTTGTTGCATGTGAACGAGAGTAGAAGGAGGATTAATAGTTTGGGATATTTGAAATGTAAACCACCTTGGATATGAAGGATGGGCGAGTGCAAAGATCCAACTTATCCGGGTAGAACATTTGAAGCTTAGATGAACTGATAGGGCCAGAAGTTCGCCAAGCATGCAAGTAGATGCCACCAATAGAACTGTCTTTAGAGTGAGGAATCTAAGCAGGCAATAGTCCATCGGCTCAAACAGAGATACCATAAAGAAAGGCAAAACAAGGCTCAAATCCCACCGAGTAACAATAAAGGGAGTGGGAGGGAACAAAAGCGGAGGGAGAGGAGTTGGCCTAACGGCTAGGGCGTTCGACCTCGGACCTGGGGAACTGGGTTCGAGTCTCGGTAATGACGCTGAACATCCTGTGATTCTGGGCAAATCACTTAATCTCCCCGTGCCTAACAAAAATGAATGTGTGTCCTCATGTAATGTAACTGGTGCTATGTAAAGCGCTCCGATACCCGATTCGGTTGCGGGTCAAGTTCGCGCTATATAAAACTCTGCAAAAAAAAAAAAGCAAACAAGTAAAGCAAACCTTTCAGAAAACACAACACTAATGGCGATCTAAACAGGTGGATTATGAATACACATGAAACAGACATGGCTGCTGCTGTGCCACCAGCAGACCCTGCTAAACGAGAGGCGATGCAAACCCTAAGATGTCAGAAAGGAGAAATTTCGAGATCCACATAAAAGGATTTTGTAACAAACTTCCGGGGCACCAAGAGGACCTCTGTGACCTCATCAGAAAGGCAACAGGATTGTAAGTGGCACAGTGGAATCTCCACCCCTGCAGCCGCAGCAATAGGGATTGGAAGAGAGAACCTGACCACCTTGCTGCAAGAGCAGGTCAGCTCTGAATGGGAGAGGAAGGGGCAGCTAAACGCTGAGTGCCAACAGATTTGGTGATCCAGTCTGGGGTGTTTCGAATCAGCAGTGCTGGATCCTGCCACAGTACTTCTGACAGAAATGTGAGCAGCGGGCCACGAGACCAGTTAAACCTGAAGGCATCGCCCATTGAAATATTCGGAGGGAAGAGTGCGACATAAAACCGAAGACACTTTGTTCTGGGATGTCATGAAGAGACCCATTACCGTAAACCCCAATCTGAAACAGCTCACCCCAGTCTCTTCGGGTGCAGCTTCGACTCATGGTCCTCCAGTGACCGGTGACTCCGAGCATCTGGCTTCACACTGAGGGAGTCTCATAGGTGAGACACTACTGCAAAGATCCCCCATGTTGCTAGGCCCACTTCCACAGGCAAATCACTTCCCATCATAGGGCCCACGACGAGACACCAGCCTGTCTTGATATAATGGATAGTGGTAGTATTGTCCATCAGAATGTAAACGTTGGCCCAATCTCCCGCCTCTGCGAATGAAGGGAGAAAAGCCAGCTGGACAAGATGATATGCCGGCAGCTCAATCACATTTTGTGCAGATGATGCTTGATACGGACCAATGGTCCTGTGCCATTTGTTGCCAAATAAGCATCCCAGCCAAAAGTCATCCATGACCACGCCAGCCTGAATCTGGGGGGGATTATGGGTGAGCCGTTCAGAATGTTGGAGGAGTCCATCTACCAGTGCAGATCCTGAAGCAACAACTGGCAAATATACACCTGAGCCAAGACTTCCTTGGTGTTATAGCCACTGCCTCCTCAGACTTTATTCTGCCTTTACTACGCGGTCATTACTTCGTATTACCATTACTACGCATATTTTAGTTCGCAGATGTCATTACTTGGCATGCATTTACTTAGCATGCATTTACTACGCATGTTCCATTACTTAGCATGCACTTACTACGCATAATGGAGTTACTGTGCAAATTAAAGTTTTGGGGTACAGGGGTATTTTTAGGGGTCAGGGTGGGTTAGGGTTTTGGGTTGTAGGGGGTATTTTTAGGGTTCAGGGTGCATTTAAGGTTTTGGGGTGCTGGGGTATTTTTGGGGTTCAGGGTGCGTTTAGGTTTTGGGGTGCTGGGGTAATTTTAGGGGTCGGGGTTGGTTATGGTTTTGGGGTGTAGGGGGTATTTTTAGGGTTCAGGGTGCATTTAAGGTTTTGGGGTGCTGGGGTATTTTTGGGGTTCAGGGTGCGTTTAAGGTTTTGGGGTATTTTTGGGGTTCAGGGTGCGTTTAGGTTTTGGGGTGCTGGGGTAATTTTAGGGGTCAGGGTGGATTAGGGTTTTGGGGTGTAGGGGGTATTTTTAGGGTTCAGGGTGCGTGCCAGGGGATAGGTTACTATTACGATTAATTTTTTGTTTTAAAGTACCAATAACGCGTTGTAACGGTATGCGTAATAATTAACTGCAAAGTAAAAGCATTTTGAATGTATTTGTATATATTTGCGAAGTAAAAGCATGCGCACTAAAATCATGCGTAGTAATGGTATTTGCGAAGTAAAAACTTCGAAGTAAATACCTGCGGAGTAACGGTATGCTTAGTAACATCATATATTCCCTCAGACACCACTGGAGGGCTCTCATCCGCTTTCTGGCAGGCAGCACCAGCAGGATGCGTAAATCAGGCATACAAAATGCATGTCAGGGATCCCAGCTCGTGTCAGACATCTGAATCCATATGTTCTATCCCCTGAGGAGGGAAAGCCTTCAAAAGGGTTGTGTCGAACACAGCTCTAGTAAAAGTCTGCCTCTACGTGGGAGCGAGGTGAGACTTCTAGGTGTTGATGGAAAATCCAAGAGCATGGAGAAGACTCATCGTCCACTGGAGATGTTCCTGTACCAGCATCAGGGACTCTGCCTTCACCAACTAGTCATCCAAGGATGGAAATACATGGACTCAGGATCTCCCCAACGAAGATGCTACGACCACCAGCAGCTTCGTAAAGAAGCTTGGGGCTTTTGTCAGTCCAAATGGGAGTGTTGGGACCTCCACTGCGAACCTCAAGTAACGCCTGAGGGAGAGGAGAATTAGAAGAGGAAAACAAGTGTCCTGGAGACCCAGGGACACCAATCAATCTCCCAAATTTAAGGCCAACAGGCCCTTGCTCTGGACACCATATTTAACCTGTCCTGCCTGATGAACAGGCTCACAAAGCAGAGACCCAGGATAGGAGCAGGCTTCCATCCTTCTTAGGGACCAAGAGTAAAGCAAGGAAAATCCTGTGCACCGCTTCTATGGCCCCTATTTCCAGGAAGGCAAGGACTATCTCTTCAAGGATCGAGGCGAGCATGCTCTGAAAGGGGTGGGGGAATGTTCTGGGAAGGACAGGAAACGAAGGGCGTGGTTTGTGATCACCTCCTGCTATGCGATAAAACAGGACTCCTTCCCAAGCACCGGAAGATGGGAGGGGCAGAAGTCACAAAGGTTTGGAGACTGCAGAGCCCACAGAGAACAATGGGGGCCAGATATGCTGCTGCTGGTGAGGTGGGGTTGCTGTGCTGGTAGGTGTCGGGACTGCCTTCGGTGGTCAGCTGAAGGACAGAGGACTCTGGTTTCATCTCTTAAGGCACCAGAGGTAGCCTTATATCAATGACTAACCCAGCATCGGGGAATGGTGTCAAGACTCCAAATGGTGAAAGGAATGAGAGGCTTCCTCAAGGAAGCAGACTTTATTTTTTGGGCGCTTCTTGTGTTTAGGTCTCGCCTGGCGTTAGCAGCACGCATGCGCTGCTCTCGCCATGCGAGGGCTTCTTGGAATCGATACAATTCCAGAAGTCGTGTCGCTGCTCCGCCTACAATTTAGATTGGTGTGCGTCGTTTTGCGTCATGGATGATGCAAAACACAGTGTAATGATTGCACCGAAGGCAATCATTACACTGAGGCTGCCACCCTGTCCGCTTTGGCCCCGCCCACCGGGATTCGATCTTTTACTTGCGGCGGGAGACAGTGTCTGTTAATTAGCCGCTAAGCACTTCTTTTCGTATTACCGCGTTTGCCTTCAACAATGGCTGACGCGCTTTTCATTTCTCTGTTCTCGGCTTGTTTTTTTTGCTGGCATTGTGCGTCCATGTTTTTAAAGCAGTACGCGCACCTCCCTGCTCGCTGGTGTTAAGCACGATGCCAGATGAATGTGTGCTCGCCACTATAATGTGTACTCTGTCGGGGGTTTACACAGCGTTTAGCTGCCTGGTGGCTCTGTGCACAGTCCCTTCTTGTTGGCACTGTGCGCAATTAGTGGCTGGTTACACAGTGTCTGTTGGTGAACAAGGTGCTTGAGGACCTGTTGATTCTTGGTTGCATGTATGGGTAGCTACACAACTAGGTTGCCTGTGTATGCAATGCACAGAACCTGTTTACGTGCTGGAGCTGCGCACTGTGCTTGGTTGCTTCTTGGGGCTGCATACGGTTGCCGGTTCCCGGTTTGAATCCTACACGGTGCTTGGTTGTTTATTTGGTTCCGTACACGGAGGCTTGCTGGTTTATAGTACTGTGCACTGTTCCTGGGTGCCTGTTGGTGCCACACACGTTCCCTGGCTGCCGTTGGCTGGTGCTGCTCGCAGTTCCTTGCTGCCTGTTAGTGTACTCATATGGTAAAGACAAAGGTCAAGGAGAGGCCGCTTAGGTCCTCGTGTAGCCTAGGCTACTGAATTATTTTTAGGCAGCATTAATCAGATAGCACAAGGTAGTGTAGTCCAGGCGGGACTAATTACGCAATAGATGCTGGGACACAAAGTAGATATGGTATCACATTTATTAACGGCATAAATGGAGTATCATAACATAATTGCATAATAATAGTTCTGGTGCTCACACATAAAAGTGAAAGTGCGTGAAGTGAGGAGTGTTTGTGACATTAAAAACTTTACATCGCATTGAAAACAACAATGTAAAAAACTCCTAAGTAATTAGTTGCAGTAATGGAGTTTTAAGTTGTATAGGTCGACGGCGTTTCGATCTTATGAATGTAAGATCATCATCAGGACGAAACAAGTGTGAACAAGTAGAATTTAGGCTGTTCAGTATCCAAGGGGCATCGTGAGTTCTGAAGATTGGCAAGTAATGCGAGCAGGACGGAATCTGTTGGGTTTTCAAGGCCAGGAGGGGGCCGCAGCCGGAGGGGAGACCCTGGAAATTAGGGCGTTAGTGCAGGAAGTGACAGGCAAGAGAGTCAATCTCTACTTCAAGGTCACAGCCCATGGGTGGCTCGGACGTTAGTTCCGGAAGAGACAAGCAGGAGAATCAATCTTAGTGAGAGCCTGCTGGTGACGAGCGAAGGATACCGTGAGTTGCTCGAACGTGTAGCATATGTTAGTGTACTCAAGCATGTATTTACAGTGCTACGAAACGACAAAAGACATGTAGCACCACTGGTTTATATTTTCTTATAGTGTATCGGGCGCCAGAAGGATCTGATGGAGCAGGGGTAAAAATAAAAATTTTAACCTCCTAATATTTTCGTACAATATTAATAAACATGTTCGTTAAGTAAATAACCAACAATGTATGTTAGGGGTTAACGGTAACACGCAATTAAGTGTGCAAATTAATTAACTTGGAATTGTTTACGTGTCTAACATAATATTTTTGCGTACTAATTAAATAATAAATGCATGATTGTGCTTTTAAAATAAAACGTGTGGTTGCAAAATAAAGCGATGGTAAGTAAGGGACAGTCTTATATGTTGCTTATGCTAGGTAATACTAATTGGGGTACGTAGAAAGACGGGAGGGAAACGAAAGGGTTTATATTTCCTTGTTTTAATAACATTTTGTTTATCTTTGAAAATAGTGCGCTTAGGCCTACCGAGCAGCAATATAAAATGGCCGCAAGTTACTAGAGTGCGCATGAGCGGATGCGACCATGTGATAGAGGAGAAAAAGCTGTGGAAAAGGGATGATCACGTGCTGATGCCGAGAGGCTAAGATGAAAGTATGGTCAAGGCTGCTGTGACCCTTCTGAGCAGATGTGTGCCAAGATGATCAGCAAGAAGCGTGAGAAGCCTGGTTGAATCAATAGACAGTACCGGATTATACAAAATGTAACAGAAAAAGACACAATTAGGACTGATCGAAACGGATGAGCAAGTGCATGAACTGTGAGAAACGATGTTTGCATGGACATTCCACACGGAACTAGTTGAGACTAGGAAGCTTGATAAAAAAATGTATGGACCCGAGAGTTTAACCAATAAGGATGAATCGCGCCATGAAGAAGAAACAATTTATGTTGTAAGCTAGAATTAGGGTATAAGAAGACCTACTCTTAGCGGGAGGGGTTAGAGAGAATGCTGTTCGAATGCTGCGGGCATGCTGAGGGAGATGCTGAAGAAATTAGATGCTGTAGATGAGAGAATTTGCGGTTGCTGATGCGGACGAGCTGATGCTGTTATTTTCCTTTTTCAGTCGAGTATAAAGATGCAGCTTTAGGAGAACTTTTAATTGATAGATTTTTATTAGAATTATTAGGTTTTCCTCAGAGAGATAGATAGATTGATCCATAGAGTACTTATGATAACCTCATTTTTCCGTCTAATAAAAGTGCCTTGCAATTTTAAACTATTCTTATATTGATGATAAATGCAATAATCAGAATAATAAAACTTAATTTCAATTTCCTGCATTCAAAACTTTATATAAACTTTATTATTCTTTAAGCAAATGTCTCAGTGAGTTTCTTTAAGCTAAATGATTAATACTGAAATGGGAAAAGAGTTCATTGTGATTGAGCTGGTCTTAATCACCATCAACTGATTCCTACTAGTTGGTCCATCGACCAATGAGCGGAATACCTTAAAAGCAAATGAGATTTATTATGTTAATATAAAGAGGTATCCCGTCTCCTTCCAGCAAATCGTTTTTCTCCTAGGTTCATTGTCGGAGGAAATCCAGGGAACAAATGAGTAAGTGAATGTATATGAGGTGTTATGGGCCCCACTGTCATATGGATATAGTGTGTGTGTTAGAGAAATAATTGCACCTGGATGACCAAAGCATAATAGGAGAAAATATTTTATTGTTAGCGCTGGATCAGATCAACTATTCTTATTCCTTGTTTCAAAAAAGGCGAAAAGGGCAAAAAAACGAGATACTCCCTGGTCGCACTGCAGCGTTTAGAAAGAACTATTGGCAATGCGGACAGACGGAATCCTGATGGGACCCCCACGGCGGCCCTTGCTCCGTCTGTGACAAGAGATTGTGAAAGGCTCGGAAGCCCCGCAACCCCATGACACCTGCATCTAACATATTTTTCACCTCCGGCACTTTCTTAAATTCGGGTACCCCTCCCCGACATTCAAGCCGTCTCTACCTGGCTCTCTCACTTCTGTCCAAATTATGCCATTTTCCCAGCATTCACTTCGCTATGTCCTCTCTCCGTGGCATCAGTATTCTTACATCTAATCTGATTCTTTTGAAATGGAAATCAATACAAATGAAATTCATGAAAAAGTTAAATCATTAAAACACTATAATTGTGGGGCGACTCTCGCAAAAGAGAGGTGTTCAGATAGTGCAGTAGGTTGAAAAACTTGCTAGGAAAATCCGCGCCGGGTCTTTAAAGCTTGACACTGCTCTGTCATTCTTTCGGTGACTTCACCTTCATCCTCACAGTATCGATAGGAGATGTGCTGTCCAGTTGATATTAGCATCTGATATCATGTGGTGGTGACGAGTGTGAAGATGGCGGTGGAAAGCGACGAGCTAAATTGTTTTCAACGTATCCGCATCCACGCAATGTGTAATCTTGGGCTAATCAGTTTGTCAACTCCCTCCTATCTCAGTAACATTGGTAGCGCCAAGAAGCAGGATACAATATAGTGCTGGGAACTATACATGTACAATTGCAAATTAGCATACAGTGAATCTATATTCAGGTAAACTCTGGTGGGTATAAAAAAAAAGTTCCTAGTTTTATAAAAGAGGCCCGTCGGTAATAAAAGGGATCCCATCGCCTGAGTGTTTATTTCCCGCAGAGAGCTGTCAGCTGGGGTGATGTGCTCCCTAAGTGGAAGGGACCTCTGCTGGGGAGGAATTACCGTTCCGTGCAGCCGTCATCTCTGCACGGGAGGGGCGGGAGCAGCGCGTGCTTGTCATACAGCAGAAACAAGCGGATGACACGAAGCAAGTCATTCAAGAGCGGTGTCTACAGCGTCAGGGACGGGGGGTCAGCAGGCCGGCTCGGAACACCGAGGGAGGTAGGGGATAATAGCAGGGCGGGGCTAGGGGCTGCACGGAGAACAGCAGGGTGGAGAGAATTCGTGTTGGGGTGGGAGCGACAGCATCAGGAAAAGAGGGGAAGAGAAGGGGCAGGGTGTGAAGAAGAGTAAGCGTGATTTGAAGAGGGGTGGACACGAGCGCCAGGGTGGGGGAAGGGGAAGAGGGGTGAGCAGAAGGAGATGGAACCGGAGGAGAGAAATTGTTGGGTGAAGGAGAGATGGGACAGGTTGCAAAACGGTTTGAGATGGGAGAAAAGAGACACAGAACGTAGTGGAAGAGTGGAGTGGATTGGAAGAGTAGAGCGCCAACAGTAAGATGACACGAGTGGTGATGGAGAGGACAGAGTGATGGAAGGGGGTAGGGTGAAGAACAAATTAAGAGGTAAGAGGGAGCGGGTAAATTGAGGGTACGAGACAGGAGACAGTGGTGAAGAGTGGGGCCCAGCAGGGGTTTAAGTGGGCCGGTTCCTGCCAGTGCTCAGTACCGACAGTAATAAAACAAGCATTGAAAATGCAATAGGTCTCGCCTTTGATTAAGTTAAAGCCATTTGCTTTGCTAATGGTATTGTATAGCAAAGCAAATGGCTTTAACTTAATAAAAGGAGAGACCTATTGTATTTTTAATGCTCGTTTTTTGTGGGAATAACTCTAGAAAGAACGTTCCTTGAAAGGCGATTTCTCTTTGGAAGAGGGAGTTATGTTAAAAACATTGATATAGCGCGCAAATACCACTGGTCTCTTGGTGCTTATGCGAGGGTTACAATACCAGTTACTGCCATGCTGGTTTACACGAGTGAGTTTTCAGTTTTGTCAGAAAGGGAAGAAGCTCTGCTTCTTTCTTCAGACTGTCTGGCAAACCATTTCAGATCTGAGGTATCCGAACTGAGAATTCCTGGCCGCCCATGGCTGCCTTGTTGAAATGGGGACAGGTCAGTAAAATCGCTCCAGAGTCCACTTGTACATCTCCAAAATGCTTGGCCTCATGCTCCCAGATGGCTTTCGGGTGCCCGGAGGCCCAACAGTCCCAACGCCAGGCACCACATACAGTTACATATTGTTGCCGCATCGTCTGCAAGTTTGAAGTGCTTTGCTTAGCCATTTGACATAGTCGCTGTTGAACAGTAGAGGAATTTCTCAGTAAGACACGAGAGAGCGCTCTGGATCGTGTTCACGAGCCGTGAAAAAACAGGAACTAATCCAGCATGCCAGGTGGTGCCCACTATACCCCCAGTGAAGCCACATCTAATGGAGGAGTTGAGCTGATGGCAATTGGCACCTCCGCGGGGCCCTGGAGACTAATTGGTGGAAAGAACGTTTTCCAGACCAGTCTAAGCCTAGAAGGGTATTCATAAAGTGAGGTATCCGCAAGAAATAACCATCAAAAATAAGCAATAATTAATGCAACTGTTAAATTCCAATCCTCTGGGTATTGGATTTTAACAGGTGCAATAATTATCATATCCCTCACTGGACCACTCAGAATGAGGGCCTTAGTACTGAAAGGGATAGAAACACCAGTAATCAGACACCATAAAGTTTGCAAACACTTCTCTCTGCTCGGCTCACAGTCAACTTTCAGTATAGGCACATCATGACTTAAAGCATGGGACAGTGGGACAAGTCAAAGGCTGAATCCTAGGTCGACATGAAAATCGGTGTGCGCTTGAGCAATATGGCATTTATTGAGAGGATCAGCGGCAGGGCAAGCAAGTACGTCATGGGCCTGAAAAGTGTAATTGCCAGTGACTCTGGCAGTGAGGGGGGGGGGGGGTCTGGTATGAAAATCGAGTCTCTCACCATCTGGGGCTCCATCACACACCACCAGGTCTGCTGCTTGTCCTTCAAAATGCCGAATGATTTCCTGCGCTGTGGACACCTGCAAGGAAACAAAGTTCAGACATTCCAGGCAATTCCAGCTATATACTTCCACGTTTCACAATGGGTGGCCTCGGCCTCTCAATTTTAAATCCTCTGGAAAGGCCAGGAAGCTAAATATTTAAATGGTTCAGTTGCTACTGGTAGAGAAAAAAGGTATCGTTTCACATATCAATTAAAAGTCCATTGGCAATAATAGTATACAGCCACTCCCCATGGGTTTCCATCAACACTTCTCCAGTGGTTCTCATCCACCCATCTACCCAGCTTTGTTCTGACCACCAAACTGCTCATGTTCCCATGCTGGCATTGGCTTTATTCCAACACCTAATGAGACCTTCTCTTTACTGAGACTCTGTGCCCCTGGACCAGCAAGACCTTAATCCTGGCTCCTGTAATGTCTCACCCAGATTTCAATCCATCAAGCCTCTGCCTCACCTCACACTGGTCCTCATCCTGACTCTACCCTACCTCCGTTCCTGCTCCGTCTCTTTCCAACTCCAGGGCCATTTCATTCCCCACTTCAGCTCCATTTCCTTCCATACTCTAGTTTCATCTCCTTCCCCTTTCAGACCCCCACTCAATTCCGATCAGACTCCTACTCCCTTCACCATCAGACTTCTGCCCATTTCCTCATCTGAGACTGCCCGCACCACTTCCGACTGCTGACCACTACTTCAGATTGCCACCGCCACTTCTGACTAATGCCCTCTTTTCACAACCTACTTCTTGCCCCCATTTTTTGTTCCGCCATTCGATTTCCATTTTGCTCCTTACCTCACTCCCACGCCATTCAAACAACCTGTGCCTTGCCTGTCTGACTCCTGCTGCTTTACCCTTCCGACTACCACGGCCTTGCCAACTCCCGCCTCCATTCCCAACCCATTCCCTTCCCATCCAATTCCTGCTCCGTACCACATCTCACTCTGTTTTCCATCCCACTCCGTCCCCTTCCAGACTCCAGACCCATTTTCCTTTCTGAGCACTGCTTCTTTCACCGTATCACTTTGTTCCACATACCACTCACTCCTTCCAAACTCCTTCTTGTTCCCAATCTGACAACCATTCAGTTTGCCTATACACACACACAACTCCACTTCGGTTCTATTCATCTTTCTGATTCCAGCTACGTTCCCCCTCCTATTCCCTTTCCCCATCCGAATGCATTCACTTCTTCAAGCCCCACTCTGTTCCTATATCGGAGTCTTGACCATTCCTTTTTCCGAGAACCACACGGTTGTCCTTTCAGAGACACGCTCCATAGCCCATCCAGCTTTTGCTCCATTCCTTATCTAACTCCCCCTCCACTTCTAGCTTCTGTTCCAACTCCTTCCCGACTACAGCACTGCTCCCCTCTTCTGCTCCCATTCCCAACTCCAGTCCCAATCTAGCTCCACCTTCCTGGCTTCCATGCTCTGACCACATTCTCTTGTGCACTCTCATCCCAACCCACCTATTTCTCTGTTTCCAACTCATCTAACTAATGTTCTATAATGTTAAAGTGAAATGGGGTTTTAAAACAAATAATTTTTGATTTTACCATGTACGTTTTTGCTTGAAATTAAACTTCGTTTGCGGGTAGTAATGCATAAAAATACAGTGGAGTCTATCTACCCCAAAAGTACTAGAGGCAGCCACCAAGCCTTCCCATGTGGCATGGTGCAAAGACGGTCACCTACTCTAAACTGCTCAAAGAAGCAGCAAGGACAACAGAATATGGCAGAGATTTAAATATATTGTACAAGTTCTTGGGTGCAGTTCAAGAGATGGTGATACAGTATTACCTCACTAATCAACAAACCCTGTTAGTGTAAAGCACAAGGGAACAAATGATGAAATGGCAGTGGGTAACGATAGGAAAGAACAACTGCACCTTTGTAATGTCTCCCTGGATCTGGATCACCCCCGGCAGGGGGGCCATGGCTTGTAGGTCAACGGCCACAATCTTTACCTCTGAACTCTTTCCACTGGTCCCCCTGGAACAAGAGAACAAGGCAAGAAATAAACCTGAAAGGAGTAGGTGGCTAATGCTTACAGTAACACAGCAATGCATCCGGAACAACAATGAGCTAAAACCAAGAGCATTTGCTTTAGATCTTGTTTCACTTACTTGAGCTTTCGACTGAGAACTTGACTCCAGCTTCCAGGAGCCGCACACAGATCGACGGCTCTCTGCACACCTTTGAAGTAAAGGGAAAGCTCAGCTTTGTGGGTCAGTAAAGGCACAACAGTCTATCACAACTCAACAGCCTAGGATCAATCAGGCACTCATCCTCGGGAATATGTTGTGAACAAGTGGATGACTAAAGCACATTCAGCTGGGTTTACATCTCCCACCATGACAGATGTATCTCTTTATGTTGCAGACCATCTCAGAAGTCTGAGCAGGGAGGCCTTGGGATATTAAGGGATTGTAAATTCAGGCTACCAGAAGCAAAGAACAGACTAATGCATGCTTGCAGAAGCTGAAATTAACACCTGCGGGATCATGGAAAGGCCAATACGCTGTCTGTATTGACTGATAACTAATAAACACACCAATAGACTACGTGTGGGACAGCGGGGCGTAGAACTTTGTGAAGAAAAAGGTGCTTTATGTAAATGGAACCATGTATTGATGCAGCATTCTTTAAGTGTAAACAGCACACCACACTCCCTGGATCAACGTATCATAGGCACATTTCCCTTTGTCATTTTACGCTGGTCACAGCAAGTCTGTCAAAGGAAACTAAAATTGGGATTACATTCAGTTTGTTCCATATTTCCCTAGCTTTGCTAGTGACAAAGGCACAATCTGCAAACACTGTAATTATATGCATGATTATACCATAGAACCATTTTCTTTATTCAGTCAAACAGAAGAAATGACTGACTGCACTGGCTTACCCTGAAAAAGTTGGAATTCCTCGTCCAACTGCAGCAGCTTAAAGGCACTACGTGCCCGCCAGCCCTCCTCTTTGGCGAGACGGTAGTAAATGTCTCGCTTGTCTTTGGAAGAGCGGCCCATCCTCTCTCAGCACCACCTGCAAAATTCCAGAATATTCCTTATTAAACATATTCTGCTGGGTATGGGGCAGGGAGTACAAGCAAAAATGTCTAATGTTGAGTGTTTGCACTGTGTTTAAAACAACATTCTACACATTAAGGTACTTCCATGTGCTCTTTAAAAAAACCTTTCTTCTTCGGAGGGATAATCATCGGAATGGCCAATAGATTCTTGAGGAAATAGCAGAAAGCAGAGATGAAATTAAAAGAAACTAAAGACCTTTTGCAGTGTCATAGCTGTTCCAATAAGTATACCAAGTAACAGACTAGCTGCCTTCCACTGTTATGGGGGATGGACATTTAAATCAGGCGAACCTAGAAAAATGCCTGTAGAACTGGTCAATTAAGGGGTTTAGCTGCAGTCTTTAAGTAGTATCGTCACCAACAGGGTTAGCAACCAAACAGGACCAGCAAGTACTACTAACCATGGATGCCTATATTGGGAGTCCTTCCTTCCAATTACACATCTACAGCTGCAAAGAACATGGCTTGACCTGGACTGTGGACATGCTCAGACCTTCACCCGTGTACCAGTTGATTATTGAAAGATAACGGTAAGAAGGCATCATCATACATGAATTACACCCCCTGGTTAGTGGCTATATGACAGTTTCAGCTATTGGTTATAAGACACCTTCAAGGTACAATTCCCTGAGCCTTAAAGTCCAATGTCAGAAACACCAGGGTAATAGTTTTGCTCCCGCTAGGATAGTAAAACCGAATGCAATGCAATACAACCTTGAATGAAAATTTCAAGTTACAAAAATACTGAGACAAAAATATCAACTATAAAAAGAGCAAACTAATAACACAAGTGCTTAAATCAAGCCTCTAAATACCTACATAACAGTTATGTTTCAATAGTTTTTAATTGGAGTTTTACATATGAGAGTATACAAACAGTGCTTGCACTAACAGCCGGCCGACATGGTCCCCACCCCTCTCCAGCCCAACCTCCACACCTATGAGTGAATGTTGGGAGTGCTGCAGCCTATCTGTCAGAGTCAGCAGGGAAAGCCACACTGTAACGTGCATGGTAGCTGCGTTGTGTCTAGTAGGCCTAAGGCGCAGAGACTTTGGGGGCATGTCTTGCCCAGAAAGTCGGACTTCAAGTAAAGAAGGATAGGGTCCCAGAGTTTATGAAAGAGTTGTGGCTTGTCCACTATATTCATCAAGAGCCACAATTTATGGAGGCAGTGTTTGTACGTAGGGGTGACAGGTCTCCCCCAGAGGGAAAGAATTGTGTGCTTTGCAGCCAGAAAGACATGAGAGATACATTTGCCTGCTGTAGAATGGAGGGGATGAAAGCCAGCAGCAGGTCTTCTCAGTATGGCAAATTCAGTTTGTCAAGTTTGCAGCCCTAAACAGATTTCCTGGAATATAGCGTCCCAAAAACCCTCTAGGAGGGGGCAGGACCATAGGATGCGAAGGAGAGTACCCATGTCGCCACAACTGCACCAGCGTGATGCCACAACTGCGCCAGCATGTCGCATCGTATGCCGCGCTAATGGTATGCAGGCGGTGGGGTCGGAGGTACCAGCGGTACAGAATTTTATATAGGATTTTCCTGCCCTGCGCGTTTCTGGCGAAATTAGTGTTGCGGTTCGATATTTCCTGCCATTGTTTAGTGTCTAGAGTAAACTGTAGGTCTTTCTCCCAGTGTAGTTAGTATGGTGTTTTGGGTGGTGTTGTCCGGGTATTAAGAAGGCTGAAAATACTGGCCATCAGATACTTTTGGAAGGTGAGACGTTGAAAAAGGTTTTCAAAGGAGGTGCGTGAAATCGTTCAGTTTCCGGTATCCCATAGTCAAGCTGGAGTTCCTCAAATGTACTTGGTCTTCTGTAAGGAAATCTCGGGGACTGAAGCAGCTTTTCTCCCTCCATATGTGGAAGGCTCGAGTCTACTTTCCCGGAGAGAACTCTGGGCTGTCCAGGAGGGGAGTGAGTGGGGAAGGAAATAGTCTAATAGCAACCGGGAAACTTTAGTAACGGGTGGAAGGTACAGGAACTGGCTTCTCGAGGCCTTGGGACCCAGAGGACCTCGCCCAATGGTCTAGATGCAAGGTTCTGGTCTATAAAACACCAAGGTTTGTCAGTCTCCCCTTTAAGCCATTCAATCATGTAACGTAGTTGGGAAGCTAAATAGTAACGGAGCAAGTTGGGTTCCTACCAGCGCCCCCTCCCTGGGATGTCGGGTGCAGGTCTGGGAGGATAATCTAGAGCTTCCCCCCAAATGTAGGACTTGCAGGCTCTATGGATGTGGGTGAACTTGGGTTTTAAGAATCGTCAAGGGCATGGCCTGGAAGAGATACAGAATGTGGGGAGAGGTGTCATATTGAGGGCCGCGATGAGTCCCACGGAGGAGAGGGAATGATTTGTCCAAGCGAGTAAGGATGCCTTGGTGTCACGCAGGATGGATTCAAAGTTGAGGGAGGCGCAAGCGAAGAGAGCTGGCGCCAGGGGCAGGGCTTGAAAAATTATAAAAGTAACTTGAATAATCTACTTGACCTAACTGTAATGTACTTGACCTATGAACTAGTCTCAAACTGTGTGATCCTAGGCAAACATTTTCTTATGAAGCTGCCTTTCTAGTCATTATTACATGAGAGCACCTTCAAATATGCAAGTTCACTATTTCCGCTGTACAAAAAAACTCTTTACTAGACTAAACGTTTGGTCCATGTATAATAAGAATCGAGCCCATATATAGGGTACACATGATCCCTGGTTTGCTCTTAGTTCACTAATAGCATTGTTTTCTGGGCAGGAGCAGAAATATTTCCCAGTTCATGTTTAAAAACTCACTTTTCATAAATATATTACTAAAGCGTGAAGTAGTCGTGCACTGTCATTTACAGATGGCACATTTTCCATTGAAATGGCTACAAAACCTTCCCACTAACATGTAGTTTTACTGATAAAACTATATAGCGCTTTAACAATGTTTGGAAATTGGGTTTCAGCAAAAATATTTCACAGTTGCACATCACCAAGTAAAGTGTTCTGATTGGTTTTGATCCTATAAATCTTTTTTCATAAAAATGTGTCTTCATAACTAGTGAAATATATTTGAAATGTTTGAACAGTTCACTTAATAGCTATTTCAGTGTTGTTAGAAAAAAAAAAGCCTAAAATCTTACAGCCTTTCATTTCACATGCTTTGCACAGCGTGCTTGTCACACAGTTCACTTTACAAAATCCTCCAACTTCAGTCTCAGAAAGAAAAGTAAATGTATGAAGACAAACTGACTATTGACCTCTATCTCTGAAAGCCAAGCAAATGTGACAAGATAACAGGATTTAAAAGCATCTTTATTGCTCATTCACTCTTTGTGAGCAGCAGAACACCAGTTGTCTGCGCGCCAGACCGGGCAATAGGCTCTAACAAGCATTTGCAATGCAATAGGTCTCGCATTTGCGAGAGTTTAAGCCATTAGTATTGTAATTGACAATGCCTTTTATTTATGTTTTAAAACCCAAAACATAAAAGGCATTGTCCTTTACAACGCAAATAGCTCAAACTCGCGTAAATGCGAGACCTATTGCGTTGCAAATGCTTGTTTGTTTGCCTTCCCATCCAAAGATGCTCTGTTGCTGTCTGTGTGAAGCATGGTACCATGTTCAAGTAAATGCCGAAGTGAAGTCTTGGGTTTGGCAGAAGCAGTATATTTCCCCATGGGTATATGGCTATGGTAACATTCATAGCCACCAGGTCTTTTTCTAGTAAATCCGACACTCACCAAAAAAGTTGGAACTTGGAAAATGAATCCAACTGAGCACTCGTGTTGCTGGTAAGGTAAGGGGGTTGAGGTATAATTGGGATATTTTTCAGTGGCAGTGGAGGAGTATCATTTTCACCCGGCTCTCTCTTGGATTACGAGTGTCCCGAGAAATTCATTGGAATATTTTTAACAAAACAATCCTAAAACAAAAATAAAATGTTGTTCAAAGAAAATACGTATTCACGAATGTATTGCTATCGCGTGCGTTTGAGTGAAATCGTTTTTATAAAGGAAGGTGTCCTGTATGCTACTGCAATTGCCACTGAAATTAAATACAGCGAAAGTGAATACTCAAAGCAAACACGCTCTTCACTTGCTTATTACCGTTTTTAGGTCTCGCCTAGCGTTGTAGCGCGCATGCGCTGCTCGCTCTGCGAGGGCTATTGTGATCGAGGAGATTTCTGAAGGGCACTTGAAGCCCCGCCCATTTTCATTGGCTGGCGTCATCGTTTATGTAAAACGGTGGCCTCTGATTGAAACAGAGGCTTTTTTGTTTCCGCCCTGTCTCCTTTTCGTCCGGCCCATCCGGACTGGATCGTTTGCTTTTTGGCTGTCGTGACGGTATTTCTTATCTATAGGGGGCGTGTACTGACTGATCATGTTTCTGAAGTATTTGTTTTATTTACTTTTTTATTGTGGCTTGCACGCTCGTAATGGCTGCTCGGGCAGCCTCTCCTCGCTTCAGCCCCCCACCCCCGCCTCGGAGCACACGTCCGCAAAGTCGACTTTACATAAACGTTAGAAAAGTGATTTCAGGCTATGCGAGCCAGTGCGGCTTAACATTAGTTACAACAAACTCTACACTATAAGTACCGCGGTGCAAAAATAGGATGGATAATCCACTCACCCCAATTTAATTTCTGAACATATGTTGCAAAACTGGGGAGGGCGTACAATATTTACTGATAACATTTGTACGAAGAAGTTACCAAGTTTTCAATATGAACAAGTTCTGTGCATCGTCAAAAAACAGACCGAGCCCAGGATTCGAAAAGCCTTCGTGTGCACGGATCAAGTGCGTGGCAGCAGGGCTGCGCGCACAAGCGTGAATCCAGGCCGGTTTTTCCGACAGGCCAAGCCTCGTCAGAAACCTCCGCCAGTCTCGCCCTGCCCTGCTAGGAGCCGAGGACACGCAGTCGCTGCGGGGCTGGAGGGCTGCGGAATACGCAGCGTCTCTGTGCTAACAGCGCGGAGCTCCAGGTAACACTGGCGGCGGAGGGCGGAGAGGCCAGTGCACCGTAGGGGAAACGCCGCTGCCCTTACCGCCCGCCATTGGCGTTGCACAAGGCTTCCTCGCCCCTCCAAGGTAAGGTAACGAAATGCTGTGCACGTTTTAACAGAATAAACTGCTTAAATGTGTGCCCGGTTCTAGCTCCCGCTGAAGTAGCGGTAAGAAGAAACTAGGTGCAATGTAGTTTGTTCTGGGAATTGAATATGTAGTTTTAGTTCGGTGTGTCCATGCCCTGCTGCCACAGGTATTAATTAGTTTGTAGTCTGCGGCTCGCATGTTCGAACCACGAAGTGCGTGAATGCGTCTTTCAGGGGTCAGTGCATATATTATGGCGTTAAGTTACATAATAGTTTGCCAAATTACAAACACGCGTCAAACCATTCATTTTAAAGGTGCTCGCCATGCACGTGAATAATATGTGATATTTATTATCACTCAATTGAGCCTTTGGCAATTTAGTACAACGCGTGCGAGGTGTTAATACGACCTCTGCGGAGCTCAGCGTGCAACTTTCAGGTGGAATGTATGAAGTATTAGCCCTGTAAAGGTATACTAGCCTTGTCCCCATCTAAGGTCGATAACTTGACCTTTAATCGTGACTAATAGTACGAAGACTTATCTACAGCGCTATGAAGCCGCAATACTGTGAGACCAACCGCTGCATAAACAGCTCTTACCCGATGTGGACCCACGCCCTGCCCGCCAGAGTGCATCACTTATTTTTCGTTATGCTCCCCAACCAAACAGTCCAAGGCCTCTATGTTGGGAGGACCAACAAGGGAGCCAATGTGTGATCGTATTTATGTGAACAGAATAACTTTATAGGAAATAGATATGAGACTTAAAAAAAAGTTGCATGGGTTCCGGTTCAGGGCTCTTGCCTGGAATGTTCCTATTGGAGCAGGTTTGAGGCTAATTTGTACATGTCTGCGTCCAAATTGAGGTGGCATGATGTGCAGAATAAGGATGGACTGGGACGCAGCACTGAGGAATTACCAGCGGCTGAGACTCATTCACACATTCCAGCCATTACTTTTTTGTACACCTCTGTAGTACTATTAGAGCAAGGCATGTGCCGAGTGTCAATGTCCACATCATCCAGAGTACATTACCTTTTGCTGTGCACGGTGCCTTATATACACATGATCTAGTCATGCAGGGCATGGACACAAGCCACGTCCTGTGGTTAACCAATGCCCATTCCTACAGCATCATCAGGACAGGCCCAGAAACCAGGTCCTGGGCAGAGAAGATGGCCCTGCAGGTGCCGGACCCGGGCATGTTTTGTGCCATGGGGATGAAAGAGATAGGGCCCGTGGTATGGTCTTTAGCAATACAGGCTTGGGTGACAGCTGTACAACTCGAGTTGCACCTCACAAAGTTTTCTCTTCGCAACCACCCCCAAGTCATAGGTACAAGCAATCTTGGCCTTGGAAAACTCCTACCACATACTTTCCCTGTGCAAAATCTTGTCGTCGCAGTTGACTCAGATCTTTAGTTAAAGAGACATCATCAAAAAACACCACAGGCTGCCTAGCACCAAATAAGTCTCCTGAATAAAAGCAAGCTACCCCTTGTCCCTTGAAATTTCAAATGCTAGTAAATGCACATAGTAAAGGTGGACATGCCCTTGTTGCAAGTCTCTCGCCCATTAAAGGCAGTCTTCCTCGCTTGTGGTGCTCATCTCTGAGGGAGAGACGCCCTAAAAACAAAATATGAAGCTGCCTGGCACCAAGGGGTGCGTGAAAGGGTGTAAAGTGTTGACGACAAAGCTCTGAGTCGCACCATTCACCAGAGGTTTGAGGGACTGGCTAGAGACGGCCCTAAATCGTTTTGAAAGGGCGGGGGGAGGGAGGGGGCGAGTTGCCAGTTTAATTTTTTTCCATTTTCTGTAAGCTAATGAGGGTGAAGCGTGAGCCATAGGCCACGAGGCCACGAAATTAGCTGTGACAGGGAGCTTGATCATAATTATCTTAACAAAGATAGGGTTAATTACAGTGGAAACTTAGACTTCCTTCTCCTCGGCTCAGGCAGAGTGGAATTGGTTGTGATGTTTTGTCATTTTGATGTGACTTTGGGAAGTGCGATGGAAAGTCTCCAGGGTAGCGCTCGGGCTCAGGGGGAGGGGAGGCGGAGCCAGCCCAGCACGAAGGTAACTGAGATGGGACCTATGGGTGAGATGTCATTAAATTAAGGACTGTAGCCGGCGCCCGGGCGGGTCTGCGATGTTTATTAACGTGCAGGGACAATCAGTGCAACGTAGCCGCGTGCCTCCGCCTCCTCAGAGTGGCTCGCCATTTTACTGACTCGAATGTGGGACAACAGATTTTTCCTTTAAAGACGCATATTTTACAGTTTCAGGCCTCCGACAACAGAGTTATCACTCAGCTTACCAGTGCTTAATGTATTAAAAAAGAAAAAAAAATAAGTACAGGGGCCTAAATTTCGCCACCAGCGCTTTAGAACTTAAGTGTTACCCATTATTGCTATATTTCACAGTTTAAACAGTGGCCAAGGTGGCAAATTCCTTGCTTGCACTATGGTTTCATAGCACACTAGCTAGGCAACTGTCTTTGTTATTTCTAAGGTGAGAGAGAAGGGTGGGAGGAAAGCTTCTCAGCATTAGCAATGTTCCAAAATGGAGTTAACTGTATTTATCTTGTAAATGCTTCTTTCAACTGCCCCACCTTCAGAGCACTAAGTCCGGGGCGGTGACCTGCCACACCTGCCCCGTAGGTGTGTGGTATACAGGCTGACAGCAGCGTCTTCGTACCAGATTCTGGGATTTTGCAGGGGTATGTGGAAGGGTGTGCGAAATTACAGAAACTCACATCTTCAATTCTTCAAGAAACTTCACAGTTTCATGAATTTTGCAAACTTTATCAGCAGTGAGGGTAAAAACGAAAATAGCTTTGTAAAACTGTCACAGGCGTAAATGTTTAAAACAAATGCTGATGATGTATTTCGCATAAGAGCTGTAGTTTCGTGCAATCCTAGATTTTGATATTCCTTTTAATGACGTGCACATGCTGATGAGCTTGACGGGGGTCAGCAGGGGGTAAAAGACTGTCATTTACAACGCCATTTACAACGCCAATAGCTCTAAATTAAGCAAATGCAAGACCTATTGCATTTCCAATGCTTGTTTTCTCCTTCTATTATTAATTGCACTCATTGCAGCAAGTTGTTAATGTCCTTAGATGGCACTTAAGGAGTCTGTACAATGTAACCTCTTATAAACCATTACCTGAAAACAAAGTTACTTGTTTCTCCCGAGCGAGTGAAGCAATGACTGGTGACCTTCAGCGTCTCAGGAGATTCATTAATGTGCCGGGGTGCGGAGCAGCTCGTCTCGTCGCACTCCGTCATGCAGGGAGACCACGAAGCAAGAACTTACGTGGGCGTAGGAGAGGGGGTGTGATGGAGCCAGCGACTGACAGCAGCAAGGGGAATCATGAAAATATGAGAAGCAGTGACTAACAGCTGCATTGGAGGGAAAATGCATCATTTATAACATTAAGAACAAGCATTTGCAATGCAATAGGTCCAATAGCATTGCAAATGGCTAAGTTTAAAACTGAGCGCGGCGCCGCTTCAAGGACACCGCGCTCGGTTTCTTTCTTTCTTTTTCTTTTTAACTTTAACACTGAGCGCGGTGTCCCTGAAGTGGACGCCGCGCACAACATAAATGATAAAAATAAATAAAGTGAGCGCGGTGTCCCTAGCGGACGCCGCGCTCATTAAAGTAATAAAAAGCATACCATTTTGAGCGCATAGCGCTGCAGCCGCCATTGTCCCCATCTGTGTCCATTTTAAAAATAGTGATCACCCACCCGATAATGCCCACCGTGTAATGCCGCAAGTAAACGATCCAGTCCGGATAGGCCGTCCCAAAAGGAGACAGGGCGGTAACAAAGAAGCCTCATTTTGAATCGGAGGCCAGCGTTTAGCATAAACGATGATGCCAGCCAATAAGAATGATGGGCGGGGCTTCAACTCCACTTCAGAAATCTCCTAGATTACAATAAGCCTCGCAGAGTGAGAAGCGCATGCGCGCTGCAACGCAGGTCTGCGAGACCTAAAAAGAGCTTTGCGAGTCCTGCAGGCGGATCCCCAAGTATCTCATGAAGGTGCCTATCCACTAAAATGGTATTGCTATGGTAATGGTCTCCACTATGGTGCTCACCCCAACCAGGACCAATCCCTCCAACTTTGTCATATTGATCTGAAGGCCGGCTACTACTGCTGAAATTTCTCCAGGAGGGGTATTAGCGCTCGACAGGCGGATTGGGGCTCTGTGAAGGTTATTAGAATATCGTTTGCGAATGCAAAAACTTTTAAGGTATCTCTACAGGAGATCCCATGGATTCGGAGAATGCCCTGATGCTTGGGAGAAGGGAGTTACAGGAAAAGTTCAAATCAAATAGGAGGGGAGATGGAAGCCCTGACAGATTTGGGGCGGGGATGGTTGGGCATCAATGGGTTGCCACCGATTATCTCTTTCGCCTGAGGTTTGTCATAGAGCACCATAATCCAGCCACTCACTGTCGCCAAAGCATTCAAGCACCCTGGACAGCATGATCCAGTCCACCCTGTTGAACGCTTTTTCAGCATCTAAAGTCAGGAGGACTGCCACTTTCCCCTTCCTCCTGGCCACGTTGATAAGGCAGAGGGCGAGTTTGGTTTTGTCACTAGTGGAGCGATAAACAACGAAACCTCCCCTAATTAGTATGGCTCAAGTCTAGAGATGGTTAGCTAGAACCTTTGCGAAAAGTTTCAGATCCACATTCATGGGAGAAATCAGGTGGTAGGAGAGGCAGAGAGTGGGGTCTTCACCTGGTTTGGCTACGAGTGCGATGGCTGCTTATGTAATGCAAGTCGATGTCCTCCTGCTTACGGTAAGGGAGTTGAAGAGAGTAGTGAGGATCGGGTGAAGTAGAGGGGAAAAACACTTGTAGAATAAGGGAGTGAAGCCATCCGGTCTGGGGGCTTTAGAGCGCTTGAGTTGGCCTACCGCTATGAAAATTTCAACCACAGCTATGGGACCATCTAGTTCCGTAGCTGCCGAGCGTTTAGGAAGGGTGACGGAGTTCAAGCATTTACCATAATGCTAAGGGGCGAACTGTGCTGGGAGGTGAAGCAGTGTGCTCCCACCCCTTCCTGTTTTGAAAAGGCTCCCTTGAGCCATTGAGCTGACGAGCTTGAGGAGATGCACCTGTGCGCCTGTGAGAGGTACTGAGACCTGTAAGGATTGTGGCAGCCTTCTCAGCAACCCCATATAAAATTTGTTTTTATCTCTACTGATGACAGATGAAATCCAGAAACACGTGTCTAGAGATGTACAGCACTAACCTGCACCAACTTTGGTGGAACACTCCAGTAAAATCTTAAGTAAGCATGTATTACGAACTGCATTTACCATAATGCTAAGGGGCGAACTGTGCTGGGAGGTGAAGCAGTGTGCTCCCACCCCTTCCTGTTTTGAGTTCAAGAACATCTCTCTATGAGTGGTGTAAGGCTGGTCAGCCTCACAGATAGTGGTTGGTAAAAAGACTAAAAGGCCTAAAGCTTGCCTTTCGTCATTATGTGGGCGACGTCGCCCACCTTCATTTTGCCAACATGTCTGCAGGGCCTGCAGTTTGTCAGCCCAGCAAGGTACCGGGTTTATTACCCTCTTTGTGAAAGTGCGCTCCGGTATGGGCCAGGATATAGTGAGCCTTATTCAGCTCAAGGGTACAAAGCTGGCTTCGCATTGCTAGAACTCTGCACCAAAGATTGTTAGACAGGGAGTGTTTATGCTGCTGTTCAAGGTAAAAAACATTTTAAAGGGTTATTTGGTGAATGATGTCACAATATGCCTCAAAACTCAAGCAAAAATCAGACAAACAAAAGACATTCTTGAAAGCCTATTGTTGATCGTTAAAGATTGAGGACTACATAAATAGAAATGGTGTTGGTTATGTCTCAGTATTGGTTAACCACTTTAAATCAGTTAGATAGTATACGTTTTGGTGAAAAGTCTGTCCTGAATATGTTTTTGCTTTTCCACATGTAGAACCCTAACACTATTTTTTTTACTTTCAAGAGAAATGCATTTTATATTGACAGCGGCATTTCCACACCAGCTCTGTCAACTGGTATTCCTTATGAGGACTTTTGGTGCATCCGCTTCTTAAGGTAACATCTTCAGTAACATGGTTGACCTTCCTTGGGCTCTCACTTGAAGGGGAATTTCCCAATCACCTTACAGGGTGGGGGGGGGGGGACACACTGATTTGCAACTGCTGTTTTCTTTTTATAGCTGAGTTTGTTACATGGTCTGGGTGGTCCAGGAATTCAGAGTCCGGCGTTTCTTCCTTTCCCATCCCATCTCCTGCATTTCCTCGGAGTAGGATTATGAATACTTATTGCGCCACAAAAAAAGCTTGTATCTGAGATCAGAAGGAAGCATCATGATGGTCAGCTCATATCCACTGCTAGTGATTCCTGACACCATCAAAGCAATCAAGAGAGTCTGAAGAAGTACCTCTAGCCCGCTGCCAAATTTCTGACATTTTCGCTGATGCCATCTTGCCGCACTAGAGTAAGACCTACTCTACCCTCTACCAGACGGACCCACACATCAAGATTGCTGTTTGCAGATGGCTGCACCACTATCATGCCGGTTTGTGTTCAAAACCTATGTACATTACCCAAGTAAACCCTTAAGGCCTATAAACTGCGTCTCCTGGGATCAGGCCTCTGGCTGCAGGGGTGTGGAATTTATTTAAATAACTACTTGTCCATGGGACAGTTTGCTTCATAAATCTAATTGTCTTGTAACAAAATTCACGTATCCCTTTTGTGCCATGTAAAGAGGCGACAAATTATGGCAGCAATCATTATATAAAGGCTCTAAAATAGCCTCTCTGATTAGGTCATGGCTCCTTCCATAATAGGGTTTGAATACTAGCAATTCCGTCATGTTGCCACGTTTCTGCAGATCTACATACTGGGAAGCAACAGTTCCGGGGTTGGAATGCCCTTTTGAGCCTGTGCAAACCTACTAACTTGCATGTTTTAAGGGTTTTCACCAACTCGTCTCTAATCTTTTCCCATACTGAGAAAGGTTGGAAATTTACTCCTGACAACGGCAGATATAAAACGTCTTCCAGGGTTGGGAAAAAAGTGGTTGGAAGTAAAGTGAACTTGCAAACAGTCAGATTTTCGCATGAGCAAATCTACACCTGCATATTTTCTCATGCTAAAATGCAGTTCACAAATATTTTCTAGGAGTACTATTTCTTGGCACTCTTCTGTAAAGTCTTGTGAATTCGTGTATCTGCACTTAATGCGAGGACATGGGTGCACTTTTGAGGCTTTATTTAATAATTGGGCCCCTCATTAGGTCTGGTGTTAACCATGACCTTTTGTGTGTAAAAATTCTGTCCGTCTCTCTCTATCAGCTAGCTTCACTGTGAGTGACAGCATTCTGTTCTTTCACAAGGAGCATATCGATACACAGTTGGTTTGTTCAGTGCCAGGAACTACTGTGGCAATGTGTGCTTTTCGAGACCAAAACTATTTTTGCTTTTGCCAATGTTTGTTATAATGGTGAGAGCCCGGCAGCTCCCACACCAATAAGGTTTTACAAAAACCATGCCAAAACAAGTCACGCATTGACAAAACCAAAAGGTTGACCACCAATGTCAGGCCTACTGGCTTTACCAAAGGTAGTTTATTTTTATGTTTCCCATAATCTTATTAAAACTGGTTACACTGATTTTCCATTATGACTATTTTTGGGAAATACTAGCATACATCAACACATTTTACTAAATGACGCTGCGAAGAAATGGTACCTAAAATTTTACCGTAGTTTAGTGAAATGTTTTTGCATTTTTTTGTGAAATTTTTATTTTGAAAGCAAAGAATCATCAATCTTCCTTTCAAGCTCCTGCAAATATTTGCATCTAATGAGATGGCATTCAGGGAGCATTATACATAGCATTATATTGCTAAACATTGAAAACGTGTGTAAACATTTTTATACTGGAACAACTGTCAGTAGTGCAGTCTGAGCTTACAACATTTCCTTAGAGCGCTCACCCTAATAATAAAGGCTTTGCATTAATGAACAATGAATACAAGTTTGAACAGCATTAACACATGGATACAAATATTACCTTAACTACAGGCAATGCCTTTCCCTGATCCAATGTGATACTGTAAACTGGTAGCCAAAGGGTTTGTGCTGTAGGGGGTTGGGCCTACTTGTCCCATGGACAAAATACACATGAAAACTTGTTGCCCTTGACCCCAAACAATATGTCCCGGGCGTCGGACAATAGGAATTCCACATCCCTGTTGGTTGGGTGGTCTCCTTACAATTTTCAGTTGCTTAACAGCGTTTCTTTGGTTGGAATTTGGTTGCCTCACTTGATAGCCCAGTCTTTCCAGATTAAGTTTGTATTGAGCCTCTGTCACTACACAGTATTTCATGGGTTAATTTACAATGTGTTCAGAGGTTGGGCTTCTGCTGATGTTCATATATTTTATCAGTGGTGAAACAAAGGGATCCACATCAATATGTTTTTTCTTAGATGATACAAACCACTCCTGAAAGACGATAAAAAATCCACATGTGAGACTATGTTTTTTTTTTTTTAAACATACTTTATTGCTTGCCAAGATATCATTGCAGTGTGATACATGTAATACTAATGGCATTTTATCTTTTTGATGTTCTCCCCATCATGCACAATATAAAGTGGTATGCTGAACAGGTAATTCAATTGCAGTTGTTCCTGGTTATATATCCACCACTGCATCTATAAGGTGGCTTTGTGTATTCTGGAAATGCAATATTTCTCCTAGAGTAGTTTCACATAGTATGCTTCAACATTAATAACATAACATTTATAACTTGTATAACATCCCCCCTCCCTCTACCCTCCCTCCTGGTCTGCCATTACTTCTATGTTTAGCAGCCTATTATAGTTATCTATATATCATTAGTTGCTCAGTACTGCTTAAGTATGATGGTGTCGTGACTAGGGCCTGTGAAGATCTCTGGCGTACGGTCCTAGAATATTTAGGTCTGTATTGCGTGGGGTTGTTATGTGTGGGTCTAAAGTCCAGCTGTTTAAAGTCTTCCATCATGATATCCCAATCCATAGAAATAGGGTGTTTCCGCATACCCCTTACCTCTTCTCGTCTAAGTACCGTACCTTCGGCACTGCCCCATTGTATCACATCTGCCTGCCATATAGTCAATAATGGACTTCTAGGTGATTTCCATCTCATGGTGATTGTTCTTACGGCCAATATAAGGGCAAGGTCCAGGAACCTCAACTGTACCTTCTGTGCTGTAGTGCGTTTGCGGAGACCCAGAAGGCACTCCAGGATATTTTCCTGTACAGTTAGGTGCGTAACCTCTCGCAGTGACTGCCGTATTCCGTCCCAATAATCATGGAGACGTGGACAGGCCCATAACATATGGACAAAGTCCGCCTCATCTCCCTTGCATCGGGGGCAGCAGTGTTGGGCCTCTGGGAACATACAGTGTATTCTCTTTGGGGTTAAGTAAGATCTATGTAATATCAAAGTTTGGATAAATTTAAGTTTAGCGATACGGGATACCCGTTTGGGATGCTCCAACATGCTCGCCCAGGCTTTGTCGGTGAGTTCTGTGTTTGCATCCGTCTCCCATTTTGTTCTAAGATCAGTAAGGGCGATGGATACTTGCGCTCTAATACCTGTGTACAACCATTTAACTAGATGGCCCCCTTCCCCCATATAGTACAGTAAATGGACCAGTCCGTGTTGTGGAGGTTCCCTGCGTTCTGGCGCCCATGTCTTCTTGATATAGTGTGATACAGCCGCGTGTGTCAGATATAAGCGGTCTGGTGCTCCAGTGGTTTGTATGAATGTGTTGTGATCAAGAAGGTTGCCGTCACCAAAGAACAGCCCGACTTCCTTCACGCCGGTCTCCGCCCAGGCATGTAGTCTGGCCTTTGTTAGCACACCCCCAAGGATGGGGATGCCCAGTAATGGGATATTAGTCGTATAGGGAGTTGTTCCTGAAGTATAACGCAGCGCCTTTCTCCAACATTGCAATGCGGTCTTAAGTAATGGAGGCCCTTCCAAGGGGATTTTAGCTTTTGGTAAGAGTAAGGAATGTAGTTTGCCCCGATCTATGTCCCGGGGTGTATATCCTATTTCTTGTAGGTTCCTACCCGCTGTCCAGTAGGACAGTCACTGGAGTTGACAGGCATAGTAATAGGCTCTGAAATCAGGGGCTCCCAGACCTCCCCTATGGGACTCTAGTTGTAATTTCCGAACACTTACTCTTCGGCGGCCCTTACCCCATATCAGTTCTATGAGGATAGTGTCCAAGGCACAGAAGATTGAGTGCGGGACTGCCAGTGGTAAATTCACGAAAAAATATAATAAACGGGGAAGCACCACCATCTTTGATATGGCAATCCGCCCCATCACCGATAGCGGCAGGGATATCCAGAAGGCCACACTCGAGCGTAAAGCGGTGATGGCCTTTAACAGGTTGCCTTCTAGTTGATCCGCCTGTGCCCTGTACACTTGTATTCCTAAATACTTGAATGTAGCGGGTGCTACGGGTAAGGTATAAGTACCAAATTGTGTCATATCTGGGTGGATTCCGTCATGAAAATAAAAAGCATTTGATTTCCGTGGATTAATGGCAAGGCCCGAAATACTTTCAAATGTGGAAAATATAGTGGGGAGAGGTGCAGTGTCAGCAGTCAAATCACGTAAATAAAGCAGAATATCGTCAGCATATATTGAAATTAAGTGTGCAGTTCCATCAATGATTATCCCCAGCTGTTCTGCTGACTGTCTCAGGACTATCGCTAAGGGCTCTAGCGCTAGCACAAACAGCAGGGGGGACAAAGGACATCCCTGCTGTGTGCCCCTGTGTACCGTATATTCACCTGAGATATGGTGGCCGGTGCGTGCTCTAGCCGTAGGAGAGGTGTAAAGCAGCCGTACCCATTTGAGATAAGCGCTAGGGAGGCCAAATCTCTGTAAAGCAGCGAACATATAATCCCATGCTATAGAATCAAAGGCCTGGCGTAAGTCCAGTGCCAGACAGCCAGCCTCCGGATATTCGGCCGGGGTAGCCGCCATGATATAATGCAAGCGTCTAGTGTTGAGGGACGTACTGCGGTTCGGTAAAAACCCGCATTGGTCCCTATGTATGAGAGTGGTTAAGTATGGCTGTATGCGGTTTGCCAAGGTTTTGCTCAGGATTTTATATTCAGTTGCTAATAAGGATAGAGGCCTATAATTGGAAATATCGGTGCAATCGCGTCCCGGCTTAAGAAGTGAGACGACTAATGCCTGCATGGTGGATTGTGGCAAGTGGCCAACCTCCAGGGCTGTCCTATATACTTCCTCCGGTTTGGGGACCAGGGCTTCCGAATAAATTTCATAAAATTCTATGGGCAGGCCATCTAAGCCAGGCGCCTTGTTATGATTAAGGCCTTTGATCGCAGCTCGAATTTCTTGTTGGGTTATAGGGCCTGTGAGTTCCCTCTGTGTATCCGCCGGTAGAGAGGGGATAGTTAAGCCTTGGAAGAAGTCCGCCATCAGCGTGTCGTTATTGTGTGTTGGGGCCGCGTAAAGGTCACTAAGATACCTACAAAAGGCTTCATTTATCTCGATTTGTGTGTGGACTGGTACTTGGTTTGGTACATTAATGTGTGTAATGATTGGTGGTTCCGGTCTGTCCTGTACTATGCGGGCTAGTAGTGTCCCAGCCTTGTCTGCCTCAGTGTGCTTCCGTTGTGTAAAGGCCCTATGGTCAATAACCCGCAGAGTTTCTAGGGTGTCGGCGTGATTGATGCGGGCGTCCTGCAAGGCCTCTCGTTTTTCTGGATCTGCCACTGCCTCCGGCTCTAAAGCATTCATCAGGTTTTCTATGCTAATCAGGCGTTGATGTACCTCTTGTCTGGCCCCCACCACCTGTCCAATGGCAGACCCCCTCACCACCACTTTAAGTGCATCCCAATCTATCAGGTGGGAGGAAGCAGTTTTCCAGTTTTCAGAGAAGTAATTATTAATGGTAGTGGAGATAGCGGTGCGGAACGGGCGTCCTCCAATAACTGGGGCCACAGTTTCCAGGTGGGCACTGGGGTCGGAACTCGTCCCCAGGTAAGTGTGAGTTCTAGGGGATTGTGGTCCGAAAATGTCTTGGCTAGGTAAGTGGACTGACTGATATGTGTAGCAATGGTGTGTGAACATAAAAATCTGTCTATCCTGGTGTGGAGGTGATGGACCGGCGAATAGAAGGAATACTCTTTGTGAGTAGGGTGCATTAATCTCCAGACATCCGACAGTCCCCATCCATCTAACCATGTTTTTAGGAGGTCCGCTTGCTTGCAGGCGCCAGCGCCATGCAATGGGGGGTGAGATCTGTCTAGGTCTATATCTAGTACTGTATTGCAGTCTCCTCCCAGAATCCAGGGAATCGTATCCCACCCTACAAGGGCTGCACCCAAACGATGGAAGAATTTGTCCTGTTCAAAGTTAGGGGCATATATACAGCCCAGGACCACAGGTACGCCATCAAGAGTTCCTTTCAATAAGATATATCTACCCTGGTCATCTATGCGACGATCGAGCTCCTCAAATGGGACCCCATGCCGGATCCAGATGGTCGCTCCTCTGGCAAACGCTGAGTAATTAGTGGAATATATATTGCCTCGCCATTTTTTACGGGTCTTTAAAGCCTCCGAGTCAGTAAGGTGTGATTCCTGAAGGAAAACAATATGGGCTTTGCGCCTAAGTAAGTGAGCATGAACCCGGTGTCTTTTTGTACAGCCCCCAACCCCGCACATTCCAAGTCAGCAGGTTGTAAGAGCCTATAGTGGTGCGGTCTCTAGGCATAAGTTATTATGGTAGATGAAGCTCCTTGTAGCGAGGAGCCGTTTAACTGTAGCAGACCAGGAGTTCCCCTTTCCCTTAAAACTAACAATTCTCGGCTCAGCCAACAAACGACGCTGGGCCCAACAAAGATTCCCAACATATAGGTACCACATAACGGTGCATTCGCTTAGTGGGGGGTCGCTGCCACCATCCATATCGTGGTTGATGCAACTATGGGGTCCCGGTAGCTCGACGGAGCCCAGGGGGGGGTATAAACATATCATTGCAAAGACAGTACAATCGCCTCATTCAAACATATCTTTGCGTTACCTGAGCCGTTCGTACTGAGAACAGCAGCTATAAAGTTCTGCGCTGCATTAGTAGACCGGCAGTATATTATAGAACTGTATATTAATACCTCTCCAAGGGATTTGATTATGTTCAGATTGGCCCCTGCAACCAAAGACTTGTAAAAGGATGTCATTATAACTATAACTTCTGCTATATCACTCCCCAGGCCCCCCCATTGATTATGGTGTGGGTAAATACAAATCAGTACAAAGTATATGTAGATGACCTTAGTTATACATTCTATGTCTTGGCAGAGAGGTGATATCAACCTCTACACTGGTCAATGAAGCACGACCAGCCTGGCTGGGTGCTTTATAACATTAGAAAAAGAATATATCACAGTTATTCAGGGCATTATAATTATGAATCTGTAGATATAGGATAGTGAACGGCATCGGTGTGCCAGCTGCCCATGCCATAATGCAACTATGGACTCATCATAATTGTAAATAGTATATGCAGGCAAACCGGGTATAGTTCGTTGCAGCCATCTATATTATGACTTAGCGTATAGGACTACATTCCCCCAGAAATAGTCATGACAAACATCAGGCAACCGAGCCTGAATTATCAGTACAGTAATAAACTTCCACAGCGTTTCAGGTGAGTCATCAAAGAGTGTTAAAAGGATACTGATGCGCCTGGCGTTCCAGCTGATATGCATACACCTTCTCAACCAAAGTTTGAACAATTGTGTGTGCGAGACATCTCAATTATCTACTAACTCGTCCACAGTCTGAGGTGTCACCGAGGGGAACAGAGTGAGGCTGTGGTCAGAGTCTGACTGGATGGTGCTGTCCTCCGAATCAGTCAGGATCTTGGGGATGCTTTCCGAAAAAGATCCGGCCACGGCCAGTGCCGCTGCTCTGCCAGCCATCTGCTGATCGTGCGTCGGACCAATGCCAGTGTTACTCTGTAGGCTCGTTAGTACGTCGGGGCCCACGTCTCGGAGGATTTGCCGGGCCTTGGCGTGCTGAGCCCGATTGTCCGCTCTGGCTCGAGTTAGGCTCATCACCTCCAGCCATTCCTCTGCGTCGTTTGGGCTATCAAAGAAGTACGTTTTCCGTTCATGGATAATCTTTAATCTGGCCGGGAATAGCAATGCATATTTAAGTTGGGCCGCTCGTAGTTTCTTGTTGACTGCTTGATAGGATGATCGTTGGCGTTGTACCTGTTGTGAGTAATCGGGATACAGTGAAATTCTGTGATTCTCAAATTGGATCTGTGTTTTTTCCCTTGCTTTTTGTAGTAGCATATCCCGATCCCTGTAGTTTAGTATTTTGACAATCAGGGGTCGTGGGGGTGCCCCTGCCTTTGGCGCTCACGTTGGGATTCGGTGTGCCCGTTCCACACAGAAATATGGTGATAGGCCGTCCTGGGTCACATTCTCGGAACCATGCTTCCATGAAGTCCACAGCCTTTGTGCCTTCGCTGCGCTCCGGGAGGCCTATGACGCGTATGTTATTACGGCGATTCCTGCCCTCCGCGTCTTCGACTCTGTCCTGGAGACCAGTAACTTGTTGTTGTAGTTTTTGAAGCTGTGTGGTATGTTCCGCAATTTGGGGTTCCATATTGGTGAGCGCTTTGTCGTGTTCTCGAACGGTCTCAGACATTTTCCCATGGTCCGCTCGGAGTAGGGTGAGGCCAGTCGTGAGGGTTCCGACTTGTTGCTCTATTGCCATGCGGGACTCTCGAACTTCTTTTAGGATCAGATCCAGCTTGTCAGGAGTGGTCTCAGCAAAGTCAGGGGCAGGGGCCCCAGGTGATGAGGGTCTGGTGTTAGATTCGGGCCCACTAGCAGGGCCACCCGTGCCAGGGTTGCCATCCAGCACTTTCCCCTTAACTCTTCCCATGTCGACCGACCGCTGCTACTGGGGAGGGCTGGTGCTTGCAGGGTATTAGTAGAGGGGGAACTCCGCCCCGCACGCCGCGGTCACAGCCGCCTGTATCCTTAGGGCAGCCTCCACTGTGGGGACCGGGTCTATGAGATGGGCTCCACAAAGCTCCTGAGAGCTCGCCGTGTCTTCCCCCCCCCCCGCAGACCCCTCAGGCCGTGTCCGTTTATTGCGGCGTGCTAGTGCCTGGGGCGAGGTTGGCCGTACTCCCAGCACTTCCTGAGTGTCGCGTGATTTCTCGGAGAGCTGTCCCGTGCCACTCGCCGCCCCACTCAGCCGTCTACGTGTGTGTCACCAGTAAGGCTTGGGAGGAAGACCAATGTATCTGCGATTAACAATGACTCCTGGACCTCCCCAGGGGCCCAGGCGTCACTCTCAACACTCCTCGGTCCCGCTTTCAAGGAAGGCCCACTCCAGTATATTGCGTCAGCTGCGGAAAGGGGGGGTGGGTGGGGCCTCACCCTGCTGGGTTAGTCGTGGGCTGCTGCGGCCCAGCGGACCGCACCCCCACCATGCCCCATGTCCATCGGGCCAGCGGCCCCGCCAACCGGTCCGGGAGCCGCGCAGTTAGGCCAGTTGGCTCCAAGCAACCACGGCGTCGCGGCGCAGTCCGCCTCAATCCCCACTCCAATGCTGGGGGCAGTGATCGGCGAGATGAATACTATGCCGCTGTCTTCACGCCAGGCACCAGCAGCGCAGGAGGGGCCCGATCACTTCCGGCCACCCCCAGCGCGGCCTTCAGCACTCACCGCTTGCACCTCGAGCCGTCCACAGCGGGCCCGTCCAGTCACTCGATGAGGCCCCTCACATCAGCTGTCGGCTCCGTATGTTTACCATAGTTGTCGCGGGGGTAGCCACCGGGCGGGGTGATTCACGCTGCAGGGTGTGTTTTACCGGGTACCATGCGTCGGACGTGGGATGCCGCGCTCCAGCGCTGCAGGCAGGCCTCAGTGTCCGCGGACGCGGCTAAGTGCCGATATCTCCGGCGTCGTTGCAGTTCACGGGTCCAGATCAAGATGATCGCTGCACCGGACCTTAAGCAGCCTATTGCTATCGTTCAGGCTGCAATTCCAGCCCTTATGCTGGCGAGTGCTCAGGATCTCCCCCCCCCAGGGTCCGGAGCCTCACCAAAACACGTCCGCCATCTTAGGTGGCTAGCCACGCCACCCCATGTGAGACTATGTTTAATCTCACACTCTCTGATACATTTCATGCTTATTGACAGCAAAGTCAATGCAACATATTTAGAACACGGCTACAAACCTTATGGACCTCACCCATTACCTGCCTTGTAGTCCAATCTATAACACCACTTTTTTCAGACTATGTACTCCTAAAGGTTTCCCAGGAACCAAATACAAATGAGTGTTTCACAATCTTATTACCTGTATGAAGGAACTATGCAAAATGCTACAATGCTCAAATACCACTCTTTTATGCCATGTCTATCGCTGCCCTGGCAGTACCATTTATAGGTCTCGCTCTTTCGTGTGAGGGATATAGTTTTCTACAAAGGGGCTTGGAGCCTACCCACTGCTTAATATTTGTTGGCTTCAATTAGCGACCGTGTGCCGATTTAACTTCTTGTTTCATGTGGAGCATAACTCCAAATACTGATTGCTTCATCTTAATTAGCATCCTTCCACTTTCAACGCTGTGCTTGAGGTACTATTTTCTTTTTTTCTTCTTACTGTAGGGTTGATTCTTCACTCCCACCGCCCCGTCCATGTTGCTTATTCCCTCTCACCCGCCACAGTTGTCCGTGTTGCTTCTTCCCTCCTACTCTGCTCCCTCCCGTTGTCTATGTTGCTTTGTCCCTCCCACCCCCACCCTACCGTTGTCCGTGTTGTTCCTCACTCCACCCGCCATAAGAAACAAGCATTGACATAGCCAATCGGTCTCGCCCTTTAGACCTTATAAGTGTTTAGCCATGCAACACATTATCCTGGGTGTTCGAGATTTATTCACCTCCTAAGGGTCTTTACTACAGTGGCAGCAATAAATCTGGGCAAGCTGACCCCAGACAAACAAGCAGAGCCAAAGCATGCATGTCCTGATTCCAAAGTGCTGCTGGCTGAAAGGAAGCACGCATGCGCACAGGGACATCGTAAGGACTTTATTTTGGGGGCCCCTGTTCGGAACAGCTTTGAATTTATGATCAAGTTTGAGTTTCTTCATGATGCCTTTGGCCAGGTCACTGACAATGCACAGGACCACTCGTCCAAATTCTAAATGTGTTTACATCTAATATTCAGGGATAGTGATGTGCGTTTTCATTAATTCGACACAGCAGCAGCTCACTAATATTACAGCTAATAATCTCTCGACGACACCCTCCCATTTCGCATATGTGAGGTCCTGCTTGGATCCTAAAAGAAACTTTTTTTATGGCTATTGCATGCATGAGACAAACATTTCTCTGCAAAATGTCTGTAATAGACTCTCACATATAACCCACATTAAAAGGAAAACGGTATTTAAAACAAACTGTTTAAGAATTATTAAATGTCCTCGCTGCAAGACTCTCTGCAGAAGAGGTGGCTCTATCAGGCCAGAGCCCGCTTTGCAATGCCTTAAAACGTCTCTGCATGCGCACTTCAGAATTACAAGGAGTGTGGAGACGGGGGTAAACAAAGCAACATGCTCTGTGCCAGTGAAATTTGAGCTCTTACCCTGCCCGTTGCATTCGAGGTGGACTTTGAAAAGTAAATTAAAGGCCTGATGATTTGAGGTTGACTACAGTAGTGATGGGACTCTGCTAACTGTTAAACAATGGACATTATTAAAAGTATTCGACCTGTACCAACAGAGCTTCTCCTTGCTCAAAAGGGTATACTTTTTGTATATTTAACACTTTATTTACTTTATTGCTTGGATGTACTCTTAAGAAAGTGTCATACATTTGTCAGTTGAATGTCACTCATAAGTACATTGAAACCATGGGCATTTCACACATAAGCAAATAAGAGACGAGTCACTTTATGGTGAACGCCAATATTATTAATTCAAGCACAAAACAGGGCCATTAGTCCCTTCTTACACTTCGTCATAAGTGAACCGTTTCAATTTGCCACAATTACAATAAGAGTTCTAAAATAAGACGTTCCTATTCTACAGCAACATTAACACTACAACAGTTCAGTTGCCCATCACAGCACTGCAGGAAAAAGAACATCCGTACCATCTTAATGTGCAGTGCACACAATACTACCTAATATTACCCAACTATGGTGCACATAATGCTCATCACACCAGTGGAGTGATACAAAGCACCTGAGCCACGGAGCACCCAATAAGTAGTCCCCACCCACACCAAAATGAACAGAACTACTTCTGTACCCAATGCCCAAATCAATCAACCATGGACACAGAGCACTTAATTGTAATGTTAATAAATTGCACAGTGAAGACAGCAAAGCCTAAGGCAGTATGCATGTTACAACTTCCCCGCCACCCAATTTGCTACTGGCAAAAATAGTGTCATAGAAAGAGTGTCATGGGTCCTGATGCAAGCAAGACTGTCTCCTGACCGGTCTGCCTAGTTGTTCTTTGCTGCTGCTATTACTAAGTAAAATGTGACAACGTGGGCGGTGTAGCTTCTAGGGGGGTTGGACTATTCTTTTCAAGATCAGACCTCGGCTGACAAACCCCTAATGCCTCCAAAACATTATTCATATTCGAGCTGACTTGAAATGGATCGTCCAGGCTCCAAGACAACACTCCTTGGACAATTAACAGGGCGAGTGGTACGGAGGGAACCTATTCACAAGCACTCAACAAAATGTACTTAACGCGCAACAACAGTGTAGTTTGCTCACAAACAAGTTGCACTCAACATGCAACTTTACTAGAATCCGCTGTTGAACACAACTTATCTAAAGTGAAAAACCTTGCCAATAAGTAGAGGGTAATTAGCAGTGGACGTGTGTCGGTCATGATAAGAAAAGCACATACGTTTATGCTCACACATCACACATGAAATGCACACCTGAGGATGGAGAAAGGAATCTACACACTAACTGGGACACATATGCAGTCTGCTCTTTCCTGCAAGTAAGACATGCGCTAACCAAATGAATATCATTTCAGTGCCCCCAATGTCCCTGTGCCTCTCGTACCTGCTTCCACCTCTGCAGTTTTGATGTCCTGTTGCTCAACCACAAATTCCTCCACCAGGCTGCAAATCTCTTTCTTCATCCCTGCCATATTGCTGGATGGACATGAAGCAACTTCCGACACAGACACAACTGCATCAGACGGCTGGCAGAAGCCGACTGTCACAGTCATGTGACAAGAAAGCACCCAGTATGTTTCTTTGCTTCCATGGGACACATGGGTAAATTTTTAGGTGCTCCATTAGAGAGGACTTCCTGTAGAATGCGACGTCACATCTCTATGTATAACAGCGCTCTCGTAAATGCAGAGGTCAAATCGAAATAGAACGCTTGTTTTATCAGAACTATACAGGCTAAGACTAAATACCGGTGCATCGTATTTTCTCCAGACTATTATACAAAATTATAGATAAAGCGTTCATTACTTTTTTTAAACTTTAGCTAACAGGCAAGAATGTGATGTGTTTTCAATAACATTGGACTTGGTTTCTTGTTGGACTTAAGTCCAAGGTGTTGTTTTCCAATTGATACACGTTTAAGAATGTTCTTTGCAAGATGGCTGCTTTATTCTTATATAGTCTGAGGCGGAAGTCCAGTGTCTGTCTCCGTTCTATTTCAGCTCAACAGATCTTCCAAGTAACAGTGACTGAAATTCAGGAACCGGAGCAGTCGTTAAACATGTTATAAGTTCTATACCAACACTCCGTTACAAAAAACGCACCCCGAACAGGCAGCATAGTGTGATCAATGTGCAGTGGTACTGGGAATACCCAACTAAACATGAAACGCTGCGCCCCGCACCTACTGTCCACAACGGTGGGCACGGCCTGGGAGGACGAGATGAAAGGGTGGGGGAGGAGATGGAGCAGCGACGGAGCGTGTGCTGTGCGGGAGGAGAGCCTTCCCAAGGAAACAGAAAAAGAAGTGCAAAAAAGTCACGAAATAGACAGATGAGCAATAATACATGTAACAGGGCCAGTCGCCATGGACAGGAACCACCAACCGAAAAGAGGGACGAATGTGAAAATTAGCCACAGAAAGTAAGGGAATTTAGTCAAGCACACAAAGGAACCAATGGGAAGCGATGGGCGGGATCAATGCCCATAGAGGAGATACAGCATGCACGTTGCTAGGCTTGACCTAAAAATGGCGATATGACGTACAACACGGCTGAAAGGCATTGGCGAGACCTATTGGCTTTGCCAATGTTTGTTTCCACTATCTGTCCTGGCAGATATCTGGGTATTTTATTTTTTTAGAGGAGTGACTAGAGGGAGAAGAGTCTTCCTATGTACCTCTCAAACACCGTCTCCACCACCTACACACACAGACCCATCAAAATGCCTTCTTAGCCTGCTGGGCGAGGAACACAATACAGAACAGCTACACGATTGCTATCCTCATATAGCTAATACCAACACTAAGGACACACCTTCTACAAGCCCACAAAATACTGCTCACTCTTGTACAAAACAAAGTCACACTATTGCCAAAGCACGTTCTCTATAAACTGTCTACTAATAAATGCTTGATCGCTCTCTAAAAACAAAAGTCACATCTACGACCTTCCCACTGATGCAAAACCTGACATACTATTCATAACTGAATCATGGTTGGGAGACGATATGGCTCCAGTCCTGCATGAAGCCTATCCTCTAGGCTATCAAACTATCACCCAAAATTGTATAGGCAAAAAAGGAGGTGGTCTAGCTGTTGTGTTCAGGCAAACATTACATCTCACTTAAGCGAACTACGTCTCCATAAAAGATTGTGAGGCCCTTTTCACCAGATGCAATCCTACACTGTCTTCCTCCTGGTTCTTCCTGCTCCTTTACAGACCTCCACCTAGCAAGGAATCATTCCCAGCCACACTTCTCGATACAGTTTCAAACCTGATAACACTACACTCCAACCTATGCGTTCTGGGTGACCTCAACATCTGGTTTGACAAACCCAATATGCCATATCCCAAGCAAAATCATTGCTGGCCTAAACGCACTGAACCTGAATCAGTTAGTCCACAAACATCGCTGGACACATCCTAGATGTCATTTTTGCTAATACAGAACTAGTTGCCTTTCAAACAAGGACTCCAGTCACATGGTCAGACCACCATTTGCTTGCATTCCAACATAAAACAACACTAAACGACGCACCTAAAACCACCTTAAGTGTATCCATCTATTGATGGTGGAACAAACTCAATTTGGAACACTGAGAAGCACAACTAACATCCAGTACAGATCTAGACACAATAAATTCTGTTCAACAACTATATGAGTGCCTACAAGAAGCTTTTAATACCCTAACACCACTAAAGATGACACAACAGAACAAAAGAAAACAAGCACCTTGGAGAAATACAGAGATAAAGGAGATAAAACAACAGATTAGAAAGCTGCAACGTGCCTGGCTCAAAACAGATACCAATCAAGACAAACTTCGCCTACAGAAAATTAACACATTATACAAGTCAGCTGTCAAAAAAGCTAAGAAAAGGTACTATTCAGACAGAATTCAAAATGCTAAATGTGCAAATAAAGAATTCTATAAAATTCTCAATTAATTTCGTAAACCAAATTGCCTAGATGGAGCTCATCCAGTTACTTAAGATTTCACAGACAAACTGGCAAATCATTACACGGCCAAGGCAGACAAGTTGGACTCATATTTAAAACAAAGAAAGCACCAGCACTGACCCCTTTCCAAAATAGCAATCCAAGAATACTCTAACACAGCCTCTCCGGATCTTCCAACACATTTCACACAATGAATTTATGAACCTAGTCAAAGCAAGCAGGCCTGCCGGCAGCCCTTCTGACTGGTGTCCACCGCAAACCTTCAAGACAATTCTTCTAACAACCACTGCTGCCACACCAGTAATAAGAATCATCAACAATTCCTTAACTACCGGAAAATTTCCAGAAGAACTCAAAAAGTCATACATACACCCATTACTGAAGAAAACAAACTTGGACCCACTGAACCCTTACAACTACAGACCGATTACAAAGGGACCTTTCCTGGGCAAACTGATAGAAAGAGCAGCATTTGCCCAGATGTCACAATTCATTGAAGATAATGCCATACTTTCAGATTGCCAAACGGGATTCCGTCCAGGAAGAGGCAAAGAATCTGCCCTGGTTGCCATCTGGGATGACCTGAAGAACACAGTTGACCGCAACAGGGTTGCTGAGCTACTTCTCTCGGCTGCCTTGGACACAATTGACCATGGCACTCTGACACAAAGACTCTACGAAGCTGGCATAGAGGGGACTGCTCTAGACTAAATCACATCCTACCTTCGCAACAGAACTAATGTCATCCATTCCCCCCCCCCTCCCCATTTCGCGTGCAAATCGTACTTCACAAAAGCAGGGGTCTCTCAAGGCACTATCATCTCGCCCATGCTTTTCAATATCTACATGAAGTCATTACCGGCACTGATCAATCAATTTCACCTCACGTGCTACAACTATGCAGATTACACGCAAACACTCCTTCAACTGGAATGCCCCAAAGACATTGGAAAGTCGCTTATTTTCAGTCGTCTCAGAGCAGTGGATCAATGGATGACGTGGAGCCATCTCAAATTGAATGCTTCCAAAATGGGAAATACTAATTTGGGGCGATTCGAAAAATTATAACCCGCTCGCCGCATGGACTGATTATCTGGGAACACCACCTAAAGTATCAAAGGACGTAAGAAACCTCTGAATGACCATGGACTCCAAATTATCAATGAATGCTCAAGTGGACAAACTAGCAAGATCAAGCTTTGTTATTATAAAAACTCTATGACGACCCCCATTTGGGATTTCCACTCAAGGTCCAGGCTACCATCTCTCATTTTGTCCAAATTCGATTACGCCAATAGCCTCTACCACGGATCACCTTGAATGACTATGAAAAGACTACAACTGATTCAGAACTCGGCTGCCAGACTACACTTACATATAAAGCTGCAAGACCACATTTCCCCTGCCTTGAAAGCCCTGCATTGGTTCCCGGTTGCCAGAAGATCCACGTTCAAGCTGCTTTGTATCACCCACAAAGTGATACATGGAACAGGACCACTCTTCATCAGGAATAAAATCATCAAACACATTCAACAAAGGAACCCCCACTCTAGAGTGGCACCTCAAAATCCCAACGTACAAGAAAAAAACCATGGGTGGCACATACTTCTCTGCTCAAGCAGCCAAACTATGGAACTCTTTACTCCCCAACATAAGATCCACGAGTAACCACCTTATCTTCAGAAAACTACTCAAGAATTGGCTCTTCCCCACATAACCACCATACACAAACTGAAAAATACAATATATACCTCTGTATATAAGCATTTATTTGCACTATAGATATGTACCTATATACGTGTATTGCTTTGTTTAAACATGTATAATAATTATGTTTTTAAAAATACAGAGATATTCATTAGCTCTGCTTAACAACTGTACATATTACTGAGAGTTACATTATTATTCAATGTTTTTAACATGTATATAAGTGACTGCATAAGTAAATCTTTTATCATAACTATCAATTGCTTCACTATTGAATTACAAAAAAAGTACATATACTACCTTCCTTATGCATATATATACCTTCCATGTACTTTTGTATCTATATATTTATTACTTTTCAGCTAATTCAGCATATCCAATGCACTACCCGATTTCTCACCCCATACCGCTCTCAATATATCTTCTACCTCAACTCTCTGACTCATCTTAAACCTCATTCTACTACTCTTCCCATTGCACAACCCGATTTCTCACCCTATACTTCTATCAATGTATCCTTTACCTCCACTCGCTCATTCAGCCCAAACCCCATACCACTACTATGATCCCCAAAATAACCCTTTCTAGACTCTTCCCTACTCTACCCCTCCTTGTATCATCTCATACCTCTTTACTATTCAGATCTCCCAAACAAGCCTTTCTAAACCCTTCCCTCTGACTCTTACCCCCCCACCTCCCTTTAACTCATCCCAAACCTCCTCCTACTGCTATGAGCTCCAATTTTTTTTATTTTTTTTATAAAGTCTAAATCAGTGATACTCAAAGTACAGCCCGGGGGCCGCATGCGGCACCCTGGGCAGCAGCAACACTGGGCTGCTGTTTACTCAACTCAGCAGTAAGATTAGAAAAAAATTAAATATACAGCAAGCACTTATTTAAAGGTTTATTGCAGTTAGGGAAAGGAAGTAACGAGGCCCTTAACTTTAGGAACACCTTCAATTTTAAACACAGCAAAAGTGTAAAAATATGAGTGTCTTTCCAAAATTTAAAAAGGTTTAATTTGTTACCTGTAGAACCATTTAACCTTAGTAAATCAAATTATAGCAGCGCATTCAGAAGTATTTTTTTTAAAGTGATGGTTTTCAAACATTAATTTAGAAACGTTCATGCTTCACAACTCCCCCACCCACACATCCTGACAACAATGCCATTCGTGATTATATCCAAGCACAGGAGAAGATTTTGTACAGCACGTATCCTGAAGTCATGTATTTCTTATATGTGATAATGAAGAAAAAGGAGGGAAATTGAAATAAAACAATTGCCCAAAGTCACACAATTTGGTCAAGTGGAGAAGCTGGGATTCATCACAGGTTTTCGGGTATCACATTGCGCAATTGAGTTAAGCCACTAGATATACTTGCTTCACTTCCCCTACATCTACTTTACACCCCACCTCCCCCACTGGCATCAGTGCGGCCCTCAGTCACACCAAAGACCAAACTTTGCGGCCCCCGGGAAAATGTTTGTGAGTACCCATGGTCTAAATCCTTCCCCCTTCTATCACTCCACTATCCTTTTCAATCCAAATAACAGACTAATATGTCCACCACTCAAATTAATGTCATATTTCACTATACTAATTCACCACTAATCCTTTATGGGGTCCAGAGTAGCGTGCTACTCGCTAAAAAAGTGCATCAACACCTCATCAGGGGTAGCAAGCGTTGTATAAATGCAAACCTTTTCCCTCTTCTATCCCTCCATAATCCTTCTCAATCCAAATAACTGACCAACATATCCACCACTCAAATTACTTTCACATTTCATTATACTAATTAACCACTAATCCTTTATGGGTTCCGGAATAGCGTGCTACTTGCCGAAAAAGCGCTTCAATGCCTCGTCAGGGGTAGTAAGTGCTATATAAATGCAATTACAATACAATGCAATACAAAACCCAGACAAGATTAGTTAGCAGGGGTCACCAGTAAGCATAGACACAGGACATTCACTTTGCATCAATGTTGCATTTAAATTTTTCACAGAGTTATCACCACAAAAATAACAATCTTAGTTAGTACCCTTGTTAGGAACTTTCTAAATTGGGGAGAGCTATTAGTTACGCGACTCTGTGCCTCTGCAAAATTGTAGTCCTAGCCGACAGTAGGTTTTGGGATTTTAAAAGTCTGGTCACTATAATAAAATGAGATGTGGGTAGATGCCATGGGATTAGCTCTGCTCATCTGCTTCCAATTTTATGTTTACTGTGGTGCTCCAACATTCCATGACCTAAAAGAGGCTAGTTTTGTTCGTGCTTGGCAAATGATAATAAGGACTTAACACCACCAGCTGTGACATCACTATGAGCTGGCCTGGTGATGCCCTATTAATAATCTATAAAGTCAGGTCTATTAGTGTGATATCAATTTCGGGGTTGTCATAATTAGTTTGCTAACCTGATTAAAAAAACCTCTTTTGGGGCACAGATATTGCAACTGTGAGCATTTAAAAAACAAAACATTAGAAGACTAACATTATAATAGAAATTAAATTTTAAACCTAATGCTCGTTTTGACTTTCGGAATAAGACACTTTCAGAACTAATACCTTCATTCTCAGACCCCTCTAGGAAGTTCGTTCATCATTGTAAATTTGTAATATTTTTTTGTAAATTCCTCACCCTTTCTTGCTGTGTTTGATATTGTGTTCTTGCATTCTATGGTTTTACCCTACCTCTTCTAGTCTCCTGTTTATTTTTGTAACATTCTATTGTAACGTAACTGGTTCTATTGTACAGCGCTCTGACACCTTCGGGTAAAGTCCGCGCTTTATAAAAATGCATTAAATAAAATAAAAATAATTATTCTTGCTGTATGGATGAGAAGACACCACGTGTCCGGGTTCTCATTATTCTTTGGTCCCCATGTAAAATGTACTGTTATAACCAACTAAACCACTAACGTTCAGGTTACCTGGTCTGGGAGGACGGAACAGTGGGGACACGGAGGGGCCCGTGCCTTCCTCGGGAACCGTAGAACGGCAACACTTCCCGAATGCACGGACTGTGGCTGACATATTGGAAAGGGATCTCTTCGAGCTCGCGCTATCGCCGGGAAGACGTTTATCAAAGAAGAGAAGCACACCATGCGTTTAGCGTGGCGGCCATCTTGGAATGGTGGCGGCTCCTTTTAGCACTAGAGGAAACGGACATCTTGGATCCTCCTTGGAATCCTTGCGGACCCGCACGTCAGAGTTGGCCCCGCCCCCCGCGTACACGTGCTGTTTTTGTGGAGACATTCTTTTTACAGCGGCGGTCTTTTCGCGTATTTTATTTAATCTCTGGTGGTAGTGCGTTAAACTAGACAATGGAAACTCATATACTCGGTGAGTGGATAGTTCCCGAATATTTTGTTTACGAAACGCTTCCATTGGCTTTTGAAAAGCTGTGACAAGTAGACACTTACAGTTTGATTTACAATGTGCGCGCCAAAGCAGTGCGCACGTGCACAGCATTTCTGTGGTGGTAGGCGTTTTTGTTTTTGGTTTATCAATTTTATTTCATAAATTTAGTACTGTAGTATTCCGGTGTGCAAAAATCATGTAAGTTGCTTGTGAACAAAAGCGTTTTTTTTTTTTAAATTCAGTATGATGATTAACATACATTGGCAAACTCCATAGGTTTGACTTGTAGTTTAAAAAAAAAAAAAAAAAGATTTTATTGGGTTATTCTAACACCCCTCATATGTTTTAACATCCCCGACCACTCCACCAATAAAGGGGTACCTTGGAGTAGTCGAGAGAATTTTAATCTGTACATTACGCCCCCGGTCTTTTCTTATAAGAGCTCCCTGGAAGATGGTTGAGCCCACCCTGACCTTTAGGAGCCAGGGTGAACCCGATGATGAATCATGACACTACTAGAGTGTGTGAGGGTTATTTAAAGAAAAGGAAGTCTTTCCTTCCCCGCATCCAGGAACGCGGTGCCGTTGTGAGGACTAGCATTGCCCCGCACACCATATGCAATGCTGTAGGTGGGATACATTTTTGTATGTACGAAGTTTAGTTTCCTCCATTGACGTATATTCACTCAAAGGCGATTTTATTGTGGTAGACAGCTAAAATAAAGCAATTTTAAAACCAATCTAAAGTTTGTTGCCTGAATCGAGCCTGATGACATATGTAATAGCTCAAATTGCTAATACTATGAGATGAGAGAAATTTCTCTGTGTAGAGACAAAACCCACTTTATGTGTATTTTAAAAAATTGGGGCTCTCATCCTTGTAACATCTAACTTATCATAAATCTACTTGGAAATCTACCTGGACTGCCTATCTTCATTACAACAGTATAAGTGACAAAATACTGTTGAAGGCAGACAGAAAAGGATGGCAGCGAAACCAGTTATCTTTTTAAAAAACACACTGTCATTTTTAACTGAATAATTTTAGAATTTATGTATGTGTGTGTATATATATATATATATATATATATATATTTTCTCAATACAAAGAGCACTCGAGAGTGCTCGGTTTCGAAGAGGAACACTGCTCGGGATTCGTAAAGGCAACAGGATTCGCTTTCCTTTGGAAAAATTAAAAGCCTTACGCGTTTCGGAGCTCTCGGCTCCTTGTTCACAGGCATCAATGTCAGTGCGCAGAAACAGAAGATGCACTTCAAACAGCATGTCTTTATTTATATTTTAGTAATCACAGGTGAGTAACACTGGTGTTGCATGCTGGGATAAGTAGTTCCCTTGTTGCCTTAGTAGGCTTTGCTGTGCCTCTTCATTGTTACCCTCAGTGGGTTCTGCGCTTCAACATTATTTTCCTTAATTGATTTCGCCCTCCAGTGGGCCTCCGAAGTTCCAGGTCCTCCTTATTACTGCCATCCTTCGCACCTCAGGAGACTTCGACTCCGTTCTATGTCTCCATGGCCCCTCAATTAAGGACGGTTCTCTCTTCACGGTGGCCTGCCGTCATAACATTTTCAATACAAAGAGCACTCGAGAGTGCTCGGTTTCGAAGAGGAACACTGCTCGGGATTCGTAAAGGCAACAGGATTCGCTTTCCTTTGGAAAAATTAAAAGCCTTACGCGTTTCGGAGCTCTCGGCTCCTTGTTCACAGGCATCAATGTCAGTGCGCAGAAACAGAAGATGTACTTCAAACAGCATGTCTTTATTTATATTTTAGTAATCACAGGTGAGTAACACTGGTGTTGCATGCTGGGATAAGTAGTTCCCTTGTTGCCTTAGTAGGCTTTGCTGTGCCTCTTCATTGTTACCCTCAGTGGGTTCTGCGCTTCAACATTATTTTCCTTAATTGATTTCGCCCTCCAGTGGGCCTCCGAAGTTCCAGGTCCTCCTTATTACTGCCATCCTTCGCACCTCAGGAGACTTCGACTCCGTTCTATGTCTCCATGGCCCCTCAATTAAGGACGGTTCTCTCTTCACGGTGGCCTGCCGTCATAACATTTTCAATACAAAGAGCACTCGAGAGTGCTCGGTTTCGAAGAGGAACACTGCTCGGGATTCGTAAAGGCAACAGGATTCGCTTTCCTTTGGAAAAATTAAAAGGAAAACGGAGTCGAAGTCTCCTGAGGTGCGAAGGATGGCAGTAATAAGGAGGACCTGGAACTTCGGAGGCCCACTGGAGGGCGAAATCAATTAAGGAAAATAATGTTGAAGCGCAGAACCCACTGAGGGTAACAATGAAGAGGCACAGCAAAGCCTACTAAGGCAACAAGGGAACTACTTATCCCAGCATGCAACACCATTGTTACTCACCTGTGATTACTAAAATATAAATAAAGACATGCTGTTTGAAGTGCATCTTCTGTTTCTGCGCACTGACATTGATGCCTGTGAACAAGGAGCCGAGAGCTCCGAAACACGTAAGGCTTTTAATTTTTCCAAAGGAAAGCGAATCCTGTTGCCTTTACGAATCCCGAGCAGTGTTCCTCTACGAAACCGAGCACTCTCGAGTGCTCTTTGTATTGAGAATATATATATATATATAACACAGGTATTCCCTCACACGGATTGCTGGTGAGAAAAGCGAGCCACTCCAAGGTAGGGTCTCACAAAATTCGTGGTTTAATGGCATAAAAAACAAGACGCGTTTCGACCTCTCACGGGGTCTTGGTCACATGACCAGGTTCGTAGTTCAGTGATACAAATAGCAAAAACGTCAAGCACGACGCAGCGTGCTAAATCATAAAGATAGTAAAAAGACTGTGTGGGTAAAGGAGTAACATTGATCGAACCTCATTTGAAAAACAGAAGAGGTAACGTTAAACGAAAATTTATAACAATTAATTAGTCATTGTTAAATAACATGGATGATTGCAACAACATGATGTGAACGACAATTGATTATCATAATTATATTGGTGATGTATTAACGGAGGCCCGGCATGTGTTATTGGATCGAGTATAGTACTGTGACATTATATGTTTGGGATACTAATGCGACACGATTTTGCATAACTTCAGATGACAAATTAATATTACCAATTGTATTCATAGGATAAATTTATCCATTGAATGATTTCTCTGGTTGGCATATGGTCTGGAACCGAAACATATCCTCGGGTCTAGTGCCCTACAGTTATCTTATCGCAATATATATGCAGTGGTATCGGGTCAAAATATTCATTATTAAATATGTCCAGGTCCAGAGATAAGTCATAATTAGTGTTTGGTAATCAGCTGAAAAGGTGTAAACCCAAATCGACAGAACACGATGAAAACATCAAGGTATAGTACCAAAAAATCAGTTACACCAATGTTGAAAACTAAAATAATCTGGTTTTATCATTTACATAGAAAAGATCAATTAGGCCTAATGCATAAAGACTATTGTAGAAAAGAGGGGGAAGGTGGTACATCATAAGGAAAACATTCCATTGCCCCTCGTGCTTTTATAGTAAGTAGTGGCTATCCTCCAGTCGGGTTTCTTGTTCCCCGAGTTTCTGTCAAAACAGATAAAGACAATATTAGTATCAGTACTAAATACAGACATCTATAACAACTTGTGTATATACTTTGGGCATAATTGCTCATCCATCCTCATTTTAAGACCGTAATTCCCCAGATCTAGTAATTGGTGTCATCAGCTCCTAAAACATTAGATACAATAATACTCGAGAGAGCACATGCTTATAACCTGGAAACAAAATAACAAGAAAACAAATCATAAACTTCCCATACAGAAAAATAAGACACAAACGTAAATATACTGATAAAAAGCCAGGGATTTGAAAACAAATCCTGAACTATTCAGTCGGGCATGGTAGTCTCAGATATAGATTAGAGATTAAAGACGCGAATGAAGTTCTTCATCGTTATTTAGCCCTCTCGGGTACCTGCTGCCTGTTTGCAAAATAAAACGTGACTCCAGTCTGCGAAGTGCTTGCACTCTGTTACCACCTCTAGGGTGCTTCAAAACAGTATCCAACCAAAAATATTTTCCCACCGTCCAATCACTATTATGGACATCATGAAAAATGTTTTGCGGTGCTATAACTGAAATCTCTGTTCGTTATAGCTCTCCAATGCTCAAGGATACGCTTTTTAACTGGAAAGGTCGTGGATCTGATATACCACTTGTTACAAGGACAAGTGATTACGTATACCACGAAATCTGTACCACAATTGATGGGTTTTGGGACTCTCCACATTCTTCCAGTTCTCTCTAGTCTGATTTCTTTTACATCCTCACTATGGCTACATGCCTTGCATTTTCTACACCTTCGGAAACCTCCTCTCTGCTCACGCCAGTTTGTCTTGCGTGTTTTGAGATGGCTGTTGCATAGGATGTCTTTAATAGAAAAGTTATCTTTTAAAACACACTGTCATTTTTAACTGAATAATTTTAGAATTTATGTATGTGTACAGATATATAATTTTTCCAAAGGACAACACGGAGCACTCACAGGGTATCCATTATATGTTTTATAAGCAGATGCATTTCAGCACATTACCTTTATCAATGCTTGTACTTAAATGAAGTCAACACTCAATATGCAATTCATTTAAAAGTCTTGTAAACTGTTCCCATTGGAGGAATAACAAGCATTTGCAATGCAATAGGTCTTGCATTTACGCGAGACCTAGTGCATTGCAAATGGTAGGCATCACGGACAACGGGAGGGAGGGCGGGCGGGGGAAGAGAAGGCACGGACAATGGGAGGGAGGGCAGGGGGGAGAAGGCCAGGGCCGGACGGGCCATAGCGGGCACCGGGCGTTTCCCCGGTGGGCCGCCGGGGTGGGGGCTGTTTTTGGGCCCCTGGGGACCGTTTTTGTTACAGGGGGCCGGCAATATTGGCCCCGGTAACAAAATCGGCCGAAACCTGCCTTAGTAAACAGCTCGGCTGCACCACCCTCCCCTCCCCCCCCCCCAGGGGGGGGCCTGGCCGAGCAGTTTGCCAGGGCTGGTTTCAGTTCCCAGTCCGGCCCTGGAGAAGGCACGGACAACGGGAGAGCAGGCGGGGGCGAGAAGGCACGGACAACGGGAGGGCGGGTGGGGGATTGAAGGCACGGACAATGCGCGGGGGGAGAAGGCACGACAACGGGAGGGAGGGGGGAGTAAAGAAGGCACCAAAGCATGTCGTGCCTGCAGTAGGAGAACCTCATTAAAGAAAATAGTACTCACAGTCTAAATAACCCGTACCGTGTAACAACGAAGTAAAGGGTCCAGTCGCCATGGGAGGTGACAAATGAAGAGGAGGCGGTACTAAGGAGGGACTAACAAGCCTATTGATGAATCGGAAGCCAGCATTTAGGACGGATAATGACACAAGCCAATGGCAAATATGGGCGGAGAGTGGGCAGGGCCTCTATTCCATACTCCTCTACAATAAGTCTCGCAGAACAGCGCATGCGCGCTGGCTCTAGGCTCGACCTAAAAAGTGGCCAGTAAGAGAGGACTGTAGCCGTCTTCCATCAGATATTCTGATTTTGGCTGCCTATTTGCATGCCATTTCACAGTTCTAACCTGATAGCAGTACCTGCGTTTGCACATTGCATCTGATGAGTCAATGCGTAATAAACCATCTCTCCTTCAATAAGCACCAAAACATACAGGTACTGAATGTCATTTAGTACACGCACATTGCCACATTAATGCAGTCCTGCCACTTAATTCCGCCCTGCTTAGGCTACCACTTACACTCTTGGGAGCCGTGTCTCTTCAATAAGGTGCCCCTCGCCACAGCCACTGACCTGGAGATTCACACGCAGGCATTAGGCAAATGACCATGTGTCCTTAAAATAAATAATTCACAACCTTAGTCGAACAGGGATATCCAAATACGGTGGTTCAGGCAGTATGTAATACTTTAACAAAAAAACGGTTCTACCAGCAACTGCCGAACTGAAGACGGGGGCCTCTGTAATCAGTGTTGGTGGACTCACTCAAAGATGCGTTTGTCCAAAGGTCAACACGGAGCACTCACGGTGTATCCATTCGATGTTTTATAAGCATATATATGTTGTGATGGCTCTGTTTTTTATCTTAAATAAAATGCAAATTGTGAATAATTTGCCCCCCAAAATTAGCTAAGCAACGTACGTTAGTAGAATATTAGGTGAAGTGCCCCACTATTTTTCAAGATTTTTTATTTTTGGGAGATGAGGCTGGAGCGATTAAAACTATTCCGATGTAATCATTTGATGTGTCTGTAATATTTTAGACTATATTGTATTATGTCCTACTTTTACTGTTTAGCTCAACATAAAGTGATTAATTCTAATTCCACCACCCCCAACTTATGTTTTTGCAGAGTCGACTTTAGATGTGGAAAATCTTTTAAAGCTTGTGAAAAAGCTCCAGAAAGGTATGCTTTCAGTAAATCACTTCTAGCTTTTTGGCTGATCAGTAAGGCTTATTGATGCTCTGAAGGGTCGTATGTCAACTGTGTCGCTTGGAATTTCGGTTCCAGATGGCAAATATGCAAAGTCCTTAAATGGGAATTTTCACACATCACTGGGACAGAAAATGAGCTAAGACTTTATTGTACAGATAACTTAATTACTCCAGATATCCTGGTTCTTGTCCTAAGCTTTCCTTTAACAAACTTCCTGCTTGAAGTTGTAGTCTTTCATCGGTTTGTTGTCAGCAACAAGTCCTGGAGTTTTCACATGGGCATCAGCCTCAACTTCTGGTTGACCATGCAACACAAAGATTATTTAGCATCAGTCGACCCTGCTCCCAACTGGTGTTTCTTGCTACTGGAAGCTGACTTCTTAACAACCTTGCAGGTTCTGGTCCTTTCTCACCTTGATGGAGGCAATACTGTGCTGCAGAGTGTACCCGGGATTCACCTGACTCCACTAGAGAGCATCCTCTGTGCAGCAGCAGTCCATATCAAAGGTCTTTACAAGTGACAGGATCACAGTGATCCTAAAAAAAACTCCACTGCTGTCCAATGCCCACCCATTATTGCCACCTCTTTCCATTTCAACAGGACATCACTTTTCCAGTACTGGATATTTTTGTTCTAATTATTATCAAGCCTGTTAGTACAGTTGGGTGAAAGAAATAAGCCAAGACCACAACTCCCTCGGATGCATTCATACTTCCAAGATTATGTGATGAAAAAGGGGATTTTTCAGATTTCATAAACGATAATTATAATGGTGGTAATGATGTCAAAGAAAATTTCCTCTTATGACCTTGAACATGCCAGCTCCTAATAATAATGTTTCTCACCCACAGCACTATTCATAATAGACACTGGAAACACCACACCTCAGCAGTAATAAGGCAATTAGAGAATGTTTTTTTTAACTGATGTTGTAGACACTCATGCATTATATATATTTTTTTCACAGAAAAAATAATCTAAAAGTTGTTTGTGGCTCAGATACATAAAACGTCTGAAACCCGCTAGTTAGATGCGCACTCAATACAGCATAACTCACAGTTGTATGCCGTGCATAAAACACCTGTTTGCCCATGGCACCGATACAGAAAAACAGTGAACTGGAGAACATCATGGCAGACAACTGTGAGTTATGTTGTGTTTTCAGTGTACTCACAAACATAACTGGCTAATTTCAGTGGTTTTACAAGTTCGAGCCACAAGCATAACTAACTTTTTAACTGTGAACGCCAGAGGCCATTTTAGGTGCAGGATTCATCCACTATTTTTTGCTTGACTTACGAGTTGCTTCCGAATCTCGAGTTTCAGGCAGTGAAAAAAAGCCCACGAAAAGCCAAACTCTTAAATAAGTGTGTGGCTTTGCCTGTAGGTAGTTTGGCATAGACTGACAGTCACCACTGTGTAATTACAGTTAGGACCAGGTTTATATAGGAAACTTACTTTTTGGTTTTCTAATAACTTTGACACTGTTTGATGAACTTTCCAAAAAAAAAAGGTTAATCCCCATCAGCTACTTCGTGGAAAGTTTTGGAGTGATCTGTCAAGCTGGGGTGGAGAGAAAGGGGGTGTTCCAAAACACATTTCCCCATAAGAACACCGCTAAAGCCAACATGGCTGAACAATTGCTCCAGATTTGGCAGAAAGCTGTATTTTAATCCAGAAAGTCTATGTTTTAGGTCTGGCGTTAGCCGAGACCTTTTGATTTTGAAATTATATGTATAATATACTTACTTAAAGGGGCTTTCAGCCAGCTCTCTTCATCCATTGGTCTGTCATTTTCTCGTTCACATTTTACTTCCGCCCACTACTGTATACTGTATGGGGTAATGGTCAGCCTAATTAAACCACTGGTTAACTTCACTTTGAGTGACTGCGTTTTGCTCTCGCACAATGAACACATCCGCACACAAGATAGTTTCCTTCAGTGCCAGTATTTTTGTTTTTACTTTATTAATTTACGGTTGCCTTTGTGTGTAGAGCCTGTTGTGATACAAGGATGCTATCTACAAGTTCTTCATGCACAGAGCACATTCCAGCTTTATCAGTTGCTGGCTGCTGCAAATGCTGTTGTAAATGTCTTCTGAAGTATCCTTTGTTTATATGAGTCCTGCTTTTTCATACAATACCAGATTTTGTCCATTTGGAACTTTTCTGTATTAAGTTATACTCTTTTTACCCTGCACGCACTACACAAAGCAGTACAAAATTATTCTAGACTCACCTTAATAAACTTTGCTCAGGGAGAAAACCAGACTTTATTGTGGTTAATTTGCAGGAGTTGTAACTCTTCCTTCCCTTCCTTTTCCTTGCATTTCCTTGCCTTTCCCTCCCTTTCTTTCATTCATTTCATTTCCTTTCATTCATTTCCTTTCCTTTCCTTCCTTCATTCCTTTCCTTATTTTTCAGAGGCAAGAGACTGGCAGCCAATGGCACAATAATTGGCTTTTTTACATCTGTGTTAGCTAATACCATTGTGATTTTACTACTTTTGCTCCTTCTTTCCTTTATTCCTTCTTGCGTTCATTCCTTCATTCTTTCTCAAAGGCAAGAGGCTGGTAGCCAGTGGCATAACAATTCACCTTTTTTAGGTCTGTGTTAGCCAAGACCTTTTTGATTTAAAAAAAAAATATGTGTATGACATAGTTATTTTATAGGGGGTTTCAGCCACACTTCCTCCGTTCGTCTGTGGCTATATTATTCAAATTTTTCTTTACAGCATGTATCAAAGGGCAATGCGTCAACCAGCAATTGACGGACCTTACTATGAATTACGGAATGCTGCCCATATACAAGAGCAGCATGCCATAGCGCATCCACACACAAAGTAGTTCTGTTGAGTGCTAGCGAGTACTATGGTAATGTGTACTTTTTGAGATCAAAAAACATTTTTGCCTTTAGACAATGTTTTACTTAAGACTGATGAAGGCCCAGCACCTTCCTGAACAATAAACTTTTAGCAAAAACAATCACAAAACTAAACATACATTGCCAAAAGGCTGGCAGCCAACGCCAGAACTGTAGGCTTTGCCAATGCTTGCTGTGATTTAGTGAAATCTGTTCAGTCATTTTTGAGAAGTTAAAGTTCGAAATGTATAGATATCTAGTCACGTGGTACCTTTCCTATACTACTGTGGAGTACCACGAGCTAAAAACACACAATATGATGGGCTTACGATGTACTCCCTCTGCACTATTGTGGTACCGCAGTGTCAAAATGTGCGATCTGATTAACTGGCTGCAGCATGAGTGGAAAGTTGCAGCTGCAGTTTTATGACTCTGGGACTTGTTCAGCGTATTGTAGAAAACAATTAAAAAGGAATAAGGAGACATATGGGTACCCTCGCCCTTGAGGGGGGCCCAGAAGGACACCCCCTGGGGTAAAATTACAATGTTTTTTTAAAGGCTTCATGGTCCTACCATGGATCACAGCCCCCCCTCCCCCTTGCCCATATGTTATTTCACTGTAGTATCATGGCACAGCTGGGGAAAGAAGGTGGGCCTTGGATGCTGGACGACCATGGGGGTATGGCCAGCAACGGGTTCTTGGCCACCCATGTGGGGTTGGGTGTAGAGGTCTTTCTTAGTTATAAAAAAAGTTATTTCTTCCAGGTCTTGTTTAATTCATCTATCAGTGTACAAAGGATATATGCTGTGTATTATTTGGGTGATCTTGAATATATTTTTATTGCCCAGTGGTATTAATTGCGAGTTCCTCCATTCATGGACATGTGTCTTTGAATATGTGTGCGTGTGTGTGTATATATATATATATATATATATATATATATCTGTAAATTGGAAAAAAAGCAAATTGTGACAGATGGGTACCTATTGTTGAAAAAATAATATGGCTTAATAAAATCACAAGGAAAAGTCCAGGTGGACATCTAGGAAAATAGAAGATGTGACAAGTTATCAGGAGGAAAATGAATTGGCATGCCCATGGTGCAAAATAAAAGGGTGGTTGATGGTATGCAAATGAATAACAGCGATTCTCCATAAAAGTCTCCTTGAAATGAGATTGTTATATAATTCTCTTTCTTCCTGCAGCTGGAAATCTGGAGCCAAGAATAGAAGACCTTGTGGACAGGATTGATAAACTACACAAAGGTCAATTTCGGGGAATATGTTGTGATTAAGTTTTAAGGCCCACAGGATGGAGAAAAATGAATATTGTTTTAATTATTTTCTCCAGATACTGGTGTCGTTCTATAGAATACATAATATGGTGGGAATGGTTTGAAAATGTAGAATTTCTTTCAGCACAAAGTTAACATTTTACTTTCCCTAGCTGCTACAGGCCTGTGTATAGGTAATAAACTACACAAATTTCTTTATTGTGGTAGTTTTATGTAACTTTGGGTTATTGAAACTGAGAAAAATTGTATATATTTCGCCTTTTTGCATGAGTTCATGTACAGTAGGATAATTGGCTCATTCCCACTTTGACTAGCAGGTGCCCTACATGTTAAGATTAACAAGAAGCTCCTACACAGATTATCTGTGACACACTACTCTGGGATATGGTTAATTATGAAGCTAAGATGACAGGACCACAAACATCAATGGTTACAAGTTAACAAGAGGATTAAGTTGAAATACATATATCTTGTGTGCAAGGCATTGTTGGGGGACTACTCCTGAATGTTCACAAACAAAACTCTGCACTACACATTCCTCATGTCAGCTTAGAGTTTCAGGGACATGTTTCTTATAGCTGTTGTAGGCAAAACACAGCCGGATAGGAGGCCAGAGCTTGGCTTTCATAGCTTCTAAATTATGAACAGTCCCTCCCAACCGGGGATATTGTTGTTTGCTCAGGGCGGACCTAATTTCATAATTTGACCCCAGGGCAAAAGTCACTCCAGTACTTGGATACACCTCGACACTCCTAGTGAGTAGACATACAAGATATAGTTTGGTGTAACTCTATTTATTAATAGGGGCTTATCCAACCACTGCCATATTTTCCTTCTGTATGTGATCTTTTAGTCATTAGAAGATCCCAGTCCTGGTTGAGCTTCAGGCCTTTCTGACACATTTACTTTTTAAGACATTGGGCCCCACAACATGTCGGAGACTTACACCTCAGTGTCTAGCAAAGAAAAGGGACATCGATCCTGGTGCCATCATGTCTCTGTTAAAGAATGGGGACAGCACTGATCTCTGCGAAATCTCAAAATGCTTATGCTAACAGCTGAAAAATTGATGCCTATCTCCTCCCACTTGGACAAACTCCTGCAAGAATCCTTACCACCAAAGACTTGTAGACACCCTCTGACTAGAGCTGTGTGTAACACATGGGCATATAAGGTCACTCAAGTGTGAATGTCCTATTGGGCCAGTTCAGAGAAATTGCTAGGTTCAAGGATTGCTCTAGATGAACAATGATAACTTTTCCAAAACCTTTCATAAAAAGGACCTTTATATATCATCAGGTTTTGGTGAGGAAGTTCACATCCGCCTCTGCTTTTCAAGCAGTAATCTCATATAGGGTCTTTTCAGCGCTCTGTGAACACTGAGGTCAGCGAGGGTAAAGTTGATAAATTCGACTCCATGACCTTGAGGGACACAATAGGACATTGGCACTCCATTACATCATTTTCTTTGGTATTGATGACTAGTAATGGGATAAGGGAGACAACCTTTACAATGCCGTCTTTGCAACGGGATGCCTTTACCACGCATTCTTTACCACACAATGCCTTTACCATGCAATGCCTTTACCACGCATGCATTTACAACAAAAAATAAGTACATATAAGGTAAGTATGTGTATATATATATATATATATATATATAAAACCGCACAATCCTGCTCCACCACATGACAGCGTAACAACAGGTGCGGACCACAGCGCATTCCAGCAAGTGTCTTTTATTTAGTCAGCAGTGCAAATCCAAATTCAGCAAAACTCATGAGCCAGTCAGTGTGTGTGTATATATATATATATATATATATATATATATATATTTCATATAGGGTTTGAAGGTGAGAAGGGACATAGGGTGATGAGGATGTTTTTAGGATTTAGGGATGGCTAAGTGTATTGGGTAGCAAGGGTGTTTTTAGTGTTTAGAGGTGGGTAAGGGAATAGGCTGGTTGGTAAGGTTACAGTAAAAGTGGGCTTGGGAGGGTTCCCTCCCAAAAAGAAAAGCATTATTTGTTTTAGAATAATTAAAAAAACATGGGGGGGGGAGGTCTCTCCCAATAAAAAAAGTAAATAAAATAATTTTTTTACGTTTTTTAATGTGTGTGTGTGTGTGTGTATATATATGTGTGTGTGTGTGTATGTGTATATATATATATATATATATATATATATATACACACACATGTATTAAAAAAAGTAGGGGTTGCACTTACCTTATATAGGCTTACCTTGTGTTGTACAGGCATGCGTGGTAAAGATGTATGCGTAGTAAAGACATGCGTGGTTAAGGCATTGCGTGGTAAACGCATGGGTTGTAATGCCATACAACCTTGGGAGCATACATAGCTCCCAAGACATACATGCAGACAGGGTACACTGTAACACACACGAGAGACAGAAGATAGGGAAAAATAAGACTACTGAGGCAGTTAACATTATCATAAAAGTATAGTTGATGTGCCCAGTGTGGTTTCCTGAATCAAGATGGGAGTTTGTGGGAGTCCGCTGTACCCATTGTGATCTATGATTTGCATTGTCATTCTCCAGCCAGGAAACTGATAACTGAAGAACTATGTGGGTACAACGCCCAGTGCGAAAAGCTGAGGGACAAGCTTGACCTTTGTGAGTACTGCTGAGCTTTTGATTCCAGTGTGTTTCGCATTTGTCTGGCATTATTGGACTAGGAAAATTCTTATATAGTATTTGTCTGAAACATGCAGGTTTTATGACCGTAGGTACCCGACTATGACGGTTTGAGGTGTATGAATCTCTTCCACATCGACTAATAATAGCAGAAAAAATATTGGTAAAGTTGTGCTGGTATGTCAGTCCCTCTACATTTATTTTTCCTGCTTCCGCCCATGATGCCTGCCCATTCATTATACGTGCCTTAGCAATGCATTTAACCTCTTTCCCTCTGCATCTATGTTTGTGTCTCCACTTCTCAGTACCCCAGAAAATGTCATTTTTTCTTTAACCTTTCTTCCACCCAGCATAAGAATCAGATGTGCAAGGGTGAGAAGCACAAGGAGGAATCAGACTCCGTAGATCACTGCTTGGTGCCTGAGTGACTGCAATATGGCCTCTTGAACCTACCAGATGACCTCCTAAACATACCGCTGGAGTGTAAATTACTTTTCACAGGCTCTTCATATGCATTCAAGTGGAAGAGATTGTTTCCAGAGGCAGGTGGACCATAGAACATGCACAGAAGAGACAGTCCTACCTTGTCTTCTTTATCTGACAAAATTAGCCCTTCAGTTGTCTACCATACAAGTACATTTGGCTGTTATCACTGTTTACAGAAAAAGTCCTTCTAAGGCATCCTTTTTCTCCATGGTGAGATTAAGTATTTCATGGAAGGACTGAGGAAAGATTTCCTCTGTTACAATATCTGAGAGTTCAACATTCTCCTCTGGAAATTGATATTTTTTTCTTTTGAACCCATGACCAAAGCAAAGCTCCTTTTGTCATGGAAAATAGCTTTCTAGGTGTCTGAAACATCAGTTTTCCTGCTGTCTGAAACCGTGTCAAATGTCACGGGTGAGTCAGCCTCGAGGTCTTTGTACACAGGAAAGCTAATACTGTTTTCTGCCTTAACAAAGTTTCCTTCAGGACTCGTCCATCTTTTCTTTCCAATGTTATTTTGGATTTTTACACAAATCATACTATTTTCCTTTGAAGTTTCTTTCTGTGTCTTTCCTCTCTGGTAGAAACGTCCCTCCATACTGTGGAGAAGGCACTGAGAAACTATCTAGATAGCATGACCGGCTCACTTCTGCTCATTACAAGTACAGTCTCCAGTCCTGAACATTTCACCTTCAAACATTGATGTAATGTGTGTTAGTCACATTAGTTCAATGGAAGCAAACCTAGACTGCAACACCTAGAATGTATTTGGCTCTCACACAAAAGTCCAGACCTGGAAACTATATTCGTAATAACCTGGAGGGTGCTGGCCACCCTTTATCTAAATCGGACCAATGATCTCAGGCCTAAACAGTTGTTTGTTACCTGTGGAGTCGACTGGCATCCACAAATCAAACCATACCTTTGTGAGTAGTTTTATGGATTTTTGTATGCTACCAAAAGGCTATTGTATCTTTGCAGGGAAAGCCTAACGGGGGGGGGGGGGTATTGTGAGCAGTTATAGAATTATGCAAGTTTGCAGCTGCAGCATTTTCAGCCAAACTATAAATTTGCCCTGATTGCCACATAGGGCCTAATTACTAGTCTGACTCGTGGTGGGGCGACGGTGGTGGTCTTTTGACCCCCACATTGCAACCTTGGTGGTTGTGCCGACCTGGGACCCCCGACTCTGCCCTTCCCTGGCGGTGGCGCAGCAGTCAAGAGGCATCAATATGCTTGGCGGGACCGCTGTGGTCCCGCCAAGCATATTGATGCCTCTTGACTGCTGCGCCACCATCCAATAGAGGTCTTTCCTCCATGAAAACAGTGGTGGTGAGAAAAGAAAGGGGGCCATACAGGGCCCCCTTGTGCCTCACTCTATGTGGATGCTCACGGGGGGCACAACATGTGCCCCCCTGTGTGCATGCACCCCCAGTTCCAGCACGGCATGGACTTCACAGTCCATGCCGTGCTGGAACTTCCTTTGATGTTCCCATTGCGGTGCCTATTTTATAGGCACCACCATGGGAACGCCAAAGAAATCACCTGCCAATGACTAAAAAAGTAATTATACGGCAGGCTGTTCTCAGGCTGGTTTGGCGGTGCGACGGCAGGGTGGTCCCACCACCGCACCGTCAAACTTGTAATGTGGCCCTCAGTGTTCAATTTTCTCCATAATGTGCACCTTTCACTAAAATATTGAGCCTGTTTCACAAAACCATATTTGACTCAAACTATATTTTGGGCCTAAAATGGCTTCATTTGCACTTTTCAGGAATTAATTTAAGGATTTTTGGCAGCCATAAATGGTTATACTACTGTAGATTTCTCTTGTAAATGTGCAGAGAAATCACATCAGTCAGAAGGATGAATGAAATTCAACTTTTCTCCTTAAGAGGACTATATTTACACTTCTACAGAGACAAAGTGAGTCTCAAATGAACCCAAGATTCATATATAAAGTTCCTTCGACATTCCACTTGGATGAATTAATTTGTTTACCTGCCTTATTTCGAAAACTATTTCTTGTAGCTGAAAGGAGATTACATTTTCTTTATGTCAAAAGTTATCTACATTTCTATTTGAATAACTCCACTGTATTTCGTCATTCAGACCAAATCCTTTTGGCCTTTGTTCAGGCTAACCGAGATAAAACCTTACTGACCCATGGTATTTCTAGATGGATTGCTTCTTATATTACTTCAGCATACATTCCATTAGGTAAGCTATTGCTTCAACATGCAGCCCTGAGTTAAGTCAACGGCAGGACAGATGGTTCGTTGAAATCTCGTTTATTAAGGTGATACTAATTCCTGTCTGTTTGACCTGGCTGTTTTTGGAGGATCACCCCCAAACCTTTTGCCTTCCTCCTCCTACTTTTTGTGGAATTCATTTTGTTGGCTTTAGGACTCTGTGCACTTTACCACTGCTAACCAGTGCTAAAGTGCTTGTGCTCCCTGCTTTAAAAATGTTAGAATTGGCTTATACCTAATTGGCATGTTTAATTTACTTGTAAGTCCCTAGTAAAGTCGCACTACATGTGCCCGGGCCCTGTAAATTGAATGCTACTAGTAGGACTGTAGCACTGATTGTGCCACTCACCTATGTAACCCTTTAAACATGTCTCAGGGCTGCCATTGCAGAGCCTGTGTATGCAGTTTTAAACTGCCATTTTGACCTGGCAAAATAAACCTTTTGCCAGGCCCAAACCTCCCTTTTTAATACAAATGTCACCCCTAGGGCAGGCCCTGGACAGCCCAGAGGGCAGGGTGTAATGTATTCAAAAAGTAGGATATGTACTTTGAAGTTTTGCATGTCCTGGTAGTGAAAAGCTCTTCAATTCGTTTTTCACTACTGCAAGGCATATCTCTCCCATTAGATAACATTGGAATTGCCTTATTACATTTTAATTAAGTGTAATTTCCAAATGGGAAGAGATTACCAGTACATGTGTAGTGTCTCTGGAATCCTAATTTAAATTCCTAACTTATGGCGAAGTCTGATTTTAAATTACAATTCTGAAAATGCGACTTTTAGAAAGTTGACATTTTCTTGCCTTAGCCATTTGGTGCCTGTAGACTGTCTCTGGTCACATGACTGGGTGTGGGTTACAGTTGGACTTCGTGTATACCTCCTAGACAGCCACACAGAATGGGAGCTTAGGTGTGACTGAACGGCCCATCACTGGCAGGATGGGAGGGAGGATCTGGGCACAGCCCCACTTACACTTGAATAGGCTGTGTCCTGCCTCCACACAGAGGGCTGCATACCTCCTGTAGTTAGTCTGGAGTCAGGGGAGGGGAGGCAGGGCATATGTGCACATCAAAGGCATGCCTCTAGAAACTTCTCCCCACTTCATAGGCACAATTGTGTATAGGACCTCATACACCAACTCTTCAGGACACTTCTGGATCTGTGGATACTCTGCCAGGAAGACAGACAGCTGTGCTTCTGAAGGTCTGCCTCTCTGCTGCTTTAAAGGAATGGCTTCCCTGCTGTACTGACGTGCTGCCCTCTTGCCTGAGGAAGAACTGGATCTGCAACTTCATCTTGAACCCAGGACGCTAGAGTGACTCAAAGGGCTAGTCTTTTGGCCTCCTGATCTGAGCCTCAGGGACATAAAAGGCTCTCCAACAGCTCCTGGGCTCGTCTTCGACAAGATCCCGACCTCCAAGTGGTGCCTCTTGGGTCCTGGACCCTTGGTGTGGCTCTCATGCTCTTGAAATCAAACTTTTGGGCTCTTCACGACGGCAAACGGGCCCGTTCGCACCAGAACCGCACTGCTTGCTCTGAAAATCATCACGAGCCACTTCCAGCCTGACTCATCGCACAGCAGCATCAACAGCCCGTGAGGGACCGCCAACGTGAAGCTCCAGCCCGCCTGTCTGTGTCGTCTGGCCTACTCTTCGCGGCATGCCAACTACCGCCTGCGCCACTCTCCTTGCTCCTAGTGACCCTCTCCTACACTAACGGGACTGTTAGCACAAAACTTGAGAAGGGAATACTTCAGCAGGACTAATCTGGGACTATGCGACCCGCGCTACATCGCAGTCGGCCTGAACTTTGAATTTGGCCTGGTCCAGCATGACAAGGTAGCCGCAGTTAGTGCTTTGTGCTTTTAGGCGCTATATTGCAGTCTATTTAAAAAAAAAAAAAAAACTGGTTCTTCTGATTGAATTTTTGTCGTTTCGGTCTTGTTTTATTTATTAAATTAAAATCTATTTTTCGAACATGGTGGGGCCTAGGATTGTGGTTGCTGCTTGACCAGGTTTCACACTCCAGTCAACCAGTAACTCAGTTTCTAACACTGTCTATCTCTGTTTTCTCTGATCCTGCTGTTAAGTCCTAATTCTAGCATGGAAATCTAGCAAAGGTTGATTGCAGAAGAAGAAAAAAAAGTGACTTTCCTGTAACTACAGTTCTCCAGCATTAGTATTCTCCCTAGATTCACATGTGATCTTCCCTCTTCCCTTTTCATGAGGCTTGTTATTTATTGACTTTTGAAAAGCTTGGAAAACCTGACAGTTGGAGCCTCTGACTGGAGTTGAGCTCAGTGTCTCCACCTTACCAGCTAGAGTTCGATAGAGGTAGACAGGCCCCACGTTGACTGTGACTTTTTTCAATGTTATTTAAGTGTTTGTGTACCTTGTTATGTTAACATTGACTACAGAGGATTCCAAGCCTGACAAGCGGTAAACAATTCAACTTTGTGAATCTATGAATGATACAGTGCTGGAGAACAAAAAAGATGATACATGTTCAAGAAACTATGAAAAGAGACTGCTTAAAAACTCAAATCTTAACTTAACCCTTTAAATTTCTTCTTCATCTAGACCTGTCTGAAAACCCAGTGGAAAAGGTTCAGAGCCAAGAACCTGTAAGTTGACAATCTTTCAGGTGTTCAGAATGCAAAGGCTGACTTGCTCAGACGACTATGCTAAGAAAACCATAAGTGTGTATTAAGTGATAAAGTGCTTTATAATATCTGCAATTGGGGCTTTCCTCACATGTAAACCTCTTTGCAGAAGGAGGAAATGTAAAACACCTAGACCTTGCCTCTAAGTATTACCTACCAAGAACAAAGTGGAATGCCCTTTTGATAGACTATTCAGAGGAGTTTCTATATGCCTTTCTTCAGATACCTGATTCTATCAGTCATTATAAAAGTAATATGCCCCAAAGCCAGGATGACCCTCATAGCTATGAAGGTTCACTGATGTTCTACATTGGTCGGGGAGACTACACAGGAAGCTGCCTTGTAGACAAGATCTCCTACACAAGTTCTGGGCCAGGCCCTGCATTCCAACCTTTCATCTTTGAATTAAGCTGCCTGGCTTCTGTAATTACAGAGTATGGGTATCTGAATCTTCACCAAGACTGTATAAACATTCTGCAAGAAGCTACACGCCCATTGACCAAAACGTACTAACATTTAAGTGGAAGATATTCTGAATTTGATGTATTAAGAAAATCTTTCTAGTTTTCAAATGTCAGGAAGAGGCAGTACTTCTTTACATTCTCCATTTAGCAAAATCAGGGCATCGGTTCTTGTGGATGAAGGTAGATCTAACAGCTATTGCTATCACTCCTTCACAAACCTCTTTTTTCAGAGTTTAGTAATCCAGGTTATTCTAGAGTTTATAAGAAATGTCTTCCACCAGTCAGAATGCCCTTTCACCTGGGCACTTAACGTCCTCTGTAAGTACACCTGTCCTCCTTTCAAACTGACACATAAACAGTCTTTGAAATCTTTTGACTTGGGAATTTGTATTCCTTATAGTTTCATTAACTCATTTCATAGCGCTAGAACAATACAAGCTCTTTGCTGCCATGACCCTCTCTTTGTTCCATAAGAATGAAATGGTTATGAGTACTCATCCAAGTTTACTTCCAAAGGTACTGTCATATTTCCATCAATCAGGCCTATTTATTACCAACTTTTTTTCAGAATCCATCTTCTGCATCCAAAAGCCCCCTTTTGAGTTCTTGGTTTTAAGATTTTGCTGAATCTATTTGTCATCTATAGGCCAGTTTGAACGGGTTTAGCCTTAACTAAACAGTCACTTTCCAGGTGGATTGTCTCTTATAGTTTGTTATGGTGCCATTTGGGTAACAAAATTCTTCCTGGTAGTAATTAAGTTCACTCCACTAGAGGCAAAGCAGTTATAACAGCAATACTAATGACTCATATTTTAGAGATATGTAAAGTCACTGCTTGGAGGCTTATCCATCTCGACATTAATGTCTTGAATCAGATTTCAGTGCTGATGCTTAGTTGGGTCAGTCTTCCTTGAAGAACCTCTTTGGGTAGAGCACATTCTCATTGGTTCTTTCTTCTTCTTTAGAGGGCTGGGATTGCTATTATTTTCTCTGTTTATGATTATAAATGAAGATCCATTGAAAAGAAATAACAGTTACTTACCTGTAAACCATATTCTGGGAATCTTCATTAAAGTCATAAGCAAACCTCCCTCCTACCCACACGAATTAGCAACTTTCTTATGACTCTGCATCCTATCTCTCTGTAAAAAAGAACTGAGGTAACTATGACTGACAGGGCATGAATGAATACTGGGGTAGTATAGTGTAGTATAGTGTAGTAGTATGGTGTAGTAGCTTTGGTTTGCATTCCCACTGTCTCCAATCTTCTACATTTCTTCTTCTGTTCCTCTAAAAAGGCTGCAAAAGAGTTTATCTTGCTACTATTCCTATTCTGGTGACATTTTCTGTGTCTCAGAAAAAAGAGAGAAGATTACACCCTGGAAAAAATATGAAAAAGTAATATGCCCTACTATAGTTTAGATTCAATTACTGACAATAGCAGCCAACAAACAACATTACATTTCCTTTTGAACATAGGAAAATAGATAAAATTAAAGCACATGACCATATATAGCTAACCCCAAAACAGAGTCCATTCCAAAAGCCTCTCTTGGGTTCCTCACCAGCATCTTTATTTGCAAACTTCAGCAAATCTCCTTAACATACTAGGCATGACTGAGAAATTGACATTCGGTGATCTCCACAGTCTTAGGCATTGACAGAAATGTACCAATTCCGTATATTTTCGAACCTTCACCCCCATGCATGAGGGATGGAGTCACAACAGAATTTACAACACTGACCGTAGTTTAGATGGATGCCCGTAGGCGGACATCTCTGCAACAGCTGTGGAGAATTGGCATGCAATCGGCTAGAGCCTCCAGGAGGCAGCCAGATCCACTGAAGTGGAAGCTTAACTTCACTGAGAAAGAGACATTGTTGTTCATCATTACTGGATACTACATGGTCTGCATCAGTACATCTTCTGTGTAGTTAGAAAAGGCGGCCATATGGCAGGATGTGGCATACTCTGTCAGTGTATTGGGGGTGGAGATATGCATCATGGGGTGCTTCAAAAAGTGTTGAGAGGAGATGGGTGAAGGAGAAATTATCCAGGATTCACTTTGCAACGGCTCTTCCTAGAGGTGGGCCTGGATTCTTTCTCCTACTCATCCTCCTCGATAAACATGTCCTCTCCTCCATGCATCCTGACCTGCTATATTCCAAGGAATCGAAATGACAGGCCTGGTAAGAAATTAAACCCCTCTAACGATCCACTACACTGCTTATCCCTTCTCGTGTCATACTATCTTTCCCAAAGATAGACACATTTCTCACATATTACCCACTTTTACCCCCAATAGTGTATGTACTTTTATTACATTATTCATATTGCACTCTGTCTTCCTTTCATACTGTCCCGATATCTAGTGCATTGGTAGCAACAACTGGAGCAGGAGTAGCCTCTACTGTGGCATGGCAACAACCAGTGCCTATGTCAAAACACAACCGTACCATCCACACAGGTATGCTACGGTGACATCAATGTCACTACCATACCCTAGAATACTGTATGTCTGTTGCATGACAACACTGGCATTAATGTCTCTTTTTTTATATATGTTGAGACAAAATGTACTCAACACATAATTCTATTTTAATTTCAAAATCCTCTAATGTGCTCATACATACCGTCTAGTCTTTTACTTTAAAAGTCCTTTGTTGTCTTCAGATGGTTAAATGCTCCCCACTTCCTCTTCTGCTCAAACTATTGCGCAACCTTAGGACTGGCCACCTATAGTAGACCGATTGCAGAGCCTGGTTCTCCTTTAGTCTGAACAATTTAAATTTGTATAATTAATTTTCTCTCTGGATAAGTGTCGGGATATGTAATATATCATTCCATTTCATGAGTTGTTATCATTGAAGGACTGCAGAGGTTTTTCATTTCTTACTATTAAAGGAGGAAATTTCAGCATGGATTGAGCTGGGCTTTTGAACTGTGGCAGACTTAAAATATAACTCCTCATGTAAATCATGGGGGTAGTTAGATATTTCTGTTACCCTGGTGGGTGGAGGTCTTTGGTTTAGTTTATTAAAGATAAGAAAACTATTATATTACTACCTAGCAGTGGTTGAAGAGAAAGGTAGCAGGATTTAAAAGATGTTATTTAAGCACAATCTTAGGGGCATTGGTAGTTATTAGAGCCACCGGAAAGACAACTTACATGCTCTGCTCCTCGCCAACCATTTAGATAGAGTTGAGAAAGAGCATTTAAGGAATGATGGGAACTATCACGATATAATTAAAAATTTTCAAAGCTGCCAGTTTTAGGAAAATTGAATTGTTTTGCTTTGCGGCTTCTTTATTATAGTCCAAAAACTATTAAAAAATGTGTCCAGTCCTCCCCAAATTGTTGTTTTAGGTGTTATATGGAGGGTGAAGGGGATTGGCAACATGTTATAGCCACTTCCAACTGTATTCCTTTATTGGCCAGTGTCTGAATAGACCGTTTTCACCAGCAGTTTTTACAATTCTGTTTGGTTTAGTTAAGAGCGACGTTCTACTTTCTGAAGTACAGCGGAATTTTGTTTTTATTACTATTTTTGTTGCCCGCACACATATTTTACAGCGTTGGTGCCATTGTTTGTTCAATGGCAATTAAAAATGACTTGGGTAAAGTTCCTTGAATGAACTCTTGCAAAAAGAATCAGTCAGGTGGGTAAGCATGATCTAATATGGCAAACTCTTTGAGGAGCTTTGATCGTGTCAGGTTTGTTATCAGCATTTCTGTCATTGCACGAATTGATTGGATCTGACAATACTGTCTCAACTCGATATTTGAAAAGGGACCATTGATTATTTATTGTTGCCTACATGTATTTTTTGATACTACCTAAAAAAAGTCCATTACATAAAGTAAATTCCATATTTGCATTGATGAATTTGTGTCTAATCTCACTTCCCTTATGTCACTAAATACATCATTATTACATAGTGCTGTTTTATTGGTACATACATATATATGGTCCTTATTAATCACTTTATCCATCCATGACCCAGTTGCATACAATCTAGGAGTGCTATTTCTTATGCAATACTACTTAACAGCCCCTTACGCCATATCATTGTCTGCCTAGAGATAGCAACTTTGTTTCTGTATCTTGTACACAGGAGATTTGTATGTGCTGGTTCATGCCATGTGTATCATCGACATGTTACTATACACTAATAGAATTTTTGTAGGCATATTTGCAAACTCTGTGTATGTGCTCAGTTTCAAATATATAAGGCCCAGGTGTCGACACTTTGTCCCCACCAACTCACAATATGAAGGGATATGCTGCAAGCATTAGTTCATCCATCTGACATTTATCAGTCAGGTAAGTCTGTGTCCAGACCACGTAAAGTCCTTGTCAGCTTATTTTGATTCTTTATCATTTTCAATATCTTGATACAGAAATATTGTGTCAAAAATATCAATTACAAAAATATCGTTTCCCTATACTTTTAAAGATGAGTACAAAAATGTTGGAAAAAAATATCTTTTCACATTAATATTGTTAAAAAAACATCCAATAATATTTTTTTTAATATATATATATAGTTTAAAATAGTAAATCCTAAATATTTTAATATATAGCATTAATATAATGTAAATTAAATAAATGTAAGTAACATTTAATAGTAAATATAAATATATACTTATATAAACATGCACACATAAATGTGTTTATATATGCATATATATAACACTATTTAAAAATATATATTTATATACATACATAAAACAAAAAATATTAACAAATCAAATGCAAAATATTAAATTACCAAATTAACGAAATATTACAAAAATATTTTTAAGAATTCTATTTACAAAATTGCGTGTGTGTGTATGTGTGTATATATATATATATATACACACACACACAAATAATATAAAATTATAAAAAGAAATAATAATATATATATATACATCAATATCAAAAAAAGTATTAAAGTCTGGAAATAATAGATACACTATTCAATCTTTGCGACAGTAGGGAAAGCGTTGTACTCCGGTGAGGTAAAATGTACAATTCCCACTCCACTCTGTGCATCAGTTGGGAACCCGTTGGACTTCGGAGAAGTAAAATTTACTACTCTGACTCCACTCTGTGCAACAGTAGGGAAACCGTTGGACTTCAGAGAGGTAAAATTTGCTTCTCCCACTCCAGTCTGTACAACAGTTGGAAAAGTGTTGGACTTCGGAGGGGTAACAATTACTATTCCCACTCTAGTCTGTGCAACAGTAGGGCAAGCATTTCACTTCAAACACATAACATATATGAAATATAACCCTATTAATTTATAACAAATATAAAACTCTTTAATATGAACTTTATTATTTAACCAAATATTTACATATATATTAAAAAACACATGATTAGTAAACAAATGAATAATTATCAGTATAAAAAAATTGATATTTATTTAAAATTTAATTAACTTGCCACACTACACCCCCACAAAAACCTACCAGCCAACGCTTAAAATATAACTAAAATAAAGAAATGTAACACTATTAACATAATTAATAATCAATTAACTACTAATTCATATTTTAATAATTCATAATTAATTGATTTAATAATTAACTTCCCACCCTATACCCCTACAATCCCAGCAGCCCACACCCAATATATAACTTAGAAAATATAATTACACAATTTACATATTTATTAAATAATTAAATAACTATTGATAAATTGTTAATGAATTATTACTTAACTTCCCACCCTAAACGTCTACAAATCCAGCAGCCCGCACCTAATATATAACTTAAAAATATAATTATTACATAATTTACATATTTATTAAATATTTAATAAATACACTAATTATAATTAACTCCCCACCATACACCCCTACAAACCTAGCAACCTGCTACAACAATATAAACTATTAACAATTAAATTAAGAACTTATAATTTCAAATCACAAACTGTATTTCAAAATATTATTAATTATACAAACAATAATACATAAAATGAATATATGAACTAACACACAGACAATTTTTTTTTTTTTTTTTTACAGCTACATTATTGAAAACAATATTAACAAGAACGATATTATTGAAAGCGATATTGCTTACCTGAAAAATTGATATTCTTGACAACGATATTTATGCATCACAATATTTTTGTGTATCAATATTTTTTCCAATATTTCTGCAACTTGAAATTTCGAATCCGACATTTTGGCCAAATACCGACTGACAAGTATATGTCTCTGATGTAAAAAATTTCACATATAAACATTATTTTATGTGCCTTGGTGTCATATGTGTAATTTTCATATTTAGCCTCACTTCCAATGTCACCAAATGGATTTTTCCCTTTATTATTTTCACTAGCTGCTGGATCTAGTGAGACATGTCTACCACCCACTTCTTCTGCCATGACACAGGTTCTGCAGCTGACATCTTGGGTCCAGCCACAAAGCAAGCATCTGTGGCAAATGCAGATAAGACTTTGTTATAGATTTCTTTGGCCTTACATTAACCACCAACTAACAAGCTATGATATTTGAATGTTTCATTTCTCTTTGCCAAAATTTCATCCGTAGTGTTTAAAGATTGTAAAACAGCTCTAAGGCATATAAATGATCTGTATTATCAAAAGTACTAATTGTGTTACCCTTTTCTTTTAGCTGCTAGTGACCAGGAGCCTGATGATGACTCCTCTCATGATGATGATTCCTCACCATCCACAAACGGAGGACGGCATGCAGTGCTGGGAGATTAGCTGCCAAGTTTGCAGTCACCACTGCTGAAAAAGACCCCAGCACCAGCCAGCAATCTCTTTCCTGTTTACTCTTACAGACTGCATATTCCCAGACAACATCTACAAACCTTGGATGTTTGTACCAAATTCGCAGGACTCTCCTAAACATACTCCTTAGCCTACAGATACCCCAGAAGACTCTACTGATCTACCCTCCAATTTAGGTGCTACTCTTATCTTCTCTCAGGGCCCGATTCACAAAGAGTCTCCGTAGTTGTGGCAGAGGCTCTGCAGTTGCGGCGACGCCACCACACTTGTGGTGAAATCTCCGCACGGTGCACTCTGCAGTGCACTGTGCAGAAATTCCACCACGAGTGCGGATAATCCGCCATGAGTGCGGAGACTCTGCCACGACTGCGGAGCTTCTGCCACAAATGCGGAGACTCTTTGTGAATCGAGCCTTCAGACTTCTGCGAGAGAAGAGACTTCTTGTACAGAGAACCTCTCCCACAATATCTCTCCAATAACCGCCCAGATGGCAACCCTCTCCATAATAGACAACCTGCTGGTATGGTTATACAGTCATACTTGTGGGGGAAAAGGGTCTGTGTGGGTCTAGGCAATCATGTCCTCGGAGAGGATCATTTTTTTCAGCAAGAATCCTCCATGTTGGGGAATATTGATCAAGTTGGGAAGCAGCATTATCCAATCCCACCAGGAAGATGTCCCATGATTGACTGAGATTAAGGGCCAGATGTACGATCATCCGAATAGCAATATCCAAATTGCGATTTGTGATAGATACATCTACCTGCAGATTCCTCACCTTTTGAATATCCCCCTGATTCCTCACCCTTCGAATATCCCCATGCGCCAGCTTGAACCAGAAACTTTACAATAGCTCTCCCACGTCGACAGGGAGCATTAGTATATACATGTGCTGACGTCAGTGCTCCTTTCTCCTTGCCTTCAACGCGTAGCGTTTTTCGTGAACTCTCTGGAATGGTTGTTTTTTTTCCTATATAGTACAGTTTTTCCAGAATAATGTCACCACCCGTAAATCGGGAATTAAGCCCTGCAAGGACTGTGAGTGTCAGATGTCTATTACTGACCCTCGTGACATCTACCTTTGGTGCTTAGGGTTGGATCATGTACAGTTGTCAGTGGATGAATCCAAAGGCTCTGAAGGAAAAAGAGGCGAAGTTGTTCATGGCTTGAGCAAGACATTAGAAAAGAGGTTGTCGGTTAGAACTTGCTCTAAGTTAAAGTCTCTGTCTCATTCATCGAAGTCGGCAAACGTAGAAAGCATAAGAGGCGGTGCCATGGTTCTCTACACGCTGTTTGAAGGATAAGTCGCCAAAGTCAGTGTCACCACAACTGTCTTCGGAGGAGGGTCATCAGGACAACACTCCACCTAGGGAAGAAGTGTGGCGCAGCGGCCAGGGCGACTGAGTCCGGAACCCGGGGGCTCACGGTTCGATCCCCGGCACCGGCGGCAGATCAGCCCAGCACCATGTGACTCTGGGCAATTGCTTGCTTAATCTTCCCGACGGCCCCCAGTGCCTTGACACCTTCGGGTAATTGTTTGTGATTTACAAATCCTGGACATTTATATTTACGATCCATCTCTGGCACCATTTCTGGCATTACCTTTGGCTCCAGCACCATGTCGGACTTCCCCTCAGCCTCAGGACTCTACGGCAATCTCGGATCTGGTTCCTCAGTCTCAGCAGGAGCAGGTGTACCCAGCCTTCCCAGCTCCGGGTGCAGATCCTAGTAATTTTTTGAATGCCATGTTTAGCATCTTCAAAAAGGCGATGACTCCATCTGGTGCACCTGCGGCCCCCATCGCCCTTTGGCTTATTCTCTGGGAGGTTTCCCGACACCTTACCAGGAGGCGGCTTTCATGCCCTTCATGCCGATAACCCAGGTTTCCTGGCTAACTCCAGTGCTGGTGGGCATTCCTAGAAAAAGGACTCCATTTCCATTGATCCTTCCACCTGTAGCGGTATTACCAGCGCTGCAAGTGACTCCTGCGGCGCTGGTTACCTCTATTCTGATGTCGGAAGCTTCGACTTCAGTGCCTCTTCTTGCATCTCCAACGCCGTTGCCAATGTCGCCGTTGCCAATACTGATGCCACAACATAGGTCGAAAAGAGAGGTCCGACGGCTTATATAAGAGGGATAATGTTTCTTTGGAGTGAAAAATCCCCAAGAAGGCGAAGAGGGTTAAATAGCTTATTGGACCCAGACTTCGGAGGGTTGAGGGAGAATGAGAATCATTGTCTCCAAAGGGCATTCTGCCTCCAGAAAACATTTCATACCATTTGGTTATAAGGAAAGCAGCAGAAATTTTGGATTCGCCTCTTCCCATTATAGAGCTGAAATCAAACCTATTGACTGAGGTACTCCATTCTTCATTGTCTGAGCCTTTGTCCTTAATTGAGACCTTTACATGACCAATTTTAGACATTTGGCAAAAGCCGATGACTGCCTTTGCTGTTTTTAGGTCAATAGCCATAAAGTATAAACTGGCTCAAGGCAGATACTCTCTTTTTTTGTCCTCTCATCCTTCGCCTGAGAGTTTCGTCGTTGAGATCTCATGTTTGTTAAAGTTGACTCCTGGATCTTTTCCTTCTTCGCTTGCAGATAGAGAATCCAAGAAGCCGGAATAGTCTGCAAGAGAGGTTTTCTCATCAGGCAGCATGGCACTAAAATGTACAAATAAAGCCTGCTTGCTGGGTCTCTACATTCATGTACTATTGGATTCTGCCAAGTCTGTTGATTCGAAATTGCCTGATAAATTTCTCTGAACTTTTCAGTGATGGCCAAGCTGCATCCCTCCAGGTCATACAGTCGGGACTATGCACAGCCGATTCTGTGGCTAGAGCTATGGGCACTTCGATTTCTACTAGAAGGCATGCATGGTTGAGAGGTTCTGGATTTTCTAAAGATGTGGAGAACGCACTGACGGATTTGCCCTTTGATGCCTAGAACGTTTTAGAGAGAGCAATGCAACAGCTAATTCTTTGGTTGTTCAATATCAGCCCAAGCACTACAGGCAATTTAAAATATTCTGAGTTTTTGCCTGACGGATTTCGTTTCGTGGGCGACAGTTGTAGCAGCAGTAGTTCAATCCCCCCTACAGATGTTTCAGGGTCCGTGGGAGGGGTAGACAGTGAGCTGTTTCCTTTCCCCCATCTTCCGCCTCACCCACTTCCTCCTCTGCCAACATCGCAGGAAAGCAGCCCTAGTTTTCCCATCTTAGAGCATGCTTTACCAGTGGGAGGACGGGTGTCCCAGTCAGTCAGTAGAGATCCATATCATTGGATTTTTGGGTGTCAAATATTGTGGAAAAGTGGTATGCCCTACCCTTCCAGGAATCTCACCCACCATTTCCGCACAACCGAATTTGCTTTCCACAGGCTATCTTCAGCTCCTCTAACAGGAGGTCCAATGCTTACTTCACAAAGGTGCAGTGGAATCCGTTCCAGAACAAGAACGGTGTCAGGGATGTGGCGTTATTTCCTGATTTCCACGAAGGACGGTCGCTTGTGACCGATCCTAGATCTCCTGATTTCGAACTGGTTTCTCAAACAGGAAAAGTACAAGATGCTGAGCCCAACAAAGAATACTGAATGGTTTCAATCGACTTGCAGGATGCTTACTTTCACATCCCTATTCTGCAGTCACACGGGTAGTACCTCCGCTTCATGGTGGGGTCTCAACATTATCAGTTGGCGGTCCTCCCACCTTTTGGTCTTACTTCCGCCTCTCAATTCTTCACAGAGGTCATGGCAGTGGTTGCAGTTCATCTCAGAAGGTTGGAAATACCTGTATTCCCTTACCTAGATGATTGGCTCATCAAAGCCAAGTCTCTGGAGTTGGTGTTGCTTCACTTGCAGGTGAAGTCTCGGTTGTAGTTCATCCTGGGCTTTTCCATCAACAAGCTCAAGTCTCACCAGGAGCCCTCTCAGCTCACCCTGTTTATAGGGTCAGTACAGGACACTAGGGTGAGTCGTGCCTTCCCTCTTCCTTAGAGGATTCTGGGCTTTCAGGCTATGATTCCAATGTTTCAGAATGGAGCAATGGTTCCAATCTTGTCATGTGTCTTAGTTAGGCCCGGGGAGAAACGCTGATATTTTTCTGTTTATACGTTTCCTAAATTGCATTCTCTTTCACACAATGACTTTTTGACACACATTTGCTTGTGTGACAATGCGGGATTAGTTTCTCAGAAATTACATTGCTTACAAATTCCACTTAGTAGAAACATTATCACGAGACCTTGAACACTACCTACAAGGCCTCGCCACACATTGTGCAAATGTCGTTATTTGTATTCACCCATAAGGCGATGAAGCTATCAATAGATCATAACACTGCCAGCCTGACTAAGGTCTCGGCTCCAGAACAAGGATGCTGTTTGTTATAAATAAACAAGCATTTCCGGGTCAGAGGAGAACTTGGTGTAATTTGCAAGGTCACTACACACTGAAACCTCAACCCAGCTGCTTGCTGATCCCTCTGTGAGGGATATCCAACTTGTGACCACGACGGGGATCTACGTTCTTTCCCTTCAGGTAATGGGGTTGGATCATCCAATGGGGATTCCTGGCAGAACACATACATACACCCTAGGCATCTAGGTTGGGGAACACATAGTAGGAGTATGATATATATTGTTTTATATGCCTGCATATATACATTGTGGCTTAGCAAGATGGTGGAACTTTTCATTCTCTTCACCGTGCTTATATTACTAATCACTTTCATCTGCCTCTGTCTATTGATCATTGCAGCACATATATTCTATGCAAAAATCATGTTGGTTCAATACATATTGAAAACCCCCCACTATGTATTCCTTGCATACTTCTCTGTGAGAAAGAGCACGAGTAACTGAACAAAAGGGTTCTAGATCCGTTACCACGATCCCCGGGAGAGCTGAGGATTGTCATGTTCTGTGGTTGCCAAAACTGTTTGCTACCTGTCTAGGTTTACGGGTGCATATGGTGGCACTGTGGGCTAGCTGGTCTCTAGAATGACATTTGCTATGTACGATAGTACTCAAGTGTTTTTTGCCATTCATTATTCATTCTGTACGCTATTTAGGTAATGGCATTTTGCGATTCTTTAAATTGTGAATCGGTTTCCAATTAGCAAACTTCGCTTTTTGCCATTGACTGAAGCGTTGCTCAGTTGAAAACTGGAGATTCCTCATGCTGGAAATTGAGCTGAGTATCCAACAGAAATCTTCCTGAGTTATTGCCATCCACCTTTCCAAATTATAAAAATGGCAAGAAAGGACAGTGAAAAGAAAGCTGGGGCCAGAAAACGCAAACTAAAATTTTTAGAAAAAGAACTGGAAATATTGACCAAGAAGTGTGTTTGTACCATGATGAACTGTTTGGTAAAACATCTCTTACAGTGCCTGAATCTCAAAAGAATAATATCTGGCAAGCAATGCAGAAGAAGATCAACTCTGCTGGAGGAACACAGAGATCCTTTGAAGAAATAAGAAAGCAATGGTATGATCTCAAATCCAGGACAAAAGAGAAGGTAGAAAGCCAGCTAAGTAGGGCCGGAGCATCTGGAGGAGGTCCCTTGGCTCCCCCCCACCCCACCCCACCCCACCCCACTAACTGCAATTGAAAAACTGGTTTAAACTACCTGGAGCATGAATCTGTTTGTGCATTTAGTTCAATTGCTACATCTGACATCCAGGAACCTCGTAACGGAAGTGTACTGTTGAATCTATAGCATACTTTTCTTTTTATTCTGGCTTTGTAAAAAGACTTATGCATTTAAACTGCCTTTAGGGTTCTTGTGTCTCTAAATGGCTAATGCATTCAGTATAGTAGTTTACAACATAAATTCAGTTTACTTTCAAAGTGCATTATGTGAGATGTACTTACAAAAAATGAGCATTAGGTTGAGATACATTTTTTAACTTTTTGCCAACAAGCCTAAACATTTTAAATCATAGTTTACTGTATACAAAAACACATTTGTAATCCACTTTCAAACAGATATCCCTGCTCAAGGAAGTGATGTTTCAGAAGGCGAGGGCCATGATGAATCTCAAATACTCTTTGATGATCCCATTGCTTTTGGCAGCCAGGGGACAACAACCCATGCTGAAACTATGAGTCCCTGAGTTACACATTGTGCACAGTCATTTGAAGGTGGTGAAAGAGGCTCACAAAGTTGCCTCTGTGACGCCAAGACAACTGTGGGGAAGATTTGGAGCTCACACTCGCTGTATTGTTAACACGCAATACAACCAGACTTTGGTGAATAGTGCAGAAAATGTGCCCAAGTTACCCAGGTACGTATTGATATTACCCATGAATCTATAGTGAGGCCATGAAAACTGAGAAGATTTGGAGCACGCACTTGCCATGTGGTTAACATACAATCCAACCAAACTTTGGTGAATAGTGCAGAAAATGTGCAAATCTTTGGTGGATATGAGGCAGCAATGCTGACGGATCAGCGCCTGCAACAAAAACAAATAAAACTTGTCAATTGATAACCATGGAGAACAGCATTACACCTGGTTAATAAAACATTGCAAATACTCTTGCAAAACCTGAGTTTGACTGATGCAATGAAGAGTTTATGGTTAGAATTACATCAGGCTAACCCGAGTCAAAGACATGGGAAATGCCATTACTCAGCACGGATTGATGGCTTAAGTAGGTCAATAAATTGCCTTGCAAATGTCACTTCCACATTGTCATGCCTCACTGTGAGCTTACAAGTTGAAATTGGCACTATGGCGGAGAGGTAGCTCGAGACCTCATTCAAGTTACTAATGCTGTGGAAACATTACTCACATCACATATTACAAGTGGCACACAAGCAGGAGCTGGTGAAAGGGAGGATCAGTCCAGTGTCAGCAATATTTCTGCAACAGATAATATAGTCTGCATAGAAGCAGGAGTAGCAGTGGAGTTGGGGGAAATGTAGGACATATAACATCTGGTGGCAAACGCAAGTCTTGAACAGTTTTTTAAAAGTTTTTTTTTTTGCGACCCAATTGATGTACCTTTTTGTTTTTACATTTGAAACATTTATAAATGTGAAATATTACTTTCCTTGCATACATCATCATACCCGAAAATAAAGGAGTATTTTGGTTTACAAACTGAAAAGAGTTTTCCTATTTTGTTCATTGTAATTAGTTAACTTTAAAGCTAATACTGAAAAATAATGATTTGTTATGTTGGCACATCTTATTCGCCCTTCTGCTGCTCTTGACTCATCATGTCGCTGAGATGCTGACAGCTCTTTGTCCTCCACGTCCAACCCTGACATCCTTACTTCTAGTCGGTATACTGTGCAGAATTGCTATAAGTTAGCAACACGTTTCTGGTGAATATTGCAGGGAACCACGACTCTTACGGAGACATTAGAATCTACTTTTAGAAATCCAAAGGTACGTTGAATTAGGCCTCTTGTTCTTCTGAAGGCAACATTGTAACGACTCTCACTTGGTGTGGAAGAGGACAGATATGGAGTCATTATCCAGTAGCATGGGGCATAAACACTGGCATCTACAGCATCAAATAGCATCTTAAGAAACAATACTAAATATGTTGGAAATAGTTACAGTTATAATTACCCAATAAATATTCATCCTCAAAAGCTCCTCTTTGTGTCCTTGTGTAAATAACACTGTCTACAAAATAAAAGAATTGTGGGTGCTCCCTGGAAATCATGATACAATATCAGTAATAACGTTTTTTGCACCACACACTGTAGGAAAGTAGGATCTTTCTGGCATACATACCCCCACTTTTTGCCTGGTTAGACTGTTTTGACTGCAGTTCACTGGGATTCTGCTGGGATCGCGATGCCCAGCTACATAATGGCTGCTCTGAACCTGATCATGTTTGGTATCAAACATGTTGGACTCATGCAACTACATCGATTCCAGTGTTAGTTGCATGATAGCATGTACTAGGGATCTCCTTAGAGGACCACCCATACCTACCTGTGCAGCCTTACAGGGTCTGCCTGCCAGCCCACACTGCTGCCAACCCTAAACAGTGTTCTGCCCCCCTGCTGATGAGCTTAACTCGGGCAGGGGAAGCTGAACAAAGGATTTCCTGCGAAGGAGAGAGTTGTAGAATTGGATAGGGTGGGGGCTCTTCCGAGCGCCACCAGACTGCATTGAAGGGCACATTTGGTACCCTCTGTGCATAAACTAGTTTTGCCTAGTTCAGCAGCCCTTGGCTCCCACTCTGGCACGAAACTACACAAAGGACAGGGGAGTGTCCACCCCCTGTCCAGCTCCTCCTTAGGGAGGTGCCCAGAGCTCCTCCAGGTGGCCACTTGAGTTTGCCATGTTGAATCTTGGACACAGGGAGCATCTGACTGGCTAGGACAGCTGAGTAGCGTCCCTTCTGATAGGTGGGTCACCAGAGAAGAGGTCCTTGCCCGTTTTAGGGTTACTGATGGGCTCCCCTGAGGGTGGGTCCTTAGATTTGTCCCAACAACAACTTCAAGATCCAACTGCCTGTCATCCGAAGACTGTTCATAGACTCTTCTGCTGGTGGACACTGGAATTCTGCTGTTCCTCAACCCAGGACCAAAGACAAGACTGCTTCCGTTGGGAAGATTCCTGCTGCATCTTCGTCCGTGTACTTCTTCAAGTTCTGCAACTCCGTGGCCTTGCATCCTCCGAGTCACTAAGGACTCAAACTGCATCAGAGCCAGAAGGAATCTCACTTGAAGTGAAGGAGACTCCTGCATCCGCAGGCACCTCTACGACGACGACCGGTTTGCTGATCCTGTTGCCACCCTCGGACATTGCCCGGCTCTGCAACACAGGTGGTGGTTTGTTTGTTCTCCAGAGGCCTGACCAGTCTTCCCTGCAAGTTGGGTGACTGTAATCCCTCTCCAGCCGACGTGGACCGCCTCCCAGTTCACCACGTCTGTTTGCCATTGCTAAGACTTGTTTGGTCTCTTCACGAAAGATCTTCGAGCTTCTAAAAGACCCAGCCTCCAGCATTGCACAGCTCCAAGATTGACGTCCTGCCTGCATCCTCTGCATCGTGGGCCTCCATCTCCTGTGTGCTGTTGAGGCTTATCTGTGACTCCTTGTGCCTACTGCCAGAGGGTCCTCGAGGTGGCTACATCGATTCGTGCTGGCTTTCCTGCGTGCTGAAGGCCGGTCCTGACTTACCCTTGCTGGGTTAGTCCCACAGACCTTGCTGGTGTGCAACACAGCATCTGCATCCGTAATCTGTTGTTTGTGTCTGCCAAGGCTTTTTGGTGGTCCTGCTGGTCACTGACCTTCCTGCACTCATCGACCAGCATGGGACAGCTTGTGGAAGGCTTCTGTGCTCCTACATCATTGCCTGGGCTCCACAGCTGCTGCTTTAACCTCTCCCTGCTATAGCAAGAACCAACTACAAGGGCTGGTATTATGCTTGTGTGCCTCCTGATCACTTCCGGGTGGTTTGGACTCTGGCCCCTCTGCTTTCATGTTTTTCTCTTCTAGATTTCACATCCTGGTTCCACCGGCCTAGTTCACAAGACCCTGTAGCTGCTGATCTTCCACGAACCTCCATTGGCGTCTACAGGCGGTTCCGACACCACTTCATCCCTACCCTCCTGGGCTCCCTGGTGTAGGTATTCTGTTTCCTGGGGTATCCACGGGTGGGGTGGCACTCTAAGCTTCCTTGATCCAAGTGGTTCCTATGGGGTTCTTTGGGAAGGGTCCTAGAACTGTAAAAATCCAACTGCGACTTACCCTGTGTTATCCTATGGACATTTAAGCCGGTGTAACCACTCTGCACCCAAGCACCTTGGGGTCCCTGGCTACTCACCTTGGGAGGTTCCTTGCTTCCCCTGGGGTCCTTCATCCTTGGGTACTAGTCCCGTTTTGGTACTTACCTCACATTCTACTATTTTAGTATATGGATTGGCCCCCCGGTTAGGCCCCATATGTTTTCCTATGCTACTTACCTATTTCTAAAGTAATTCTTGTGTGTATTTGATATCTCCGGGTAGGAGATATACTAAGTTAGTGTCTAGTGTGTGCTAATGAATACAAAGTATTTTTATACTCACTTGGTGTGGTTCTTTCTTGTGTGAAAAGCCTACTGACTGACTATAGTGGTGAATGCACCTGCTTTACACCCTCCTGAATAAACCTTAGGTGCTCTCCACAGCTGCCCCTTGAGAGCTCTGGTTTTCAGGGACCTAAACACTACCACTAAGGGCTACTTGGACTCAGTGCACAGTGCCTCACCATAGGTGGACACTGTATGCTGAGCCAGCCTCCTACACACACCACTTTTGTGTTTAGCGAAGGAGTATTTTTATGGTTATGAAATAGATACTCATTGTCAGATGGTGGGCAAAAAGGAAAATGTGTACCATCTATACAGCCAATCGTGTGTGGAAATTGGCAAGTGTATAAAACTCAAATTTTGGTATTTTGTCATTCATGTGTATTGCGTGGAAAATAAATATGAGTATCCGCATTAACATTGCAACCAGGAATGCACGAAAAAAATCTAGATATGGCACTCTATGTACCCCGACCAGCTATATACACCATAGGTGGGCATTGACAATAAGCACCACCCCATGAATGGTTTATTCATTGCCTAACCTCACAAAACACAACCGCTATTGTTAAAAAAAAAAAAGTTACTTTTTTATGTATATAGAAAAACTTTTATTGTTCATTGATTTTAATTAATATCAAATGCACTCCTCTTTCACCTGTGTGCCATCATCTCTTGTGTGTCTAGCCATGAATATGTATGTGTTACAATAATGTGATGTTTTAGAAAATTTGGAACATTTAACAATAACCCTTAGAGCAAAGCGATCATACACACCTACAAGCATCCCCCACACATGTATAAAAAATTAAGACCACAATTCGGTTCAATTTAAAACATATGTCTGTGGTTTTGAAAGTATTCCTAGTGCTACATAAAATTTAGAATAAGCTGTACAAGTACATGCATGTCATTATGAAGATGTGTATATCTAAACTTACATTTGCTATGTTTTTAAGGTCTATAGGTAAGTCCTGTTGCATGGAAATATTGTGCAGCACTCAACAGGTTATAATAATCTTGCACACATATGTATGCCCTACTGTACCCCTCTATAGGCCGTACGTCAGAAGTGGATGAGGAGAGATGGTATACCAAGCATCACTTACATGTGATATTTGACTGATGATGTAACCTACAGAATGTAGCAGATATCCTATACATGCATGCATTCAATCTGAGTTTTATGGGTGTCTGTTGTGATGGAATTAAGCTACGAATGACTGCGTTTGTGATGCTATTCTTTCCATGTACATACATTGCCAATGTGAATGGGTGAAACTTAATCGAGTAGCCACATGCCACTAAAATCTCAAGCAACCAACTGATGTGCAAGATGGAAAGGCAGGGTGCACATCAGTCAAGCAGACCCAGACATTGGAGTCAGCTTGCACGTTGATGGAATGCCAGTGGTGCCTGTTATGGAAATGGTGTTCTCTGTGTCTGGGATACTCACTTGCCACTTTCATCCATTCATTGGCACCTAATAGATGACTGGGCAGTGGAATAAAGTTCCTTTCCCACCTACTGCCTTTCCACCAGTGAGCGTGAAATAAAAAGAAACTGATGCACTTGATTAGTGATTATATCTGAATACATTTCTAAAGCACTTTGGCTGTCTTGCCCATCGGTATTTTGATATTTACAGGGGTGGTATGGGCGTGAGCTGGGTTTCTTGAGCTCCAGCTTTAGTGTGTAAACATGTGAAGTACTGGTGCACTTGGCTGATGATGTATCTGATCACCTGTCTAAAGCACTGGGGCTTTCTTGCCTGTGAGATTCCCACTGTGTCCCCACAGACTCTATGGAAAGATGCTGCAGGCAGAAAATGGAGTTCAGTCAGTATTTTGACATATGCAGGAATAACTGGAGCGGACTAAGGGTGAATTGATCTGCTGTTAGTCTGCAAACGTGAAGTATGACATCAGCTGAAAGGCACTATCTCGTAATTACTGCTTTCCTTGACATCCCAAATATGTTGACCCTCTGCCAAAGCCTGTGCACTGTGCAGAATGGGTACATAGGTGAATTCTGTGTACATTATAAAAAATAAAACCATGAACTTCACAGAAAAAACATAAATCTGATAGAGACTTCTAGCTGCAGATTCCTTACCTTTGAATTTCCCAGGCGTCAGGCTGGATCCGGAAACCTTTGCTGAGCAATACCCCTTGCGCGCGACGTCGGATGGCTCCATTCGGCTCCGCGTGTCGTTGATGACGTCGCAGTGCCTACGTAGGCGCCACCCAGGCGCGCGGACGTCAGTTCTTTTCTTTCCGCGCCAGTTAAGCGCCGATCCGGGAAGAGCTACCCCTCTGGCACTTTTTGGCAGGCTTTTTCTCGACTTTTGTCGATATTTTTGACGACTTCGTGTGCGAGGGATGTCGGGTAGGAAGACAGGTTTTAAACCATGCGGGACTTGTTCCCGCATGATGTCGGTTACCGATCCCCCACCGCGTATGTCTGTGGTGCCTTGAACGCGAACACGATTCGAAGTCGTGTTCAGACTGCTGGGCGATGGCTCCGAAGACCTTGAGGGAGCGGGCAATGAAGTTGCTCGCGGCCCAGCAGTCGACACCGTCTAGCGAAACTCCGAGGAGGTCACGGTCCCGTTCGAAGAAGAGTAGGTCGCGGGTCCGCTCACGGAGCCCTAAGTCCTCTTCCTCTCATTCGCGGTCATATGGACACTCGGGGAAGAGGCACAAGAAGAAGTCCAAGCGGACTTCGACTTCACCTCAACTGGCGTCCGTCGTCAAAAGAGGTAAGGAGCACAGACGCTCTAGGCACGGTTCTGCGGAGCCAGAGCCGACTTCGCGCCTCCCTCCATTTCAGGGAGCCGGAGCGACTCCCGCTCAAAGTAAGGTTCTTTACGAGGCCATGCGCCGCGGAACAACGCCGTTGGTGAGCCCTCTGGCCCCGCAGGGTCGGATGGGGCCCCATCGGGTTCGACGCCATTGGCTTTAGCCATGGCGCGGTGGGGCCTCAGGGATCCGAACTGGGATCCGGTTCGACGCCGGTCGTGCCAACGCAACCTTCCCTGGTGTCGAACCCGAAGTCGGTGCCAGCGACGTCGCCGGCGGCTCTCTGTGGCGCAAGCCCCATCCTCATCCCCGACGACACGGAGCCGGAACGGGGGGGTTCTATGTTGTCGCCTGAGCACTTTGTGGACGTGCTAGGCTCAGGAGAGGAATGGGAGGAGTCTGGAGACCCTTTAGAGAACCAGGATGTTTTTGAGGAGACAATGGACTGGTATGAGGAGCTTGGGGAAGCCAGTGGTCTGGATACTTCCCCAGACTCTGGCATGCTCTCTCCACCTACAGTGGCTACGGAGGAGGGGGCGTCCTATGCTATGGTGGTTAAGAGGGCAGCTGAGGTCCTTGGACTGGAACTGCTCTCAGTGCAGGTCAGGACTAATCTGACCGAAGTGCTTCAACCTGGGGCTTCCACCTCTGAACCCCTTTTGCCCTTTAATGAGGCACTTACGGACGTCCTACTAGGAACATGGTCCAAGCCTTGCACAGGGGCTCCTGTGAACAGGACAATTAAACGCCGCCATCGCTCAACACCGGGCGACCCAAAGTTCCTCAGCCAACACCCCACCCCAGGAAGTTTGGTGGTGCAGGCCTCTACTTCCCAGGGCGCATTCCCTTCCGCCCCTCCGGATAGGGAATCCAAGAGACTGGACTCATTTGGGAAGAAGATGTTTTCTTCCTCCAGTCTGGCATTGCGGTCTGTGAATACCGCATGCTTATTGGGCCGTTTCTCCCACTCTTTGGGAGACGGTTGCGCAGGTGCTGCCACAAGTCCTGGAGGAGGCCCGGGCTGTGCTCTCCCAGGTTGTCAAGGACGGGAGAGATGCGGCAAAATTCACCATACGGTGTGGTTTGGATACAACCGATTCGCTGGGCAGATCTATTTCAACGACAGTGGCCTTGAGGCGCCACGCCTGGCTTCGCACAACTGGCTTCTCGGGGGATGGCCAGGCCAATTTGATGGACATGCCCTTTGATGAAACCCGCCTTTTTGGGGAAAAGGCAGACTCTGCCCTGGGCAGGTTCAAGAACTCTCGACCTACGGCCAGATCCTTGGGCCTCTCCTCCACTCTCGTGGCCAGTCTTCCTTTCGCCCCTTTCGTGGCAACGGAAGGGGTTTCCAGCCGCGACAGCCCTATCCTAGCCACCGTCCAACACAGACTGCACAAGCCGTGCGTGGACGTGGTACATTCCGTCCTCGGAATGGAAGCCAGAAGTCGTCTACCACACTGCCCCCGGCAGCCGCAGCCTCCAAGCACTCCTAGGCTGATTCTGCAGGACCACACTACTCCAGTGGATGGGAGAATTCATCACCATCTCCCCCGCTGGAGATCTATAACATCAGACAAGTGGGTCTTGCAGATTGTCCAGGAGGGCTATTCTCTTCCTTTCCTTTCTTTTCCTCCAACTATTCTGCCGAGTCAGGAACGGCTGGAGGAGGATCACTTAAAGCTGCTCCAAGAGGAAGTTACAGCTCTTTTGGCCAAAGGAGCTATAGAAAGGGTTCCAGTTTCAGAAGTAGGCAGTGGCTGTTATTCCTGCTACTTTCTGATTCCGAAGAAGAACCAGGGGCTTCGGCCCATTTTGGATCTTCTGACCGTCAATCTCTTCCTCAAAAAGGAGAAATTCAAAATGCTCACTTTGGCTCAGGTCTTGTCTGCCTTAGACCAGGGAGACTGGATGGTGGCGTTGGACCTGCAGGATACGTATTTTCACATTCCCATCCTGCCGGGCCACAGACGTTACCTGCGGTTCAAGGTCGGCCACGAGCACTTTCAGTTTACTGTGCTTCCCTTCGGCCTTACCAGTGCCCCTCAGGTGTTCACCAAGGTGATGGCGGTGGTTGCAGTTCATCTGTGCAGGTTAGGGGTTTCAGTCTTCCCCTACCTCGACGACTGGTTGTTGAAGGCGTCCTCGCCCCAGGCAGTCGTCTCCCACCTTCAGACTACGGCGAACCTCCTGCATTCGCTGGGGTTCTCTATCAACGTGCCGAAGTCACACCTGACTCCTTCTCAGACGCTCCCTTTCATCGGAGCTGTTCTGGATACAGTGCAGTTTCTAGCTTATCCTCCCGAGCAGCGAGTCCAGGATATTCAGGTTATGATTCCGATATTTCGGCCTCTATCCTGGATTTCGGTGAGGTTGATTCTGAGGCTGTTGGGCCTAATGGCCTCCTGTTGGTAAGACACGCGAGATGGCATATGCGGGCTCTGCAGTGGGACTTGAATTTCCAATGGGTACAGCATCAGGGAAATCTCACCGACGTGGTTCAGATCTCGGAAGGAACTGCGAAGGATCTGCAGTGGTGGTTAACGAACCGAGATTGGGTCAAAGGCAGACCTCTCTCCCTTCCCCAACGGATTTCACAATCGTGACGGATGCGTCACTTCTGGGATGGGGCGGCCACTTGGGAGAGATGGAGATCAGGGATCACTGGTCTCCGGCGGAGACGGGGCTCCACATAAACTTGTTGGAGCTCCGAGCGATTCGCTTGCCATTGAAAGCATTTCTTCCCTCTGTCAAGGGGAAGTTGGTGCAGGTGTTCACGGACAACACCACCGCCATGTGGTACTGCAACAAGCAAGGCGGGGTGGGGTCATGGACCCTTTGTCGAGAGGCCCTGCGTCTCTGGGCATGGCTGGAACAGCAAGGCATAACCCTGGTGGTTCAACATCTGGCAGGTTCTCTGAACACCAGGGCAGACGATCTCAGCCGTCGATGCCTAGCGGATCACGAATGGCGTCTCCAGTCGGAGGTGGCGCAAGGTCTCTTTCAGCAGTGGGGAGAACCTTGGTTAGATTTGTTCGCCTCCGAAGAGAACGCGCAATGTCAGCAGTACTGCGCGCTGGAGATTCCAAGGCGGCTGTCGCTCGGCGACGCGTTTAGTCGCGAGTGGAGCTCAGGCCTGTTGTACGCCTTTCCGCCCATACCACTCCTGCCCAGGGTTCTGAAGAAGATCAGGAGCGACTGGGCCCAAGTCATCCTTGTGGCGCCGGACTGGGCAAGGAGAGTCTGGTATCCAGAGCTTCTGAGCATGAGTGTCGATCCTCCGATCAGGCTGCCCCTTCGGGAGGATCTTCTGTCGCAGCAGCAGGGGAGGGTTCTCCACCCGAACCTGTCAACTCTGCGCCTCCATGCGTGGAGATTGAGCGGCGGCAGTTGATGGCTTTTGACCTTCCTCCCGAAATCTGTAATGTTATTCTGGCGGCCAGGCGGCCCTCCACTAAGTCGGTATACGCCTGCCGTTGGCAGAAATTTGTATTATACTGTACAGAAAGGTCTATTGACCCTCTTTCTGCTCCTCTTTCTACTGTCCTTTTGTTCATTCTGACCCTTGCCCAGCAGTGCTCTGCTTTGGGAACTCTCAAGGGTTACCTTTCTGCTCTGTCTGCTTTTTTGCGGCTGCCAGACCAGCCTTCTCTCTTTAAATCTCCTATTCTAAATAGATTTCTTAAAGGGCTGGTTCACTTGTTTCCACCCACGCCCTTTATGCCACAATGGGACCTTAATTTGGTCCTCACTTATCTCATGTGCGCTCCTTTTGAGCCTTTGCACAATTGTCCCCTCCGGCTGTTGACCATCAAAACAGCCTTCTTAGTGGCGATTACATCAGCCCGGAGGGTGAGTGAGTTGCAGGCGTTATCCAGCTTGCCTCCTTATCTCATGTCCTTTCCGGACAAGGTGGTGCTTCGCACCAGGGCATCATTTTTACCAAAGGTTGTGACCCCATTCCATCTGAGTCAGTCCATTACTTTGCCCACCTCCTTTGCTCCTCCACATCCCTCTAAGGAAGAAGAGCGTCTCCACCGACTGGACCCAAAAAGAGCATTGTCGTTCTACCTTGACCGCACAAGAGAGTTTTGGGTGGATGACCAACTCTTTGTGGGGTATGTGGGAGCAAAGAAGGGAAAGGCAGTGCAGAAAAGAACTATCTCTCGCTGGGTTGTTCTCTGCATTAAAATCTGTTATGCCTTGGCGAAGAAGCAGCCACCTGAGGGATTAAGGGCCCATTCCACCAGGGGAAAAGCTGCAACTACGGCCTTGGCTCGGGGTGTCCCAGTCCAAGACATCTGTCAGGCAGCGATGTGGGCATCATTGCACACGTTCGCATAACATTATTGCCTTGATGGTCAAGTGCGCAGGGTCGGGCACTTTGCCCGCTCAGTCCTGCAAGACTTTTTAGTCTAGGTCATGAGTCCGCAACCCACCGCCGGGATGGTATGGCTTGGGTATCTGATACAAAGGTAAGGAATCTGCAGCTAGAAGTCTCTATCAGATGAACAAGTTACTTACCTTCTGGTAGAGACTCTATCTAGCTGCAGATTCCTTACAGCCCCACCCATGCCTCCCCGCTTTGCGGACTGATGTTGTAGGACTAGGGTTTTTCCCCTTTCAGGGCCCTAGTTTTGCACACGTTTACATCAGTCACTTCGTGGCTCTGCGCTTCTGGCGTGGAAAAACTAAAAGTACTGACGTCCGCGCGCCTGGGTGGTGCCTATGTAGGCACCATGACGTCATAACCGACGCTACCGACGACACGCGGAGCCGAATGGAGCCACCCGACGTCGCGCGCGAGGGGTATTGCTCAGCAAAAGTTTCCGGATCCAGCCTGACGCCTGGGAAATTCAAAGGTAAGGAATCTGCAGCTGGATAGAGTCTCTACCAGATAATGCGTTACCGAAGGTAAGTAACTTGTTCGTTAGTTCAGGGAACTCAAAACCAAAAATGGCCTATAATTTGCCAGTTCTGCATTATTGGATCATTCAAAGATTCACATCCTTGAATTATCTCCCAACATCAGGTTGGGAACCAGAGTAGTCAATGTTAGTATAGCAGTATACCAATACAGCAATCAACATGGAAAACAATTCTACAAACATAAGTAAACCATTTGTAGCCCATCAACCTCATTAGACTACCCAAACTATTATGGCCAATCAGGTGGAGGGGCTCAGGGTTCCAACTGTTCTCAGAGGCTCCAACTGCCAGGTATTCTACCGCTGTGTTCAGGCACCAAGGAATCCTTTGAGCTCTGTTCAACTCTTTCTCTTTTGACAGAACTCCTCTGAGAATCATCAAGGACTGAAGCTGCTTTATCTTTCTGAGAGCGTGCAGGAGAGTTTTATTATTTTGAGCAAGAAACCATGGCAGAATCCTCTCAGGTAAGGACACTCTTCAAGCAATGTTTAGAGCCAGAAAAGTTTACATAAATAAATATATTGCCTTCATAAATCTGTCTACAAACCCAAGCATTGTGAAATTGTGCCACTTTTAGTACCAGAAACTTAAAAGACAGAGACGGTAGACTTCTGTGCCTCCTCAGTGGTGAAAAACCAGGTGCTGCTTCAAAAAAAGCGTGCTAAAGTCTAAAAAGTGCAAAACTGGAAGGCTATGGATCAAAACATGCATTTACTAGGGCTGCCTTAGAACCCAGGTTTTTCCCACCAAAAATCCCTCTGTGCCTGCCTTGAAGGTGTAATCATGTTGAGGTCACACTTGTGACTTCCGCAGTTTTGCCATCAAGAAAGAAGCCAAAGTCAACGACTCCACCATCTGTGACTATGGATTATATTCCATAGACTCAAAAAGCATCAATGAAGGCACCATCATTGAGTAGGTCTCTAAAGTGCAGGTTTCATTATCGCCTACCGTTTCCTTGTTGGCGAAGTCAGCGATGAAGAATAGTCTACAGGACACAAAGATCCCTTACCATTGATGATCACTCAGCAACCAGAGACAACTCTATCATTGAGGAAATCATCATACTCTACGTAGAAACTACTACCATTTATGACAAAAACATTGACGAAGAGCAAACCACTGTCAATGACAAAGGCATAGTTGACATGAACTACCTTCATTGACGAAGGTGTTGTCTGCCATCAAACCAGCTCAGTCGACGAAGACTTATGACAACAAAGCAGAAACGTCTGTTGATGGTCAGCATTGCATCTACACTGCCGGGGATAAAATCTGTCATGTTATTGCATGTTATCACTAGTAGTAACAGTGAGATCATCATCAGCAGTGTAGCATGTCACCACAATCATGACTGTTTTGCCTCAGACACCAATTGATTCTATGTTACCCCTGGTACCGCTAATCGGACTTACACCAGAACAGCTCCTAGATAATTTAGAAATGTCATCTTCTGATAAGGAGAGGTTCTCAGACCAGGAGTCGGAAAGTGTAAAAAATTATACTGGTTATGATATGAATTCCGATACAAGCTTCCTATCTGAAGGGTTGCGCGACCTTGTTATATATTTTATTCCAGAAAACTCTGATGATGACATAGAAGAAAACTATGGCCGTGCTTCTCTGGTGAACCACAAGAAATGCTGATTTCACACATTCCTGCCTCTTAAATGGTAACAGTGCACATGGAATTTTTCCAGGACTTGAAAATGGTGGATTGCCTCCGAACTAGAGTAGTAGCTCCACCACAGGAACCTCCACTAGACTTCACATCCTGGCCATTGACAGATGTGCAATTAAATACCCAGCTACATCAGGCAAATCTTCCTCAGGAAAAATCAACATAATTGCAGAGAAGAGAGGCTGGGCATGACACGCTGAACCAAAGCACGAAGAAGGGGATAATTTCCAAGGCCATGACACAGACTCCTCTATTGGGGATAATCAAAATCCTGAAGGCCTTAGCTACATGAGCAATCCTGCAACGGGATTAATGGTAGTAGCAAAACTGGAAATAAAAAGCAAAGCACCTGATACAGCCCCTGCGTGCTTGCTGCGACAGATTAAGACGTGCTCAGTGTGGTTGAAGTTCTCAAGGAGAAGCACCACTATTTGGAAGCATTGAAACAAAAATAAGAAAGCTACTCTTTAAAAATGCCATCGAACCAGCACCAAATATCGGAGACAAATTTTGGATTTTATTCAAAATCCTTATCTGCCAAAATGGGGAGCAGAGGCCCGTCCTGGATCCTAAAGCAATGAACACGTTTATAAAAGGCAGACTTTCAAAATTATATCCTTGCTGGATGCACTGCAATCAGTAAACAAACACAACACTTCATCAGACAACACTATCATTGCAAATCACTCCCATTTGGTTTGAAGTCAGCACACAGGATCTTCACGAAATGCATTGCTTCATTAGAGACTTACCGGATGCATTAAGGGATAAGAATTCATTCATACCTTGAGTGGCTTCTGAAAGCAGCATGGCTGTAGCAAACACTTCACTATGCTAAACAAAAACTTACTGACAAAATTGGGTCTCGCGTATAACATTGACAAGTCTATCCTAAAGCCAACCCAGAACATATTGCTCTTAGGGGCAAACATGTCTGCACATCTGATAAAAATGTATCCATCACAAAAAGGATAGAAAAGCTATGCACAGTGATTTAGGAAATTAGCTTAAAACTGGATAGCTGTAATAAACTTCCAAGTAATATTAGGGATACGTTCTACCTGCATTCCACTCATGCCACAGTGCAGACTTAGAGGCCTTCAAGAAGGTTTGGTCTTTGGACAAGCAATGGAAACAAATACCAGGCCATTTGAAAAACTTGATACAGTCACCAAGCAAGATGAAAGACTCCATGCCATGGTTGAGGGAAAAAACAAATGTATATGCTTACCTGCACCTATATGAGAACAAATCATTCTTTAATCTAATCACAAATGCCTAAGTGAAAGGCTGGGGAGCACACATGACAGATATGTCAGTAAGCGCAGCATAATCATGACCAGAACAAACCTACATTTACTGTCTATAATTGAGGGCAATCAGACTACATTTGAAATACTTCCTACCTTTGTTTAGACAACGTCACAATATGAACAGACTTCATGGCAACACCATATTATATCCAAAAACAAGGAGGATCAAACTCCAAACTGCCCAAAGAAATGCAACAACTGTGGCGCTGTGCCTTGAAATACAATATTAACCTAAGAGAAGGATATGTTTCCGGGTTTAGAGAATGAGACAGCAGATTCACTCAGCAGAAAGCATGTGAATTGCCACAAATGGGAATAAATGGCAATCAGTTAGATCTGGTCATCAATAGATGTGGCAAGCCTCAACTAGATCAGTTTGTGATGCCAGACAACGCCAAATGTCATAACTCTACAAGCAGTTGGTGGTAACCAAACTCAAGGAGAAGCATTTTCGACTCACAGGCTAGGGAAATATGTGTACACTTTTTCCTTATACCACTCATTCTGAGGATCTTGAGCAAAATGAAAAAAGAACCATGCATAATCTCCCCAGCTTGAGCCAAACCATTTGGTGCACATATTTATTGGACCTCGATCTAAACACCAATTCTGTGCAAGACAGACTCATCCCTACTATATATTCAGGACCTTACATCACAACTCGGCCTCTTTGCACTTGACTGCTCTGCCTTACTGTTGCAGACTAAGAATTTGAATAACTCAACATTCCACGAGCCGTAAAAACAGAATGCTAGCAGCTAGAGCCAATTCAACAATTATTCCTTTAAATGGAAGAGGTTTTGTACCTGTGCTTCAGTGAATAAAATCAATCCACTCTCCATGTATCGGCATTAAGTACCACCTTATTTGCTAACCTTGGCAAATCAGGGCTGTGCGCCTAACGGAGTGCATCTAACAGTTATTTCTAGGCATTTCAGGACTCTACCTTAATTGTTTTCTGCCAGAGTGGTCAAGGAATTTTACTAAAAAGGTTGGGTGGTGAGTTTATAGTGAAATGGCACCCTAAGGGGAGGTCCACAAGATAATATGTTTAAGTAATTTATGAGAAGTGTGTATAGCGGCTGCTACAGAGGTAGAGAGAACCACCCTCCTTCCTAATATGTGGTCAAGGCCAACAAAACAACATTCATATGGTTCCCCCAGCACACACCAATTAATTCAATACAAAGTATACACAGATATGTGTTAATTTTCTTTGTCTTTTGTTCTTTATTGTTCTTATGTTCAACTGTATTACTTCCTAGCCTTGGACATTGCCAACATGTGTTTCATCGCACTGTAGGAAAAGATATCCCGCGACTTCCTCAGGACTAAATCTTCTTTGAACGATACCTCCCTATTGGTTGTAATTCTGTCCCGAAGATGGTAGCATTCGTAACGTGGGTCAGATATTATCTATTTCAGATCCCCAAAAATTCTTGAGAAATCAAATTCAAAAACTCAATTCCATTTTGGATGTGGCACCCCGTATAAGGGGAATTCACGTATGTACTCGTTCCGGTACGTGTGTTCAATCCAAAGCTTCCCCCAGCGAGAATGCCGGCGGATTTCTCAAGAATGGGGATCTGAAATAGATAATATCTGACCCACGTTACGAATACTACCACCTTCGGGACGGAATTACAACCGATAGGGAGGTATCATTCAAAGAAGATTTAGCCCTGAGGAAGTCACAAGATATCTTATATAAGAACAATAAAGAACAAAAGGCAAAGAAAATTAACACTTATATCTGTGTATACTTTGTATTGAATTCATCGGCATGTGCTAGGGGACCATATGAATGGTCAAGGAATTTGTGTAGGGTTTGCTTTGCAACTTCGAAACCTAAAATAAATTCTTCCCAGTCCAACCATTCAATTAATGATCAAAACTGTTACCTTCATCAGTGCAACAATTTATTTATTACAAATGTATTCATAAATAAATAATTCCAATATTTCTTAAAACAGCAAGTAACACAAAATACACTACAGCAAAGACAGTTTAGCCCCCAACACTACAGAATGAATCCAACCCAAAAATGTAGTCCTTAGTTAAAAACAAGGCCGCAGCAGCAAACAAAAAGTCCAAACGTCATTTAGGCAATTTGTAATTTTTCCTCCTAGTGTTGCTAACAGCTGTTGGCAATGTAAAAGACGACGTACGTTTCGGTGGAACCCCCTGATTTTCTTCCCACATTCATCAGGACATAAAGCAATAATGCATTGATATAATGAAAAAAAAGTTGTAATCTTTTACTTGCGTTGTAAGGGGGGTCAGCAAACAAAACCGTCATCACATCCTCAAAATGTATGGGGGAACTAATGTCCCCAGATTAACTACACTATGCAAAAGGTGCACGTTCAAAGGAAATAGACAAGATGCCAAAAACTTGATGAAATCACAAAAGGTCTCAAGTGAACTTCTGATGGTTTGCAGGTGATCAATTAATCAGAGCAGATATTGCTCAATAGCTGAAAGAACGGCCCCAGTGTTCCTGGCATAAAAAAATACGTGGCTGTGACGGGCAAGCTGCCTTCCCACTAACACTAAAGAACCCACCAGTTTGGAAATTAAGCATGGTTCTAGGGCAACTCATAAGAGAAGCATTGCAAATGCTGTCATGGAAAACAGTTTTTCTACTGGCCATCACTTCAGCAAGAAGATACAAGCTCTTTAAATTAAGACACCAGTGAGGTTCAACAAGAACAAAGTGACTTTGTCTACCAATACAAAATTAATTCTGAAGATTTCAACAGCTTTTCTTCTGAATGAAAAAATGCATCTACCAACTTTTTGTCTTCAACAGCTGCTAAAAAAGCTCCACGCTCACAAGACATCAAGAGAGCCTCAGGGCTCCTCCCTGAACCCGACCCTTTTCAATATTTATGTCGCCCCCTCTGGCTAGGGTTGTCAGATCCTTTGGATTGGAGGTGTTGTCCTATGCTTACGACACGCAAATCATGGTGTCTATTACTCACAGCATTAGGGAATCTGCCACTAATTTCAAAAGATGTCTGCAGGCAGTCTCCTCTTGGATGGTTGAGATTTATCTTAAACTCAACGGGGACAAAACAGAGGTCCTGATCTTTGGAAACCAACAGAATGTCTGGTCCAATGATTGGTGGCCTGATACACTTGGTTCTTGTCCTTGCCCTGTATCCCATGGAAAAAATCTAGGGGTCATAGTGGACAACTCTCTCTGTCTGAGCCCTCAGATTAATAGAACGGTATCCACCTGCTTTGGGATTATTAGGATTCTCAGGAAAATCTCCCATTTCCCTCTTTTGCCTCCCGAAAGCAGGCAGTTGTTGCCCTAGTGCTGTCCAGATTGGACTATTGTAATTCCCTCTATTTGGGCATTAACAAGGGCCTTGTTCGTCGTTTGCAGCTGGTGCAGAATGCAGCAGCCAGGCTGGTGATGGATCTTCCTAAATACCTCTCAGTCTCGGCTTCTGTCAGCAAGCTGCATTGGCTCCCTTCAAATCGAAGAATTCTGTTCAAGGCTCTCTGTCTTACTCCCAAGGCCTTCTATGACCTAGGTTGAGATGGTATTAAAGGGCTTTTCCGGCACTATGTTCCCACTAAACAGCTTAGATTAGCCAGTAAAAATTTGCTTGCAGTCCCAAGGTTTAAGAGAGCCAAATGGGGAGGCAGAGCCTTCTCCATTGTTGCTGCTAGGCTCTGGAATTCCCTCCCTGCCGATATCTCTGGACAGGTGTCTCACTCTCTCTTCCGCAAGGCCTTGAAGACCTGGCTTTTTACAGGGACATCAGTCTGCGCATTACTTCTATTTCTGTCTGACAGCCCCATCTGCAGTGCCTTGATGCCTTTGGGCTAAGTTTGCGCTTTAGAAGACTAATATTCATCCATTCATTCAAATGTGCTCTTGAAAAGATAAAAGACTACAGAAAAACTGGCGAGTTGTTTCTTGTGGAAAGACAAACAAAGGTTGCCCTTTGTGAAAGCAAAGCTCTTCAAGGTGTATCACTTCATGCATTATCGCATAGCCATAAGAAAGCTGGCAGACCATTGAAGCACAGGATTAGAGTCGCTCAACAAGAGGCATGGCGGCAACAACTGCTCTATTTCCAGATGTACCTTTACAAGACATCTGTAAAGCTGCATCAAACCACACTTTCAGCAAGCTTTACTGTTTGGATGTCAAGTCATCTGCTGAAATGGCAGTGGGTCATGCAGTGCTAACCAACCTTTTTGACTGAGGTAAGCTTCATTACAACCTTAACTAAAGTAAAATGCTGCTTTGGTAATCCTAATTGGGAATAATATATTAAACTTTGGTATAAAGAGGTGCTTATAATGTTTATTAAGGGTGCGTGAGTAGTCACACATTCTTTAAGTACTTCTGTGTGTTCCAGCAGGGTCTTCTTTTAGCCATCCAGTTGTTGGGGTGGATTGTTATCCTCTTACCTACCGCAGATTAACCCTTTTAAACTGTTCTTCTGATTTCCCTTGCAGTTAGCTTACCATCACTTTTTTCCGGAGTCCTAAAATAAGCCTGTCCCAAGTTAGTTCACACATTCAGAGTTCCTTGGAATTTATGTGATGCTGAAGTACATTATATTGACCGAATCGCAGCTGCTTGGAAATACAGCCCCCATATTTGTCTTTAGCTCTTTGAGATGATTTTGCTTATCTTACTTACCGTGCACTGTTCTTATTTTTGTAGTAAATGCTGAAAAGTCTCATCTTGAGGAAACACTGAATGAGAAGCGAGGTAATTATGACTGGCTGATGGCTAAAGTAAATTTTTTTTTTTTACTGGCGGTGGGATTTTCATCTTCAGTAGATTTACTTTGGTATAGTTTCAGAGGATGAAAAAATTTAATGCATCGCTATATTCAGGCCCTGAAAATAAACATGATTTTTCCCCAAGTCTAAACATCGTTCTTCTCTAGGGGATCCTTATTAATCATCATAAGTAATGAAATGTCCTACCACCCGCAGGATCCCAGATTCCTTTTTACAAAATATCTACATTATCTATTTCATTTTGAAAAGCCAATTTTTAAAGAAAAAATAATGTTTTTGGCGGGCTATTTCAGATGGTATTAGCTAATTTCCTTTTGTTTTCTTTCGAAAGAACCACATTTTTAAATCAAAAAGCTCACTACATGAAGAAAAGTAACAATAAAACTCTTTATGAGCAGAAACCCTTTGATAGGAAAAAATAAAGCAAAGAATGGCGATGGATCTAGATAGGCTGTAGCCTAGAGAAGCTGGAAAGCTGCTTTAATCATGCCCTCCCAGTGACAGGTCAGTTTTTGTTTTGCTGGCAACTGGTGAAAATATGTTGGAGCACAGAGTGGTTTGGGTTTTTTGATTTGAAAACTATTCCCCACCTTACAAAAACAAACTTCAGTTGTTATCTTTTGGGATTGTTATTTTTTTAAAATTTTTTACAAGTGAATGCCGCCTGTGTTTGCAGAGCACCCTTCGTGTGGAAGGAAAGACAGACAGACCCTCACAATGTCTATAGTGTTTGCCTGCTAAACTCTCGTCAACTTGAAGGATGTCTTTCTGTAAAAATGTCCAGGAGGACTCTGAAGGACAGAATTACTACAGTGCCTTTAGGAAGACCATAGACGACGTTAGGAATTTGCCTCAGTAAGATCTAATGAGCATGTACAGAGTGGGTACAGAGTGGGTTCCTCTATGATAGCTTCCTCTGCCACCTCAAACTCCCCAAGAGGGATGGCCATAGAGAGAACTCAGTGTGAGGACATTCCTGGTCTACATCTCGATCCAAGGAAATTGACACAGAAATGCTCTTTGATGCCAAAGCACTTGACGGAGAAACAACTTTCAATACCAAAGAGTACAACAGCAAATAGAGTATTACACCTTTCAGCAGAGCAGGTATGTAAACTGAAGGGAAAAGTCCTTGAGACGTTGGACTCTGTGTACTCTAGGGTGAACTTGATCCTGATTCCAGGGCAAAAGCTGTAGTGGACCAAACTTTCCTATGGAATATGTTTGGATAGAGTAGTTTCTTTTTCTTTTTCTTTCTGTTTTTCTCTTTTATAAGATTGGGCTTGCTACTGTATTCAGTGCATATGGCTATCAATGAAGATCCCCAGGAGGAGAAGGAATTGTTACCTACCTGTAAGGCTAGTTGTTCTTCAGGGGAATTTTCAATAACGTCATAAGTCCCCTCACCCCTCCCGGAGAACATACAAGGAAATTACCTTCTAATCTCTCAAGTTCCTTGATTCCTTTACAGAGAAAACTGACCGAACTATCACTGGTAGGGCAAGCTGGGATATTGTTGGAGTGCTCTTCATTAGAATAGCAATGCCACCTTTTTCAGCCTTTGTCGGCTGCAGCCTGTCTACCTACAATGCCCTTTCTTTCGCTCTTTGTTCCTTTAAAAAAGATTTGTGAGTTTTCTTGTCACTTTTCTCTGTGTACTTACATTTTTGATTTTAAGGTTGGATTCTTTTAATAAGGAATATAAACAAAAATTGGCTGCATGAGTCTGTCTAAAACTTTATTTTGTATTTAGAAATTGACTTTTCCAAATGAAAAGTGTGATGTATATATTTTTTATTAAATTCAGTGACATGACATGTGGGTTGGACCATTTAGTGATTAGGTCTTTGTAGTGAGGAGGGGGAAGTAGGACACCAGGGAAGTAACTGTTCCTTACGCAATATTTCAAATTGTAGCCCTCATTCACACATGTGCAATAAACGGCGTTTCAAGTATGAAGAGTCAAGGGGTCATCACCAGGAAAAGACAATGTGTACGGCACATGTTATCTTCTTACTTCATCAACTTCATTGAACTCTTCTACGTGAAGCTCTGATACATATAAGGCCATTCATAAGGTCATCAGCTTGCGGTACACCTCAGCCTGAAATCTGGGATATTGTATTAAACATCCCTTGTCATTATCTACACAGGAAAATATTTAGAAAAGTGTCCACCATTGATCCAAATCTGCATCTATAACACAATATATTTAATTCCCCCGCGATCTCTTTGGTCACCTAACAAACTTCACAATGCTGGCTTTCTTCAAAATAACCCATGCTGGTGGTGTGAATAGCCAGACGGTACAGTCAAACAATTCTTTTGTTAAAATATTGCCAAATATAGGGTTGATGTATTAAGAGCCATTATCAACAATGTTCCTCTTAGCTCTATTCTACTTTTGAGGGAGCTGTTTCTCAAAACTCTGGATGACCATCTAGCCTCAAAAATATTTAAATAAGACTGTCATTATAACAGCAATTGCTCTTCAGACAATCACAGCTAGATGGAAGGACTACTATCCCACAACATATTCCTGTTGGTGGAACTCCTAGTCAAACTCACAGAATCAAAGACAAAGTTTCAGACTTTGTACTCTTACTATTACATGATCTCCCATCTACTTAAGCACATCTTTTTATTTTACAGGGTTTTATATAGCACGAACTTGACCCGAGGGTATCGGAGTGCTTTACACAAGCACCAGTTGCGTTACATTAGGACACATTCATTTTTGTTAGGCACGGGGAGATTAAGTGATTTGCCCAGAATCACAGGATGTTGAGCGCCCTTGCCGAGACTCGAACCCGGTTCCCCAGCTTCTAGGTCGACCGCCCTAGCCGTTAGGCCAACTCCTCTCCCCAATATACCAGTAACCACTGCAAGGTCTTAGAAGTTAGGAAACCACTGTGACAGCAAACTCCTTCACAAAAGAAAATGCACAGTTTTGTCTTCTTCAGGGCCTCTCTCATCACAACTAATTTTCCTCATTTTATTATCAAGCTCCATAGGCCCTTGACTACAACACTCTCCAAACATGGACTAAATTTTGCTAAACCCGGCTGACAGGCCAAGAGTAGTATCCTTTGACCATCTTCTCCTCTATTACATCTGGTACATAGCTAATTCCTGATTTCCTGAACATATCTCAACTTTTTTCAACAATATTGTTTTTTTCCTTTTTGTTTGGAAACTTAGTAGAACTACTGACAGGCGGTTCTGCTTTACACACCACTCAGGATGTCCCTGTTTTAGATCACGAGTCAACACGCCCACGGATGCTTTTTATCCCTTCACACCTCTTCTGCCTTGAAGACTGTTTTTCAAGTTGGAAAAGCTTGTTCCTTGTTTCCCAATTGAATTTAGAGTTAAACCCTATGTCCTGCCCCTTAGTACCAGCTTGATTGCTTCCCACACAGTGGTTGGGGAATCCACTGAGCCTTTTGCAAGAAATATTTAATCTGTCTGCACGTTCTTTTCCATATTTTTTCTTTGTCAAATACCAGGTGCTAACGCTCTACATACTTAAATGCTTATCTGTCCCCCTTGCTAATGAAACTTACACAGGGGTGTGATGTGATATATCCTCTCGTGGTAACTACAGGCACCCTTGACTGGCCATGTTGATTATTAAGATGAAAAAATGGTCTATCCAGGAGAAGGATTTGTGTGTGCCAGAGAAAAATGTGTAGCCACACTGTAGTAGTAGAAAATGTTTATTTTGGAAATTGCATTCCATAAAACATACACTCAATAAGAACATTTCACTTCACAATATAATCCATCACTTTAAATAGAACCTATAGCATATAAAACCAAACGAAGAAAATTCAATGTGCAAAATAGCAGTTAGTAGCATTTCATCTCAAAGCAGCAACCTTCCTCCAGGGGCTGCTATACTAAATAAAGTGCTAGTGCAGGCACAGTATTATGGAGATACTCAATAGTTTTATATAATTCTTAAAACCAACTACACGAAAATACAATACAGATGCTATAAATCATTCAAACTATAATTTAAATTTAAAATGTATACAAATGGAGTTCATAAAATGCATCCTAATAACAAATTGTATAAAAAAGAACAGTCTTACTTAAAACAAAAGGAAAATGCGCCTGGAGCTAGCAGGTATTTTCTGTGAGGCTAGGCAATTCCTTAATTCCCTGGTTGGTGGTAAAAGAGGGAGCATCTATACTTAATATGTCCCGACGTGCTTGTCAATCGACTAGCTCATCCAGACTTAAAATGTTTGGTCTTTTTCTTTCCTTATCATCCTTACTGAAAATAGCATTTACTTAATATAACCACAGTACAAGTAGATGTATCACCCTTCAACACCCTTAAAGCCTCAATATGCCTTCTGATGCCCAAGTGGTTACACAGTGGGTAAATCCATTTGCTTCTTGGTTTGTTACAAGCAGGGCAAAAAACAAAACATGGCTTATACTTTCTTTAGCTGACAGACAGCACATTGTGCAGATATTAAATGCTGTAATAAGTGTCACTGTCGCCAGACATCACACAGTCCATATGAAGTCAGGAAAGGAGCTCGGTGTGTAAAGCTGCTAGATTGTGTCATTTGTCTTGTCCATGAGGCCATTTAAGTTAACCCTAATTAGTATTAATCCTGGTGGGACCTCAAGTAGTAGTGAGCCTATTAGCTTTCAGGAAAGGTACTGGCAGCAGGGAAGCAGCAAATGTGTTCATAAACATTACGGTGTCCCCATACAGTGGGCCGGATATTACCATGTATCTTCGTAGCTTGTCTGGTCATGTGTAGATGACTTGATATTGGGATTGGCGTTTGAATAAAATTGCTACCCCTGTAGAACTATGCGCACGGCCCAGGTGGTATGCCGAACCATAGCCGTGTGTGCAAGGGAGTTGTTAGTTATTTCCTAGCAAGTCCATCTCCTGAATCTGTTTTGCAGTCTTTAGCACCACCATCCTTTTAAATTTATCAAAAAACCCATTGACGTTCCAGGAGAGCCACTTCATTTGGAGATGATCTGCCCCTTGTTTAGAGTTTGCCTATTCCCTACCCCTCTAGTGATAATGAAGGAGACTGTAGGATCTCTTGAGATATCAAAAGTTTTAGAACTAAAAAGTGAACTTTGGAACAATGCATCATCCCCTCCCCCAATACTTCTAACAGTAATCATCGCCAGTGAACTGTAGGCTGCCGTGCCGCCCCACTGGAGTATAGATTAGCTATCAGCGTATTCTTCTCCGGGCTCCTTTTTCATCCCCTTTACCAGGGTAGTCAGAACTGTAACAAAACTGATGTATAGAGAGAACCCGCACTTGGTGTGCAAAGCACATGATTGGATCAATTTGTAGCACAAGGTATATCTAGGGATAGGCCTCCCAACCCATTTGACCACTTATATACGTGACACAGGGATGTCTGTGCGTCTCAGAGGGATCCAAACTCAAAGTTCCACCCTTCCCTCGGGACTGCCATGGTTCCCCTGAGGTTTTTAATTCATCTCTGAACTTTTTGAAGAGAGGAGATGTTGGAAATTTGCCCTGTCTGTAGCGTCACCCCCGATTTTTGCCTTCTGTTGGTGAATTTGTTTTGTTGGCATTAGTATTCTGCACACTTCACCCCTGACAACCAGTGGTAAAGTATGTGTGTTCTTTTCTTTAAACATGGTAAAATAGGCATACACATCATTGGTACATTTAATTTACTTTTAAGTCTCTAGTATATGGTGCTACACGCAACAAGGGCCTGTACTTTAAATGCTACTAGTGAACTGCATAACCCAGTGTGACACCCACTAAAGTAGCTCATTAAAACATGTCTCAGGCCTGCTATTGCAGACTGCAGTGCAGTTTTAAAGTGCCCTTTCGACCTGTTGCGAGGCCTAAACATTCCTTTTTAATATCTATAAGTGAACCCTGAAGATAGGCCCTAAATGCTAAACGGGTAAAGTGCATGATATTTAAAAAGTGGGATGTGTATGTTTAATATCCTTTACATGTCCTGGCTCTGAAAAACCGCCAAAGTCGTTTTTCACTGTGGCAAGGCTAGCCTTCCACGGACTAACGCTGGTTCACCTTATTCACATTTAATAATGGATACATGCAGTTTGGGTGTGGCTAGAGAAATTCTTCTCCCACTCATTTTATTTGCAAATTAAAATCCTCTTTAATGGTAAAGTCGGATTTTTAATTATTATTTTGGAAAAGGCATTTTTAAAAAAAGTTTAAAAACAACAAGGTGATGGATGAAATGCTTGAATTAATCTCAGCCACCTGGGTTGCTTGTGTTCTGATTCACGGAGGACTTGGCTTGGCAGTTCGGGCTGGATTGTTCCTATTGGAGCAGGGTCAAGACTGATTTGTATATAGCTGGGTCCAAACTGAGGTGGCATGGTGTGCAAAATAACGATGGATTGGGATGTGGCTCAAGTGATTACCAGTGGCTGAAATTTATTCAAGCATTCCATTCATCACTGTTTTGTACACTTATTGTGTTGCCCTAAGTGGTACGGGTATGCCCAGGAGTGGGTCCCGTGCACACTGTGTCACTGAAACCAAGCTGTAACTGTCTGATGAGCCAATAACTTGGGCGAAACCATTCCTGGGTTGCTTGTGTTCCGGGAGGACCTGGCTTGGCAGTTCAGCTGGACTGTTCCTACTGCAGCAGTGTCAAGACTGATTTGCATATAGCTGGGTCCAAACTGAGGTGGCATGGTGTGCAAAATAACTTGTGTAACATGTGCATTTCCCTGCCCAAAGTTTCTGAGACCTTTCTGTAATTGGCCAGCTTCCCCTGGGCTGCTAATGGCTCTTCCACTGGGAAATTTGTACCAAGGGCCTGTAAATTAAATGCTACTAGTGGATTGTGGCACTCAGTGTGCCACCCACTAAAGTAGCTATCTAAAACATGGCTGAGGCCTGCCATTGCAGCTTTCAGTGCAGTTTTAAACTGCCAATGCAACCTAGTAAATTAAACCTTTTGCCAGGCCTAAGCCTTCCTTTTTAATACTTATAAGTCTAAGTCACCATCAAGGAAGGCCTTACATGCTCATAGGGCATGATGCATGGTATTTAAAATGTAGGATGTATATCTTTAATATCCTTTACATGCTCTAGCAGTAAAAATCCTCCAAAGTAGTTTTTCACTGTGACAAGGCTAGCCTTGCATGCACTAACACTCGTTTACCTTATTACATTTAATAAGTGATACATTCAGTTCTCTTCCAGGGGATACTCATCAATAGTCATAAGCACTGAATTATCCCTGCCCACGTGCGGGACCCCGAAGCATATATACATATATATGTGTATGTTTCAGTAAAAAAGGTACAGAGTACCTCCAAACATAGACATATACATGTATACATATATAAAAACATGCAGCCTAATATACTTCAAATAGGCTAATATGCCAAAATTACATGGGTTTTTCAGAAAGAGAAAATAATCCCTCATACAAACACTGCAACAGAGAACATACACTGTAATAGTGTTCTAACACAGCTCTTTATTTTCAGAGAAAAAGGCAAGTAATAGCAGGCAATTAGCTCATAGGCTGCATAGAAGAAAAAACATCACAGTATCAAAAACTGGCACCCTGCCTTTAAGGATTCCAAGAACCTGGACACCGTGCCTTTAAGACCTCCAGGAGCCCCCTGCTCCCATCATGCACCACAGGTGACAGTTAGGTCAGTTCTTTTTTTCGGCTCCTTCTGTGAGGATCCTGGAGCTTGAGCTCGTCAGTGTTTGGCTATTTCTAGTCAGAAATTGGTTTCTTTCAACTTTATTCGACATTTTGTACTGCTGGTATTATTTGTCAATCTTTTTCTGACAATTTAACAACAATTTTTTGTCAGAAATGCCAGCATTATTTAATAAATGCCCTTCCTGTGGGAAGAAAATGGCTAAATCTGACCCTCACTCCGTGTGTATTGTGTGTTTGCCATCTTCACACAACCCAGAGAAGTGCTACTACTGTCAGCAATTTTCAAAGAGAACTCTGCCTGACAGAGAGAAGATCAAACGTCATGCCTCAATGGAGAGAGGAAAAGGATATACTAAAAGTGGCCTTGAGAGTAATCCTGCCTCCAAGAAGCCCTCCTCTCAAGAAAAACAGAAGAAACGGTGTCGATCTGCTTCCCCAGCTTCCAAAAGTAAGCACATTCCGGATTGCTCGCCCTCGGCGTCGAAATCGACATCAGAAAGACAAGTAAGACACTCAACGACGTCGAGGGACAGATCGCCGTCGAAACGGCGAGAACCTCCGTCGACGACAAGTAAGTCGGCGTCGAGGCATACTACTTCGGGCTCGAAGTATGTCGAACATGAAAGATCTAAGTCGACGTCGAAGCATCCATCAACGTCAAGACACCGGTCGGTGTCGAGATCTCCGCCTCCTTCACGAAGGTCGGCGTCGAGAGGATCGACGACAAGGAAACCCTCACAGACCCATATACGGTCGAGGGCACGATCACCGTCGAGGAAGTCGACTCCGAAAACCTACAGACGGTCGACGTCGAGAACTCCCTCACGTTCGACGTCAAAGAGACCGACGTCGAGGGCTTCGCCGCATAGACACGAATCCTCAAGTGTGTCTCCGCAGCAGCGGTCGACGTCAGTGGTGGCCCATTCCGTGTTGTCGTGGCATCGCTCGACGTCGAGAGAGAAAGACCTCACCATCCCTTCAGGAGACTTACCAGAAAAGCCAAGGTCGACGTCGAGAACCATACGTTCGACGTCGAGGGAAGGTTCATCTTTGCCTGGCATTAACATTATTCAGGTTACACCGGAGGGATCTCCGGCTCCTAGAGAGAAGACTCCTCCTATTAACATGTCTCCAAGACGGCTAGGAAGCATACGACACTGGAAGGTCCCACCCAGAGTTCCGGGCTCGGAATTCTCCAGAACTCTCTCTCCATCCAGAGTCTCTGTGGGACCTCCTCCTACTGCATCCTCGAGGCCCTCTCCACACAGGTCTCCGAGAAGATCTAGATCCCCATCAGCACGGCGCTCAAGATCAAGAGGGCGCTCAAGATCTCGCCATTCTCCTACCCCTAAAAGGAGACGGAGGTCACCATCATCTACCACGTCAACCAGATCGTCCATTAGGGATTATTCACCAACTTTATCTACGACACCGCCATCCAGGGTTTCCCCGATTGATGATATCGGAACTTTCAATGAGGTTCTCTGCAGGGGTGCCAGCAAGCTAAATATCAATATGTCTGCACCACCAGTTTCGACTTCCGTCATATTTGAGACCCTTCACCATAGGTCTTCGGCAAGGCCTCTGCTGCCTTTGGTCCCAGGTCTGCTAGAGCCAGCAATGCAGACCTTCCTGACTCCGGCCACGGTGGGATCAGCTCCCACGCATATTTCAAGAAAATATAAGGCCCCAGATCAGGATCCATTCATTCTTCGTGCGGACCCACCTCCAGACTCAGTCATTGTGGCGGCACCCAGAAAGGCACATTCAGCTACATCCTCCTCCAATGTCCCTCCGGAGAAGGACAGTAAGAATATGGACTCATTAGGTAGAAGAATGTGCAATACGTCTGCATCAGTGATGAAGGTGGCTAGTGCTTCCGCCCTGCTGGGTCGGTATGATAGGTCACTCTGGGACTCTTTGGCAAGATTTACAGAAAAGCTACCGAAAGAGGATCAACAGGATTTCCAAGAAATCCTACAGGAAGGCGGTTTGGTGGCAAACCAAGTTATCAGTGCAGCTGCAGACACATCAGATTTGGCTGCCCATGGCTATTCCCACGGTATTTGCTCGAGGCGCTCAGCCTGGCTTCGACTCACGGGGCTGAAACCGGATGCACAGAGAAAGATCGTAAACCTTCCCTTCAATGGTTCTTCTCTATTCGGTTCCCATGCAGACGACGAAATGTCCAAGATGAAAACAGAATTGGACACTTTAAAAGCTGTTGGCTTGGAGAAGCGTAAAGAATTTCATCGAAGGTTCCGTCCCTATGACCGACTTTCCTTCCAGCAGAGGGTTCAAACCCCTCACTGGACCACGCAAAATCAAAATCAATCCAGGTCTCTCTACCACCAGAGAAGGCCTGGACGAGGAAGAGGAACTACAAGACAGCAGACGACTACGCCTAAACAACCAGCAAAGCAATGAGGGGTGGCTTCCTCCATGCCCGTTAACCACTCTGGTGGGAGGGAGTGTTATGTTACATCTGGAGGAGTGGAAGAAACTAACAAAGGACAAGTGGGTTCTGAATATTGTGCAGAATGGCTATTTACTCAGATTCAAATCCCCACCTCCATCAGTTCCTCCGCGATAAAAATTTCTCCAAGACCATCACTTGTTGCAAACGAAGGTGAACATTCTTCTACAAAAAGATGCCATAGAAATGGTCCCTGTCCCTCAAAGAAAGCAAGGGATTTATTCTTGCTATTTCCTGGTACAGAAAAGAGGTCCTACCAGAGAATACAGACCAATACTCGACTTGAGGCTGTTAAACAAATTCATCTGCAAAGAAAAGTTTCGAATGTTGGCGCTGCACCAAATCTTCCCTCAACTTCATCAAGGGGACTGGAGGTGTTCTATAGATCTACAGGACGCATATTTCCATGTTCCAGTTTCCAAGAAACATCGCAAATTTCTACGGATTCAAGTGTCATTCCAGCATTTCTAATTCAAGGTTCTCCCGTTCGGGCTCAAATCAGCTCCCCGAACGTTTTCGAAATGCATGGCAGTGGTGGCAGCTTTTCTTCGCAAGCAAAGGATTTTCATATATCCTTACCTGGACAACTGGCTCCTGAAGAGCTCGTCACCTGCTCTGCTTCAGAGTCATCTCTCGTACTGTCTGCAACTACTGAACAGGCTAGGTCTTCATGTCAACTACAAAAAATCGATCTTCAACCCGACACAGAGGATTCACTACCTGGGTGCCTCACTGGATACCGCAAAGGCAAGTGTGTGTCCTTCGGAGGAGAGGTTATTCTCAATCCGCGAGAAATGTCACAATCTTCTTCACACGCAACGTCCCACAGTCAGACAGGTGTCATCGCTACTGGGATCAATGGCATCATGCATCTTCATCGTACCAAACGCCAGGTTAAACATGCGTCTTCTGCAACAATCGCTGGAGGACCAGTGGATGCAGATATTGGGGCGCTGGGAGGACCATGTGCTTTTTTCACAATCGGCCAAGGATTCCATCAGATGGTGGATGAAGCGATCCTATCTAATGAAGGGAGTTCCTTTTCACCTAGACCCTCCTACCCAGATGATAGTCACGGATGCTTCACTCCAAGGATGGGGTACTCACATGGGTCCTCTTCAAGTTCAAGGTCTCTGGTCAGAGACAGAACAAAGTTATCATATCAATCTCTTAGAGCTGAGGGCCGTACACCTAGCTCTCAGATCACTGTACCCCTCGTTCCAGTCTTGTTCCCTTCTGATTCAAATGGACAATACCTCAACTATGCATTACTTGAACAAGCAGGGGGGTACCCGATCGAGACCTCTCTCTCTAGAGTCTCAGACCATCTGGAAATGCCTTCTCGCAAGAGATCTAACCATTGTGGCATTCATCTCCCGGGAACTCTCAATGTCCAGGCGGACGCCCTAAGCAGGGACTTCGTCGAAGCTCACGACTGGGTTCTCAACGACGAAGTCACTCTAAGCATTTTTCGAAATTGGGGAGTACCAGACATCGACCTGTTTGCAGACGCGGTAAACTCAAAATGCCCCGTCTTCGCATCCAGGTTTTACCAACCAGGCTCTCGGGGGAATGCCCTTTTGATAAAATGGTCTCAGAAATTACTGTACGCCTTTCCACCAATTCCTTTTGATTCCCCCAGTGATCAACAAGTTCTACAGGGCCAACACCAGAATGATTCTAATAGCCCCGGAATGGCCTCGTCAGTGGTGGTACCCGGATCTTCTTCAGCTATCGGAAGTTCCACACAGGAGGTTACCATGCCATCCAGACTTACTATCCAAGAACGGGGGGAAGGTGTTTCACCCCAATCTCTCATCCCTACGATTGACGGCATGGCTCCTGAAATCCTCCAATACGGACATCTAGATTTGTCTTCGGAATGTATGAACATTCTAAAAGAAGCCAAGAGACCTTCCACCAGAAAATCATACGCTTTCAGGTGGAAGCGTTTTTACTTATGGTGCATGAACAATGGACATGATCCCGTCCGGGGTCAGGAACAGGTGATTTTACCGTACTTATTGCATTTGGCCAAATCTTGTCTTCAATTTTCCTCTATTAAACTCCATCTTGCAGCTATCACAGCATATAGAAAGTCCCCAACTCAGGTTTCCTTTTTCAAAATTCCTGTGGTCAAAGATTTTCTCGAGGGATTAAGAAAGGTTTATCCACCAATCAGGGCTCCTTCTCCACCTAGGGAGCTAAATATTGTTCTAACAAAACTGATGGGTGCTCCTTTTGAGCCTATTCACAGAGCTTCTTTACAACATTTGACATGGAAGGCTGCTTTTCTAGTGGCTATCACCTCGGCTCGCAGAGTGAGTGAGTTCCAGGCGTTGTGTTGTAAAGAGCCCTACATTGTCTTTCATGCAAACAGAGTGGTTTTAAGAACACATCCGAGTTTCTTACCTAATGTGATCTTGGATTTTCACATTAATCAGACAATCACACTTCCCACATTCTTTCCGAATCCTTCAAATCCTCCGGAAAGGTCCCTTCATTCTCTGGACCTCAAGAGGGTTTTGAAGTTCTATTTAGACAAAACAAAGACCCTGAGAAAGTCAGATCGTCTGTTTATAAATTATGGTTCCATAAACACAGGTTCTGCAGCCTCCAAAAGGTCTATCTCTAGGTGGATAGTATCCTGTATATCGTTGTCCTATCAACTAGCTAACCGGGCCCTCCCGAGAAAACCAAAGGCCCATTCTACCAGGGGGAAAGCATGGACCACAGCTCTCCTTAGGAATGTACCTATTGCAGAGATTTGTAAAGCAGCTACATGGCGATCAGTACACACTTTGACTCGCCATTACTGTTTAGACTCTGACACACAGGCGGATGCCCAGTTTGGGCAAGCCTCGTTAAGAAATTTGTTTGGTCATCCTTGAAATGTTATTTGTGCTGTGTTTATACTGTTGCTCGTCCGCGGGAAAGTGGGTATGGACTTGCTATTCTATTCAGTGCTTATGACTATTGATGAGTATCCCCTGGAAGAGAAGGATAAGTTACTTACCTGTAATCCTAGTTCTCTTCCAGGGGTATACTCATCAAAGTCATAAGCAACCCTCCCGCCTCCCCGGACGAGTATTGACAGTATAGTATTATTTCTGCATCTTGTGCCATTATTCCTTTATGTTTGTACACCGTAAAAAAGAACTGACCTAACTGTCACCTGTGCTGCATGATGGGAGCAGGGGGCTCCTGGAGGTCTTAAAGGCACTGTGTCCAGGTTCTTGGAATCCTTAAAGGCAGGGTGCCAGTTTTTTTATACTGTGATGTTTTTTCTTCTATGCAGCCTATGAGCGAATTGCCTGCTATTACTTGCCTTTTTCTCTGAAAATAAAGAGCTGTGTTAGAACTATTACAGTGTATGTTCTCTGTTGCAGTGTTTGTATGAGGGATTATTTTCTCTTTCTGAAAAACCCATGTAATTTTGGCATATTAGCCTATTTGAAGTATATTAGGCTGCATGTTTTTATATATGTATACATGTATATGTCTATGTTTGGAAGTACTCTGTACCTTTTTTACCGAAACATACACATATATATGTATTTGTATATATGCTCCGGGGTCCCGCACGTGGGCGGGGATAATTCAGTGCTTATGACTTTGATGAGTATACCCCTGGAAGAGAACTAGGATTACAGGTAAGTAACTTATCCTTAGGGAGCAGCTAGCGAAATACTTCTTTTAATTGGAATTTAAAATTTAATTTTCTTTAATAGTAAAGTCGAAATTTTAATTATTATTTTGGAAATGCCACTTTTTGAAGGTTAGCATTTCCCTGCCTAAAGTTTCTGGGGCCTTTCTGTAAGTGGTGTAATGCCCCTGTACTGTTAATGTCTCCCCCGCTGGGAAATATGTATTGAACCCAGACAGTGGACAAAGGGCCTGTTGTAAAGGGAAGGGGGCCTCCTGACAGGATGGCTGGAAAGGAGCTGTGACCTGCCCTGATTACACTTCTAAGGGATCTGCCCCAGCACACACAAAGAAACCTGACATCCAACCCCAGGGAAGAGGGAAGACTGACCAGAACTAATTTTGGGAGAAGGATTGCCTCTCAAACAGGCGGGCACTGGGTATAAATGTGGCACCCTCATGACCTGAAACCAGAACACTCCTCAACCTGAGAAGATTTAGAAGAATGGCTGCCCTGCGGTCTGAAGGAGAGAGACCGGACCTGAGCCCGTATTACAGAAGTGCCCTGAGGGTACAACGGGCCCCTGGGGTGCCTTGGTATTTATTACAGAAGGGCTCCCTTCTGTAATACAGATTGCACTGGCGCACATGTCGTGCCAGCGCTATCTGAAGAGCGTGTTCCCTTATTTGCATGGGGGCTTGACCCCATGCAAATGAGGGTACCTCTTTACCTCTGCGCCCGTACCGTATTATGGACGCGGGTGCAGAGGTAAAGAAGCTGCCAGGAAGCGAACTGTCAGTGCGCCACAAAAAAGTGGCGCGCTATCAGTTGGCCCCTGATGGTAGCCCTCTGCAGGGGGTCAAGGGAGTCCTATGGGCCCCTCAGACATCCCCTTGCAGGTGGGTGCAGTTTGTCACTGCACCCGCCTGCAAGGGGATCTCTCTACCCTCTTAAAAGTGCAGGCCGGTTGCTGCCTGCACAGTGAAACATGGAGTGGCTTTGAAGCAGCTGCCCTGTATTTCACATGAATATGGTGCCGCCATGGCAACACAAGTTCACGACTTCCCTGAGGGCAGCGCATTCAACCTAATAGGGTGCATTTTCCCTGTTTGTGCACAGCACACCTGTTTGAAGGTGTGCCGTGGTGCAAACTGGGTAAGTGTGCCCCATATGTGATGGGGCCCCAGCTTTCCTTGAGCTTAGGACCCCAAAAGTGACTTCAAGGGTCAGTTGGGTCAAGTCAAGTCACACAGCTTTATTCGATCTTTGTAAAAACTGACCATAAAAGCACAAAATATCATAAAATCTGCACGTCAAATATATAAGCTTATGTACAGTGTTAAAAGAGAATTAAACAATTTTGCCATGAACAAGGTAATCAATTCACATAAAACTTTTAAAATCAGTTAAAATTAATATCAATCATTATTTTTAAGGGATCGTCCCACCATTTTCCTCTTTCTAAAACATGCCCACAGGAATGAGGCTACCGAAAAGCATACAAATGGATCCGATAGGGCCTTTAAAAAATACATAGCCACCCAATACTGTTTAAAATTATGATACCTCAGGATTGGGAGGATGAATGTTTTTCTTTCCTCTGAATAGTTTTTGCAAAATAGTAATATGTGTGAGTCTGACTGCACGGCATAGTTATTACAGGGACAAGGTGACAAATCTGCCAATTTGTATCTCTTTCCCGGGTACCCCAGGAGTATCGGAATCATATTCAATCGAAAGCGCATTATTGATGCGAGAGAGATAGTAAAAACCCTCCCCTGGTCTTGGTGGAACCAGATCATAGGCAATAGATGAGCATTGAGAACATTTCTGTCCCCTTCGAACATAGTTTGCTCTCTGAATGAACAAGTCCATTATCCTTTTCTTTGAGATCCTTTTACAGGAATCAGGGTCTTTAAATAGTTCTCCCAGCCCTAGGGCAATCAGTTGGACCTCTACATAATTTAACCACCCAATCCTCTTGTAATAATCCAACTTACAGCAATCCCTGATAATAGTTTGTGTCAGATCCACCGTAGACCTCTGCCATATTGAAAGCCACAGCAGGACTGGAGACAATCTTATGCAATCACTGAGATAAGGAAGACCCCATTCGAGATGTAAAATATAGTTTGGGGCTGATTGCGGTAAGGACACTCAGTTTTTAAAGAAGCTGTCTTCCACTTGCTGTAACTGTTCGACATTAGCCATCCCCCAAACTCCTTCCCCATAAATTGCAGCGGACTTTGTTTTTGCGAGGTAGATATTTTTTATTGTGTCCAGGGGGCTACCTCCCAGCTTCTTTGCGAATCTTTTGACAGCATTGAGGCTCCTTTGCATACCCTGGGCTCTTGCCGCCACTAAATTGGACCATGAGGGATCCTTATCGAAAAGGGCTCCCAGATATGAGAAGGAATCGACCACCTCAATTTTCTTTCCTGCCAGCTGGAAGTGGGGGTATTTCTCTCCTCTGGCAGCTCCTGCCATGATTATAAACGATTTGGATTCGTTTACTTTCAGGTCAAGGGAGGCCATAAAGGTTGAGTAAGCCGAAATTAACGATTGCAGGGCTAACACCGATCTGGCCATCAATACTGCATCTTCAGCGTACGCCAAGATTGGAAGAGGGGCATGATCGAATTTAGGCACGTCCACGGGTAAAGCAGACAGGGAGGACTCTACCCCGTTTGTGTAGATGGAAAAAAGAAACGGGGCGAGAACACACCCCTGTCTTACTCCCTTTTCGATTTTAAAGTGACGTGTGCACTCCCCCTTCCTGCCATACCGAACACAAGCGGTGGCATTGGCGTACAGCTGACGTATAAAACCAATTATAGGTGGATCAATGTCCATCCCCTCCATCATAGACCACAGCCTCGGATGGGAAACACAATCAAAGGCTGCGGTCAGATCCATAAAGGCCATATAGATCTTCCCGCCTTTTGCCTTAGTATATTTCCCTATGGATAAGGAGAGGTTTAGGCATTGATCCACCGTCCCCATTCCCCTGCGGAATCCATATTGTGCCTTCATAAAGATATTATGGGTTTCAGCCCACACCTCCAGTCTGGCCAAGAGGACCCGACCCTTAAGTTTGGCGGTGGTATCGAGGAGGGATATAGGGCGATAGTTCTTTGGTGACCCCCTCTCCCCTTTTTTGTAAATTGGTACAATTACACTCTGATTCCAGGATAAAGGGGGACCTACTATCTGGATACTATTAAAAATATTTGTTAAAAGAGGGACCCACAAATCATAATTATCCTGGAAGAGGTTAATTGGGATCCCATCGGGCCCTGGCGCCTTGCTGGGAGTGCAGGCTTCTAGTGCCTTTCTAACCTCTAGTACAGAGAAAGTTAGCCCCCCCTGAGAAAGAAGTGCTGAGCTAAGCAGCAATGGGTTAGATGGAGTTGATATACCAAATATATTTTCAAAATATCTCACCCATGCCTCTTCATCTACGTATACGTCTAACGTAGGGTCGCTAGGCTCTTTGAAATGCGGGGCGTTCACTATTTTCCAGAAGTCTCTACTGCTGCCCGAAATGGCAGCTTGCTCAAGGTCTTCCCAAGCCTGCGCCCTGAGATCCTTCTCTCTAACCCTCCTAGCTAGTTTATAATCATTACGTAATGCACGAATCTTGGTGGGATCTCTAGGATTAGTTTTTAGGGCATTTACAAGGGCTTTTTAGCTTTAGAGTAGGCTGTGTCAAACCACCCAATATTAGCAGTAGCATTTGGTGACTTAAACCGGGTAAGTGCAACTTTTATTTTTGCCAAAAGGGCGCAGAACTGGGTAACCAGGAATGAAGGGGATGCGTTCTCTCCCAGACATGATAATATTTCCTCCTTAACTTGGATTAAAATTTCAGGAACTAGATTTAGCTTATGGACCAGTGACCATTTCAATTGGTAACCATTTTTCCTGGTCAAAATCACGTCTTCAGCTACCTCATTATGATCTTTAGCTTTAGACAGGATGCTTAAGTGTATAGATAGAATGGCGTGGTCACTATGGGAAGTAAATCGAGTACTCATATGCACCACTTTCCCATTTAAGTGTGCCGGAGCTAAAATAAAGTCTATAATAGACTGTTGAATGCCCCGTCTAAATGTTGACACTTGCCCTCCCTCTTTCACTTCGTTAATTATACCCAGATTCCACTTATGTAATAAGGTATTTAGGGTTTCACTGTACTCATTATGGATAAAGTGTGAGAGTGGGTTGCCATGGGAGTCTTCTACTCCGCATACTCTAGTCCCATTTAACTTGCAAAGATGAATATTAAAGTCCCCCGCCCAAATGAGGTTTGCGCTACCCCAGTTTTTTGCCATATTCAGTTTCTCAATCTCCTTTGCTAGGGCGTCCGCCACAACCTTCATGTTTCTCCCGGTTTCGTTGTAATAGAAATTGCCAATTGTCCAGATATCTTGGTTCCTGTGACCCAACTGGAAGATCTGGAAGTGGCTATGTATGGGACCAACCTGCCTGACTTGAAGAGGTATAGTGTTTGAAATTAAAGTTAGTAGACCCCCCTTCGCCCTCCCAGAGGATGATGGAATTGCCGGAGAGTGGAAGGTACGAAACCCATGGAAAAAGACTGGGTCTTTAGCCCAAGTCTCCTGGAAGAATACTAACTCCATGGTTTGCCACATATTTATCCACTGGTGGTTTCCTATTTTAGAGGCTATGCCTGCCACGTTCCTTGTTATCATATTAGTCTTGAGACCCTCGCTATCAATCATGAAGGGTAGGGGGTCTGCACATGCTCCAGATTACTAGATATAGGAGTTACAACTTAAAGGGCTAAAGTCAGAAGGAAAGATCTTTGACCAGGATAAACTTGGTTGATGTATCTGACCTTTGCTTCCTCGTGGTCATTGTCAAATTGCGTCTAGGGTCTAATCTACCATTGCCTATTATTAGCACTTTGTACTTCCTGGAGCTATGTTTACTCAAACCTTTAAAAATTCACAACTCCATTTCCTCTTCTAGGATTTTTGTCATTTTGGTGTAATTTTGTTTATTAAATTATACTCTAACTTTCTAATTCATTTTGGGTTTTCTTATTGTTTGACATTTCAACTTTATTGCTATTTTAGTATTGCATAAATACTGTACGCATTGTCTCTAAAATTAAGCCTGACTGCTTTGTGCCAAGCTACCATAGGGTTAAGATCAGGTTTATTTAGGGACTTTTTTGGTTCACCCTGACAAGGATTGTGAATATTATTTGAGGTGGGTTCTCACCCCCCTCAACTAATTCCCCAATTCCTTACAGGGGGCAATTCAGTCACGGGCAGTGTGAGGTCCTGAATCCAATTCAGCAACCATCTGACCTTCCAGAAGCTCCTCACCCTCTCAACCAGAGGGCACATTGATTACATTCACTGCTTCCGGGCTGTCTCTACTTCGGGTAGAGTCTGAGCCGATTTATATTGCATCCTGTGTCCAACTGGATCTCTCCCATCTGTCATGCCCCAGGATACTTGTCTTTGGTATTGCCTCTTCTGGAATGGTTTTGGCCCTCTTTTGGGATAATTTTGTGAAATTGGTGGTCTGTTGGACTGAGGATTTTGTTCTATATTTTCATTTGCCCTCATCAGTCTCTCCTCCACCCACTCCCATGTTGGCTTTGGTGTGTCAAAACACAAAGTCTTGGCCTAGTATACAACCTTCCTTTTCACAAGATATAATAGCATAAACTAATGTCTATAGCTTTCACTTTATGATTCACCCCCTCAAAGGACTTTCTTTACAGTAGGACCTTCCCGGTGTAGTCGGGACATATTGTGATGCACCCTGCTTCAAAGGGGATAAGGTCTAATTTTCTTGCAGTCTTCAGTAACATGTCCCTGTATCTAGAACTCAATATTTTAGCTATTAGTGGGCGAGGTGGTGCTCCCGACATCTGTTCGAGGGCATGGCGGGCACATTCTATAGTAACACTGGGAGAGCCTCTATGTCGGAATCAGGCCATGCAACCTTGTCCCTAGGAAACTGTCTGGGTGAGTTCCCTCTGGCACCTCAGGGAACCCTAGGAAACGCAAATTGTTATGTCTGGCTCATCCCTCAGCATTCTCTGCACAGTCATATAAGATCTTCAAACCCATTAAGAGTTGTGAGACCATTGTTTCTAGTTCTTTCACATGTCACCGGAGGTGCCGCAGAGCTTGGGTTCAATGCACCCCACTTCAGTCATTGTCTGATCGCCGGCCATCTGCCACCTCCTCTTCACAGCACCTTGCAGTCCCCTGGGTATGGATGGGGAGCTGGAATCTCCTCCAGCAGTCTTTGCTCACTACTCCTTGTTCTCCTGGACCATCAGGGGCACAGATGTACTCAGTAATATTGCTTGGTGCAGCAGGATACTCTGAGGCCAGTCTGATGAGCCTTTCGGGACAGTGTGCTAGAGAATACTACAGGATTTCATGGTGCCAGTGTGGAGCCTCTCTAGAGTGCCATCTTGGCCTCCTTGGCCATGCCTCGACAAACATAATTTTATTAATAAGGCATTAGAGTTCAGAGACTCTGCACAATCCAGATGAAGTTTTCGAACCCAGCATATTTTCATCAACAAATACTGTGTGTAAGAGATTGTGGGCATATTTGGTTATCGGTTTACTCCTTCACCACCAGCCAGACTCTGTTTTGTGAGCCAAACAGTTAAACAATGGCAATTGCCCAGACTTCATGTCTTAAGGACTTCTCAGCTTTCCTTTTTTTGTCCGTTTGATTTCAATCAGAACTCTTCAGTGAGAAACATCCGTTATTTGTAGTTGCCTATCTCTGAATTCTAAATGATATGCTACTACCTCTCCACATAAGCTTCATAGCGATCACCTGCAAACCCCTAGTCAAAAATATGAAATGCTTCTCCGCTGTAGGCAAGACTCTTTCATTAAGTTACAGATAAAGGTTTAAAAAAGTGGTGGTGATACAGGGATTGCAGAATTTTCTTACAATGATTGCTGTTCTCTTTACAGAAGCATGCAGAATACTTCAGTTGCAATGTGAACAAAGGGAAGCTGAAACTCAGAGGTAGTTTATCCTGCTTCTTTTAATATATTGTCTACAGCAAATGCCACAAATAATAATAATAGGGACCGGGCCTGAGGGACAGAAAGTTGATCCAGTATAGAAAATATTTGTTGGAGTAAAGCAGGAAAATGTATATATATCTCATTTATGTTTATGACATATTTTCACCCTCGCACCTCTGCACTGTTAGGCATTCATTTTAGTAGTTTGTTGTGCGAGGAGTTTCCCCTTTTCCCACCCACTGCAAATTTAATCCATAGGATACAGAAGACCTTAAAGCTTTGCAGTTGCTACAAACTGGTTTTTCTGCTCCTGCTGAACATATTTTTTAAAATCCATCAATTCTGCAAACAGACCCTAGGAAGAAAAAAAACATACATTATGAGTGGTTCGCCCTAGTTCTAATTAGGACGTTTTGCCTCTTCTGCTTACTGCTTACCTTGACGCCTTTGATGGCATAATGTTAAATCTCATCATTGGTGGGCAATGGTGGAAGACAAAGACTGCCCTGGTAGGGTACTAAAGAATGGTGAGAGTGTAGTGGACCAGTCACATGGTGTGCAATGCTTTGTAGGAACTTAGAGGGAATTTTATGAAGTGTGCATTTTGATGGATGTAGGAACTAAGGGTGAGCAGAATATGAAGCTCCCATTCAGTTTTGACCAGTACAGGGTTGTGTTGGTGGGATCTCCAGCTTACAACTGATTGTGGGTGGTTTGTATTCTTACAATACCTGCTGATAAGTGTCAAGAACCCACTAGCCTAAGTATCCGAAATTGCCGGAGTGACGACGGCCCAACCAATCTCCTCCAGACCCGGCTCCAACACACTACTCCAGAAGTACCAGAAGAAGGGAGGACCTCACTAGACGACTATTTGCCACCACTCAGCACGGGTTTGTTCAGGGAATCCCCTTCAGTATCTTGCAGGTACTGTCAAGGGAAAAGATAGGAAAAACCTATTAGCATTTCAAAGCATCCCTCCCAAAGAACAGCCCACACTAACCATCTCTCTGTGTTAGATCCTCTCAACAAACTCACCGAATAAAAGACTCCAGCAGGTATCATAGGGAGACAAGTTAGTCCCACTCGTCCCCTCAGAAAAGAGGAGCTTCCAGTAACAGATAAAAATAGAAATTAATTACAATGACTCCTTTGTCAAAATGATGTGGCAACCTTAACAATAATTACTTCTTAAAAAGGAAACAAAAGTCATATTTGCTGCTCCAAAAGGTCCGGAAGCGTATTCGTCAGTGCACTGACCTTTACTTTCGTAGTAATCCAAAGATCCGATAAATGAGAACACACAGCACACTATGGGAGACGTGAAAAACGCCAGTATGTGTCCTCTGAACACAGAGCGGCTCCAAACAATACCGCAACACCCTGCCAATGTCAGGAAAGGGGAAAAGTGCACAGGGATATGCACCCAGGGCAGGCGGCACAAGGCTACGCTCCGAAGACAAAGCCCCAAAAATGTTCTGATACCAGGCTGCGTTCCAAACAGCAGCAGAATTCACAGGATAACTGGGAAAGCAGGACACAAACCAAATACAACTAGACCAAGGAGGCGTGGACACAGGAGATTGAAGACTTAAAGCCAAGCAATGCTATGAGTCTGAGTGGTGTTTAAATACCGCACCACTGTCACCCCCATCAAGATGCCTTCCCTCGGCATTCCTCATACTCCCTCAATCTACATGGGAGGTCAGCGCTAGTAAAAGGGGCCCAACACAGAGAAATATGGACAAAAAGGGGGTAATCCTACCCTCACTACACCTATACCACTCCCCTAATAATGACATGAAATACCGAGCATAGACGGTAAAAAAAAATCCCCAAAAAGAGGCCTTAACTAATGGCTAGAGCCTCCCTTACAAAACAGGAGGCTGACTATGTACAGGGCATGAAGCGCGAGGCGTAACAGTTCTCCCCCCCCAAAGGGCCGGCCTACCGGGCGGGGTTTTGAAGGATGAAGGGCATGAAATCTACGTACAAGGGAAAGAGCATGCTCCTGATCTGCAGGTTCCCAGAACCTGTCCTCAGGGGAATACCCCACCCAATCAACAAAGTATTGTAATCTGTCTTTGTATCTTCTGGAATCTAGAATGCGTCAAACTTCATATTCAACCTTTCCTTCTACTACTATAGGTGGAGTGGCGGCTCTGTTCGTGACGAGGTATCATAGGATTTAAGGAGGGTAGTATGAAACACTGGATGTATCTGATGTTCTTTAGGTAGTTCTAGTTTAATTGCAACAGGGTTGATTACCTTGGAAACCCAATATGGTCCTATATAGCGTTGCTGTATTTTACAGAGCCCTGCTAATTGTAGATTTTTTGCGGCCAGCCACACTTGTTCTCCTACTTTATAATGAGATGCTGAACGGTGATGTTGGTCCGCTTAAACCTTCATCACTTCTTTGTATTGTTGCAACTCATTCTTGGCATTAGACCATATTTTTCCAAGGTTATCATGATGTGCTTTCACAGCCGGAACTGCTGTCAATGCCTGAGGAATTTGTAAGGGAATAGCCTTAAGATGATACCCAAACAAAAAAATAGAAAGGTGAAACCTTAGTTGCAGAGTGGATACTGTTATTGTAGGCAAATTCTGCCTGTGGAAGTGCTTGAACCCAAGAACTGGAACACGTACTCAATAAACACTGTAAGTACTGTTCTAATGTCTGATTGGTTCTTTTTTGTCTGTCTATCTGTTTGGCGACGATAAGAGGAAGATAAATGATGGTCAATACAAAGGGTTGTACAAACTCTCTTTAAGAACCTGGAAATGATCCGAAATTATGACAGCGGGTATGCCATGTAAACGGACCCTGAACCAGAGGGAGATCACTGATGAAATCCATACTTATGGAGCGCCAGGGAAAAAGAGTAATGGGCAACGCCTGCAATAAGTCAGCAAGGGCACAGTGGGAGGCATTTGGTTGTGCACATGTAGGGCAAGCCCTAACATAAGCTTGCACTTCTTTGGTCATGTCCTCCGACCAAAACCACTGCTGACATGCTAGTTTTGTTTCCTCTTCCCCGGGATGACCTGCTAAGGGAGTGGAATGACACCAATGAATCACTTGTAACACGGGTGTGGGAGCAAACAATTTGTCAACATGGTACAAAAGCCCTTCCTTAATACTATTGACAGGGTTTAACAACCATTCAGAAGATGACACGGAGCAAAGAGCCAGAGCCAGTTGAGTCAAAAAGACAGCAGACTCGTCTTCCCCTCCATCCCTTATACGCAGGATACTCTCAGGAGATTTTATGGGTATATGCCTTTCGAGTGGGGTTTTAGCTTCTTTGCCCAGACATGATAACGCATCAGCCTTGCCCTGCTGTGAACCAGGGCGAAAAGTGATTATTAAATCATACTCACTAAAGAACAATACCCATCTCATCTGGCGAGGTGTAAGAGCTCGAGCAGATCTAAAAAACAGCAAATTTCGATGATCAGAATATATAGTGATGGTATAGGGTGATCCCAACAGATGATGCTTCCATTCCTGGAATGTGAGCTTAATAGCTAAAAGCTCAAGCTCTGCGATGGTGTAATTTTGTTCACCGGGTAAGAGTGTTTTAGAAAAATAGGCAATGGGATGCATCATTCCGGTTCTTTCGTCTCTTTGCGATAACACCCCACCTACTGCAAATTGGGATTCATCAGCTTCAACAAAATAAGGCAGAGAAGAATCAGCATGCATCAAAATGGGAGCGAAAGTGAACTTCTCTTTCAAGAGGGCAAACGCCTGCTCTGTCTTGTCTGACCACTAAAAGTGTTCCCTTTGCACAATAATTTAGTGATTGGTGCTATGACATTGGAGAAACGGTTAATAAACTGCCAGTAAAAGTTGGCAAAACCAAGGAATGACTGTACTGCCCACACAGACCCTGAACTAGGCCATTGTGACATGGTTTCAGTTTTCTTGGGGTCCATATGAATCCCAGAGGGGGAGAGAAGAGAACGAAGCCCAAAAAGTCAACCTGAGTCGTATGAGAAACACATTTCTCTAATTTAGCAAAAAGATGGTTATCTCTGAGACACTGCAATACCTTTTTTACATGCCCTACATGTTCTTCCTCAGAATGGGAATATGTCAGTATATCGCCTATATACACTATGATGAAGCTGTCCAGATACTCCTGCAAGATCTCATTAACAAAAAACCTAAAGGCTACCGGGGCATTACATAGCCCGAATGGCATGACGCAGTACTCATACAGGCCAAACTTTTTGCGAAAAGCACTCTTCCACTCACCCCCTTCTCTCACTCTGATCAAGTGATAAGTCCCCCTCAAATCTAACTTGATATAAATAGTCAACTGCTATACTTGATCCAAGAGGACGGGGAGGAGTGGCAATGGGTACTTATTTTTATAGTTGCCTTATTCAGCACCCTGTAATCAATGCTGGCCCATATATCCCCCTCCTGTTAAGGCACAAAGAACAAAGTAGACGACACGGGAAGAGGAGTGATTGATGAACCCACATGCCAGTAGTTCGTCCAGATAATCCTGGAGATGTCATGTTTCGGGTTCTGTCAAGGCATATATACGGCTAAAAGGCAGATCTGCTCCGGTATTAAATCAATCCTGCAGTCAAAAGCTGCGATGAGGGGGCAATGTAGCACCTTTGGTTTTATGAAATACGTCCTGAAAATCAGAAATACAAGGATGGAATACAAGGATGGTAGCTGAACCAGTTCCATAATCGTGGACATGGCACAACACAAGGGGGTTTTCCACTTCGTTGCTTCCATATAACAATGCAACAAACAGTTTTGTGACCGTAACGTAACAGTACGTGCCATCCAATCAATATGCGGATTGTGTAATTGGAGCCACAGCACCCCAAGTATGGCCCCAAAATTAGGTGCATCAATCAAATCGAAATGTATCACTTCCGAATGGCCATTGTCACATATTATAACCATATCACTGGAATGATAAGTGATGAGCCCTGAAGACAATTCAGACCCATCCACTGTTCTGAAAGGTTCCGGATATTCCTTGGGGACAAAAACCCCATCCAAAGCCTTAGCAAGAGTAATGTCCAAAAAGTTACCAGTTGCTCTGGAATCCAATAAAACCGGCATGGTTTTTTCGGAGCTGAGTAGTTATAGTAAGAGTGAAAATATGGTAACATTTTAGAGACGCAAACCACTGTATTAGCTAGGTACTGGGAGATCTCATAATCCATCATACTCGAGATGATCTCAACCCCCTTTTAGCTTTCTAGTTTTCTAACACAGGCCACAGTTTTTCAGGATGTTTTATTCTTCACTGGACATTCCCTAGCAAAATTGCCCCCTTTTACCACACTATAAACACAAGTTCAACCTTCTTCTTTTTTCCGTCTCTTCAGCCAAGAGGGGACAACGAATTCCTCCTGTCTGCATAGGTTCACTACTGTCTCTTTTTTCCTTGGGTTCTTTCTTCTTCCCACATAAAACTAAAATATGAGGTGCCTCACTTCTGGTTCTCTCGTCCCTGATTTCTCCTAGCCTGTGGTCTAATTTGACCACCAGATCGATAAAGGAGGGACATTTCCCAGTAGGATCCACTATCTGGGACAATATATCTTTCAGCTCATCACAGAGCTCTCAGTAAAAAAGAGAAGTTCTCTTGTCTTCAGGCCAGTGTGTTTCACCTACAAGTCTATTAAAACTTGTCACATATGTAATCGTATCCTTTGAGTCTTGTTTTAAACCCAGCAATTCATTATCGCTGGCTTGCATAAAGGTATGTTTCACGGAAAAGAGTCCGCATTTTGTCTTTAAACCGAGCATAATCATACAGAATTTGATCGTCGTTCTTGTCTCAGGGAACGGACCACATGTCCACGTTCCCATCCAAATACGAGATCACAAAAGCCACGTTGGCTGCATCATCACGGAAAGCTGCCAGATGACAAAGAAACCGAAGGTGACATTGGTTCATGAATACACTATATTTTGTACTATTTCCCCCAAACCTTTCTGGTGCTGCTAAGAGGACTGGACTAGGAGTTACTGCAGTCACATTAACTGATTAACCACCATCTGACGTGACGAGGTAATGGCAGGGTTAGTTGTGGGTGCTTTAAAATGGGCAGGATGAACGTATGTTTTTTTACCCTTAGGAAAAGCCCCAAGCCCCCCTGGGTCCTTTTGTGTTTTACACAGCTTTAATTCAGTTCTCAAGTGTTGGTTTTCTAATTTCAAAGTCTGAACCTCAGACTGCATATTAAACAGGACCTTAGTTAATTCTTCCATGGAAGGTGTAAACCTTTCTTGAGGATTAGGGGAACCTAATTCGGTTACAAAGGCGCTTCCAGTTTCCATCCTCACTCAGGCAAATGAATCTTTCGTGGGCTTGGCTTTCTGTCAAGAACCCACTAACCTGAGTGTCTCAAATTGTAGGAGTGAAGATCTCGCCCAGAACCCGCTCCAGCACACTACTACAGAAATACCACGAGTAACTGCCCCTAGTGAGAAGGGAGGTAATACTGGAGGACTTCACTGGATGACTATTTGCCACACTTCGCATTGGTTTGCTCAGGGAACCCCCTTCGGTATCTTGCAGGTACTGTCTAGGGAAAAGACAGAGAAAACCTATTAGTATTTCAATACAAAACAATGGGGAAACCAAGTGAACCGTAGGACCTGGGTAAGTAATGATACAAAGCACAATTGGTCCCAACGGAAACATTTTGTTTAGTACCCAAAAATTAATAACATACACTTAAAATGCAAATAAATTCACGTTTTTATATTGAATTTGGATATCAAATAAATTCGTACAATACTCTTATAATAGAGTTGTTCAATAGTGAGTGAAAAAGAGGAAGGTGTTTGGGAGAGTGCTCGTGAAAAGATGAGGAAAAGGTTGGAATTTGAGTGCCAAAATACAATATATACAATTAATTAAAAAGACTCCTGGCTGGAACTTCTTTGCATAACCATCACCCACAATTATAAGATACACCATGTATTTTCAATTTGTCTAAACTTGGATAATATCTCCAGTACAGGTGGATATGGTTAAAGATGTCGACGTTTCGACCCCGAAATGGTGGACAGGCCAATGATTCCTTAGTTAGGGTCTTCATCAGGACAAATAGGGAGCAACCTACGAAGAAATGGGAGTGGGGGAGAGTTAATCAATTCCCAGTTCATCAGTGTGTGTGAAGAGGGTACAAAATTGAAAATGGTGATCTGGCTCACCTAAAAGCCACCGTAAGAGATCAGTGAAGGACCTTCCGCATTAGGCAGTGAGGCTCCTGGTGACCGGAAGACACAAGAATTTTTTCGATGGTCCTGTAGGATCCAACATATAGATGTGCTGGAAATAATTGCACATCGATCATTAAAAAGAATTAAAAGGATTGATACGTCTTTAACCCTATACAACAGTTACTTGTCATTGTGGACATCATGTCCCTATATATATATAGCACCTTTGATTATTAACATACTCCACAACTTCCCCCTTATATCATTGTCCAAATTTGCACTAAGCTCCATAAACACCAAAAAAGAGACATCCTTCTTTGGCAGCAACATATTTACTCATTACTAAATGGAGGTTCAGACACTGGTCTGCAGTCCCTAAGCCCTGTCTGAAACTGTACCGAGCAGATGTTAAGATGCTGTTCTCATTTGCCCAGTTTTCAAGTTGTTCCAATAGAACTCTGCCCAATACTTTGGCCGTGGAATTGACTAATGATATTAGCCGATAGCAATGGGGATCACTCCTGTCCGCCTTTTTGAAAATTGGGACAATAATTTCCCTGGACCAGGATTTACGGCGGCCAACAGAACTCACACTATGGAGCACATTCACCAGTATTGGGTCCCAAAATGCCAAATTATCCTTAAAAACTTAAACGGGGACCCCATCTGGTCCTGGTGCTTTATTGCTTGGGCATCTATTCACGGCTGAGGTGACTTTCCCAAGGCTAATTATTAGCTGTTCTGTTCTCCCTGGACTAGATTGATCTTCAGTAATACTGTGCTCAGTGCACACCGGTTCATTTGAATTATAAAGATTTTTACATTTTTGGGCCCAAGCATACTCCGGAATGGTCACGTCTATGCTTGTATAGAGCTACTTGAAAAGAAAAGTGCATTAACTACCATCCAAAATTGGGACCTGTGATTCCTAGCACAGGCAACAATCAACTGCTCCCAAGCATCCTGTAGTAATCACTCCAGGCTGGTTGAGATGTTTTAGGAGTATTTATTGTAGATCAATAGTACAGCAGTAATACAGCCCCACCAGGAGCAGCCGGCAAGGCGCTCAGCCCTTCTCCAACTGTGGTTTCCAGAGACCAACATTCCATATTACATCATCTCCACAGTGTTCCACTGGTGGAGCAGTGGATGACATGAACAGCACTATAACCAAGATACTACATATCCTCCTTTCTTCCAGAAGGAAACAGAAAAGAGAAATAAAGAATCAGATGTAGAAGCTGGAGGAACAAAATAAAGAGGAGAGTACTAGGGAGAAACAGGGCAGAGGTAGAAAGAAAGAAAACAACCAAGAATCTGAGGAAACAGATCAAAATAATCCATAAACCATCCTCCCTTCTCTATATAACCAAAGAAAAGAAAGAGAAAGATAGAAACCGTCAATGACTACCCCCTGCACACCTACTGGCCAGGCAGGTATGCAAGAAGGCAACCCAAATCAGGAAGAAACAAGATGACAGAGAAGAAGAGAAATACAAAGGATTACTCATGCTTCCCTGTAATAAAAAAAATGTTAACAGCACTGGGTGAAACAGTCTACTAAAACAAGAAGCAATACGTAAAGGATAAAAATAACACCCAGTGTACTGAAACCCTGCACCATAGAAATAGGACAAGAACCCAAACTATGCACCCAGTAAGGGTAGAAATCAGCGTGTGCAGGAATGACCTCAAGTGGAGATCTAAATATTGTGCACTGTTAAAGTAAAAAAAACACAACCTACACTAGACACCTTACGTAAGGTAAAAACGTGCACTGTAGTGAAGGTATAAGACATGTAATGTCATGTCCGTGTAAGGACGCACCTCGACTGGAGGTCATATGTTATGCACAGGATGATGGGGAGACCCAACAGACACACCTCACGGAGAGGTCAAACACACCTCGCGGAGAGGTCAAGAGACAATGTGCATTGGAAATGCGGGACAAAAATCCTCGCAACATGTGAGCCATGAGGTGAAAGTGTGCACTGAAATTAAAGAGACATACCTCGTGGAGAGGTCAGTGTTGTGCACTAAAGTAGCGGGACTAAAACCCTTGCGAGACACCTCGTGTTGAAGTACAGACATTGTGCACTGTGTGACAGGACTGAAACTCTTGTGAACAAGAGAAAGTAAACACAGTTCACAAGAAACAAAAAAAACAACCTAACTGGTTCCGTAGCTTGACTTGTCACACTATTAATAGGTCACTGAGCAGTTTTAGAAAACGTAGAGTTAGCAACAACACACCCTGTGTAGGGAAACAAACAAGAAACAACAACCTTGTGTGGAGGTCTGTTGACATGCACAGTAGGGATAGAGTACACCATAAACTGTCATAAAATTAGACCTTCAAAATAGGCATACAAATACTGAATGGCGAGACATAGGCCATGGAGCTTAAAGCTCCCAATGTGAGAAATTGTCACTAGATGGCAGCGTAATACAGAGCAGTGAATAAAGAAATGCATCTAACCAGATTTCACAATTTTTAACAATACTTGCTGCACTCGAGAAAAGAATCCCACCACCAAAAAAACGAGTCACTGTCCATGTTATATGCACATGAGCAACCTCCAAAAATTAACTCATCCAAACAAGAATTTGTGCTGAAGAGCGTAGATTCAAATGCTGCAGAGCGTCTATAAACGTGTTGTTTGAAGACAGCAGCTCATGGAAAAATGTCACTGTTAGAGAACGAAGCATCAGTAATAACATTCGTGTTGAAAAACATCCTCCAAACAAGACGCTAGTAACCAAGGATGGTAGGAAACGGTACCAAGAAGAACAATAAGAGGCAACTTTACCTCGGCAGAGACTGACGAAAAGAATTTCTCGATGTGCGTCATCCCTGGACTCCATCAAGTTCAAGTAAAACTTTAATGCAGCACACGTGAACCAGCGTGGCTGAAGACAAATCACCAAACACCGACAAGGAAGTGCTACAGCCAACCCTAAGATGGCGGCACGTCCTCTACGTAGTGCCGGATGGCTCACAGGTCCGCAGTGCACCAAAACGTCTTGAGGCCATCGAAGCATGCGTCACAGAGAATCACACAGTGCTGGAAAAGCAGACTGCACAGAGGATCTAACGGAGCTGTACACGTCACGATGGAGGTAGGTGTGTGCGCACTGGTTGAGAAACGCGCCACAACTTTGAATTTGTAAATGGCAGTTAGACAGGCGCAGAGGCAAAAATGGCACAAAAGACACCCAAAAAAAATGATTGACTACAATGGGCTCACCACCAACGTACGTCCCAAAGCTCAGTTGTCGGAACACCATCCGCTGCCAAATTACACCAAGCCTCTGTACAAGTAGAGTGGATGGCTGGGAGCGCGATAAGTGCCGAAACAGCCTCCACACACAGCAAACTTCATTTGAAGTATCCAGATACAAAATGTTCACAGTAGAACTGGGGTGTGGACCTTCAAATGACCATTCTTGTGAGAGGGCCAGTGCTCTAGTGAAGAAGACACGGATCACCTTGTAGAAGCAGGCGCCAGTAGAAACATTATGCAGGCACCGCTCAAGTAGCGCTTACATCCTGAGACAGACCGATTTAGCGCAGGACAGCTGACATGTGAATCATAACGTGTGCTGCGTCTAAGGAGTATGTACTGACGTAGAAAGTCATTTTTTAGGAGTAGACTAACCTTGTATGCGCAAGACTCTCTGTGCATTCAGCTCCACTGTAGGCAGAAAACAGGCAGCCACATGCAAAGTTACATGTCACACTTTGCGCAGCCCCGTTTTTTTGTTGACACGCCTGAGCTGCATAAGAGGCAGGAGCTGGCACTATAAATCCTTGTTCCTTGGACGTTTAGACGCTGTGGAGGCAACACGAACTAGCTTCTGAGATGCTGTAGGGACACCAGGCAGAGACTTGAGCTGCGTAGAGACTGGAACTGGCACTTTAGCGTAGAGGGCGACCGATGGGAGGTCACTGGTGGGGCTGATGTGTAGCCAGTAGTTATGTAAGTGCAGCTGTAGACAGAAGAGTTGCTTTAGCTTGAGAGTAGGTCCTCAGATACTCCAGACTTGAAATTGAAGGCCTTAGAGGTAGCACACGCAGATTCTTTGCTTCAACTCGTCGCCATAAATTTGTAGTAATCACTCCAGGCTGGTTGAGATGTTTTAGGAGTATTTATTGTAGATCAATAGTGCAGCAGTAATACAGCCCCACCAGGAGCAGCCAGCAAGGCGCTCAGCCCTTCTCCAACTGTGGTTTCCAGAGACCAACATTCCATATTACATCATCTCCACAGTGTTCCACTGGTGGAGCAGTGGATGACATGAACAGCACTATAACCAAGATACTACACATCCCTTCTGATCTCCTCTTTCCTTAACTTGATAGCTTCTTTATAAAGCTTTCTACAGTTTCTAATTTCTGTCAGAACCCTCAGCGAACTTTTAAGAGCTTGTATGAGGCTACTATGAGCTCATGAGCATGTTTTATTAGATCAATTGTTGTGCCTTGGGGCATGGTGTTGTTTAGATGCAGTTAATTGCTCAGTTGCCTGATTGCAAATTTCAGATAAAGCCCCTATTACCTTCGTCGGATCAGGTTCGTCACTAAGGCAGAGCTCGAAGTGCTCCTTCTGGTTCTCCATGAGCTGTGCTAAAAAGGCCTTTGGTTCGATATCCTGCCATTTGCGGCGTGCTCCCCCATTTCTCGATTATTCAATCGGGCAAACCACTTTGTTAAAAGTCACCAAAGGCAGCCCTAGGCTGAGGCTTAGAGTCAGTGGGTTATGGCCACTCAAAACACTCTTTAAAATCTGAAACTTGCACACCTTTTTAGCCCATGTCTTGTATAGTGCAATAAAATCAATTAGAGAGCCATTACCTCTGCCCGTGTACTTTACTTGATTAAGAACTTTTTTAGCAGCTAAATCTATGCTGAGTATGAAGCCATGGATCTTCAGCAGCCTATTCAATTTGTTGCCACACGGATTGTGGTCAAAATGTGAAAGGTTGCAAAAGACATTGTCCGCTACTCCACATACACTATCATCAGCGATGGGGCATAATCGAAGATTTAAAATCTCCTCCCCATAATATGAGAAAAATCCTCTTTCAGGTCTGATAACATCATATCTAGATCACACGCAACTGAATCAACAATTTGGACATTTTTCCTAACAAAGTTATTATGACAGAAATAAATGAGTACCACTAAAGGTGCCCCAGTCAGAGACAAACAGATTACCTAAAAAAAGCAGAATCCACATACGTCTTCACTATCTTGGCTGCCATGGCAATGCTTATTAGAGTTAGAAGGCCGCCACTGTGGTGTCCAGATGATGACATAGTTGAAGTGGTAAACACCAAAGGAAAACCATTTATATGCATATTTGACAGTGACCAAGTCTCCTATAAACAGGCAATCTGTTGGTTAATTATTCAAGTTACCCAGTTCCTATCACTTAATGTGTTGCTTAGCTCAGCACTATTCCAGTAGAGAAGACTCAAGTCAGGAACCAGGATATCAGTGTCAATTGTACCCTGCAGAACCAACTCTTTTTGGGGGAGTTGGGCAGGGCTGTCGGGCCCGTTCAGTGAGGGAGTAGTAGGATGAATAGGTGCAGCATCAACAGATAAATCTATAAGAAATAACTGAGTGAGAATGCCCATAACATGTTCATTCACATTGGGTGGTAGTAGGTGATGAGTATGTCCATGAGTCACATTTCTGAAATAAGAATTGATTAGCTTGCCCTGGTCAGCTGTAATGTTTGTAACCTCCTCAGGAGCAGCAGTTTCCACAGGTGCTCCAGGAAAGGGAGTAACGGGATACCTACAAGATAGTCAGTCAACGTCTTCCAGAACAGTAAAGCGATTACACGTTGGCACAGTGAAATTCCTGCTGCTTTCAGAGTTGCAAATTGGTTTAATAGAAGAGTCATCAAAACTAGGCCTGTAGAAAAAGCCCAGGTGAACAAGGCTTGTCCTTTGTGAAAGACCCTGCAAGTTACAAAGTCAGCTCAAAATAAAACCCCACCGGCTTTGTATCGCGGAAATTGGTTACGTTGCAGTCATCTGCTTCCATGTTAGGAGTTTTGCCAAGGATGTGGCCTAACGTCTAGAGAGGTCGACCTCGGAGCTGGGGAACCGGGTTTGAGTCTCGGCAGGGACTCTCAACATCCTGTGATACTGGGCAAATCACTTAATCTCCTCGTACCTAACAAACAAAAAAAAACCTAACAAAAAAAAATGAATGTGTCTGTAACGCAACTGGTGCTCACGTAAAGCGCTCTGATACTTTAGGGTCTAGTTCGCGCTATATAAAAAATCAAATAAAGAAAACAAAAAAAAAACATTGTATCCTTAGAGCACCAATTATATAATTAGAGTACATTGCTTCTGATGCATCCAAGAGTGGTACTAAACCAGTGGATCACCTTGTTCTTCAACTGGTGATCTGTTTCAGACTGGGTTGAGCGCAAAGGTGCTATATTTTTTGGGACCACAACATATGGGGTGCACTCCTGGGGAAGCTGTAAATTCTGCAGATTCCTGCTACCATCCATTTCCACAGAGACAGAGTTCATAACTGCAAAGGGAGCAGTCTTTCTGTTAGAGCATTGAACAGGACGGTCCGAAGCAGTCTGGTGTGGGGCCTGGGATGGCCTGATTTACCCAATTAGCTCCCCTGACATCAGCACTATCCATATTAGAAGTTAAGATGGGGGGGGGGGCGTCTCTTGAGAGCAGTGTTGCCGCCCTATCGCCGTAGTCAGATGGTTTGTGTTGGGCATGTGCGAGCAGTTCTTTAAGGGTCCTGTCAAAACTCTGTAGCGCCATTACCACGGGGGTCAATAAATTGGCAAAGGCTGTTGCAGGCAGGACATGCTCTCTCCTAACACTTATTTTTGGTCGAGCCTGGGCAGCGCATGCGCTGCGAGCCATGCTGTATTGGAGTATGTACTTGAAGCCCCGCCCACTCTCCGCCCATATTTGTCATTGGCTTCTGTCATTGTCCTTTGTAAATGCTAGCTTCGGATTCGGTATTAGGCTTGTTAGACCCTCCTTAGTACCGCCTTGTCTTCATTTGTAACCTCCCATGAAGACTGGCCCTTTTACTTCGGTTGATACACGGTACGTCTTCTTTAGTCTGTAAGCACTAATTTCTTTAATGAGTTTCTCTTACTGCAGGAGGGCAGGAGGGTCTCTCATGCGCAGTTGTGACCACCGGCCTGTTTAACTCATACCAAACGGGGAGCTCTTCAGGGGCCATGGGAGACAGAAGGAGGCAACTCAGAGATGTCTTTAGGGAGGTCAAAGGTGCGTGATGTAAATTCCACTAGATCTGGTGTGTTTATTTTCAGAACAAACATCTATGTTAAACATGAATATGCTTTAGGTTTGCTCCTCCGCTCACTTGCTGAAAACCATGACTTCATCAAAGGGCTCTTACCCTCTTTTCTCAGTTTGTTCCTCTGCGAAATGGATACAAAAAAGAAAGAAACTCTTTGGCTGCGAATGTCTCTTTGGACACACTCTCCCGCAACCGCAACCGCGAACCTGAACGGAAGGTATTGAGGCACTTTACTGAGCAGTTCTCCAGTTCCCCCACAGCTCCATCATTTTTCTTTCCCCACACCCGCACCCTCAGTTTTGCTTCCCCACACCCTCCCCGTATGTGTTCCTTCTGTTACCTTCTGTTGCAACCACTGCCCCCCCACACACACTTTTAAACAAGCATTTGGAATGCAATAGGTCTCGCATTTGCGAGAGTTTAAGCTATTAGCATTGTAAATGACAATGCCTTTTATTTATGTTCTAAATACCAAAACATAAATAAAAGGCATTGTCATTTACAATGCCAATAGCTCAAACTCGCGTAAATGCGAGACTATTGCATTGCAGATGCCTGTTTTATTTTTATTCAAAACACAACATAAACACCTGGCTCCGTACTCACCTACACTCCTACTATTTATGGAGTAACGGGCAGACTATTCTTTTATCTGTCCAAGTAGAATTTTTATTAAATAGTCTTTAAATTGATTCAAAACAATTTTTTCAAAAGACTGAAAAAGAAACACATATTTCTCAAATTGACACAGAAACCTTCACATATAAATAACACAATGCACAATCAAAAACAATTTGGACATACACCAAAGTGAGAATTATTTGCAACAAATTACAACAAGGAACAAGATCACTAAATGAAAACAAACATAAATCAAATGCAAAAAACATTTAAAGCTTGCAATAAATCAAATGCAAAAAACATTTAAAGCTTGCATCATCTGTGAAAAAACACAACGGTGATTGCGTAAAATGTCCAAATTTATGGACTAAACTTATTGTTTCAGCAAGAATATCACAAAAGTGTTGAAAATAATGAATTAATCTTTAATACATCCGACACTCAACACATTTAGATTTAACTAAATGCCTCTCTAAATGCCTCTTGAAAATGCCAACGCGTTTCAAGACCCAGGCTGGATAGTACTGGGACTCTCGTCAGGGCTTCAAACAAATGATCGGGATATTCTGATTCATGAAGTAGGAGCAGCCGCTCCAGTTCGTTGATTCCACGCGTTTTTATCTATATGTCAGTTGACTCGTTCTACTGTAGCTTTAAAGCACCACGTGCACACTTTAAACTGTGTATAATTCTTGCGCAAAGGCTGCAGAGCATGGACAGGAGCTATTCGGATTGGGACTCACAATTTTTAAATGAGTTCGTCCGATATTAGGCCGTAATCCAGTTTGTTCAATGAAGTCGATACAAAATCAATTCCAGTGAATGCGAGCACGCTCGCTTTTGAGCAGAAGAAAAGCCTGCCTTTTGCAGAGACTAATATAGGACGAACTCATTTAAAAATTGTGAGTCCCAATCCTGCTATTTCCAGGGCCTCCTCCAGGTCCAGCAAGAGCAAGTCCCACACTGGACAGGTGCACCCCATCCTCATAAAGACTCCCTGTGGACTTTGGCATGCCGCAGGCCATGCCTGATCAACAGAAGCCCCATTGTTCCGTGACTCTGTGCATGGCATCGTTAACTCAGCGTAGCTGACCCTCCTGCGCGCAGCCTCCATAGCCTTCCCTGACCGAGCTCCATGCCACAAGAGCCGGGGGGTGATCTCTGACCACCAAGGTTCACCTGTCCCCAACTTGTTGCTTAATTTGCACATTGTGGTCTTCATTTCTTGAAGCAAAGTCCTCTTCCTGTGTGAGCCTGTGCCACCAGAGGCACCGGCTTACCATTGAGCATAGCTCCTTGGTACTTCCTCAAAACACCCTGTGGATATGGCGTGCAGCAACCATGTCTAATAACGCAAAACCCCTTCTGCTCAGTGAATTTACGCATAGCGCTGCTACACCAGGCAGGGGGGGGTATCCCCGAACGCCCTAGTTCACATGTCCCTAACTGGTTCCTTAACTCACACAAGTGGACTTCATTCTGTGCAGCAGAGCCCTCTTCCCCAGGAAAGTCAAATCATTCCCTCCCAGGTGTAAGACCAGGACGTTGGGAGTAGAGGCACCCCCCCCCCCCAGTCTCTGGTGCTGTTTCCCCAGCAAGCAGCTCCAGCGCGTGCCTGAGTGTCCCAGCCAACTGATTTCGGTGGCGGGAAACCATGCCTCCATTACCAGGTTTCTGCCCACTGTGCCGCTCTCAAGGTGCTCGAATGTCCAATCACCCAGACCTTTGTTTATGGCAAATAAAGAAATGTAAGGTTGCAAAACGTTTATTGACACACGGCACGCAAAACACTACCACAGCTAAATTGCACCTTATTACACACGTCACAACCGGCACCCAAGAAACTGGTGCCGCACTGGGTTCCCCCAGGTACATTCAACGATTGCCAGTAACTCCAATACTTTCCATGTCCACAGGCCCCCTTTCTTTGCGTGGCTCATGGACGAATCTATTACTTAACACCTTGGGACTCCCACCGTCCCACCTGCATGATACCTTCTGCCACCATGCCTGCCCTAAGGCTGTCGTTGCCGCCCCTATCCGAAATGAGTGGCTGCAGAATCGCTTGCCCGGGACCTTGTTCCCCGACAACCTCAAGCGTGCCTGCATTACGTGCCACTCACCAGACGCCCAAATGGCCAATCTCCCAAATCTATGATCCTGGCAGAATAAAGAAATGTAAAGTTGCCAAACACATTTCTTGCCGCAATACAACCCCCCTACCACTCAACTTACACCTGGAGGAAATCATTCCTACAGCCGTGCCCTCCTACCCAGGCAATTCAAATCAAAGCTTCCCAGGTGTAAGACCAAAGTTGACAGGAGGGGAGACACCCCCCTAGGCTGTGCCGCAGCTTTCATAGCAAGCTGTTCCAGCGCCTGCCTGGGACCCCCAACCAAATTTACTCAGTCGTGGAAATACCCATGCCTCCATTCCCGTGCCCCACTCAAAGCGCAGGAAAGCCATTCTCCCAGACGTATGATCCTGGCCAAACAAGAAATTCCGGGTTGCCAAACACATTTACTGAAGCAGAGCCCCCCGTTGTATCCCACTACTCAGGTTGCCCGTAAATTCACACACTCACACTGCACCTCGCCAAACCCTGAAGCCTCACAGGGTTGCCCTCGGTAACTCGGAATTCACACTGAACATGATACTCTCCCTGGGTGGCTTACAGACGGAAGTACCGTTAAACTTTGGGATACCCAGTCACACTTGCATGATGCGCTCCGCTCCAGGCCCGCCCTGCAAACTGCAGACTCTGCCCATCCAGGAAGAGTGACTACGGAACGCTTGCCATAACCCGCAATGCCTGACAATGTACAGATGCCTCAATGTCTGCTCTACCTGAACCAAAGTAAGAGGCGAGCTGTCAGCATGCAACTGAAAATACCCTCTCTTGGAGCGCGAGGGCCAGGCCTCCTAGGCGACGCAGCACACCCATATCTGGAAAGACAACCCCTGATAGCCCATCGCGAGCAGAGGAAACGCTGCTCCTGGCACTGATCCTATCTGCACATTTATAGCCAGTGTAATGTCCTGGTATCCCACCTGACCCCCGCAACCTGCTTGAAACATGGCCATAATGCCTGCTAGCCCTTCAGCCTGCGGTGATAACTGCTGTTATACCAGGATGATGTCCCCTACTCGTGCCAGACCAGACTTCCAAGCTTCGCCAATGCGAACCCGGTCGCGGACAAGATGATGGGGACTGGGGGGGGGGGGGGAACCACCCTAAGTACGGCTACCAGCCCTCACTTCAATAATGGACATGCCAACTTGCAGCCTGTAACATGGCCCCGGGTCCAGTGTGCAACTACTTTGGGGAAGGGGGGGACCCCTCCCACCCCCTGGGTCTTTACCTTCTACTGGTTGGCACCAACTACTCCCTGCCCCCATACCACGCTCTACCGAAGCTCTATCAGTTACTACTGGCATACCTCCTGGCCTGCACCATGCCTCAATTAGTGGATAATACGTTTGTGACTATCCCCTATGCTACGTGCCTGCCCCGCTTAGATGCACTTCGGAGCATGTGGCCAAGAGCATTGAATGTCTATAGCCATGAAAACATAATAAGCCGCGCAATGACCAAGGACATACCTAAAATGTCTCTTGAGGTAACGCCCTTGGGTGACGTCAGGCAGGCAAAATGCCAGAGACTTCGGCTGCCACAAGCAGCCCTCGATGTCAAAAGGACCAACATGTCCTAGAACACCCCCTTGGATGTAGACCAAGCAAATCCCCCAACCTGCTTCCACCTGGTCCTGAACTAACACATCTGCATCCCCCTTCCGGATGACGATCTATGTGCTTCATGCTTTCCGGCTTTACTGCTTAGTGTCCCAGATCATGCACTGCTATATCCAACCAGATTACCTTCTTTCTCTGACCACAAGTGAAAGGATGATGTAATCACCAAACCCAATGTAAACCAAAATGCAAGCAGAACTTGTCAGGAGACATTCAACCTCTGTCCTTCAAGCGCAGCAAACGTGGCAATCGAAATTACAGAGCTGACAAGCCTCTATTTAACTTGAACTCGAAGTGTGACAAATGAGGCAATCCAGGCCCCCCAAGGCTAAAAGGATGGCTTGGGCAGAAGGCAATAGTCAACAATGATCTTGACTTACTCAGTGCCTGTTGTAGTGGTCCTCTCTAAAAGCCAGACAGTGCCACCTAGTGGCAGACTGTCAGAGGCGCCGATGGTGACAATTAGTGACGGAAGATAACTTCCTGAAAAGTCCTCCATGTACCCCCACAATGAGGACCAGACAAGTCTTCTACCATTCTACCGCTGTGGTTACTCATCCTGTCACCTAGGAGCTGTGGCCAGCCAGGACTATTGACTTTGTCGCTGTTTGGTAGTTGCATAAGGTAATTAAGCAACAACTGTGCTATGCCCTATTCAAAATGCCACCTGCAGGTAATAATTATTCTTTCGTGCCACCTTGTGGCCTAATGATTCTGACCCGACCCCTTCCTTTCTTTATAAAACATTAAAGTTTGTTAGCCCCGAAAACTAGATAACCAGGTGTTCTCTTCCAGGGGATCCTCATCAATAGTCATAAGCACTGAATATTCCCGCCCACGTGCGGGGACCCCGGAAATATAAAAATTATATATGGAAATCACATATATACAGCTCTACATATATGCATATACATATATCATTTTTTCTCATACCAATGCAGCTCTCAATAGGAGGCTAAACAATGTAATTACACACATAAAAAACTACTTTTGCCAATATATAAAAACACCAGAGGACAATTAGAACTTGAACTCGGTTTTTTAATGAGCAAAATACTCATAAATAGTAAAAACTGCAAAATAAGTAGACATTGTTAGCCTACAGGCTGCATTGTAAACCAATAGCATAGAAAATGAAAACATTTTCAACAAAAACTGGCACCGTGCCTTTAAGGCAGCCATGACCCCTAGCTTCCCATCATGCCTCAGGGGTGACAGTTAGGTCAGTTGTTCTTTCCGGCTCCTTCAGTCAGGACCCTGGATTTTCAGCTCTTGCTTTTTTGACTTTCTGTCAAAAAATATCTATAAAGATCTAGTTTTTTCTACTTTCACTCGACGTCTTTTGGTCCTAGAGTGCAAGTAGCACCTTTTTGTGTTTCAGAAAAGGTTTATTTTTGGAAATGCCTTCTTTATTCGATCCTTGCCCGTCATGTGGCAAGAAGAAGGCCAGAACAGATACACATCCTGTGTGTATTCTCTGCCTCCCTGAGTCCCACTCTTCTGACAACTGCCAGCATTGTAAGAAGTTATCAAGAAGGACTATCAAGGAGAGGGACAGGATCCGTCTCTATGGCCTCTCTGAAAGAGGTAGGTCTCCTGTGAGGCAGAAGAAGAGGAGAACTCGGTCGACGTCGAGAGGAAAAGTCCCGACCTGTTCTCCGTCGGCGTCGGTATCGACGTCGAAGAAATCGGCGACGAAGAAATCGGCGTTGAAGACTTCGGTGATGCCGGCGCATCATCTTTCGACTACGAAATCTTCGTCGACGAAGGTAACAGGTCCTCCGTTGACGTCAACCAGGCGGCGCTCAACGTCGAGAGACAGGTCTCCGTCGGCGCCGGGTGGGCGTACGACGTCGAGGCACAGCGCTCCGTCGTCGCAGGCGCGATCGACGTCGAGGCACAGCGCTCCGTTGTCGCAGGTGCGATCGACGTCGAGGCACAGCGCTCCGTCGTCGCCTCATCAACGGCGATCGACGTCGAAGCACATCTCCCCGTCTCGTCAGCGGCGATCGACGTCGAGGCGCATCTCTCCGTCGTCGCCTCCTCATCGGCGATCGACGTCGAGACACAGATCTCCGCCGGGATCAAAGCAACGATCTTCGGCGTCGAGACACAGGACACCTCCTTCGGCGACGATCCATCATTCCACGCCGTCGAGGCGGATGACTCCGCCGAGTGGATTTTCGACGTCGAGACCAAGACCTCCGTCGCCGGCAGTCCAACGCCGGTCGACGTCGACACAGCAATCTCCTGAAAGGGTGCAGGGAGTGTCAAAGCAGGACACTGCACCAGTGTTGGAGAGACGTTCGTCGCCGAGAAGTCCACTTTCTAAGAGAAGAAAGTCAACGTCGAGACATACGTCTCCGTTGAGAGGGCAGTCGACGCTTAGACGCTCTAGGTCAACGTCAAAGCGCCCTTCTGGAAACACCTCACCTCCAGTGAGCCTGTCTTCGTCACCTTCAGGTTCGTCCAGATCCCCGGAGGTGGTTATCTCGACGTCCAACAGCCCAGTGTCAGGGGGTCACCAAGATTCTCCAACAAGGCATGAAGAGCTGAGCCTCACGCCTCCTGCTCAGTCTCCTAAGGAAAGAGAGAGCCACAGATCGCCTTCCATCCATTTATCGCCACGATGGCACAGGCCTCTACATCACTGGGCTACGGACAGGGATTACTCGAGCCATCAGAACAGATCCCCGTTGGCTCGTTTAACTCAGGATAAAGAGCGATCTCCTTCAAGAACAAGAGCTCGCAGCCGCACACCGGTGCACTCACACAGGAGGAGGTCTAGATCAAGAAGCAGGAGGAGAGCACACAGATCGCCTACTCCGTCCTCTTCTTCCACTCATACATCCCATAGAGACTATTCGCCTACTTTGACGAACAGTCCACCGTCGAGGGTCTCTCCGGTGGACGACATCTACACTTTTCAGGACATTCTTGGCAGAGGAGCTGTAAAGCTGGGTATCCCTATGCCAACTCGTCAAAGCAAGTCCTCGGTGATTTTTGAGACTCTACACCAAAGAGCAGCAACTAAACCTCTGCTTCCCTTGGTACCAGGCATCATAGAGCCAGTGATGGATATCTTTCTCACGCCAGCGAGTGTTAAGACCGCCCCAGCGAGGATCTTAAAAAGTATCGTTCACCAGAGGACGATCCGCTCTTCCTCAGGGCTGACCCTCCTCCGGATTCAGTCGTAATTGCGGCGGCAAAGAAGACTCATGCGGTGGCATCCTCCTCTACTGTCCCACCAGACAAGGAGAGCAAGGTGCAGGATTCCTGGGGAAGGAAGGTTTGTGGCACTTCGGCCTCCATGTTGAAGGTCTCCAATGCAGCGGCACTCCTGGGCCGCTACGACAGATCTCTGTGGGACTCACTACAGAGATTCACTGAAAAGTTGCCACAGGAAGACCGTAAAGATTTTGAAGAAATCTTAACAGAGGGCAGTCAGGTGTCTAACCAGGTCATCAGTGCTGCGGCGGATGGAGCTACCCTTTCGGCACATGCTTATGCTCATGGGGTATGCGCAAGGAGAACATCATGGCTACGTCTTACAGCACTCAGGCCAGAAGCGCAGTCACGCATCCTCAATCTTCCGTTCTCTGGTTCCTCTTTGTTCGGGACTCACACGGATGAAGAGATGACACGGATGAAAACGGAACTGGACACGCTTAAAGCGGTGGGCCTGGAGAAAAGAAAGGAATTCCGTAGGAGATTCCGTCCTTACAATAGACGATCCTCCCAACAGAGGGTTCAAACCCCTCATTGGCAGAAAAATCAGGATCAGCAAGGCCAGCAAAAAACGCAGTATCGGGGCAGACGCTCCTCCAGAGGAGGAAGAAACCAGCAACAAGGCAACAATTCCGCCAAGACGCAGTCGAAACAATGAACACTCACTTCCCCTGTCGCCGTTCACCACTCCAGTGGGGGAAGTATCGCAGATCATCTCGAAGAGTGGCGAGCTATCACAAAGGATCGGTGGGTACTAGCCACGTTGCAGAATGGGTACTCTCTACGTTTTCAACATCGCCCACCATCAATCCCTCCAGTTCCTCCGTCGTGTCACCAGTTAAAACTCTTGCAGAAAGAGGTTGCCACCCTTCTCAGAAAGTCAGCCATCGAGAGGGTGCCAGTATCTCAAAGAGGAAAAGGGGTTTACTCAAGATATTTTTTGGTGAAGAAAAAAGGCCAAAAAGCAGAGTACAGACCCATTCTGGACTTGCGGTCACTCAACCTATCCATAAAAAAGGAAAAGTTTCGCATGTTGGCTCTCCATCAAATATATCCACATCTCAGGCAGGGGGATTGGATGTGCTCGCTGGATCTGCAAGATGCATATTTTCACGTTCCGATCAATCAGTATCACAGACAGTACCTGCGATTCCTAGTGGGATCCGCTCATTACCAGTTCAAGGTTCTACCCTTCGGGTTGAAGTCAGCCCCCAGAGTGTTCACGAAGTGCATGGCGGTGGTGGCAGCCGCACTGCGCCGCAGGGGCGTCTTCGTATACCCGTACTTGGACGACTGGCTGTTGAAAGGTCCTTCCCCAGACAGTGTGAGGATGCATTTCTTGAGCTGTCTCGAGCTGTGTCACCGGCTGGGCCTGCATGTGAATTTCGTCAAATCAACTTCACAGCCAACACAGAAAATACATTTTTAGGAGCTCTGCTAGACTCCACGGTAGGAAAAGTGTTTCCTTCGGAGGAGAGACAGTGTTCCCTCATACAGAAATGCCAGCTGGTTCTGCGCAACAGAAAACTACCTGTGCGTCGGATTGCCTCCCTGCTAGGGTCGATGGCATCCTGCATCTTCCTGGTTCCCAATGCCAGACTACGAATGCGTCCTCTTCAGCAGGATCTGGAGGACAAGTGGGACCAGCAGACCGCTCGTTGGGACGAAAAAATAAGTCCATCAAACGCGGTTCGAGCTTCCATACCTTGGTGGATGAGAAAACAAAATTTGCAAGTCGGAGTTCCTTTCCATCAACCTCCGCCTGCTCAGACACTGATCACGGACGCCTCGCTGCAGGGTTGGGGAGCCCACATGGGTTCTCTCCAGACTCAAGGACTGTGGTCTCCAAAGGAGCGATCATATCACATCAACATGCTAGAGCTGAGAGCAGTACACCTAGCCCTCAAAGCTTTCCTCCCCTCGATTCAGGCAACCTCAGTGTTAGTACAGACGGACAACACCACCACCATGTACTACCTGAACAAACAGGGGGAACTCGCTCACGCACACTTTCCCTGGAAGCTCAAGCACTCTGGCATTGGCTCTTGGCTCGGAATCTGGCAGTCACAGCAGTCCACCTGCCAGGAGAACAGAACGTGAGAGCGGATGCACTCAGCCGTCACTTCGAAGACAGAGAAGACTGGGTGCTCAACGACGAGGTCGTCGAAGACATCTTCCAGACATGGGGTCGTCCCACCATCGACCTCTTCGCGGACGACGAAAATGCCAAATGCCGAAACTTCGCCTCACGGTTCTACCGACCAGGATCGAAAGGGAATGCCCTTTTGATAGACTGGTCAGGGGCATTTGTGTACGCCTTTCCACCCCTTCCGCTGATCCCGAAGGTGGTGACCAAGCTGTCCCATTCGTGCACGAGGATGATACTAATTGCCCCGGACTGGCCGAGACAATGGTGGTACCCGGACCTTCTGCACCTATCAGAGTGTCCTCACAAGAGGCTGCCGTGCAGACCGGATCTGCTGTCCAAGATGAACGGGAGGATTCATCATCCCAACCTTCCCTCGCTGAACTTGGCGGCATGGCTCCTGAGGTCCTCCAGTATGGCCACTTAGGACTGCCGCAGGACTGCATGTCCATCTTGAAGGAAGCAAGAAGACCGTCCACGAGGCATTCGTATGCATGCAAGTGGAAACGGTTTTACATGTGGTGTATGCAGAACAATTGTAACCCAATCAAAGGTCAGGAAGAGGTCATCCTTCCTTACCTACTTTATCTGGCGAAAGCAGGTTTGAAGTTTTCTTCCATTAAGGTGCATTTAGCAGCTATAACTGCATATAGGCGTTCAGCTTCTCAACCTTCCTTCTTCCAGTTACAGGCTGTTAAGGATTTTTGCAGGGTTTAAAGAAGGTCTATCCTCCGGTACGACCTCCTTCACCACCCTGGGAGCTTAACCTGGTGCTATCAAAATTGATGGGTCCGCCTTTTGAACCCATACACAAAGCAACCTTACAACATCTTTCTTGGAAGGCGGCTTTCTTGGTAGCGATCACGTCAGCTCGCAGAGTGAGTGAAATACAGGCGCTCTGCTCCAAAGAGCCCTATACAGTCTTCCATCTTAACAGGGTTGTGTTGAGGACGCACCCCTCTTTCCTTCCAAAGGTGGTGTCGGATTTTCATGTGAATCAGACCATCTCTCTACCCACCTTTTTCCCAATCCCTCCACTCCAGCTGAGAGGGCTTTGCATTCTCTGGACCTCAAAAGGGTTTTAAAATTCTATCTGGATCGGTCCAAATCTATAAGAAAATCTGATCAACTATTTGTTAACTATGGGTCGATCAGATCTGGGTTCGCAGCTTCAAAGCGCTCCATCTCCAGATGGATAGTTTCATGTATCAAGCTTGCTTATCAATTAGCGCAGAAGCTCCTGGGGTTTACTCCCAGAGCGCATTCTACTAGAGGAAAAGCGGCTACTACTGCTTTTCTTCAAAATGTGCCCATGTCTGAAATCTGTAAGGCGGCAACTTGGAGGTCCGTCCATACATTTACAAGGCACTACTGTCTGGAATCAGACACCAGAGCAGACACCCAAGTAGGCCAGGCCTCCTTGAGGAATCTGTTCAACAGCTGATTTCGGCTGTTATGTTTCTTTGTGTTGGGTCACTTTACTCTCATTTACCTGCAGGTGGTTGATGGGCTTGCTATTCTATTCAGTGCTTATGACTATTGATGAGGATCCCCTGGAAGAGAAGGATAAGTTACTTACCTGTAATCCTAGTTCTCTTCCAGGGGTATCCTCATCAAAGTCATAAGCAACCCACCCGCCTCCCCAGGTAAATGAGAGATTTCTAAAGTGTTAAAGGATATCTTTGTGCCCTGACCTTCAGGGTTATGCAAAGAACAACTGACCTAACTGTCACCCCTGAGGCATGATGGGAAGCTAGGGGTCATGGCTGCCTTAAAGGCACGGTGCCAGTTTTTGTTGAAAATGTTTTCATTTTCTATGCTATTGGTTTACAATGCAGCCTGTAGGCTAACAATGTCTACTTATTTTGCAGTTTTTACTATTTATGAGTATTTTGCTCATTAAAAAACCGAGTTCAAGTTCTAATTGTCCTCTGGTGTTTTTATATATTGGCAAAAGTAGTTTTTTATGTGTGTAATTACATTGTTTAGCCTCCTATTGAGAGCTGCATTGGTATGAGAAAAAATGATATATGTATATGCATATATGTAGAGCTGTATATATGTGATTTCCATATATAATTTTTATATTTCCGGGGTCCCCGCACGTGGGCGGGAATATTCAGTGCTTATGACTTTGATGAGGATACCCCTGGAAGAGAACTAGGATTACAGGTAAGTAACTTATCCTTTGTGAGGCCTTAAAAGTACTGAAAGGTTCTGAGCAGTACTGCGAATACCAACCGTGCTGCAGTCTGCCCATGAGTTTATAAAGGTATCAAAATTTGAAATCCCTGGCAGCACGAGGTTTGCTGCTGTGGAAACTTCTGTGGCTTTGCCTATGGGTCACCAATTTTGGTGTGCCCGGATATATTTTGCACAGCAGGTGAAAGGGATTCAACAATAGTTGATTAAAACAACTCTACTAGCTGAACTTGGTAACATAATACACTCCCACGCGCCCTTTCAGAGTGGATACATACACATAGCATGCTAGTATCATATGCTTGAGTTAATTTTGCCACTTGTATATATGTAACTAACCACTAGTACATATATACAATAGTACTATAATACATAATACTATAGTACGATAAGCTCGCTCCCCTTTATTACCAAACTCTGCCGTCCTTCAAACTCTACGAGAAAAGGTGTTGTTCATTTGGGCGCTATTTAATATCACTCAAATGATGTGCCCAGAGATTAAATTAAAGGTCTGAATCCAGACCTTCCCCATATCCTGATCGCACTCATACCCGAACTGAGCAATATTCCAGCCCTACCTGCCATACCCTCCTGGCCACAGCGACGGTGCTCTGAACTGTCGCTGATGCATATCAGCTGTGGGGGGCAGCTCGTTTAACCCATATAGACCAGCTGGACATGCCCCAGTTTCAAGTCAAGGGAATGCAAGATAGGCCAATCGTCCCTTAAACTGAAACAAGGTATTGTTAACAAGGATGATCCCCTCAGTACAGTCACCCTCCTTGGCATGCACCAGGTGGGCCGCAGGAGTCAATATCGCATGCCGTTATCCGCTGTGCCATCTGCACCCTACAAAAGCAAGTAATGTCCCCCATATTCGTTGAAACGTCACACATTATTACACTGAAATTAGGAACATGTCACACATGGTTATGTAAAACCTTGGCAGCTATGTAAGATTATTGTAACTGCAACTCACAGTACACTGGTTATCCTGCTATCGTTGTGAAGCTCCCCGGTGCCTCCGGGCCAAATTCGCACTATCCAGGAGGCTATAACTATAATGCCTGCTTCAAGTAATAAAATGTGTATCGCTGGAACTTATTAAGGCAGGGGTGAAGTATGTTTGGGTCCCTCCCCTGCTGCATTCAGATTCCTATTGCAATCAAGGTAATAATCTGTAGCTACATGAATGAAATAGTCGTCATGTAATCACAATGTAATCCCAGGTCGGTCACATGCTCTCCGGCCCTGCAATGTGGCTAAACTAAAGCAACGGGTAGAAGTGAAATTCCCTTGGTGGAAAATTAGATTTATACTGGGTTTCTAAGTTCCCAGCAACGGAAATTAAAGCCCATGTGTTAGAACATATACAATACTAAATATGACCATACCAAATGTAAAGTATGTATTAAAAAATATTTTATTAAAACTCAGCAATCGTTGCAATTAAAAACCACATAGAATTACCTATAATCACACTTAAAAAACAAATTCATATACCATAAACACATATGTTTCACATACACTTGAAGGAAACCTTGTTTCACTGAAAGACAATGATTACAAAAACATTTACACCTACTTCCAGTACTAGTTAAAAGAAAAGCCTATACCTAGATTGAATGTACCAACAAACAGTTAACAGAGAGACAGATACAGACAGTACATTTTGTCGTTAAGTAACACATCCGGGTTCAACAATTTAATAGCTAGTCCTAGATACAATCTTATCGTTTTATATCTATAGGATAAGCTGTTCCCATGGATTGTGTTAGGTGCAGCGTCGACGCGTTTTGATGGTTTAATTTAATATTCCATCTTTATCAAGACCAACTATACGTCTCTCTTTTTTGGCACTGATTGGTTGCCATTAAATTTCAATCCTGTAGGCAAATACAGTATGTTAGTTTTCATATAGTTAGGCAGTTAATAACTCTCACATTGGCCATACTATATTGTACATTAATTGCAATTTATCCTTCCATTTCAGTACCCACTACTATGAACAGTTTACCAAATCACTTCATCATATTGCAAAAAAAATTCTTTTAGCAATGCAATTTTTCATACACCTTTTTATCCCACCATACACATTGGCCCTGTTTTATTCTATCAAATGGGCTTATTATGATATGTGCCTCTTGTCTCCTAGGGACCTCCATTCCTCGTGTAACGGAATTAGGAGAAAACGAACCCTGACCCACCTCCTTAGCGGACTAAACTAAAGCAACAGCCATATGAAACCGGAAAGGCGATGGCCACCTTGCGCTGAGGAGGAAAACAGACTCAAGCCAGCTTGCACCGCACACTGCGCACGCCACTCACTGAACCGTGGTGCCTTCAGCGAGCTGAACCGCAAAGGCCCCCCAAGCAGCAGCTGCACCTAGGATTGAGCAAGGCTGGAGTCCCTGCACAGGGTGCACTGCTCTCCGCTGCCCGTGCACTGCGCTTGCTGTACACACCAACTGCCCAAGTGGCCTCCTTCTACCAAGCAGCCCATCCCTGTTAGAGTGCAGGACCAGAAACCCCGAAAATGCCACACAACCAAAGTCTCCAAATCCATAATTTTTCATCCCCATATATCTATGGCAGCTAACCCAGCATCTACGTCCAGGAATAAGTGTAAATGTGTACTTCACTTGGGCGACAGCAGAGAAGGCTGAACCTGAGCACTCGCATTCAAAAGTAACCAAGGCGATCGCCGTATGTGCCCCCAGGTAAGCTACTCAGCTTCTAACCCTTGGCAATGACGTTTCGGTTTTTTATAATCCGCATTCTAGTCAGGACTCCCTTCGCTTCCCCTTACCCAAATGATCGAGAAGAGCCGTAGCCTTCTGAATGCAGCATGAAAGGACACTGGGAGGCGTTCCTCCATGCCATCAATTCGAAGATGCTTCGACCGAGGAGTCTGTTATTCACCGCAGACCATGACAACACCCGCCTGGTAACAGGATTTAACATGCATCATGCCCACAGTAGCATTTTCGAAAACAAGGTAATTACAAACTTAAACACGCAACATTCCTGTTGACTACAGGATGGGGCACATGCACCGCCTCTGTCCGTTGTGGATGGCAACCCCCTGCTATGGAGAGTTACATAACATCATTTACTGCGCCGGCTGCCACTGCCTAAGATTCTTGTGATGATTTTTTATTGAAACCCACTGTGACCAGTGTTTAAGATCGTAAGTCGCGCCCTGATTGCAGATTGCCACCGGAATCACTATTTTGACAAGCGTCGGAGCCCCCACGCGGCATCGGGAAGCATGCGCCCGACCACTCGGTGCATGGGAGGTGCCCAAACAGCGGTGTGCCCGAGACTGGGCCAATTGAGACTTTTATCATTATGGCGACGTTAAGGGGTCTGGTTACCTCTACCCCTGCGCATTCCAAGCGTAGGTGGCACGCTAAGGCATATGGTGCCGCCCCCTTGTATATGTGACCCGGCACAGGGGACCACGGGACCTCCCACGGATCAGAGGGTGTTGCGGACGTGACGAGCCGGCTCGTCAGCCAATCTGGCCCTGCCTGTTAATTGTTCCCCCGTTGACGAACCGCACTCTCGCCCCCGCTCGAAAGCCAGCAAGCCTGAAGATGCAACACAACGTACCATAGCCTACTACGGGCATACATATCATCGGGTTTACCACCAGGCACGGGCCCGACGCACCACAACGGCAAGGCATGCTCCCGCCTGAAGCCACAACCGCTGGCGATAATCGAGGAAGAGACAGGGTGCCCTAGGTCTCTAATCAGGTGGGGGAGCTGCGAGGAGGCCACAGCCAATGCCCCGCCACGCCCCGTACCCGCCTCCTGAATCACGCCGAAGCTGTAACCCCAGGAATCCTCCCGCTTCGAAGCCTACCCCGGGATCAAAGTACGACACCACGCGACTAGTCGGCGTGGAACCTGGGCACAGAAGCGCCGAGGTGGCTTGGTATACCGAGCCTCCTCCCACCTCATGGCTTCTTCCCCGGTCTGCAGTATGCTGACCACGACCCGGGGAGGAGGCCGATGCACTGTGCCCAGCGATGACGGGAGGAGCAGAGAAGAATTGCGGGCTGTAAGCGCCCCTTGCCGCAGGGAGCCAGGTGAGGCTACCCCAAACGGCGTCAGGGGTGAGGGGAAAGAGGCCGCTAGGTGGGCGGGGGAGGAACTTATACCTCTCCCCTTCCCCCACCTGGGCCAGAAATGACGAGCAGGACCCCAAAGGGGTCTCGCGACGCTGGGCTGTCCCGTGTGCCATCCTGTGGCACTAAAGGGGCCGCCCTCTTAGGAGGGTCCCCTTCGTGGACGTCGGGCAGCCCACAGATGATCAGCCCTCCTCCAGGCGCTCAGAAGGCTGGGGCTTGTGGTCCCCTAGGTCTGTGTCTTCAGTCTGCACTCATTCATATTTATGAAGCTGGCCTCTGCACAGGATTCCAGCCTCAGACCTTCTTTTGTGCCTAGTCTACAGGATTGTATGGATCTGACTACCTCATCTCATGGTCGTGTCTTGCAAGGCTGGTGCAGAATAAAGAGACTTTGGAGTCAAAAACTTGGCTTGAATTTAAAATCCTTCTCATAGAACTGGCCCCCGCAAACTGCTGAACGTTTGTACGAAGAATAAAACATTGTGTTTGTGTTTCTACAAATAGATGCTTCTTATTTAAATCCTGGTCCTCCGGTATTATTTAGGATTTGCATGGGCAAACTTATAATTCAGAATATTCAAATTTCTATAATGTATTTAAAATGTGGTAGGAAGACTGACATTGCACCTTTTAAGAATATTTTTATAAGTCCTGCGTAGAAGAGGAGACCCCAGCTGGGCATTGCAGGGTTTTATATTTAAAGCCCTGCATCGAGGGCAGGGCACTGCGGGGCAGTGTTGCCTGGGAAGTGTACGATCTGGCAAAGTAGAGTAGCATTGTTTTGTTTAAAGAATCTCCTGGCTGCATAGATGCAAACATAATATAAAGACTACAATATCTTTATATTATGGTCTTTAAAAGAAAAGTGCCTCGCTGACCCTAAGAGACATGCTGACACCTGTAAGGCCTTAAAATGAAGAGAAACGCTGCATTTCTCCCATGGGAACTGCCTCCCTCTCTTGGGTTTAAATAGAGATCACTTTCAAAACCCCCTACAAGTTTGTAGCTGACTTCTTCTGCCTGGTTTGACCTGTGAATGATCTGAGATTGCACACATTTCCCAAGTTACATCTGCAAAGGTAATGGATCACTTTGGGTGACGTTTGTCCAGATCTGCTTGGGACATGGATACTGTGTTTGTTGTATGTTGTGCCCGTCCTAATGTTTTACTTGCCTTGAAAGCAAATGAAAAGCTCGATTTTGATCTAAATGCAGCCTTGGGCATCATTGGACTAACCTGTTCTGTAATGATATCAAAGAGGGAGCTGTTGCCAAACCAGGAGAATGCTAGCCAAAAGCATTTCTGACAACAAGAAGTAGCACTAAAGGAGTGCGGTTTTACATACTCATCTTCATGAATCAGCCCTGCAATGCCAACTCCTTATCAGTAAAAGTTCAAATAGGTCAGTCCTATCTGTTTGTACTAATTGAATACGCATATTCCCATTTTGTTACCATTTTAGATGTTTTGGTGCCAATTTACAAAGATATGTATGAGCATGTAAAAGAGTACTGCTTCCTGTACTCATAAATTTCTTTGTTATTCAGTCCCTCAGTATTTAACTGCGATAAGTGAAGCAGACTTTTGACCCATCACCTGGTACCCTTTGAGGTAATAGCATGGGTTATATCATGCAAAACTCCTAACTATTGAATTTCACATGTTTCACAGGCAAAAGCAGCTGTCAGATGAATGCAAGCAGAGAATTGAGGAGCTGACATCACAGATCCAGGAAGAAAAACTCAAACAGAGGAAGCAAAGGTACATAGACAAATGTTTTATGATCAGACTAGGTTCAGCTTTAGAATTTAGGCAAGAGCTTGATGTCACCACTACACATAGCACGCACCATAAAGCATACCATCCAGCATACAGAAGGGGGGCTTTGGGGCTTTCCTCTTCAGGCATTGGCTATTGCATGGTATTTCACTGGATGTGCATATTTGTCAGTAGTCTGAGTTTGAAGCAGTGATGGGAACAAAAAAGTAGTTCTCTCATAGGGGAATTCCATTTATAGTCAGAAGCGCTCAATAGTCCCACACACGTGCGGGTACCCCGGAGCAGTTGTTATATGGATCTGTTTCTAACTCCAGCCTCGGTTAAGACAGCACCATCCAGGCTACGCAAGAAATACCACCCTCCAGAGCAGGATCCAGCTTTCCTCCGCACAGATTCTACACCAGACTCTGTGATCGTCGTGGCGGCAAAGAAACAACACCCACTACCCCTGATGTGTGGCACGACGGCAACCTCCATTAAAGCAGCCAGCCACTGCCTTACTAGGCAGACATGACAGCACTGTGGGAATCCATGAACCAGTTTGTTGAGCATCTCCCTAGGGACAAGAGGGAAGACTTCCTGGAGATCCTAAACGAGGGTTTAATGGTCTCGAATCAGATCATTAGTGCTGCAGCAGACTCCTCCTTATTAGTAGTGCATGAGTACTGTCACAGTGTCTCTCTTCGAAGACTCTCCTGGCTTCACCTAACATCCCTCGGGCCAGAATCACAGCAGAGAATTTTGAACCTACCATTCTCTGTAACTACTCTTTCTGGGGCTCATGCAGACGAAGAAATGACAAGGATGAAAGCAGAGAAGGAAACTCTCAAGGCAGTCGGCCTAGAGAGACCCAGGGAACAGAGGAAATCTTTCTGGCCATATCAACACCACTTCTATTCCCAGAGGCGTCAGTCCTCTCAATTGTATCAGGGCCGCCAACAATGCAGTGCACAGCAACAGCACCAACGTCCCTATCAGTCGTACCAACGATCGCAGCCTAAAGGGAGGTCTACCCAACAGCCTGCTCAAGGTGGCAAACAGCCTTCTGGATTGAAGCCCTGAATTCTTACTTCCCCCTGTTCTGTTTCCCAATCCGGTGGGGGGAAGCATATGACATTACCTTGCAGAGTGGCAAAACATAACACAAGATGCCTGGGTGCTGAATATTGTTCGCAATGGATATTGTCTGCGGTTCATCCTCCACTGACAATACCTCCAAAGCCATCCAGCTATCAACTCCCGCTGTTACGAGCGGAGGTCAACATCCTTTTACAAAAGTTGGCAGTGGAACTGGTTCCTCTCCAACAACGAGGAGCAGGCATTTATTCGAGGTACTTTCTCGTCAAGAAGAAAGACAAGAACGAATTCAGACCCATTGTCGACCTCAAAACAGCCAACAAGTGGATTCAGCGAGAAAAGTTATGGATGCTGGCATTACACCAGATATCCCCCAAATTGCACCAGGGGGATTGGCTGTGTTCTATCAACCTACAAGACGCATACTTTCATATACCAATCGCCAGAAAGCATTGCAAGTTCTTGAGGTTCGTGGTGGGGCAGGACCATTATAAATACCAAGTCCTCCCATTTGGTCTGAAGTCAGCACCCAGGGCCTTCTCCAAGTGCATGGCAGTAGTGGCTGCCCATCTCCGGAGACACAAGATATTCGTCTACCCATACCTAGACAATTGGCTAATCAAGGCGTCCACGTCTCGGGAAGCTCAGCTTCATTACAACTGGACTTGCAATCTTCTACAGACATTGGGCCTTCAGATCAGTCACAGCAAGTCCGTCTCTATCCCAGTTCAGACCTCACATTATCTGGGAGCATCCATCAACACTGTAAGGGCAAACGTGTCCTTTGGAGGAAGGACGCTTATCAATCCTTCGGAAATGTCAGGCTCTTATCAAAGCTTCCCCTCCTACAGTGAGAACAGTTTCCTCTCTTCTCAGATCGATGGCTTCCTGCATCTTTCTCACATCAAATGCCCATCTCCACATAAGACCTCTACAGGAATGCCTCGAAGACCAGTAGGGCCAACTGACAGGCAGTTGGGAAGACAGGATACAATTATCCCTTCATGAGAAACTGTCCCTCAAATGGTGGTGCTCTCCAACCAATCTCCTCGAAGGCACTCCATTTTATCAGGAGATTCCGCCTCAAACTATAGTCACGGATGCCTCACTACTGGGATGGGGAGCCCACATGGTTCACCTCCAAATCCAGGTAAAAAGGTCGGAGAGGGACTCAACGTACCATATCAATCTCCTCGAGCTACGCGCAGTCCATCTGGCGCTGAAAGCCTTCTATCCATCCCTCACATCTCTCTCCCTGCTTATTCAGACGAAGAACACAACAACCATATACTACCTCAAAAAGCAGGCCCTTGTCACACGAGCCCCAGACTATCTGGAAGTGGCTTCTAGCCAGGGGACTTATAATCACGCCAACGCACCTGCCAGGTGTCCAAAATGCACAAGCAGACACACTCAGCAGACTCCTGCAAGAAAACCACAAGTGGGTCTTAAACGACGATGTCGTACTATACATTTTTCAACAATGGGGAACTCCGTCCATCGACTTGTTCGCCCCCCTGCAGGAAACCGCAAATGCCAAAGCTTCACATCACGGTTCTTCCAGCCAGGGACTCTAGGGAATGCCCTATGGATCAACTGGTCCGGCAGATTTCTCTACACTTTTCTTTCGATTCCCCTGATTCTGGCAGTCCTCAAGTTGGCTCAGTCCTCAACGAAGATGATCCTCATAGCTCCGGAGTGGCCATGTCAATGGTGGTTCACAGACCTCTTTCACGGGTCGATCCGTCCACATCTGAAACTGCCATGCAGACCAGATCTGCTCACGAACTTCAGAGGCCAGATAGTTCATCCCAATCCCTCCTCTTTGAATTTGGCAGCATGGCTCCTGAACTAGTGCAGTATGGATATTTAATTCTGCCGCAGGACTGCATGGAGATCCTCAAAGAAGCTAAGCGGCCTTCCACATGTTCCGCATACACCTTTAAATTGAAGAGATTCTGCATATGGTGTTGATACAAGAACAAAGACCCTACCACTTGCTAGGAAGATGCCATTCTTCCATACTTACTCCATTTGGCAAAATCTGGTTTGCAGTTCTTTTCTATAAAGGTTCACCTGGCAGCTCTTTCTGCCTACAGGAAATGTCCTTCACAAACCTCTTTTTTCAGAATCCCCGTCATCAAGGATTTCTTAGAGGGCTTGAAGAAAGTTTTTCCTCCCATCAGATGTCCTTTCCCCCCATGGGAGCTTAACGTAGTCCTTTCACACCTTATGCAGGACCCATTCAAGCCCATACACAAGGCATCTCTCCAACATTTGTCTTCGAAAACCGCTTTCCTTGTGGCGATAACATTGTCCTGCAGGCTTATTGAGATCCAAGCACTCTGTTCTCATGAACCATATACTGTATTCCATTATAGCAAAGTGGTTATGAGAACACACCCAAAGTTCCTTCCTAAAGTGGTATCGGAATTCCATTTCAACCAGACAATCTCATTGCCTACATTCTTTCAGAATCCCTCTACTCCAGTGGAAAGCACTCCTCATTACCTGGATGTGAGGAGAGTTCTAAACTTTTATTTAGATAAAACAAAGGCCATCCGCATATCAGACCAATTATTTATCGACTATGGTCCAGTCCGTACAGGCTAGCTACTTCCAAACAATCCATTTAGCGATGGATAGTGTCTTGCATTTTATTGTGCTACCAAAAAGCTAACAAGAGTCTCCCAGCTAAACTTAAAGCACATTCCACAAGGGGGAAGGCAGCTACTGTTGCTTTATTGTGCAATATTCCCATTCCAGAGATCTGTTAAGCAGCTACCTGGAAATCAGTGCATACATTCACCAAACACTACTGCCTAGATTCTGATGCTCGAGCAGATGCTCAAGTAGGGCAGGCTTCCCTCAGGCATCTTTTTGCTTGAATTGTCCACATTATCCTCTGTCTACTCCACCACTCTATCCAGGGATAGGCTTGCTACTCTGTTCAGCGCTTATGACTATAAATGGAAATCCCCTACGAGAGAAGGAATAGTTTTTTACCTGTAACTCCTTTCCTCTTGTAGGGGTATTTCCATTATAGTCATAAGCGACCCTCCCTCCTCCCCGGTGGAGTGAACAGAGGTATTCCTATATTCTATTTCTTTTACCATAGCCTTCAAAAAGAACTGAAGTAACTGCCACCTCATGTGCATGATGGGATACTGGTGGTATCTGGGTTCTTAAAGGCACAGTGTCTTTTTTTTAGACACATAATGACAGCCTCTGAGGCTACTCTGTCCTGCTCCCTTCATGTCTATCATAGAAAAGGGTTTGTGAGGGATATTTATGCTGTTTACTCTAAAATTATCCTCAATTGCTTTATCTTGGCCCCTTTTTCTCTTCAAGATGAAGAATCTGGCCATTGTCGCCTAGGAAAATAGGCTGCATAATCTGTCTCTCTCTTAAGTGTCTTTGCAGACCTTCCTGAAGAAAGGCGAAAATCTACACACACACACACACACATATATATATATATATATATATATGTATGTATGTATGTATGTAACATCTGCTCCGGGGTCCCTGCACGTGGGCGGGACTATTCAGCGCTTATGACTATAATGGTAATACCCCTGCGAGAGAAAAGGAGTTACAGGTAAGAAGCAATTCCTTCCTTTTGTTTCATGTGTTTTGAGTTTGTATTTTATGTATGTTATGTTGTATAATTATCTGCTTCTTAAATTTCCTGTAAGTTTTTGATGCCTTAATGTAGTGTTTGCTGAACAAGCTTGTTGCACAGAATTGCAGTGCAGCGATTTTTTTTTTAACAATGCCTGCTGCATTATACGACATCATGACACATGCCTGGGACCTGGCCCCCTCTTGTTATTTTGACCCTCTTCCAGCACAATCTTCAAGTATCAAGTCCTTTGAGATAATTGGGATTGCGTTCTTATTTTCTATATTCTGCAGTTACTCCTGCCCCCTTCCTTCATTTTGGTGCTTCTGGCACTGCCACCACCATCATTCAGCCTGTACCTGGTAACACCGGGCTCCTGAGTTTCAGTCACCATTCCAAAATGGCCACAACAAATGCATGTTTGTGAGCCTAGCTGTGCGCCTGGCTGGCAGCTGTATTGGATTCTAATGTTCCTCACCACTGCCTGGGACTTTGTCAGATCCATACCATCAGGTGTGGCTGCAGCAGTTACTTGTGCTGTGTACTACCCAGTTTGTACGCGTGTCTCGGGGAAAGCCATAACGCTCTCCAAAAGAGGGATGTCAAGCCATCCAGAGGGTGCCCCTGCCAGGCAGTCCAAGCCTCTTTAGCAGTTAACCACAGTAGGGTCCAGCTCAGTCTGTTCCGTAGGGGACTCCCACCAAGCTCCGCTCCACTAACCGTTTTCTCAAATCAAAGTAAAGGGCTAGGCACCTAGACATAGGTCTCTTGTTTATTTATTTTAGTGATTTTTTAAAGCACGGACATGGCCCAGGGGCATCAAGAGGCTTTACAAAAGTACACTTACCAACAATCACTGCAAGAATATATTTGAGATACAGCACGAGAAGAGTGAAAAACCAACATTTGAGAGTGTGTGTGAGATAATAGATTTAGCCCAAGTTTCTTTAAAAGAGAATAGTCTTAAGTTCCTTTTTATGGGTAACATGGCATGGGGTAATACGAAGGGTCGGAAGATGAAGTTCCAGATTCTTGCGGCACTTCCTGAGAATAATTAATTTATGTTTATCTCTCAAGGGATCTCCATTGATAGTCATAAGCACTGAATAGTCCCGCCCACGTGCAAGGATCCCGGAGCACTTTCTATAATATGCCTTCTTAAGTGTAGATGTTCGCCTTTTTTCAGGAAGGCCTTTCGAAACACTTAGGACATAAATATTGTGGAACATAAAGGAAAGCCTATAATTGCTAATTTCTTCAGATTGCTTTTAAAAAGGGTAATGAATATATATGTACAAATTTAAGACAAATTAACTGGAAAAAAGTTTTTTGACTACTTAAATCTCTTTCACAAAAAAAGATGAAGGAAAAGAGGATAGTGTAGCCCTATAGGCTGACATTAAGTAAACGTGACAACAACTTCTGCGCCTTTAAGGGCCCAGAGACCTCCAGTATCCCATCATGCCCAGCAGGTGCCAGATGCTTCAGTTCTTTCTTCTGGCTCATGTGACAGGATCTTAGAGCACTAAGCTCGGCCTTTTTGGCTTTATTTCCTCAAAAATCTCACTAGGAAAGTTTTGACAACTGTTTCACTTGACGGATTTCATCTGTTCCAGTGTTTTTCTGACAGACTTTTTTTCCATTGGTCAAATAAAATGCCATCTTTGACAAGTGTCCTGCCTGTGGAAGAAAGAAGGCCAAGTCAGGTCCTCATGATGTCTGCATCATCTGCCTTCCTGAGATCCATGTTCCCGACAGATGTCCACACTGCAGGGACTTTTCCAGGCGCACCCTGAGGGAAAGGGAAAAGGTTCGCCTCCATGGTTTAGAGGAGCGGGGTAGGCAACTGGCGCAATCAGAAGGTGGGACATCCAGAGAGTGAGGAGAGGGCCAGTCCTTTAACGGGGCTCTTCCACCTTCCTCTGAGGACTCCAGGCGTGGGAGATCCAAAAAGAGAACCCGACTTCGAAACTGATGTCTTTCCAGGTCGACGTCGAGAGCAGGTACAACACCTACATGTTCACCATTGAGGGCTCGGTCGACGTCGAAGAGGAGGTGATGGTCTTCATCGAGACATAGAGGGTCGACTTCGAAGGAGACTGCGATGACGAGGTGCAGAAGAAGGTCGACATCGAGGAGTATGTTGACGTCGAGACGTAGGAGAAAATTGACATTCAGGAATCTGTCGACTGCTAGACCACCCAGATATGCGGAAAAGGTGAAACAGATAAAGGCCAAGACGTCTACCGCCATATCTGGACTCTGAGTACTCCAGGGTATATTCTCCTTCGTCACCTATATTGCGGCCACACTCTCCTACCCCTCCTCCTCTGTCTCTGCCTCCTCCACCACCTCTGGCACCTCTTCCAACTCCAACTCCATCGCCAGCACCTCTTCCACAACAACAACCTGAGGAAGCCCCTCCTCAGAGGCCTCTAACTTCTCCACGAAGATCACGTTCCAGATCTCGCCATTGTTCGCACCAGGCCATGCATCGTTGCAGGTCTCGGCGTTCCTCATCACGACCATCCTTCAGATGCACACAACACCATCATGTGTCCAGGTCCAAGTCAAGAACACGATCAAAATATCATTCGACCTATTATTCTTCAACTTCTTCTCCTAGCGCTGGCAGATATACACCAACACTGTCTGATTCCCCCCAACTTAATGAGAGGCGCTTCAAAATTGAACATCCCGATGCCAGCTCCTACACCATCTATCTTTGTAATTTTCGAGACGGTTCTCTACTGATCAGCGTCCAAACCTCTCCTGCCATTGGTTCTGAGCCTATTAGAACCAGCCATGGAACTGTTCCTCTCACCAGCCTCAGCCAAATCTGCTCTGTCGAGGCTACAAAACCCTCCCCCTGATTCTGAGCTCATCCTTGCGGCAAAGCAACATTCCACCACTCCTTCGTCTACAGTACCACCAGACAAGGATAGTAAAAAGATATATTCAGTAGGGCGCAGGGTTTGTGGTACAGCTGCCACCACCATGAAGGCTGCAAGTGCATGGTTCTCCTGGGCATATACGACATAGCCTTGTGGGACTCTTTGCAAAAATTTGCAGAAGTACTCCCTAGAGATAAACGAGAGGACTTTCTCGAAGTAGTTAATGAGGGCATGATGGTCTTCAACCAAATAATTAATGCTGCTGTTGATTTGTCATTATTGGCAGTACACAAATACTGCCATGGTGTGGCCTTGGTAAAGCACTCTTGGCTTCGACTTACAGTCTGTGAACACGAATCCCAACAATGGATTCTTAATCTTCCATTCTCGGGATCCACCGTATTCTGCAGCCATATGGATGACGAAATGACCCGAATGAAGTCTAAAATGGAGACCCTGAAGGCAGGTCGTCTCAAAACAAAAAGAACAGCGGTGTCACACCAATAAGCCTTACCAACTACATTTTTACCCACAGAGGGTTCCAACCCCTCAATGATACCAAGGTCGCCAATAAAACCAACTTCAATGACCTTACCAAGAGCAACAACATCGACAGTCCAGAGGAAAAGCTAGCCAACAGCCTGCTCAGGGAGGAAAACCTGCAGCAGGCTGTAAACAATAAATCTCTACTTCCCCCCTCTTCTGTTACCCACTCCGGTAGGGGGAAGTTTCTTTCATTTACTGACAGAGTGGCATTCCATCACGAAAGATGCCTGGGTTTTAAATATTGTACGGCATGGGTGTTGTCTCAGCTTCTACCGCCAAATACCCCATCAAAACCATCCAATCAACATCTGCAGATTTTGCGCTCTGAAGTAAATATCTTTCTGCAGAAGCATGCGGTGGAGACTGTTCCTCCCCAAACAACGAGGCTCGGGATTTATTCCCGTTATTTTGTAGTGAAAAAGAAAGGTCCCAGAAACGACTTCAGACCCATTCTCGATCTGAAACTAGGCAACAAATGGATTCAAAGAGAGAAGTTTTGAATGCTTCCACTACCTCAGATCTATCTTCAGATACACCAGGGAGGCAGGCTCTGTTCAATAGACTTCCAACATGCATAGTTTTATGTCCTAATAGCAAAGAAACAACTCAAATACTTGAGGTTTGTCATCGGTCACAATCATTACCAGTACTGAGTGTTTCCTTTTGGCCTCAAATCAGCCCCCAGAACTTTCTCAAAGAGTATGACAGTGGTAACTGCACACCTCATCTACACAACTGGCTGATCAAGACCTCAAGAAACCTAACTGCATTACCAGTTGACAAGCAATCTTCTCCACCGATTAGGGCTGCATATCAATCACAGCAAGTCACCCTCTACTCTAGTCCAAACAATACATTACTCAGGGGCCACCATCGACACCATTCAAGCAAGAGTGTATCCTTCAGAGGAGAGACTGTTTGTTACCAATCTGTCTGAAGTGTCACTCTCTTACAAAAGTCTTTCACCCCACAGTTAGAACAGTGTCTTCTCTTCTCGGCTCGATGGCTTGTATTTGTTTGACTCCGAACATCTGTCTCCACATGCAACTTCTACATGAATTTCTCAAAGTTCAGTGGGGTCAGTTTTCAGGCAATTAGGAGGACAAGATCACCCTATCTTCCAATGCAAAGCGGTCTCTAAAATGGTGTTGCTCTCGAACAAATCTGCTTCAAGGGATGCTATTTCATCAGGATGTCCCTTCTCACACAATAGTGACAAATGCTGTGCTGTTTGGATGGGGATCGCCTATGGATCACTTTCAAATCCAGGGAACATGGTCTCCAAGAGAGATGACTTACCACATCAGTCTTCTCGAGTTGTGAGCAGTTCATCTAGCGTTGAAGGCTTTTCTCTTGTCCTTCATGATGCAATCCCTGCTTGTTCAGACACACAACACAACAACCATGTACTACCTCAACAATCAGGGGAGGACAAGGTCCAGGCCTTTGTCTCACAAAGCCCAGACAATTTGGAATTTTCTGATAGCCGCAGACCTGCAGATCACTGCAACTCATCTCTAAGGTGTTCAAAACGTTCAAGCAGACTCCCTAAGCAGAGTCATTAAGCAAAACCACGAATGGGTCCTTCACGACAACGCTGTGCAAAACACTTTTTGAATGTGGGGCGCTCCTCACATTTATTTATTCACCACTGCAGGAAACAAAAAATGCCCAGGCTTCGCCTCCAGGGACTTCCAACCAGGGACACTGGGGAAGGCCCTACCGATCAACTGGTCCAGTAAATTTCTCTATGCCTTTCCTCCGATCCCCTTGATTCCGTCAGTTCTTATCAAACTGTCTTACTCGAGGGCCAGAATGATCTTGATTGCTCCGGAGTGGGCCAGGCAGTGTTGGTTCACAGACCTTTTCCATATGTTTGAGCGTCCACATCTGAAGCTGCCATGCAGACCAGATCTTCTCATGAAGTTCGGAGGCCAGATGGTTTACCGCAACCTCTCCTCTTTGTTTTGGCAGAATGGCTCCTGAGCTAGTTCAATATGGATATTTGAACCTTCCACAAGAATGCATGAACATTCTCAAGGAGGCTAAACGACCTTCAAACACTTTCAGGGTATTCATTTAAATGGAAGAGATTTTGTATTTGGTGTTCTGACAAGAACGTGAATACAACAACCTGCCAAGATACGATTGTTCCATACTTCCTTCATCTGGCCAAATCTGGCGTACAATTCCCTTCCATAAAAGTTAATTTGGCTGCAATTACTGTTTACAGGAAATGTCCTTCACAAACCTCTTTTTTCAAAATTCCCGTTATCAATTATTTTTTTAGAGGGTTGAAAAAGGTTTTTCCTCTCATAATGCGTCCATCTTCTCCCTGGGAGCTCAATATAGTTCTCTCACGCCTCATGCAGCCTCCTTTTGAGCCCATTCACAAATCGTCCTTGCAACATCTCTCTTGGAAAACTGCTTTCCTTGTAACGATCACATCAGCACGTAGAGTTAGCGAAATCCAGGCATTATTTTCTCATGAACCATACACCGTTTTTCATTCCAGTGAGGTGGTTATGAGGACTCATCCAAAATTCCTACCTAAAGTCATTTTGGACTTTCACATTAATCAAACCATTTCCTTACCTACTTTCTTTAAGCACCCTTCTACACCTCTTGAAAGGACTCTCCATTCTCTAGATGTCAGGCGAGTCTTAAAGTTTTATCTGGACAAAACAAAAGATATCCGAAGGTTGTACCAATTTTTCAGTCGCGGCCGGTGCAGGTAAGAGCGATGGGGTGGGGTGGGGTGGGGTGAAATCAACAGACGATGATGAGGGAAAATAAAAAAATTTAAAAAAAGAGAACCACTTAACTTGCGCTCGCCACATCGCCGATGAGGCGAGTGCAAGGTAAGTGGTTTTCTTTTTTTATTTTCCCTCGTCTTCGTCTGTCGACTGCACCCCTACCCACCCCCGCCCTACCGCTCTTACCTGCACCGGCCGCTACTGCAATTGTTTGTAAACTATGGGCCGGTCTGTACAGGTTTAGTCACGTTCAAACAGTCTATATCCCCGATGGATAGGTTCTTATATTCTATTATGCTATCTGAAGGCAAATAAGGTTCTTTTGGGTAGACCTAAAGCTCACTCCATTAGAGGGAAAGCAGCTACTGCTGCTTTAATGAGACATTACCAGTAGCTGAAATCTGTAAAGCAGCTACATGGAGATCTGTTCACACATTTACCAAACATTATTGTTTGGATTCAGATGCCAGAACAGATGCTCACGTATGACAGGCTTCCCTTGGAAATGTATTTGCTTGGTTTGTTTGTTTGATCGTTCCTCTGTCTTTTCCACTGCTCTTTGGTGGGAATGGGCTTGCTACTCTAGTCAATGCTTCTAACTATCAATGGAGATACCCTGAGAGAGAAGCAATGGTTTCTTACCTGAAATCCCAGTTCTCGCTCAGGGGAATCTCAATTGATATCATAAGCAGCCGTCCCGCCTCCGCGGTGAAGAAGATATAGGTGATTATTGGACCTATCTAACACTGCCATATCTTGGCAAAAAGAACTGAAGCAACTGCCACCTGCTGAACATGATGGGAGACTGGTGGTCTCTGGGCCCTTAAAGGTGCAGATGCTATTTTCACATTCACATAATGGCAGCCTATGGGGCTACACTGACTTCCTTAATCTTTCTCCGTTTTAAAAAGGGTTTGGGAAAAAGATTTTAGTAATCAATAACTTTCTTTCATTTATTTGGCCTTAAAACTATATAACAGTGACACAAAAAGGTGGATTTTCTTTTGAAGGAAAAAAACCACCTAGACCTATTGTACAGTAAGGGAAGATTCGGATACGTTCTCCCGGTACTTGAAACTTCAAAACATTAAAGTACCTGTCAGCCCATGCACAGGTAAACCCGCAGAGCCGAAGTAACGAGGTGGGGTGTCTTGAGATACAGGAGAGGAAAAGGCTTTCCTTTTTATATCCACCCTCACTCACTCTAGTAGTGACATGCTTCATTATCGGGTTCATCCTGGCTGCTAAAAGCTAGGATGGGCTCGACCGTATTCCAGGGAGCTCTTTGTATAGATATTACTCATCCCACCAACAGGTGTGAACCACCATGCACCTACTTGGTACCACACGTCTGGCTTGCCATACTAGTCCCCACACAGGCAAGTAGCCTTCCCTGTCTCATGCAATTATACGCCCATGCCATTTGTGTGTAATGAACATTAGAATCGCACTGGGGCACTGACATTCCTTTTGTCCTGACAAATGCCCGGAACCAATTTTCGCCATAAGAATTGGGCAGAAATATGTTGGCAAGCTGTGGGTCATAGGACCATTGTACTCCTTTTTGCCCCTCCCAATAATTATAAATATAATTATTTTAATAGTGCCCATGCACTTTGTAAATAAAGGGATATCTGGGAGAATGTGAAAAAGAATATATACATACCAAGAACTCCCTGGAATATGGTCGAGCCCATTCTGGCTTTTAGCAGCCAGGATGAACCAAATACTTAAGCATGTCGCTACTGAAGTAATTGAGGGTTGTATATAAAAAGGAAAGCCTTTTCCTCCACTGTATCTCAAGACACCCCACTCCATTACTATGGCTCTGTTGGTTTACTTGTGCATGGACAGACGGGTACTTTATTGTTTTGAAACTTAAATTTATATATACATATGTTTTCATTACCCTTTTTCAAATGCAGTCTGAAGAAATTAAACATTATTATTATTTTTTTTAAATTTCTTTATTGAGTTTTATTATAGGAAACAAATTGCAGAGATAAACAATACCACTACATATTAATGACATTGCAGGTAGACCATTCGAACAGCGGGACAAATGTCGCTAGTCCAATGGAGGAGACGACCATAGTCTCAAGTGTCCAGTTGTCTTAGACCGTGTCCTCTGAGCAGGCATGTACATGGGGGGCTAAGAGGTGTTTCTCATGCGCTATCTCCATTCCCTTCAGTGCGTGGCTCAGTGCCAGCGTCCTCCGTGGGGGGGTGTTCCAGGAGATATGATTGGAGGGGGGACCAAATGTCACGAGGGCGGCAGGAGATCAGCATATGTATTCAATTGTTCCTGACAATATAGGAGGTTCTGCAGCCATTCTTTAAATTTGGGAGCCCGCCCTCTGCCCCATCTGCAGGCGATCCGACTCTTTGCAAGAAGGAGTGCCAGGGAGATGTAGCGCCGCACCGAGACAGCTAGTGCCGCGTTGTGTCCCAGAAGCGTTACCAGGGGGTCATCGGGAATGCGGAGCCCAGTCATTTGGTCAAGCGCCGTCAGCACTTCCGTCCAGTAGCTCCGTATGGGAGGGCAGTCCCAAGCTAAGTGCCTGAAATCAGCTCCCTCACAACCACATCGGTCGCAGCGGTCAGTATCACGAAGATGTAGGCGCTGTAAGCTTGCAGGCGTGTAGTAGAGTCGGTGAATAAATTTATAGTGTATGATACGCAGTCTGCTGTTAGCTGATATTTTACCAGTCTGCCGGCAGCAAAAGGACCACTGTTCGTCAGTGATGGGGGAGCCCAGTTCTTCCTCCCATCGGGAACGAGCCGGAGAGGGAGCGTGTGTGCTGTCTTGTTGGGTAGTACGGTATAACAACGATACCACATGCGTGGGGGTAGTTTGCTGAAGGAGGGCATGCAGCGGGGTCATGATGGGGGGCTCCTGCGGGAAGCATGGGGTGAGGGCTTTTACATCTTATCGCAACCTGATATAGAAAAAAAGGTCCAGGGGGGTGGGTGGGGTAGTGCCAAAGAATTCCGCACTGGTGCAGAATGTCCCCCTGACATATAATTTCCCCCAGGTTTGAATGGAGAGCTTTCGGAGAAGTCGGCTGCAGCCGCCCTCACATGTGACGGGTAGGTCAAGTCTGCCCTGGAGGGGGAGAAAGGGGGAGTAGAGAAAGGGTGTGTGGAGGTGGCGGGCTAAGTCCCGCCAAGCGCTGACGGTGCACTCCAGTGTAGTGGAGGCCAAGTGACGAGGGGTGGCAGGTGAGCTGAGGTGTGCAGAACAGGGGGTCGGGAGCATATGACCTTCTTCGACTACAAGGTGCGGCATGTAAGGGGGGGGGTTCATCCAGTATGACGCGAAGTGGGCCTGGGCACAACCAAAGTATAGCTCCAAATCCGGGATTTCAAAGCCCCCAGCCTCGAAGGGTCGCGTGAGAGTGTCCCAGTGTAGTCTAGCATGCTTCCCTCCCCATGTGAGACGTATGAGTTGAGTTTTTAGGAGTTTGAAGAAGTGTCGATTAGGAGCGTAGGGGATGTTAATGAATAGGTAGAGCAGTTTAGGCAGGATGACCATCTTAATCAATGAGGCCCGCCCGGCTAAAGAGATGGGCATGGCGATCCATCTTGTGATCTTATCAGTGATGAGGTCAAGCACGCGCCCATAATTAGCTGTCATCAAATCGTTCCGGTTACGAGTGACGACTATACCGAGGTACTTGACTGTGTCTTCGCACCACGTGAGAGGGTAGTCCGGGATGTACCGTGGAGTGGCGTCCGTGAGAGGGACAAGCTGGGATTTCCCCAGTTAATATTGACCCCAGAGAGATGACCGAAGAGAATGAACAGCCGTAGGATAGGGTTGAGACTATCCTCCGGGTTGCGAAGGTAAAGGGTGAGGTCATCGGCGTATAAGGAAATGAGAACTTGCCTATTAGGGTATATAAGGGCGTGTTCTCGATAGTGTTGACGGACTTTAGCGGCTAGGGGCTCGATAGCCAGGGCAAAGAGAAGGGGCGACAGGGGGCACCCCTGTCTGGTGCCTCTGGCTATTGCGAAAAAAGAGGATCTAGTGCCGATTACTAGGCTGCTAGCCTGTAGGCCTGTATATAGCAGGTTTAATCATGCCAGAAAGGGGGCGGGAAAGCCCATACGCTGGAGGACGTACGCCAGATAATCCCACTCTAGGGTGTCAAATGCTTTGGTAGCGTCAAGAAAGGCAGCCACCGCGTTCGTGTCAGGGTCAATGTCCCGCAGGACAGCGAATAGGGTGCGCAAGTTATGAGATGTGCCTCTACTCGGTACAAACCCAGACTGGTCAGGAAGGGCCAGGGCGGTCATGAGGGGGCTGATCCGGTTCACGATCAGTTTGGCTAATATTTTGGCATCTACATTTATAAGTGAAAGGGGCCTGTAGGAATCGCATTGTGTAGCCAGTTTTCCAGGCTTCGGGATGGAGATTATGAGTGCCTCCCGCATTGTGTGGGGCAGTATGCCCGTCTCACGAGCTTCCTCAAAAACATGCCGCAGCACTGGGATAAGTAAGTGGCGATAGGTTTTATAAAACTCGGCCGGAAGGCCATCTGGCCATGGGGCTTTACCCGATTGCAGTTGCATTATAGCGGCTATGATCTTTTCGTCTTCGTGGTGTGCAAGGAGGTATTCCCGTTGCGTGTCCCCAAGCCAAGCAATCGCGGTGTCATCAAAGAAGGGGGTAAAGTCGACGGGGTGTGTCCTATGTGAGGTATATAAGGTTTTGTAAAAGTTTCTAAAGGTTGCTGCAATTTCAGGGGTATTCCTGTGTATGTGTCCGTCCTCATCCGCGATTTCAAGGACAGTGTTGGAGAATCTAGGTGGGTGAATTAGGGCTCCGAGCGCCTTCCCCGGTCTCTCCCCCTCTCCATAGCGGCGCGCCTGGTGATATTTCCCCCTAAATTTACACTCTCGTTTGGCCGTCTCCTGTTATTCAGAGAGCAGGCCTCTCAAGCGCGATTGTAGTTCTGGGGTGGGGGTGTTCTGCATCTGGGCTTCCGTCTGCTTGAGTTCGGAATCTAATTTACGAAGCGTGGAGCGAATATCTTTCAGAACTCCTCCGCCTTTAGCGATGCATATGCAGCGCACGGTGACCTTGAAGGCCTCCCATACTACAGAGTATTGTGTGACTGAGTGCTCGTTGCGGGGGAAGAAGTCCTCAATCTCCTGTTCGAATTCAGATTTGAATACGGGGTCCAAAAGGGTCTGCGGGGGTAGACGCCATGATAAGTACGGCGCTTCTTCATGAGGGGGCATGAGTGTGATGAGCACCGGTGAATGGTCGGAGTATGTGCGGGGGAGGTGAGAGGCCCAGGATAGCCACGGAGTTAGTCCCCGAGAGAGAATCCACTTATCGATCCGTGACCAGGAGGAGTGGACAGTGGAGAAGCAGGAGCCCTCTCTATCGTGAGAATGGAGTGTGCACCAGGCGTCAATCAGGCCGTGATCGGCGATGATTTGGTTAAGGGTGTGTTGCGCATGGGAGTAGTGATGGGGGTGTGGATGCGAACGGTCCAGAGCCGGGTCTAAGGTAACATTAAAGTCCCCTCCCCATACCACATGTGTCGAGTCAATGGCCAGAATTTTGCCCCAAAGGATCCGGAAGAACTCAGGGTCATCCACGTTCGGTCCGTAACATGAGACGAACGTTAAAGATTGCAGCCAATCTGCCCCATAAGATACTGTAGCGACCCTGTGGATCAGCATAGGACCCAATGGGGGTGTAGGGGAGCGTGCGTCTAACCAAAATAGCTGTGCCGCGTGCATAGGTAGAGTAGGAGGAAAAACCCCTACAGTTTGCCCAGCGGGATGCGAATGTCGCTGGGGCAGTGGGACTAAGATGCGTCTCCTGGAGCATGGCGCAGTGTATGTTATGTCTGTCTAGGTAAGAGAGAATGTGGCGGCGCTTGCGGGTGTCCCCCAGACCTCTCACATTCCAGGTCAGAAAGTTGTATTTGGGTGGACTAGGTCGGTCCTCCATGGGCGGTTGTCAGAAGCCTTTCAGTGAGCGTCAGGTGCATGTCACGTAGGGTATCGAACCAGGTTATGCAATAGTTGGTCAGGTCAGTAGTGAGTGGCGTGTAACAAACCCATCCCCCTCCCCCCACCCACATCAGCAGCCCAATCCTGCTGTGTCGTAATTCCCCCCCACCCATCCCCAGTGCCTCATGCCTCCCGCTCCCAACAGGGGAGGGCGAAGGCAGGGTCATGTAAACACCAAACCAGAACAGTGTAGGGATTCCCCGAGTGGGTAGCATCCAGAGGGCAAACCAGAAACCCCTCTCAGCGGCGAGGGTGCTCGGGGGATATAGGAAGGAAGTCTCGTCTGTCCCAAAGGCGTTGAGGTGAAGTCCGCCAGCGAAGGGCTAGCCAGGAACAGGAACATACGTGTGGAGAGTTCAATAGAGTCCGCACGGCAGCTCGGCCTGAGGCATGTGATTATCCCAGTGCTGGGCGAAGGGGGGGGGGGTCAGCATTCCCAGCGTTCACAAATGAGGGCAAGAGCGATATTCCCAAAGCTGGGGGGGCTTCATTCTACGTCAGACGTGCCACCATCTCCATTGGACTTATTGAGGGGGAAGGTGCGACCTGCGGCTTACTCCAGTATTGGAGCTTTCATAGATTCCCATGCTTAGAATCATTCCCCGTCGTCGAGATGGGAGTCTCGGTAAAATAAAATAGTAGTAAATAACTATTACAAAAGAGAAACAGGCCTAGGCCTGAACTCATTTTGCAACCAGACCATGTCTTTTTGTAAAAGAGACCAAAAAGAACAGGCAACCAATCAGAGTAGCCTCACCCTCTAGAACCTTGGTGAAAGAACCTCAGCCCCTCAGATTTTCTACCGCATGTTGTGCTACAGGAAGTCTCCTTGAGCTTTGCTCTATTTCAACTCTTTCAACTGTTTTTTCTAGCGTTTTTTCTTCAGGTTTTCTTTCTAAAGCCTGTGGAAATGTCTGATAAAGGGAAGAAAGCTTTATTTCAGGCTTGTGCCACTTGTGGCAAGAAGAGGCTATATGTTGAAGATAGACATAAGGACTGCATATATTGCCTCTACCCGGATCACAAGGCTGCGGAGTGCAAGATTTGCCGCACCTTTTCCACCAAGACTCTCCGGGACCGTGAGGGTCGTCTGTTAACCTGGCTCCACAGACTCAAGACCAGGAAAGATCAACTGTCAAGCGATAGTGAGGAGTCGTCTTCTGTCGCCTCATCAAGAAGGTCAGTCAAAAGGGGTAGGAGTTCCCCTTCACCATCTGTGGATCCCCCTCTAAGGCCTCAAAAAAGACCCTGAAGGAGTCTGAGGTTCAGGGTCCTATCAAATCTCCTCACTGCGGTGTAAAGGAGAGGGAAGGACTAAGTACACCACCTGCGACAGTTCCTGGCCAGGACAAATCTTTTAAAAACCCTCTTCACAGTCTTCTGGAAAGAGTGGTCATTCGTCATCGACGCTGCGCAAGCCCTCGACGACGAAGCCTCCAAAATCGCAGGCTAAAAGTGCTCCGGCGTCGACGGGAGGGTCGACGTCGTCTTCTATTCCGGTGTCGACGGGCTCGTCGACGAGCACTTCTTCAAGAGCGACGAAAATTTCATCGACGATGGCGTCGACGACGATGGCGTCGACGACGATGGCGTCGACGACGAGAGTGTCGACGACGAGAGTGTCGACGACGAGAGTGTCGACGACGACTGCGTCAACACTGACGACGACTTCAGCAGGGACATTGACTGTCTCGTCGACGATGTCTACGACACCCATCATGTCGACGACGGTCTGCACACCTCTTCCGTCGACGGTGGCTCCATCTGCATCCTCGTCTATGGTGATTCCGTCAACTCTGTCGTCGACGAAGAAATTTGCGTCGACGGCGTCGTCGACGGAAAAAATTTCCATCTTGGTGAGGAGAAGACAAATATCACCAGAAATGACGTCCCCTAGAATAGTGGATTCTTTACCTCCTGCATTACTTCTCGATGAGGATGAGGACTCTGATGGAGGCTATAGTCATTTTGGGGATGCCAATAGCCCTTCTCAGCTTATTGTCAAATGTCAGGAGACGGATTCGGAGGGTTATTATCAAGATCAGTCATACCAACAACCCTTTGCACGTCAAGAGAACACTCAACAAGAGATGATGTCTGTACCAACTTCTCTTTTGGCGGATTTACAGGGGATGCTTTTGGACTATCAACGGAGATGTTCAACTTATACTCCACCTCCACAACCTGCTCTCTTGTCCTCAACTCTGCCTCCTCCTCCTGATACGGTGAGGAGTTCACCACCTCCATCTGCTCGACTGCATACCCAATTTCATGCATCTTCTGATGTCCTTCCTCCAGATCAACACCAGGATGTCTCCTCTGAGGAAGAAGAGGGAGAGCTGGTTAATCAAGATCAAGGTGATGAATGGGATGATTATGTAATCCCTGATCCCGCTTCTCCGGCTCCGGCCCCGATTGATTCTCCCCTGCTGACATTGGGGGTTTTCACAAATTAATGGAGAGAGCGTCTCTACGTTTCGAGCTTGCTATGCCCTCACTCCAAACTGAGTGCTTTCTTTATGATTTTAAAGAACCAAGTAAGAGAGTGGTGCGCTCTATTCCTATCGTGGGGCATGTCTGGGAAGAAGGCATTAAGGTCATGAAGAACCCTGCCACTGTAGTTCCAGTCTTGCCTCGTCTGGATAAGAAGTATAAGGCTCCAAATGACAGCCCAGCTTCCTTGACGGGTCAGCCACGACCCGACTCGGTCATTTCGCAAGCAGCGCAGAGGAAGTCAAGGAATCCTTCAGCGCCGTTATCTACACCACCGGACAAAGAGGGCAGACGCCTAGACAACGCGGGGAAAAGGTTCTCCTCCATGGCCAGCCTTGTCATCAGAGCTGCGAACGCTTTAGCAATTCTTGGAAGATACGACCGCCAGATGTGGTGTGACCTTGCGCCTTACCTGGACCAGTTATCTGATCCTTCCAAGTCTGAGGCAAAGAAGATCTTGCAAGAAGGGGAGGTTACGTCCACTGAGGTCATCGATTGCGCAATGGACATTGCCACAACAGCTTTCCGGTCCCTGGCTGGTGCAGCTGTGCTTCGTCGCCAGGGTTGGCTAAAGGCCACGTGGTTTCGTCCTGAGATCCTGAATAAGATCCTGGATCTTCCCTTTGACGGAGAGGAATTGTTCGGCAAGCACATAGACGATACCCTTCAAAACATCAAGAAGGATACGGAGACTGCTCGGTCCTTGGGGACCCTTCAATACAAAAAAGCGCCATTCCGTGGAGCGAGAGGCAGAGGAGCTCCATCCTATAGGGGATCTTACCAACAACAGAGATACTCCTCTTATGGCTCCACACAACAATCTTACCGTCCTTATCAGAGGCAAGGCCAGACGTCGACTTTCTCTAGAGCAAACACTAGAGGGAAGCAGAATCGTCCCGGACGGGACGCCCCTAAGAGACAATAGCGGCGATCTTGCTCTTTGCGCTGTGCCCTCCTCTTCCTCCAAGACATCTGTAGGAGGCAGGGTATCTCAATACCTCCAAAACTGGGAACGTATAACAACAGATCGTTGGGTCCTGAACATCATTCAGTGTGGTCACACTCTGGAGTTCACTCATCTTCCACCATCCAAGGCCCCTGCCGCCAACTCCGTAAAACTCCTACATCTCCTCCGGCTGGAAGTCCATCAGCTTCTGATCAAGGGAGCAGTGGAGCCGGTCCCTCTCTCTCAGAGAGGAAAGGGGTTTTATTCCAGATTTTTTCTGGTGAAGAAAACATTGGAGAAATGGCGCCCCATTCTAGACCTCAGGGAGCTCAACACTTATCTCACGAAGCTATCTTTTCGGATGGTATCTCTCCAGGACATTCTACGTCTTCTCAACAAGGGAGATTTTATGGCCACTCTAGACCTAGAGGATGCGTATTTCCACATCCCCATTCATTCGGCCCACAGGAGGTTTCTACGTTTTACAGTCGCCAAGAGCCATTACCAGTTCAAAGTGCTGCCATTTGGTCTTCGCTCAGCTCCGAGAGTTTTCTCCAAGGTGCTGGCACCAGTAGCAGCTTTCCTCAGGAAGCAGCATTTCCAGGTCTTTCCTTACCTGGACGATTGGTTGCTAAAAGCTTCGTCCAGGGAGGCAGCAGAGGAAGCGGTCAATGCTTGCACTGGTCTCTTCTCCAATCTGGGCCTGACTCTCAACAGCGCCAAGTCTTCTCTCCTTCCGTCCAGGAAGGTTCAATTTCTGGGAGCAGTCTTGAACACATCTCTCAACAAGGTTTTTCCATCTCTGGACAGACAAAGAAATCTAATTTCCATGGCTCATTTAGTGCGAGGAAGAAAGTGTCTTTCTGTTCGCCGATTCAAATCCCTTCTAGGGATGATGTCCTCATGCATTCCTTTAATACCTCATTGCAGACTGAGAATGCGTCCCTTGCAGGAGCACCTAAACTTGCAGTGGAAGCAAGTGACAGGTTCTTTCGACGACCAGCTAGTGATCACTCACGCAATGAAGCGAGCCATCCTCTGGTGGACAAGAATAAGGAATTTGTCCCAAGGTCTATCCTTCGTAAACACTCCAGCGCCTCAAGTGGTGACGACAGATGCCTCTCTGGAGGGTTGGGGCGCAGTATTGCAGGATCTGCAGGTCAGTGGTCATTGGCTGCCGGAACATCGCCTCCTACACATCAACCTCTTAGAGCTTCGAGCGATTCGCCTAGCCCTTCAGGCTTTTCTTCCAAGATTGCAGGGGTTGTCGGTTCTTGTCCGGACGGACAACACCACAGCCATGCATTACATCAACAAGGAAGGCGGCACCAGGTCCTTCCCCTTGTCACAAGAAGCCCAGGCGATTTGGGAGTGGGCTATCCTGCACAGAATTTCTCTGAAAGCAGAACACTTGCCAGGAGTGCTCAACGACAAAGCGGACAGGCTCAGCAGGCTGAAATCTGTCACCCACGAGTGGGAACTGGATCAAGCTACGCTGGACAGAATCTTTCACCGGTGGGGCAGACCCTCCATAGACCTGTTTGCCACACCAGAGAACAGGAAATGCCGGTCTTACGCCAGCAGGCTACACCATCGAGGGTCTCTGGGGAATGCGCTTTCGATCGCTTGGTCAGGCGCATTTGTATACGCTTTTCCCCCATTCCGCTGATTCCCAGGTTGCTCATGAAGATGAAAGCAGAACCGTGCAAGATGATCCTCATAGCTCCAGCATGGCCGAGACAGTTCTGGTTCACCGAACTTCACCTTCTTTCCTTGGATCGTCCTCGACCATTGCAGCAGATTCCGCACCTCCTCACGATGTTTCAGGGTCAGGTTTGGCACCCGGATCCTCGCTCGTTACAGCTCTCAGCTTGGCTCCTGAGCAGCGAGAATTTCTTGACTTAGATCTGCCAGAGGAGGTTAAAGATGTCCTTTCGCAGGCGAGGGCTCCTTCCACTAACAAAACTTACCGCTTGAAATGGAAGCGATTCTGCATCTGGTGTCATGGAGCAGGGTTGGATCCTTTCCTATCGCAGCCAGACCAGGTTCTTCCTTATTTCCTGTCCTTGGCTAAAGCAGGTTTGGCTCACTCTTCCATTAAAGTGCACCTGGCAGCGGTTTCTCGCTTTCGGCGCACCTCATCTGGGCCATCCTTGTGGTCAGCCAGAATTGTTCAGCAATTTCTCAAGGGCCTCTTCAGAGTATTTCCACCAGTGAGACCTCCACCTCCCACGTGGCATTTGAACTTGGTTCTTTCTCAATTAATGAGGCACCCATTCGAACCTATTCATCGAACGGATTTAAAGTTCCTCTCCTGGAAACTTTCTTTGTTGCTGGCACTAACTTCAGCTAGGAGGATTGGAGAATTGCAGGCTCTTACAATTCAGGAACCTTTTCTTCAGTTCAAAAACAATACAGTGATCATGAGAACTAATCCTAAATTCATTCCTAAAGTGCCTTCTACTTTTCATCTCAACGAGCCAGTGATTCTTAAGACCTTCTTCCCTCAGCCTTCTTCTCCTGCTGAGAAGGCTCTTCATTCTCTGGACGTACAGAGGTGCCTGAAATTCTATTTAGACCGAACTAAGTCCTTCCGTAAGACTTCTCAACTTTTTGTGTCATTTAGCGCTCCCCGCAAGGGTTTTCCCCTTTCCAAACAGGGGATAGCTCGGTGGGTTGTTAGCGCTATTCGATTCTGTCATACAGCAGCGGGCAAACCCCTGGAGGGTAGAGTCCGGGCTCATTCCACAAGGTCTGTGGCATCCTCTACGGCTCTGTTTGCTGGTGTCCAGATTAAAGACATTTGTAGAGCTGCTACCTGGAGCAGCACTCACACATTCACGAAACATTACTGCCTGGACGCTTCACTGCGAGATGACACGGCTGTGGGCCAAGCAGTTCTGAGGAACCTATTCCAATGAGTGGTGAGCTTTCCTTTGCATCCCTCCTTCCTTCTTTTTACCTTTTACACATTTTATCCTGTTTCTGAATTCATTTGCTATTACCCTGTTTATGGCATAGTCAGTGGTAACTATCTTTCTGCATATTATTCATGTAGAAATATGTTTTAACAAACATTTATCAAAGGGTTATGCTTCATTACAAAATGTGTATATATATATATATATATTTACTGCTAGCTACTCTGATTCTAAGCATGGGAATCTATGAAAGCTCCAATACTGGAGTAAGAAAACAAGTTACTTACCTGTAACTTTGGTTCTCCAGTATTGGAAGCTTTCATAGATTCCCATGCGACCCACCCTCCTCCCCTGGGAAAGCTCAGCCTCTTTCGACGTGATTATTGTACAACGTACACGAAAATCTGAGGGGCTGAGGTTCTTTCACCAAGGTTCTAGAGGGTGAGGCTACTCTGATTGGTTGCCTGTTCTTTTTGGTCTCTTTTACAAAAAGACATGATCTGGTTGCAAAATGAGTTCAGGCCTAGGCCTGTTTCTCTTTGTAATAGTTATTTACTACTATTTTATTTTACCGAGACTCCCATCTCGACGACGGGGAATGATTCTAAGCATGGGAATCTATGAAAGCTTCCAATACTGGAGAACCAAAGTTACAGGTAAGTAACTTGTTTTCTTCCCTTGGCAGCGTTTTGATGAAGTCATAGACGTGCTGTGGATTGGTAAAGAAGTGTTGTTTCCCCTGGTGAGTGACTTTTAAGCGCGCGGGATAGAGCATGGCGTAAGCAATGTTCAGTTGTTGAAGCTTTTTCTTCACAGGGATGAACTTGCGGCGCCCCTCCTGGACGGCCATGGTAAAGTCCGGATATAGGGAGACCTCGATGCCCTCGAAGAGTACCTTTCCTTGTTTCCTGGCTAGGCGGAGTGCAGCATCTCGGTCTCTGTAGTTAAGTAGCCTCGCCACGATGGGGCGGGGCGGAGCGCCAGGGACAGGGCGAGGGGCCAGGGAATGATGTGCTCGTTCGATAATGAAGACCGCCGAGAAGGCCTCCCTCCCAAAGGTGGTGGTCAACATGCGTTCCACAAACTCTTCCATTTTGCCCGTAGCTGTGGATTCCGGCACTCCTAGGATCCGCAGGTTGTTTCGCCTCGAGCGGGATTCGAGGTCTTCGTTCTTTGCGGCTATAACCTTCAGGACTTTTTCCATGTCAAGTGTTCTGTCAGCGGTCGAGGTAGAGGTGTCCTCCAGGTCAGAAATGCGGCACTCCGTCTCCTTGATACGCTCCTCATGTCTGTCGCTTCTGTGGGTGAGAGCATCCATACGAGCGTTCATGGTGTCCATTTTGCTCTCTATGGAAGACAGGCCAGATTGGATGACCAATAGGATTGCTTTAAGGTCCTCTGTGGATGTGGGTTGTTCTGGGGCGGAGGCGCCGGTCTGTTCTCCTTCCATGTCTGCTTGCGTCCTCGTGGATTTTCGGGCTTCGAAGGTCAGTTTGGGTTGTTTGCCATCAGTTCGCCCCATGGCGGCAAGCACGGCACGATGGGAGGCGGGCGGGCGAATGCACCCCAGGGCCGTCCGCTGGCGCAACGAGAGGAGGGATATGGTCCACCACGAGATCAGATTATAGAGCGGATACAGTCACGCACCGTCAGGGATGTGCAGAGGGCCCAGCAAACGGGCGGCGCAGAGGTCAGCAGGTCACAGTAGGCCCGGGCAATGGAGACGGCCGTGCCCCAGAAGGCCCGCCCAGGGTGGAGAGGCAGGGTGGGTGGCGCAGACCTGTGGCCCACAGGGCAATTGTCCCTCCAGGTGTCGGGGTGTCCCCAGCGCAGCAAGGGTCAAGGGCAGTGCGCCGTGGGAGGGCGACAGCAAAAGGCACCGAAGGCTGGCCCCAAGTAGCACCCTGAAGCTATGCCCAAGGCGTCAGTAGTGAGGAGGGCTGGGGCCCCTTTGAGAGGGGCCGATGGTGGGGTCAGCGTGGGTCAGGCGCAAGGCCCAGTCGGAGAGGGGCAAGCTGGTGGCGATGATGAGAGAGAGGCCCTCTCCGCCGTCGCAGCCACCGATGCAGGCGGTGTAGGATCGAGCGTGCTGTGCGGTGGCGGTTTTCGGCTCAGAACAGGCGTGGGTCCGCGAGGTCGTGGCGTGCAAGTTCAGCCTTTATGTGCAGGTGGCGGCCTCAAGTGTCCTGCCGAGTTGCGGCGATGTGGGTACCAAAGATTTTATTGCGGGAGGCAGCGCAGGTGCTCCATGCAGCGCAGGCGGGGAAGAGGCAAGGTGGTGGCGGCGTGTAGCGTGCCGGTTGGCCCCGGGGGTGCACTCACCAGGTGTTGGTGCGTTGTTTTCTCCGGTCTCCGGGGCAGGCCGCATGAGCGGCAAGGCCTCAGGCAGTCCCCCTCGACCCCAGGCGGCGTCAGGCAGCATCCAAAACCGGGGCAGCCGCGGGGGAGGCGAGCCAGGTCGTGGCGGGCAAGCTCAGCCTTTACGTGCAGGTGGCGGCCTCGAGTGTCCTGCCGAGTTGTGGCGATGTGGGCCCCAAGGATTTTATTGCGGGAGGCAGCGCAGGCGCTCCATGCAGCGCGGGCGTGGAAGAGGCAAGGTGGTGGCGGCGGGTAGCGTGCAGGTTGGCCCCGGTGGGTGCACTCACCGGGTGTTGGTGCGTTGATTTCTCCAGCCTCCGGGGCAGGCAGCACGAGCGGCAAGGCCTCAGGCAGTCTCCCTCAACCCCAGACGGCACCAAGCAGCATCCAGAACCGGGGCAGCCGCGGGGGAGGCGAGGCAGGACAATCCGGCAGCCCGGGCAAGGGAGGGGCAAACACCAGGCAACGATGGCAGTGCGGGCCCCCCACAGACGCCCCCTCCGCTCCGGGCCCCCGCCGAGGCCTCCGGTCACGGGAGCAGGCCGCGCCGCTCGCAGCTTCGCCGGATCCAGGAGGCGAGTGCCGCTCTCGTCGATGTGGGGCCGCCGCGCCGATGTCACAGGCGGCGCCGCGGGCACAGGCAGTCCCCCAGGTGCAGGCAGCCCGGAGGGGCAGTCGGCCGCCGCAGGAGGTGGGGCGGAGCGGTGCTGGCTCGGCCCGCGTGGCCCTCAACACCGGTGCTCGTCAGACTAGGTCCCGGTGGCAGACGCCATCTTAGGCCGCCCAGGCCTCCCGTCCGCCGCGGAGTCTCTCGGGGGAATCAGACTTCGCACGGGAAAGATAACAGCATCGGCAGACAGCGGGTGGCCTCCGCTTCTCGGCGGTGATATTTCCAGCAGCGTGGGGCAGATGGAGACCAGGATGATAGGCGGATAGTGCCCCGAGCAGCAGGAGCCTCACGTAAGTGCGGCCATCTTGCTTGGCGACCTCTAGCGCCCCCCCAAATTGACCATTATTACCTTTCCTATAGGCTGCACAGTGTTCGTGTCTTGAGTGTTTCTACAGGCCTTCCTGAAGAAAGGCGAACATCTACACTTAAAAAGATACATTATGTAAAATGCTCCAGGATCCCCGCATATGGGCGGGACTTTTCACTGCTTATGACTTCAATGGAGATTTCCCCAAGAGAGAACTGGGATTACAGGTAAGAAACCATTCCTTCTGCCTTTTCGGGGAGGCAGACAAAGAGCATATTGTTGTGGAATGATCGCCCCTTAGTATCTTTGGTCCGGGCAGGTAGGGGCTGTGTGACCTCTGTGAGGGAACTAAGCTCGAATCTCAGATGTTTAATGGCCTCTGTGTGCTCTACCAGTATGGACTTTGCATCCGCAGCCCCGCAAACATCTTTTGAAAGACTGGTCGCATTAAATTGATGTCTAGGGCCACAGCGTCGATTTTATGTTCCATGGTAAGGTCTATAATCTCGCACTGCCTGCATAAATTCTTTTTGGGGTAGATCTTGGTTTTTAACGACTTTTCGCAGTGTATCTGCCACTACATCTAAACTTTCAACTTGTGCTTTGCTCCTAAATGCATATGCCTCTAATGTATCCATGCCAATGGTTTAGGGCATTTGTCTTGCACCGTTTTGTTTTGGTGATTGAAATCCTTAGTCTCCGATTTGCAGTCTATAGTGGCCCTGGGTGGCTGCGCTTGTCTTTGTTAAACTATATATAAATGCCAACATCTATCATATCAGGTCTGGACTAGGCCTCTGATGGTTCTTTTTAGGCAGCACTAGGAATGTGACTGTTGACGCGATGCAAGCTGCATATAACCAGAGGCCCGAGGCCTTCTTCTACTTCTTTTTGGGGGCAGGGGGTGCAGTCGGTACATTCCTGGCTTGCCCCTTCAGGTCTTTATGCCTCTGGCAGTCATTTCCTGCTCCCTCCGGCTGTCAACAGTGCAGTGTGTACCCTCCTTGTCTACTGCGCTCTGGCCTCAGTTTTATTACGATTGGGGCAGGTCTGCAGTTGGTCTTAATGTTGATATTTTGGCTGCTTGTTGTTCACCTCAACCCTCCGCTAGAAGCTTGTTGCTATTCTGTCTACATGCAGATAATTTAGTGCACCCTTGGACCCGTGATAAACAAGATTATAATCTTAAACTTCCATTTTCGATGGGAGCCCAGTTTCAGCACATCGTGTTTCTTTGGTGCTTAGCCACGCCCCCTAGATCTTCTATTCTTGGGCACTTCTTCATTTTGGCTCTAACCAACAGTAAAGTTAGAAAAATGAAAAGAGAAGCTGGCACTGAAGTATGTGGGCACAGAGGGAACGAAAAATGCATACTACCTCAGTCGAGTGGGTTATTAAACAGTATCCTTGTCATAATGTTCAATCCCCTATTGTCAACAGAATGCGTGAGCCTTGAGGACAAGAAAAATGTGTGTTACCTCAGTTGAGTGGGTGATTAACCAGTATCCTTGTCAGCAGGTTCAAGTTCCCTATCGTGAACATAATGTTCAAAAATAGTTCTACCACCAATAGAGGTCTCAGAGTAGTGGAAGAGTAGGAAGCCAGCCATCATCTGCAGTTGGAGAACCTGTAACATAACATGCGTAATTGTAAAGCGCACGTATCACTCGCTGAATAACAGATGCTTATTGTTACCCAACATATCAGTACTCATTTTATCAACCTCACCAGGAGGAAAGGCTAAGTGGACCCCCCGAGTTTTGAACCTGTGACCAAGAGGTCCAATATAGGCTGCTACAGGGACGCATTAGTCCACTAATCCACCAGACCCAGCTTCCTAAGCCACCAGATCCGGCTTCCTAAGCCACCAAACCCGGCTCGTTCCTGAAAAGCAATAACTTGCACTCTTTCCATTCACTGTTGAGCACCTCATTGTGGAAAACATCAGAAGCAACCACTAAGAACTGCAAGAAATTACAAGAGAATATAGGGTGCTAAAAACGTACCAAATGAATATTTTGTTCAAACTCAATGGTGATCCGCCAATCTTTCCACCACAAAAACTCTTCAGGCTTTTCCCTCTAATCCTCTAAATGGCAAGAGTTGCAGAGATGATAATTCATTGAAACAGTCTTGTCTGAAGTGGCAGAATATGTTAGCTAATGCTTGGCAAGGAAGCCACTCAGAGGCACCAAATCAAGCACTGGTCCCCAAATCCTGAACTAAATGGAGAGCAAAAGGGCCCTAAGAGAATTCAGGAAAAGAGGTATTATGCAATATGAATGGAGTATTTAATACATTTTCTTTGGCTATGCTGAAAATGTCCAGATAGCCAGATATTCTTTCAAGTGGGTGAAACAATGATTTATGGAAATGAAATACATGCTCCTAGTGACGATTATGATGTATTACATGGTATGGCTGTGCGAACTTACCATGTAATGCACTTGCAAAACTGTCTTGTTCCTGTCAGACTCGTTTGTAAAAGCTCAACTCTGGTTAGCTGTGGCTTTGAGCAGCAAGGCTTGAACAAAGGAACTAGTGTAAAGCATTTAGAAGCATGAAACAACGAAAAAAGAAAGCCACGCAACACAAAAGAAATCCGACACTAGTTTATAAAAATAGGGCCTATTCTGACCAATCCTAAGCTGACTGACCCTTCCTTGGATGTTAGGAGCTTGGTAGCCCACCCTAGAGGTGTGGCTACCTGTGGGCTACACACCCACATGAAAACTAGTTTGGCAACTAGTGTCCCCTCTCTTTTCCTTCTGCCGGCCCGTCTACCTGAACAAAGGGGCAACCCTACAAGAGTGTGATCGCCATTTGCCCACCAAAGGCGGCTTACCCTTTGAAGCTCGCCTTTTAGGCTAACACTCTGTTTGACTTCCTTCTGTGGCAGACCTTTATTGTTCCTGAGCCTGGGAGTCTATCACACTACATTCCAGGAGGGCAGAATTCTGTCTGGTGGCCAGCAACTGGATAAACTGGGCAACAGAGTGGCAACTTTCTAAAAGTTGTCTCTTCTTAAAAAGTGACATTAACTTTAACTTGGGCATCAAGTCGGGTTTAATACCATGATTAATTTGATACCTTGAAGTACCCATTTTAGTAGTCCCAATCAGAAGTTAACATGACTGAGAGGTCAGCCTCTAACACTGTATTAGCCAATGGGTCTACTAACCTTTCCACAGCAAAAACAACAATTTGGAAGTTTTCCTGTTAGGACATGTTAGAGTATATGTCCTACTTAATAATATACAGCTCCCTGCCTTAGGGCTCAATAGGCCTTCCTTAGGAGAGCCATATAGGTATTGTTAAGGGAAGTGGAGACTTTGCAATTTGTTTAAAATAGCTAAGTCGAACTAGCAGTTTTACAACTGCTCTTCCAGGCTGCAGTGGCAGTCTGGGAGCCATTTTGTGCCTTGTCACACGCAGGGTGGCACAATCAGTGCTGCAGTCCAAGGTGGACACTCTAATTTACATGCCCTGGGTACCCTTGGCACCATATACTAGGGACTTATAAGTAAGTCAGATGTGTCAATTGGAGGTTGCCAATTCAAAATACCATTTTGTGATGGGTTAGAACACTGGCACTGAGGTCTGGTTAGCAGAACTCAGTGCACCCTGAGTCAAAAAACCAGCAGCTAATAGTCCAAATGGGGGCAGAAAGTGGGGGGGGAACCTGCAAAAAGCCTGTTTCCTCACACTCCTGTTCAACGCTGAATCAAAATACTAAGAATTAACCTAGTTCTTTGAAATGTTGTCAGATGCTTGGGATTGGTGACTGAAGGTGGACGAAGAGACACCCACCACATGATCGAAGCAGAGGACGACAGGACATCTGCTGCAATCGCACTTCACAGGCCGTAACCAACAAATGGAATGGTCATTGGCGAACGGGGGATTCATAAAGGGAATTGGATTCAGGGTAATCTGCCACCGGAGGAAACCACCAGACAAGTATTGCCTTGCTGGGGGTCTAACTGAGAACATTGTTGGTCAGAAAGTGGCAGTATGCATACAGGACTCAGCAGTATGCTATATGTTTAACTCTGAACTGCTCAGAGCAGAAAATCATTTGAATCTTAGTGTTTGTCTTAGCAGTGATGCCCCTCTTGTATTGGCTTTCATACGGAAATGGGAGAGAAACTGACCATTTGTTTCAAAGGGATCAAGGTCCAGTAAAGTATATCGTGGGAAGCATTTACCATTGTGCTAAGTTGGCCATACCTGCATTGCCACAACATATGGACTCCAGAAAGATCTAGTAAACAAACTGATGGCAGAGTTAAACAAGCATTTGCAATGCAATAGGTCTCGCATTTGTGAGAGTTAGAGCTATTGGCGTTGTAAATGGCAATGTGCTTTTTTTATGCAGTTTGGTGTGGAGTGGATGTATGTGGTGTGGAGTGGAATTATGTGGGTTGGATTGCAATTGTTAGTTGTGGAATTCTGTGTGGTGTAACAATCCGAATGAAAACAAAACAAGCAAGACCGGAGGGGTGGGGGAGAAGGGGTCAGCAACATGGAAAGTGGTGGGTGGGAGAGGAAAGCAGCAACCAATGTAAAAAAAATTGCACTTCAATTAAATAGCACTTGAATGAAGGCGAAAGCGAATGGACACCAATTAAATGTAATGAATCTGTGCCTGGTCCCTGCGCCAGAGAAAGGGATGGAAGTGACACATGGGATCTGGTGGCCATTTAGGATGCAGTAAAGTAGAATGACAGAGATTCCAACAAAGGGCTAAGCAATGGCCAGGTTGCAGCCCTATATTATATACAATAGAGGTAAGCCCTCATGTTCTGATAAGTTACCAATTAATATAGGCCACACTCCCAGAGCTGCGAACTTTGGAACTGAGAATCAGATTGATTCACAGCATCAGCTGAATATCCTGTGATTGTGGGCAAATCACTTAATCTCCCAGGGCTCACTCAGATTATTATCCTCTTTACGGTGATAAAACCGGTACAGTTGAGAGTAGTAATAATAACATGTGCTATTAAATGTGAAGAGTACCGAAATAGCTTTTAGTGAGCCTCTACTTACAAGGAGATAAAATATCCCTGATCTTCAACAAGTATTTTGCTGTAAATGTGTGCTCTAAGCAAACACGTTTAAGCTAAAGCATCCCTGCTAATCTACCTTTCCGTATATAAAAGTGAAGGATTAGCGCATTATTTAGTCCAGCAGCAGGCCGCCCAGGGCCCGTATATTAAATGGGAACGGTGGCGCTCTGGTTTGGTATAGTGCCCTGTGTAATGTCAAAAAACACGAAAAGAAGGCGGGGTACAATTTCCATTGTGTAATGAAAAATACTTTACTGGCAGTGCTACAAAAAACAGATGAGACGTTAGTTTAACACCTTATGTTTCTGGGGGCAAATCACATAATCTCTTTGTTACCAAAAAATATAAAATCTGACACTATGCAGTGCAATCTGGTACTCGTGGAAAGTGCTCTAATACCTTTGGTGCAGTTTTGCGCTATATAAAACTGTGATGAAAAAAAAAGGTAAAGAATGGACCGGGAAACTCGAGTGCATTTAATTAAGATGCCTGCAATTTCTAGGTGGTTACGTAACATCTATAAAAATGTCTGAACTGCATCTATCTGTATCGAAAAAGTACATTAGGGATGTTATATTGTAACACACAAGTTATGCACTGTCATGGGGAGTGGCACACATAAAAGGTGAATCAAATACAAAAGGCACTGCAGGCACCTGTCTTTTCGCTGAACTCATTACCGCGGTACTGTTGTGTTTTGCAGGTAGATAAACTAACATTTTCACTTCAAGTCAGTGATCAAATTACACTACTTGAGTCAACAGCAGTCGATTCCTGTCGGCACTTTTTGATAAAACTCTTCTTTAAGTAATTTCAAACGTGGCGCCGCCATGGAGTGAAATTAAACAAAGCGAGCAAGGTCCGCTAAATGAGCGTTAGACCTTCCCCCTGTGTGCATAGCTCCACCATGATGGGTAAGTTGCATTCTGGGACTTGTAGTCCCGCTGTTTAAATGGGATAAACAGAGTGCAATATAGAAACCTGGTCTGGATGAACCACTATTTAATGGATCTAGGAAACGTGAGCACTACCTGAGCCTCATAGTCAGCGAGGATTAAATATTAGGTAGGCACAAAGACACAGGCGAGGGTCCGATAAAAAAGAGCTATCCAATGAGGTTTTAACAAAAAGGGTGCAAATGCGCTTACTAGGCCATGCTAGCATATGCAACTACATGGACTAGGGTACGACAAAAGCTGTGTAAGCGTCTGAGTCACGAGCCGGCGGTTGAAAAATGCTGACTCAGCTTTTAATTAAAAAACACCCATTGCACCGTAACGTATTCAAGACATATTAAGGCATGTTTATAAAGTCCTTTGCGGCTCGACAACCCTATAGTCTTTTTAACAGGCGTTTAACAGCATGTGTACTTCGTGTACATAAACTTGCTGGTCTAGCCCCAACTAAAACGTGCAAACATGCTCGGAGCGCCTGCAACGTAAACTCTCCCCCTACATTTAAAAATAAAACTGTGACACAAGGAAAGCTCGTTGCGTTACAGGAAGTGGAAATGTGGTTTTATAAATCGATGGCATTTTTCGTCGGTGTAATTTTTTTTCTCCATATTATCAAATTCCAAATTTATCATTGAACATTCATGCTCTCCAAGCTTGTCAATTGCTTCACGTCCGTGACCCAGACGGGATGTTATGAACACAAGAGCTGATTCATTTGCGGCTCTGGGAAGATTCATGCAGTGACACTTTGTTAACACCGAATAGAGAATAGTACATTTCTCCGGAACCCAAGCTTACTTGTTAATCCAGTGGTTACTGTTGGTTTTTAGTGTGGGGAGGGCAGCGCGAAACCTGAGCTCCTCTGCAGGGGGGGGAGTGACAGCGGAAATGGGGGGGGTGGATGGTTGTTGAAAACATGGCGCTCATGACGAGCACCGTGCTGATTATGTATAATTAACAGCGTGGCGCTCGTGACGAGCTCCGTGCTGGTTATGTATGCACGTGGGGCCTTAAAAAGAAAGTTCCCCTCGGACACACATTACCCACAAGAGCGGATGAAAACTGTACTTAGGCTGTGCTGCTTCCGGAATAAACGGAAGTGAGGCATCGGATCTACAGCCAATAATAAGCCCTCTAAGTAAACCAATGCCAGTGTTTACAAATGGCAGGCGGCAGAAGAAATTCCCCGGCAATAGGCGGAGTTTCACCCCTGATACAGATTACTTGATGTCTCAGAGAGACAGCGCATGCTCGCTGCCTAGCGAGACCTAAAAAACGAGAGGACTAATCCGGTAACGCAGAGAACGTAGGCACCCATGTAATAAAAGAGTGGAGAGTGATGGAGCAGCCAATTCCTCTTGATAATGTTTGACTCACTCTTGTATGGCCAGACAACACTGGGCAAGAAACAATTCAGGGAAACTACTGGAGGGTAACCGCCTTTCATATGGGACACAAAGGATAGGCTGTGCTCAGAAAGACACAGTGTACTTTATACTGTGTAACGAGGAAATATAACACCTCTGGTTCTTCAGGGAATGAACATGCCAGAGTGAAGGCGCGCTTACTCAGGGAAGCTGTGATCATAGTTATTCTTATAATAAGATGAAAACCCCAGCACTCGGCATCCCACAATGATAAATCCTGATCTATAAGTCCTGAACAAAGTGGTGGCAATTTGTAATCCGATGTGCATTATAGCCTGGTCAATGAGACCAGTCGGATTCAGTTGCAGGTTGTTAGAAGGTGGTTCTGACCATCTGAGCCGCCCGGATTTTTCGCTTTTTGAACACCTATTGGTTGAGCTTTTACTGGGGGAGAGCCTCATAAGTTGGGACTCACCCACAGTGAACTCATGATGAAGGGGACTGCATGTGTATTTTACCGGTGTCCCTCTGGTGCGAGTAGGCCGCTGCGCTGCAGCCAGAGTAAGGGGCACTGGGCTGATTACATGCAAACACGTGTGTACATGCGTGTGCACAAGTGTAAGGGCTGCACAGGACAGATTTCTGGCATGCGCAGCCCCGGAGCAGCTACAAAGTGAATGGTGTGGCAGGACTTATGCAGAATTGGGTGGTGACATAGAATAGGCTTTCTACAATGGGAAGAAACATTTGAGGGAAAGTCAGTGTGCTTTACTGTTTTTATTCCATTATTCTCCTATGAGGATGGGGAGCACATGGGCTAGTTTTACTTTCCTAGGGCCTACAAATTCCAGACACGCACCAAAGTCCACTGTAACCTATGTGAGAAGAAGTATTCTGCAGAGTCCAAAGTCATATTTGTACTGCTTTTGGGGCATCCAGAAATGACATATTTCTCTGAGTCAGCTCATAACCAGGGCCTGGCTGGGGCTGACCCGGCCAGGCTGAATTGATGACCTTCCTCCCCCAGGCAGCCCTGCCCAACAAGCATTCCAAGGGCGAAAGCCTCCACTCCAAGAAGAGAAGATGGGTGGAGCTACAGGTTCATCCATCAGCAGCTGTCACCTGGTGCCAGGCACCAAGCTGCTCTGGAGAGAAGGCAGCGAGGGGGGAAGGGGCTCTCAGAGACCATGTGGCATGAGACCCCTGGACGCCGCCATTTTGAACAAACCCAGAGGCCTGGGCAGGAAGGAGGGCGCAGGGGCAGAGAAGTGATGTGTCGCTGTGTGATAGGGCAAATGGAGACTTCCTGCCAGCCCCCTCCCCAATTCTTAAAAAGAGTTTGCACAGGAAGAGGAGCTCTCTCTGGGGTGTGGTCTGCTGAGGCAGAGGGTGCTGGAGCCTGGCGCCATGGGCAGTTGGAAGGAGGAACCCCCTGACTGTCCCAGGATCCTGAATAGCGCCAGGAGAGGAGTCCAGGACCAGTGAGCAGGAGCCGGGGCCTCTGCGCAAGGAGAAGAGAGGCCCAGGAGGAGAGCCAGGTGAAAGGCTGGCGCAGGGAGCCAGTGAAAACAGCTCCCTGCTGAAGTTCACCCTCTTGTAGGCGAGGAGGACGGCAGAAAGTGCTCCAGATGGGTAGAGCTAGCCATCAGCAGCGAGAGGAGGCCAGAATGGTGCAGATCGGACCCCTGGGGGCTGAAATATGCCCCCCAGAAGGTAGGCGACCTTTGACCTCTGGCTGGACCGACGAAGCACGTGGGGCTCCGCCGCCGGTCTCCAAGATGCCCCCGGGGTGGGTCAGGTCCCGGGGGCTGCCCCCAAGTGAAGCAAAGTCGGGGAGCACCGTCGTGCTCCCCTTGAAGTGTCCCCAAAAGGGGTGCCAGGAGCCCACCCTGGCCCCCGAGAAAGATGGAGACCGGGGAGCGCTGTCGCGCCCCCCGGGGAATGGTGAGAGGGGCCCGGGATCCCAACTCCGGGCCCCGAAGCGAAGTCGGGGAGTGCCGTCGCGCTCCCCGTGAAAATGCCCCCACGGGGTGCCAGGAGCCCACCCTGGCCCCTGCCGAAAATGAGGAAAGGGGCGCGCCGTCGCGCAACCCCCTTGCGGGCGAAGAGAAGTCGGGGAGCGCCGACGCGCTCCCCGTGAAGATGACGAGGGGCCAGGGTCCCCATTTCCGGGCCCCGAAGCAATGGCGGAGGCGGGGGGAGTGCAGCCGCACTCCCCCGCGGCAGCAGGAAGGCGGGGGGAGTGCTGTCGCACTGCCCCGGAAAACCGCCAGGCTGTGGAAAAGCCTTGTGTCTGCCCGCCGGAGCGGGCAGACCAGAAGAGTAGCGCTGGCTCCCGCGGCCGCACACCAGGGTGCGGGCCGGACCGGGAGCCAGCTGGAGCAGCCGGGGGTGGGCTCCCTGGGCTGCCCTCACCTACCCAGACGCCAGAAATGCGGGGTGCCCTGGTGGGACCGGGCCCCCGCAAAGAGGAGCAAGAGGTGGACGGAGCAGCCGGGGTTGGGCTCCCCGAGCTGCCATGACTCACCTGGGGGTCCGGGTGGGACCGGGCCCCCCCGCGGGAATCCGCAGTGGCGTGAGGCCGCCAACGATGTCAGCGGCTCTCCCCGAGCAGCAGGGGAGCCGCTGTTCAATTATTCACAGGGCTGGGGAAGAGCGCCCCATAATGCCTTGCAGGCCTGGACCGGCCTGCAGGGAAAAGCAGCTTTTTCTCGGTTTGTGGTGGCCCCAGGAGGACGGGGTCACCACGACATGTGTGCCAAGGTGCAGGGGGAGCTGCAGGAGTAACGCAGTCTCCCCCAGCACGAAGAGGTGAAGTCCCGCCCTAAGTCTCTAGGGACTTGAAAAGAATAACCCCTCAAGGGCTCAGCCAGCAGTTAAGAGTATCCCGGGGCTGGAACATTTGTTCTACAGCTGGGGGTGCTTTTGGGACTGCATCAAGGTATGGAAGGCAGTGCTGGGGATGTCTGTGGAAGGGCATCCCCTGGAGGTGAAGAGGTGTAATTGCACCACAAATGCATTTATCACTGTTATTTCTTTTAGCGGGACTGTAAGTCACACGTGTAATGTGAAGTACCTGTGTAAGGTGGAGTCATAAGCAAAGTGGGGTTATGTTGCTGGACATTCCTGCTAGGGTGTCTGGCTGTATTTGCGTAATCCTGTGATTTTACCTGTGATGCCTTTTAGAGGCTGTGATTGCAATGGATTATAATTAGGGCTCCCGGTTTTCCGTTTTTACGGATTTTTACATATAAATACAGACGGAAAACTATATTTCCTTTGTCTGTATTTATATTTAGAAACGGCAAAATACTAGCAAATTTTGCCGCGCTGCCGAGCTCCAGTGCAGTTTCCCTGCCACGCCCTGTTTATCCCTCTCGCAGCCCCTCAACCATCTAATCCCCAGTAAACTCTCTCACCCGCGCCACTTTCGTCCCAGTTGTCCGACTCACTACACATGCACGAGTCACCTCACTCATCCTGTTCAAACCACTTGTCCTCCCCACTGCAATGGTGTAACATTAGCCACCAGAGGCTGAGCACGAGCAGAGAGCAGCGAGAGGTGAACCCAGGCTGATGGAACAACCCAGGGGTAAGCGGGGCGCAAAGGGTTAACAGGCTCCAAGTGGCAGAAAGAGGCAGAGGGAAACTTTCCTCAGCTTGACACAAAAGCCTCACAGCGTATGCATATTCATTGAACGTGTGTGTGTTCATTTAGACTTCATATTCACTGCGGGGGTTGTGGCTTTTCATGTTGTTGTGAAACCCGTAACCTGAGGTCAAAACACCAAGGCTCATTTACACATCAGTTCCTGGCATCCTTTTGAATAATACAGTTTTCCTCTGCGAAGACCCCCCACCAACCCCCTCACTACCTCTGAAGTTAGGACATTCTTATGCGTGACTGTGAAGCCCCCTCCACATTCCGTTCCCGTTGTTGGCGTGACAGCGGTTTGTTTAGAGAGTGTGGCTGTCTGGGTCACCAGGCGCTGGGGTGGGCAGAGGCCACTGATGACCCCCGGAAGGTGCTTGTGTTGTGATGTCTCATAGGTTTCTTTTTGTTATTTTTCTGTAGTGTTAAGATGCTTAATGTGGGAGTTGTAGAGTCCACGAAGTAATGTGACATCGACCAGCATGTGTTCTTGCAGTGTGCCCTGAATATTAGTCTGGGAGTGGGCACCATGGAACAAGCCTCCCCATGCACCCTCGAAGTGTAGGCTGGTGTCATTGCCACATTCCATCTCCTCAGTTAAACATTTCACATTGACCTAGGACCTGCCCCATCTCCCTCAGAAATCACTTCTGGTCAACACTCTCAAAGGTGGATTTGGGGAGTAAATATTCATCAAACCCCGCTCTTTATTACTTTCTAATATCGTATTTCATGTAATCATCCCTTGTTAAAGTGAAGAGGCGTTTTCTCCAAAATCTGCTTTGGCCCTTGAGGCAGTCCTGGCTGCCTGACAGGATCCAGGACAGACTGTCCCACCCTCCCCACGTGCAGGAAGCTTATCCGTGCTTGTCTGCTCGGTGCCTGCCCTGGGGTGTACAGAAAGCCCCAACCTCTTGATCGCTTTCCTCCAGTTACTCCAATTATACATTTCATGTGAAGCTCGCAGAAGCATTCAGTTTTAGCAGGCGCTATAAAAAAAAGATTGATCAACAATGGAGGTTTACCACTGTACACTCCACTGGGAAGTTGGGGAGAAATGATGGATAATGTTGAATTGTCTGTTTCTCATTGAGATTCATATACGTTGTTGCATTGTTGTTATTACTTCCTGTTATACTTGTTGAATTCTTCTATCAATGCTATGTCTTGTAAAGCGCTCTGATACCCTCGGGTCTAGCCAGCGCTATATAAAACCAATTAAGCCCCCCGCGGTGCAGTGGGGCCCCCCCCCCGAGCCTCGTTAACAAGTGAAAGGTCTTTTAAAGACCTGTGAAGTACTCGGGTGCGGCTGGCAGCTCAAAAACTGTCTGTGTGTGTGCCTGTCAGCATCGCCACTTCCCCCCTCTCTGCCCAGGATCTTCTGTGCCCGCCCAAGTTCATCATCAAATGATTAAATATTAGGTGGACATGAAACCTGCATTCATACATCGTCCTTTCTGTCGGTGTATCTCCCAGTTCCTCTCTACGTGCCTGAGTGTGCACTGTCTGATTGTTTTTGCATAGGGTGAGACTGAGTTCATGCCTGTCTGTACTTTGTCTGTGTGTGTCAGCCTCTGCGTGTTGGGTTGTGGTTATAGGTACCTGACTCTCCCTTGCTTGACCTGGCATCCCTCACACTCCTTGCCCCCTCCCCCAGACTTAAACCTCCTGCAAATATTGAACGGGTTTTCAGTGGTCTTCATTTCATTAACAAACCAGAAAGAGCCTCAATGTCCTCAAAGTCTCTTGAAATGCACATGTGATTGTACTACAATGGCAAAGTTTTCAGATGAATGTATTGTGTTGACCAATAACAACCGAGCGCATGTGTGCATTGTCAATTTAAATAAATGTGGAAAAATACTAGCTGTAAGCGTCGTCTTTGCTTGTGGCAAAAATAAATGTGGATAAATACAGAAAAAATGCCCAAAAAATAAATATGGATAAATACAGACGGAAATGGTAAAAAAATAAATACCATAAAACCGGGAGCCCTAATTATAATTGTTATCCTCTATGATAAGTACCTCATTTAAAGTGATGCCCAAACATGTATTCTTGCTGCTGCGTTAGGTGAAGAACCACCCAGACTGTTAGCCCCGAAGATGTAGAGGTGCATACTGTATGGATAATATGAGATGCTCAGTCAGGGTTATGTGTCACCAGGGCAGGTGTACCTATTTTTAATGCTTGTTGAGATAATGGGGTGGGTCGCCACTGGGATGGTGCCCGTGCGCAGGGCCCTCACCCCAGGTTAGGTTCAACTAACTGCATTAGGGGGCAAGATGATGTGCATACATGGGAGTGGGGGTACTAGACCCCACCCCCCTTTGGGAGGGGTGGAAATGTTATGCAATGTCACAAAGTGATTCCAACAGCTTATGTATATTTGTAAATTGCGGCATAGTATTGAGTAGTGTGTGTGTTTAATAAATGTACTCTTACTTTTATAAAGCAAAGTACAGACTGGACAATCAATTATTGAGTGTTATTTCTGCGCACCTGTAATGGCGATTACTAGCCCACACCACCTCCCTTGAGTAAGCCATAGACTGCTCTGCAACGCTACCCTCTGAGAGTCAGGCGCTACACTAGGGTGTTTGGTTCCTAGTGAAGGACAAATGTGACATGTTATTTGTGCAGGCCTCACAGATACTGCCTCGTTTTCCAACACAGGTGAAAACACCAATTAATCTAAGGAGAGTTTTACATACGTTGGAGAAGGCAAGGGACAGAGAATAATTTAGCTCTATCATCTTTAGACACTAAGAAATTCTTCTACAGTGTATGCTCCACTTGAGATGCTTCTGGGCCCAGGCATAAGGCATTAGATTAAATTGTTATAGTCTGATCTTAGAGTGAGAGTCAGAAGTTAGTGAAAGATAGCTGGCAGCTACTAAGGGGTGTAACGCAAATTGTCCTTTCTCCCTAATCTTGTTTGCCATAGTGATTAATCCCTGGCCGCAATACTTAGGAGCTTGTTTTAGAGCGAAATGCTGTGAAGGAGTCATATGGTATCCTTATGTGCAAATTACATCATCCTACATGTAGAGAACACACTGGACACTACCCTGGAGAGATGCTTGAGGTCATTCTAATGGTTACTCTGACCCTGAATATATAAACCAACTGAGATAAGTCAGGTTTGTTCCCACTTGGGAGTCTGAGAAGGAAGAGGAGAACCTGCTGTTGCATCCAATCATGTGAACCCCAGAGAACTTTTAGGCATCTCTGAGTCTCTGTACATCCCCTGAAGAAAGGCCTCTTAAAGGACAATATAATGAGAGCAACTCAGGCAATTAGAAGTTCCAGTGAAATCTGGCCAAACCTTCTCCTTCCTGTGTTGGGAGTTATAATACTAGGTAAAATAATTGTTCTCCAGGGTTACTTGTGACTATATATAAGTTCAAAGTATTTCTGAAATCTTGATTGAGTACTAGTGAATCTACACCAGAGGGCTAGACTGGGCCTCAAAACACGGACGATATCTTACACAAGGGAAGGACCAGGCCTCCCAGACTTTCATATATATTATTTGGCAGCAAAGTTGCAACCCTATGTTCAATCAAGTAGACACAGTGACACATCAGAAGACACAGAATATCCTGAAACTATGGATACGTTTATGCTGGGTGGGAAGTACCTGAGGGAAAAGACACCGGAGCTAGTGTGTGTGGTCATATGAGTGTGGTTTAGGACTCATACGAATCCGCAATTAAAGAGCACATTTAGCCTAGTTGTACCACTGTGGGCACTGGAGAAGGTTTAACACGTTACTATGGGGTATCAATTGCTGGAACCATGGAAGAGAAAAGCTGGTAGCTTCCCTGATGATCATTATATCGGCCAGAATGGTGAGTGAGATAGATGCTGTATGTGACCAACAGCCATGAAAAGCTGTCCGTACTAATATGTTTTCCCATGTTCTCTTCCAGGGGATCCTCATCAATAGTCATAAGCACATGAATATTCCCACACATGCGCGGGACCCCGGAAACACATCACATATATGTGAAAACCATATATGTAGCTCTATATATATATCCATATATATATATAAAAACACACAATGCAGCCTCCCATAGACATGCTGAGCAATGTTGCAAGGAATTCTCATGCACATAAACATATTCCAATAAAGCAGGGAGAAAGAAAGCTTTTGAAAACTGCTTTAATATACAGCAGAAAACACAATCCTGCAAGGAATAATGAAAGAAACATTGCCAGCACATAGGCTGCATTGTAGAAACATTAGTGTAGAAAGCTGAAAAGCTAACCCACATAAACACTCAGATAAACTGGCACCGTGCCTTTAAGGCAGCCATGACCCCTAGCTTCCCATCATGCCTCAGGGGTGACAGTTTGGTCAGTTGTTCTTTCCGGCTCCTTCTGTCAGGACCCTGGTTACTTCAGCTCTACTTTTTTTTATGATTTCTGTCAGAAAATTCTTCAATTTTTGAGTCAAAAACCTTTTACTTCGACGTCTTTTTGGTGTTGAAGTATTTCTCTACTGTTTTTTAGAGAGTTGAGCATTGTTTTTCAGTCAGAATGCCCTCTCTTTTTGACCCTTGCCCTTCCTGTGGCAAGAAGAAGGCTAAATCAGACTCCCATCCTGTCTGTATTCTATGCCTTCCTTCTGAACATAATCCTAAATCCTGCCAGCATTGCCAGCTGCTGTCCAACAGAACTCTAAAGGACAGGGAAAGGATTCGCCTCCATGGGCTGGCTGAGAAGAGAAAATCACCTTCTAGAGACAAGCCTCCGATGAAGAAGAGGAAAGAGAGCTCATCTAGAAGTAAGATTCCAGTATGCTCTCCATCGGCGTCGGGCTCGGCGCCTCAAATCCCTTCATCGGCAACGAAAACGTAGACGAGAAGACCATCGACGGCGGGCTCGCCGTCGAGAGAACACCGGTCGTCGTCGAAGAACGCAGGTACGTCGAATCCTCCGCCGTCGTCAACCCGGCGACGATCGGCGTTGAGGAGTCGCTCTCCGTTGGTGCGGGCTCGCCTAGCGTCGAGAGGCAGATCTCCGTCGTCGCCGTTGATGCGGCGTTCGACGTCGAGACAGGCTCCGCCGTCGCAGGGTCACCAGCGATCGGCGTCGAAGCAGACATTTCCGTCGACGCCAACAAGACGACGTTCGACATCGAGACAGGTTCCGCCGTCGCAGGGTCACCGGCGATCGGCGTCGAAGCAAACATCTCCGTCGACGTCAACCAGGCGACAGTCGACGTCGAGACACGCCTCGTCACCTGAGGCTGGACACTCATCGCCGTCGTCGTCCAGGCGGCGTTCGACGTCAAAGGCAAGATCCTCTCCGACGGCGAGGTATTCGACGTCGAGACCAAGAGTGAAATATACCAAACGTCGTTCGACGTCGAGACGGCGGTCTCCGTCGACGACGAGAAGGTCAGCGTCGAGAGAAAGATCGACGTCGAGAAGGTTTTCTCCGTCTACCCGCTCATCGTTGAGGTCTCCTGCACGCTCAACGTCGAAGGCAAGGTCTATGGGCTCCAGAAGGTCGACGTCGAGGAGAAACTCACCAGTGATGGTGACACAGAGCAGGTCGACGTCGAGACACTCCCCATCGACGTCACATCTCTCATCAAGACGCCGACCACGCTCCAGAAGCCGCAGAGAGTCCTCTCACTCCATTCGGAGCTCACCTCAGACGGTTGCGTCATCACGCAGTGCTTCTGTTCACTCGCAGGAGCCTACAAAATCACCGCCAGGAGGTTCTCCAAGGAGACAGCGATCTCCTTCCATCCATCTCTCTCCCAGATGGCTTCAACCTCTCCATCATTGGCAGTCAGGGCCCGCAGGTCACGCTCAACGGCCTACGAACTACTCCAGTCCGCTGCACAGATCACCATTGCAGCGTCTTGTGCAGGAAGTGGACAGATCACCCACCACTCGGGCCAGGGAACACCGAGGCAGATCCCCTGAACGCAGGTCGTCTCAGGGACATCGCAAGAGGCGGCGTACACCGTCTTGGTCTTCCTCTTCGACACATTCATCCAAAAGGGATTACTCACCTACCCTGACAGATAGTCCTCCCTCCAGAGTGTTGCCTATTGATGATGTGAACACTTTTCATGATGTTCTCACCAGAGGGTCTCAGAAGCTGGGCATCACCATGTCAGCTCCTCAGACAACCAAGTCCATCATTTTTTAGACTCTCCATCAAAGGTCTGCGGCTAGGCCATTGCTCCCTTTGGTCCCTGGTATCATCGAGCCGGTAATGGATCTCTTCCTCGCTCCAGCATCGGCTAAAGCAGCTCCAGCTCGGATCCTTAAAAAATATAAGCCAGCTGCATCGGATCCTCTTTTTCTTAGATCTGATCCACCTCCGGACTCTGTCATTATTGCAGCAGCGAAAAAGACGCATGCGGTTGCATCTTCATCCTCCACTCCTCCGGATAAAGAGAGTAGAGCACAAGACTCTTGGGGACGGAAGGCTTGTGGCTCTGCAGCGTCTTCTCTGCAAGTGTCCAATGCTGCGGCTCTGCTGGGTCGTTATGACAGGTCACTATGGGACTCACTGGAGCGCTTCAAGGACAAGCTCCCAAAGGAGGATCAACAGGACTTCTCTGAAATCCTTCAGGAAGGTGCTCTGGTGGCAAACCTGGTAATCAGCACTGCAGCAGATGGTGCGTCCCTGGCGGCTCACTCGTATGCACATGGCATATGTGCTCGACGATCTTCCTGGCTGTGCCTCACAGCGTTAAAACCGGAGGCGCAACAACGCATCCTGAATCTCCCTTTTTCTGGCACTTCACTGTTTGGTGCACACACAGACGAAGAAATGGCGAGGATAAAGGCAGAGTTGGACACTTTAAAGGCTGTGGGCCTAGAGAGGAAAAAGGAATTTAGGAAGAGATACTGGCCCTACAATCGGAAAAACTACCAACAGAGGGTTCAAACCCCTCAATGGTCACAAAACAAACAGGGCAAATCCCAGTATCAAGGCCGCCGTTCCTCGAGAGGAAGAGGAGGTCATCAACAGCAGTCCTCCTCCGCATCAAAAACTCCAGGGAAGCAATGAGTTTCTGCTTCCTCTAGCACTGTTGCACACTCCAGTGGGAGGAAGTATCTCAAGTTACATTCAAGAGTGGCGCAACATAACCAAAGATCAGTGGGTGCTAAATATACTAAAAAATGGGTACACACTACGTTTTTGTGCGTCCCCAAGAGACATTCCTCCGGTGAATTCTTGTCATCTACATATAGACCTCCTGCGTCAGGAAGTGTCGACCCTTCTCGAAAAGCGAGCAATAGAAGAGGTCCCTCAGGCACAGAGAGGAAAGGGAGTGTACTCACGGTACTTCCTTGTTCAGAAAAAAGATCAACCGAACAAGTTCAGACCAATTCTGGATCTACGTTCTCTGAACAGGTCCATCAAAAAGGAAAAGTTTCGGATGTTGGCGCTCCACCAAATATTCCCACATCTAAAGAAAGGCGATTGGATGTGTTCGGTGGACCTCCAAGATGCGTATTTTCACATCCCAATCACAGCACGACATCGCAAGTTCTTGCGATTCACGGTGGGAACAAAACATTACCAGTTCAAAGTCTTACCCTTCGGCCTAAAATCAGCTCCGAGGGTATTCACCAAATGCATGGCAGTAGTAGCGGCAGCATTACATCGCCAAGGCCTGTTCGTATATCCATACCTGGACGACTGGCTGTTGAAGGGATCCTCTCCTCAAATGGTGCAGGAACACCTTCGCACCTGCCTAGATCTCCTTCAGCGCTTAGGCCTGCATGTCAACCTGGACAAGTCGATCCTTCAACCAACTCAATCACTCCACTATCTGGGCGCCAACCTCAACTCCGACCTCGGAAAAGTGTTTCCTTCGGAGGAGAGATTGTCATCAATGAAAGACAAAGGCAACATCATCCTTCAGGCTCATCAGCCGTCAGTAAGACAGGTGGCTTCTCTGCTGGGTTCGATGGCCTCGTGCATTTTTCTCATACCCAACGCCAGATTGAGGATGAGAGCGTTACAGCAAGATCTCGAGGACAAATGGGATCAATCCTCGGGTCAGTGGAACGACCGGATTATCCTCTCTCCTGCAGCAAAGAAGTCCATTCTCTGGTGGCTGCAACCACAGAACCTTCTGGTGGGAGTCCCTTTTCACCAACCTCTGCCAGAACAGTCCCTGATCACGGATGCATCACTTCAGGGCTGGGGAGCGCATCTGGGTCATCTGCAAACTCAGGGCAGATGGACCAACAGAGAACAGACGTATCACATCAATATGCTGGAACTGCGGGCGGTTCATTTAGCCCTCAAAGCTTTTCAACCGTCAATTCAGCCCGGATCGCTCCTAGTGCAAACGGACAATACAACCACCATGTATTACTTGAACAAACAAGGTGGAACACGCTCTCGCCCTCTGTCTCTGGAATCCCAGGCGACCTGGCACTGGCTGCTAGCCAGGAACCTATCGATCACGGCAATCCATCTGCCGGGAGAGCAGAACGTGCAAGCAGACACCCTCAGTCGTCACTTCCAAGAGCAAGAAGACTGGGTGCTCAACGACGAAGTGGTGGCAGACATCTTTCATCAATGGGGTCATCCTTTCATCGACCTCTTTGCAGACGATCAAAACAGAAAATGCCACGCCTTCGCATCCAGGTTTTACCGACCAGGAACGAGGGGGAATGCTCTTTTGATAGATTGGTCAGGGACGTTTGCATACGCCTTTCCACCCCTCCCTCTAATTCCGAAGGAGGTGGCCAAACTTCTGCGATCCAGGATGAGGATGATACTCATAGCACCGGACTGGCCTCGCCAATGGTGGTATCCAGACCTGTTGCAACTCTCGGTTCGCCCGCATCGGAGACTTCCGTGCAGGCCGGACCTTCTCACCAAAATGGGAGGGAAGATTCTGCACCCCAGCCTTCCCTCGCTCAGCTTGACAGCATGGCTCCTGAAGTCCTGCAGTACGGACATTTGAACCTCCCTCAGGACTGCATGGACATTTTAAGGGAGTCAAAGAGACCTTCCACAAGATCCTCATACTCTCTTAAGTGGAAAAGGTTTTACTTGTGGTGTATCCGTAATGGTTGGAGTCCAATTAACGGGCAAGAGGAGGTAATCTTGCCGTATTTGCTCTAATTGGCCAAATCTGGTTTGAAATATTCTTCCATTAAAGTGCATTTGGCGGCTATCACAGCATATCGTAAATCACCTAACCAGCCTTCTTTCTTTCAGCTTCAGGTGGTCAAGGACTTCCTGCAGGGGTTGAAAAAGGTTTATCCCCCTGTTCGACCTCCTTCTCCTCCTTGGGAGTTGAATTTGGTCTTGTCTAAATTGATGGGACCTCCATTTGAACCCATTCATAAGGCTACATTACAACACCTTTCTTGGAAAGTAGCTTTTCTAGTAGCAATTACATCAGCACGCAGAGTGAGTGAAATACAAGCACTCTGTTCTAAAGAACCCTATACGGTTTTCCACCATAATAGGGTGGTTATGCGAACTCACCCTTCCTTCCTACCCAAGGTTGTGTCGGAGTTCCATGTTAATCAGACGATTTCTCTACCCTCTTTCTTTCCCAGTCCTACCACACCAGCGGAGAGGTCTCTTCATTCAGTAGACCTCAATAGGGTTCTCAAATTCTATTTGGATGCAACAAAATCCATTAGAAAAGCTGATCAATTGTTTGTAAACTATGGCTCTGTTAGAACAGGCTTCCCAGCTTCTAAAAGATCCATTTCAAGATGGATAGTATCTTGTATAAAGTTGGCATACCAAATAGCAAATAAGCCTCTGTTTGCCTCCCCTAAAGCTCATTCTACTAGGGGCAAGGCTGCTACGATTGCATTCTTACATAATGTACCGATGGCCGAGATTTGCAAGGCGGCAACCTGGAAATCGGTCCATACGTTTACCAGACATTACTGTCTGGATTCTGACTCCAGGGCAGATACCCAAGTGGGCCAGGCCTCCTTGAGGAATCTGTTCCAATGCTAACCTATTGGAGTCTGTATAGGCCTTATGGCGTTTATGTATATTGATGGTACTCTGTTTACTTGCCCGCAGGATGAGGGGATGGGCTTGCTATTCTATTTATGTGCTTATGACTATTGATGAGGATCCCCTGGAAGAGAAGGATAAGTTACTTACCTGTAATCCTAGTTCTCTTCCAGGGGTATCCTCATCAAAGTCATAAGCAACCCACCCGCCTCCCCGGGCAAGTGAACATGATACATACATCTCTTTGTAAAATGGTCTGCGGATATCCGCAAAGAACAACTGACCTAACTGTCACCCCTGAGGCATGATGGGAAGCTAGGGGTCATGGCTGCCTTAAAGGCACGGTGCCAGTTTATCTGAGTGTTTATGTGGGTTAGCTTTTCAGCTTTCTACACTAATGTTTCTACAATGCAGCCTATGTGCTGGCAATGTTTCTTTCATTATTCCTTGCAGGATTGTGTTTTCTGCTGTATATTAAAGCAGTTTTCAAAAGCTTTCTTTCTCCCTGCTTTATTGGAATATGTTTATGTGCATGATAATTCCTTGCAACATTGCTCAGCATGTCTATGGGAGGCTGCATTGTGTGTTTTTATATATATATATGGATATATATATAGAGCTACATATATGGTTTTCACATATATGTGATGTGTTTCCGGGGTCCCGCGCATGGGCGGGAATATTCATGTGCTTATGACTTTGATGAGGATACCCCTGGAAGAGAACTAGGATTACAGGTAAGTAACTTATCCTTACTGACCTCTGTGTAGCTCCTCCAAAAGTGATTTTGGCTTTCCACATTAATCAAAAGATTTCTTTTCAACCTTTTCCCCCTGATCCTGCCTTTACATCAGGTAAATCTCTTGGCACACACTGGATATGCAAATGGCTAGGTCCTGCACTAACAAAAGATCAAGCATCTTTTCGTACACTATGTAGTTATCTGCATATCCAACTTCCAAACAGCTGTGGCTGTTTGGCTTGCTTTTCTACCTATTGTGAAGAGTCCAGCTCCTTTCCTTTTAGTCCTTAAGCATCCCTCAATAGAGATAAAGAAACTTTCTGAAATTCTACTGGAAGGATATCCAAAACAGCCACTTGGAGGTCTGTCTAATTTCTTTATCAGAAACTCCAGTCATAACTCCGACTCCAGAGCAGAATTTAAAGCCAGTCAGACATGTCTGCATGATCTGTTTACTTCATATTAAGGTGTATGTTTGTTTGGTGCGTGTGCATTTCTTCTTTTGGTTTTCTGCCCCCCCCACCCCTAATTTAGGTATGAGCCTAATATTCTTTAATGTGCTGACAAATATTAGTGAAGATGCAATGTTGTTGAAGTAAAGGTTACTTACTTGCAGTCCTCCATCTGCATCATAAGAACTGCCATTAAATTAATATGCACGCTGTCAACCTCCTCAAAGCAATGTCAGAGTTTAGGTGAACTAAAACTACTTGCTAGATCTTTGGTGTATCATCCAGATTACTTACCCTGTCACGATCAGCACACATACCAGAAGTAATAGGGTTGCCGCAGCACACCAGACCATGTGTGAGGACTTCACCCAACACATCAGACTCTTCCCACATGGACATACTACAACTATACACTCTCCAACCAAATGTTTATGTAGGACTACAATCATTGCAGACAGTTTTGAGTGTTGTGATGATACTAGTAGCAGTTGCATTATTTACAAGTGATAGCTACCATAACATAACATACTTCTCACAGAAGTTATTATGAAATAAGTTGAAGGTACCTCTGGTGAGTTAAAACAATGAAACATTACACCGCCTGGTGTTTGTTTCCACTTTCCTGTAGCTGCCCAACAAAACAACAACCCTGCTTGAATTGTATTGACCAAATTGTCTCATTTAAGATGCCTGTTATCATCTTTAAAGATAGAGTAAGTTTAGGTTTCCTCTTGTGAGACAATATACTGAGCTATATGCCAGAAAGTAATTCAAAGTCATATTTCTTGAACCACACGGCAGAGTCCATTTAAAAATTTGGCAGGCCACGTTAACAAAGCAACTTTTTCCCAAAGAGTATACTTCGTGTTCTCGGGCCTCGGACTGCCTAAACTCACCTCTGTCTTCTTTTTTCAGGATAGAATTTGAGAAGCAGCTGGAGGAGCTCATGAAGAAGCACAAGAGTCTCTGGGAGTTTCATGTAAGGACAGCTGCCCTGCAGATCCCCGGCAGATTGGCAGTTTGAGAGAGAGAGTCTCAGATGGGCTGCCAGAGGGTGTAATTGTGGGAGCCAATATAATTTTGCATGTTCTCTTGTTATCTGGAGCTGGAAAATTGGAATGAGTTACAGACCTTTACAGTTTACTGAATCCATTGTTATTAGACTGCAGTCTGTGAGAGGTTTTGATTGAGCCGATATCCCCACCTATCTTCACTGGATCTATTATCATGTTAACAAGACAACACATTGTATTGTATTGTAATTGCATTTATATAGCGCTTACTACCCCTGACGAGGCGTCGAAGCGCTTTTTCGGCGAGTAGCACGCTACTCCGGGACCCATAGAGGATTAGTGTTGAATTAGTATAGTGAAACATGCAAGTAAATTTTAAGTGGTGGATAGGTTAGTCAGTTATTGTTGGAAGGATAGCAGAAGGATAGAAGAGGGAAAAAGCTTTGTATTTATATAGCGCTTGTTACCCCTGATGGGGTGTTGAAGCACGCTACTCCGGAAACCCATAAAGGATTAGTGCTGAATTAGTATGGTGAAATATGAAAGTAATTTGAGTGGTGGGTATTAGTCAGTTATTTGGAGTGAGAAGGGTAGCGGAGGGATAAAAGGGAAGAAAGGTTTGCATTCATGTAGCACCTGTTACCCCTGATGGGTGTTGAAGTGCTTTTCTGGCGAGTAGGACGCTACTCCGGAACCCATAAAGGATTAGTGTTGAAAATTAGTATAGTGAAGTATGAAGTAATTTGAGTGGTGGATATGTTATTCAGTTATTTGGATAGAGAAGGGTAGGTTGCGGGATAGAAGAGGGAAAGAGGTTTGTAATTATATAGCGCTTGCTACCCCTTGATGGGGTTTTGAAGCGCTTTATTGGCGAGTAGCACGCTACTCTGGAACCCATAAGGATTACTGTTGAATTAGTATGGCGAAACATGAAAGTAATTTGAGTGGTGGATATGTTATTCAGTTATTTGGATTGAGAAGGGTTGGGGAGGGGTAGAAAAGGGAAAAAGGTTTGCGTTTATATAGCGCTGGTAACCCTGATGGGGTGTTGAAACGCTTCATTGGCGAGTAGCACGCTACTTTGGAACCCATAAAGGATTAGTGGTGAATTAGTATAGTGGAATATGGAAATTGAGAAGTGAACGTGTTAGTCTGTTATTTTGATTGAAAAGGATAGTGGAGGGACAGAAGAGTGAGATTTTTATTTTTATTTTTTAGGTCATAGCAGTAGGAGGAGGCTTTTGGATGAGTAAAAAGGGGTTTTTGAGGGGAAGAGTCAGAGGGGAGAGTTTAAAAAGGTTTGTTTTGGGGGATCGGTATAGTAAAAAGAGGTGTCAGATGATGCAAGGAGGGTAGAGTAGGAGAGAGTCTAGAAAGGGTTATTTTGGGATCATAGTAGTGGTATGGGATAAATGAGAGAGTGGATGTAGAGGATATATTGATAGATGTATAGGGTGAGAGATAGGGTAGTGCATTGGAAAGAGTAGTAGAAAGAAGTTTGAGATGAGTCAGAAGGTTGGGCCAGAGGATATATTGAGAGAAGTATAGGCTTAGAAATAGGGTAGTGCATTTGAAATGCTAAATTAGAAGAAAGTGATAAATATATAGATCCATAAGTACATTGAAAGTATATAGATGCATAAAGGAGGTAAGTATATATAGATTAAAGATATTGATAGAGGTACAGGATGAGAAATAGGGTAGTGCATTGGATATGCTTTTTCAGGAGAAAGGTAACAGACACACAGATCCAAGTACATGGAAGGTACATAGATGCACAATGGAAGTAAGTACATGTAGACCAAAGATGTTTTTTATTTATTTATTTATTTACAACAACATAATTATTCTACATGTTTATACAAAGCAATACACAAAGATAGGTACATATCTATAGTGAAAATAAATGCTTATATACAGAGGAATATGCTGTAAATTTCTGTTTGCGTATGGTGCTTATGTGGGGAAGAGCCAATTCTTGAGTAGTTTTCTGAAGATAAGGTGGTTGTCGGTGGATCTTATGTTGGGGGGTAATGAGTTCCATAGTTTGGCTGCTTGAACAGAGAAGGATGTGCCACCCATGGTTTTTTTCTTGTATCTTGGGATTTTGAGGCGAGATGCCCCTTTAGAGCGTAGGTTCCTTTGTTGAATGCGTTTCGTGATTTTATTCCTGATGAAGAGCGGTCCCATCCCATGTATTGCTTTGTGGGTGATACAAAGTAGCTTGAACGTGGATCTTCTGGCAACCGGTAACCAATGCAGGGCTTTCAAGGCAGGTGAGATGTGGTCTCGCGGTTTGATATGCAAGAGTAGTCTGGCAGCCGAGTTCTGAATCCGTTGTAGTCTTTTCATGGTCGTTAAAGGTGATCCGTGGTAGAGGCTATTGGCGTAATCGAGTTTGGACAGAACAAGGGAGATGGTAGCTTGGACCTTGTGTGTAAATCCCAAATGAGGGAAAATTCGTCGCAGCGTTTTTATAGTGACAAAGCTTGATTTTGCTAGTTTGTCCACTTGGGCATTCATCGACAGCTTGGAGTCCATGGTTATTCCGAGGTTTCTTACTTCCTTCGATAATTTAGGTGGTGATCCCAGTTCATCAGGCCAGGCGGCAAGCGGATCGTAATGTTTCCAATCGCCACACGTGAGTATTTCCGTTTTTGAAGCATTCAATTTGAGATGGCTCCAAGTCATCCACTGATCCACGGCTCTGAGACAACTGAAAATTGGGCATTATTCAATGTCTTTGGGGCATTCTAGTTGAAGGAGTATTTGCGTGTCATCTGCATAGTTATAGCATGTGAGGTGAAATTGATTGATCATTACCGGTAATGATTTCATGTAGATGTTGAAAAGCATGGGCGAGATGATAGAACCTTGAGCGACCCCTGTTTTTTGTGGAGTATGGTTTGGATGAGAAAGGTGGGGTATGGATGACATTAGTTCTGTTTCGAAGGTAGGACGCGATCCAGTCTAGAGCAGTTCCCTCTATGCCGGCTTCATAGAGTCTCTGTTTCAGAGTGCCATGGTCAACCGTGTCAAAGACAGCAGAGAGGTCCAAGAGGAGTAGCACAGTAACCCTGCTGCGGTCAACTGTATTCTTCAGGTCATCCCAGATGGCAAGAAGGGCAGATTCAGTGCCTCTTCCCGGACGGAATCCTGTTTGGAAGTCTGCGAGTATGTCATTCTCTTCAATGAATTGTGACATCTGGGCGAACGCTGCTCTTTCTATCAGTTTGCCCAGCAAAGGTCCTTTTGTAATGGGTCTGTAGTTGTCAGGGTTCAGCGGGTCCAAGTTTGTTTTCTTCAGTAAAGGGCGTATGTGTGATTTTTTGAGTTCTTCTGGAAATATTCCGCTAGTTAAGGAATCGTTGATAATTCTTCTTACTGGAGTGGCAGCAGAGGTTGTTAAAAGAATTGTCTTGAAAGTTTGTGGTGGACAGGGGTCAGAAGGGCTGCCGGTAGGCCTGCTTGCTTTGGCCAGGTCCATAAATTCATTGTGTGAGATGTGTTGGAAGGAATGGAGAGGCTGGGTTAGAGTATTCTTGGATTGTTGTTTTGTACAGGGGTTAGTGCTGGTGCTTTGTTTCTGTTTTAAGTACGAGTCCAATGTGTCTGCTTTGTCCGTGTAATGATTTGCCAGTTTGTCTGTGAAATCTTGAGTAACAGGATGAGTTCCTTCTAGGCAATTTGGTTTGCGAAATTCATTGAGTATTTTATAGAATTCTTTATTTGCACATTTAGCATTTTGAATTCTGTCTGAATAGTACCTTTTCTTGGCTTTTTTGATAGCTGACTTGTATAATCTGTTAATTTTTTGTAGGTGAAGTTTGTCTTGTTTGGCGTTTGTTTTGAGCCAGGTACGTTGTAGCTTTCTAATTTGTTGTTTTATGTCTTTTATTTCTACTTTTCTCCAAGGCGCTTTTTTTCTTTTGTGCTGTTGTGTGGTTTTGAGTGGTATCAGGATGTCAAAAGCTTCCTGTAGCCACTCATATAGATTTTGAACCGAAGTTATTGTTTCCAGATTTGTACTTGATGTTAGTTGTGTTTCTAAGTGTTCCAAATTGAGTTTGTTCCATGGCCGATAGGTGGATGGATGTAAGCTAGTTTTAGGTGAGTCCCTTAATGTTGTTTTATGTTGGAAAGCAAGCAAGTGGTGGTCTGACCATCTGATTGGAGTTATAGTTTGAAAGGTAACTAGTTCAGTATTAGCAAAAATGACATCTAGGATATGTCCAGCGATGTGTGTGGGTTTGTGGACAATCTGATGCAGGTTCAGTGCCTCTAGGCCAGTGATTATTGTTTTTGGATGGGTCATATTGGGTTTGTCAAACCAAATGTTGAGGTCACCCAGAACGCATAAGTTGGAGTGTATTGTTATCAGGTTTGAAACTGTGTCTAGAAGTGCGTCTGGGAATGTCGCCTTGCTAGGTGGAGGTCTGTAAAGGAGCAGGAAGTTACAGGATGAAGACGGTGTAGTATTGCATCTTGTTAGAAGAGCATCACAATTCTTTATGGAGATGTCATCAACTTTAGTGATATGTAATGTTTGCCTGAACACAACAGCTAGACCACCTCTGTTTTTGCCTATACGATTTTGGGTGATCGTTTGATAGCCTAGAGGAATGGCTTCATGCAGGTTATGAATAGTATGTCTGGTTTTGCATCTGTGAGAAGGTGGTAGACGTGATGTTTGTTTTTAGAGAGGGATCGAGCATTTATTAGTAGACAGTTTAGAGAATGGCCTTTGGTGATAGTGAGATTTTGTTTAGTAGTAGAGTGAAAAGTATTGTGTGTGTTTGTAGCAGGTGTGTTTTTAGTGCTGGCATTAGCTGTATTAGGATAGCAATCGTGTAGCTGTTCTCTATCATGTTCCTCATCCAACATGCTAAGAAGGCATTTTGATGGGTCTGCGTGTGTATGTGGTGGAGATGGTGTTTGAGAGTGAATTGGTGTGCTATGTTGTTTTCGTGGTGTAACATTGTTGTGCAGTAGACATGGGGAAGCGAAGTTGTGAGGTGTGGCACGTCGCTTATGTTGTTTGTGTGTGTTTATGGCGGAAGGTGTATGAGTCAGGGGTGGTGGTGCAGCATGTGGGTCATGTAGTAAGGTTCTAAATTGTCCAATGGATGAGAGGCGGTTAGAAGAAAGTTGCTGTGTTGCTGTATCTGTGTTCGGTGTGGTGGAAGAGAGAAAGCTTGGCATTGGAGTTTGTTCCTTTGTGTGGTTTGAAAGGTGTGTGTATGTTTGTATTTTGTGATGGTATGTATTTTGACGTGTTGCGCTTTGAAGATCTTGTTTTGCTGGTGTGTGTGATATGTTTTGTTTTTGAGGAGTAGTGAAAAGGGGTGCTGGTGAATTTGTTTCTTGCAATGGATTTGGTTGTATAGTATTGTTTGTGAGAGGAGGTTGTAAGGTAGAGGGGTGGTGATGTGTTTGAGTAGAGTGTATGTTGTGTGTAGGAGGGAATGAAGTAGAGGTGAGAGTGTTTGTCTTAGACTGGTTTGTTACATGAGTTAAAAAGTGTGGTGGTGTGCAGTGTGTGTGTTGTGCGTTAGTGTTATTATGTTAGTAGGGAGAGGAGGGTGTTTGTTGGACAAATGATGGAAGGATGAATATATGTTTGTTAGTGATAAAAGGTGGTGTGATAGGTGTAATTAGAGCAGGGAGTGTGTGTCTGGATGGGATGCAGCTATGTATTGTGTTGAATGGGGTTGTGTTAGTGATGAGTGTATTGGTTAGTGGTATAGGATAGAGTTGTGTACTGTTTGTAGGTGATGGTGGGTAAGTGTGGCATTTGGGATAGAAGGGTGTATAGATGTGGTTTGGTTGTGTTTGTAGTGCATGCTGGTACATTGGTCCGTGCATAGTGTTGTGTGTGGTGGACATTTGGTGTGAGTGTGTTACTCTGTTTGTGGATGGTGTGGGGTGGCTCTTACTGGATATGAACATGGGCAGTATTTCTGGCCCTACTCCCAACCAGTCTCGAACAGGCTCAAACAGGTAATTGCCCTTGTCCTCTCCGCCCTTAACAGGCTCAAATAGGTAATTGCCCTTGTCCTCTCCGCCCTTAGCTGAGACGCCCTAGGCCTCGGACTTTTATAGCCCTAGTAATCAGGTGACCCCTTCAGCCAATGAGAGCCCTAACCTTATCCAATCACAACACTAGCCCTAAAATCTAGAGACAATAGGAGACAAGGACCTTACAGCCAATCCCAGCCCTAGTCCAAGCACCCAATAACTTTCAAAAGCCCTGATCTCTACGTCCAATAGAGGCCCTAGTCCTACCAGTAGTCCCAACCCAAGTCCAAGCAACCAATGACACCAAAAGCCCTAATCGCTACTTCCAATTAAAGCACTAGCCCTAGTCCCACCCTAGTCCCAACAACCAATAACACAGGAAGCCCTAGTCCCTACTTCCAATAGAAATCCTAACCCTAGCCCTAGCCCCAATCCTACATTGATTGAATCACAGACCCAGAAACCAATCAGAACCCTCACATACCCAACAAATGAGGACACTAACCCTAATCCAATAGAAACTTCAGATACAACCTCCAATTAGTGTATACATGTACCTACCACTAGCAGACTACATAAGGTCCCAGCAACCTCAGACAAGGTTTGCTGGCCAGGGAGTTGGGAGCTTCTTCTCTCGTTCAGAATCTCCTAGGAGACAGACAGGCTCAATCCACACTTTGGACTTCTGCAGGTAAAGCCCTAACTTGTCCTCTGAAAATAGTGTTTGTATAAAACTTTACTCCCTCTCTTGGACATAAACGAAGTGCACAGTCCCTATTAAACACAGTTTAAACAGCACACAGAAGATCACTGCTGCCTCAGAGCACACTCTGATGTAGAATATCCCTGTTGCTGGGGGGGGGGAGGGGAGGGAGGGAGGGAGGAGGGGCTGGTTTCACTGACTTGTTAACACAAAATGGTGGCTGGGGGTGCACTGTTTAACATACAGGTCTTTGCACTGAGACAAGGGGAAATTTGGAGGGAAAACTGATAGTCACCGGGAATGAGAGGGAAAAACTACAGAGATTTAGGACTGCAAATCCCACAATTCAACACGTTAAATGGAAGCAATCATGGGCAGGAAAAACCACAAGTTTGAACACAAAACAGGTAATTAAATATGCAATCACGGGCAGGTTAAAACTACAATTTTAAACTGTAACAACCACAGGCAAAGACAGTAATCACAGATAGGGAAAATCGTTTTTTAACTCTTTTAGGAAAGAGACAGCACTAGTCTGCCTCCTTACCACTTCCTGGACTCTGCTCACTGCAATCTGGGGCACAGGTAGGCTGCAACTCACAAGATGGAGGAGAATGATTTGGGGTGCACCCAGCAAAGCCTTAAGGGGCCTGGGCAGGTGTGAGGGGAGGGCTCAGAGTTGCCTGGGAGCTGAATAGCCAATCCCCCGTTCTAGGTCGGGAGATCTTCAGTTTGTTTTGTATACTGTATGCAAGACAAGAGGATAGGTAGATGGGTATAGGAGTATTGAAACAAATACCTGCCAGCTAGTCCACCTTCAGCTGATCACAATTGATATTGCTTGCGTTTGAGGGAAAATGCACCCACAGCTAAATTATGTTCATGCTGCTGGTTAGAGCTGATTAAGAATGATGAAAATACTCCTCAGAAATGTATATGAACCCTAAAGTTCTGGGCTACAAACATTGGAAGGAAATTCATCCAGATTCAACTCCTTCTGCAACTTGAGCGAGTCAAGAAAATTATAAAGCAGCGGCATTAGTACTGGCAACTGATCTGACATTTTTAAAATTAGTGTTGCCATTACATCTTGATGAGGAAGTTTTTTTTGTATGTGGGCAAGAAGGTACATTGATGGGTGAGCAAGTGGATGGGTGAGTGGGTATATGAAAGAGAGGGCATATAAATGGAAGGGTAGATAAGTAAGTGGGTGGATTTATGGATGAGTGACCAAATGCAGTGTTAGTGGATGGGACACTGGATGGGTGGGTTGAGTAAGCGGTTGCATGAGTGGATGAGTGAGTAGACAACAGGGTATGGAGTTGGTGAGTAAGTAGATAGGTGGCGGAGTGTATTCTAGTGAGAGTACACCAACCCTTCCTTGCCAAATGCAGAAGCTAGATATTCTTTCATGATTTGGTGCCTGTTGGTTTGTCAGCCTGACTTCTGAATACCTTCAATTTGCACATATACACATCAGTGAAGACAGATACTTGCACATGCAAGAGTATCTTCTACCGCAAAGATATAGCTAGCAAAGGGGAAGAGATTCTTGGCTGATTTAGACTTTGACTGGCAGCCACCAGGTTAGTGGAGACATTCACCTGTGCCCCGGTATTGGACTGCCTGCCTTATAGCCCCCCACCTAGCTGGCCGGGATCTTTGTGCCTAAATTCCATCCACTCAATAGGTAGATGCACTGTACGCACAGCTGAATTCTGAATGCCGAGCTCACACTATGTTTTTTTAATTTTCTTGGTTCTTTTGAAAATTGTCTTGAGAAAACATATACAATGGTCCTCATGTGCAGGGTCTTTGCTGTTGCTGCCCGAGTCTGCTGTGCCTCGCATGGCAGGCACAGTCATGGAAAGACAGAGGTGATAGGCCCTCATAAAAACGGCAGACTACCACCAGTGTGACCCAGCGGCTCTGTTGTGGATGAGCCACTGGGTGAGATTATTCTGCCAGAAGAGCTGGTTTAGGCTTCACCAACAGAAACCCAGCTGGCCTTCCACCTCTGTATATGGCAGGGGTCTCCAACCTTTTCTGTAGTGAGAGCTACTTCAGATCAGTGAAAATCAACATGAGCTTCTAAGGCCAAGTAACTCGTGCATTGTTACCAGACACCCCCTCCCCCAGCTTCATTGACTTAAAACCTAATGTCCATGGAGCCGGATACTATGGTTTGAACAAAATACTGTGACATGGGGTACTATGATGGGGCTGCCATGTGCATCAGTGAGTCCATGGTCTGTGGAAATGTATGAACATGTGTGTGAATGAATGGGATATATCTGTATGGGTGACTGAGAGCCTGTGTCGTATGTACTTGTGGCACAGGACATACCTTTAGCTTTAACATGTACAACACAAACATACAACAATTTTTTTTTAAATGGGAGAAATTTGAAGTGCAAAAATGTTCATAATAAGGAACGTTTTTCTGCAGTTGAATGTCTCCCATTTAAAAAAATGGCTGTATTTTTTAGTTATAAATATGGCAGCGTATCTACCAGCCACTGGGGGCAAGATGCCTGCTGTGTATAAATGCAGCAAATGGGAGGAAATTCAACTGAAGAGTTAACTTTATGTTTATATGCATTACATAAAACTCATTATTTTAATTTTCTCCCATGTCAAAGCGTCTTTGCAAACAGTAGGCATGTTACTCCCAGAGGCCTGTAGACATGGTGCCATATTTATAACAGAAAAAACTGTAATTTGTTTAAATTTGAGGAATTTAACATGAAGAAACATGCCACATAAAACATTAGGACTTAATGGGCTTAATTTAAAGGAGAGAAAAACATTAAGACAATGTTTCATAGAAACATTTTTCTTCACTTTAAATTTCTCTCATTTAAAAGAAAATGACTGTATTTTGCAGTTATAAATATGGCACTGTGTCTACCAGCCACAGAGAGCAAGATGCCTGCTGTTTGTAAATGTGACACTATACAAAGGGAGAAAATTAAAATGAAGAGTTAACTTAATTATTGAGCTAATTCTTCATTGGAATTTTCTCTCATTTAAAAGCATTCAGAAATATCATTTTGTTCTCATACTCCAATTTTCAGTTGAGAAGGACTTTTATTTAAGAGTTAAATACCTCAGTGCTTCAGTTCTGAACATCTGTGACCCACATGGGTCATAAATCTGACAGGAACAGTGCTCATTATCAGGCTCTGTTATCTGCAGCCTGATAAAAATGTAAATAAAACATAGCCTTTCCTTAACTTTAAAAGGAAAATGCAACACTTATTGCAGTTCTTAGTTAAAAATGAACCCAAGGCTGGGAGCTACTCTGAAGGTTTTTGTGAGCTACTGGTAGCTCGCGATCAACTGGTTGGAGACACCTGGTATAGGGCATGGGATCTTATGGCTTCACAGGGGAGGAGCATTGCCAATTAATGCAGTGCTCCCACTTCATCGACTCTAAATTACCCCCTTTGTATTTGGTGTCTATTCCATGGTCGGCACCAGTCTCCACCCAGCCACACCAGAAATGCTGTATTTGACAGCGTCATGTAAGAGCTACAGTTCATAGCGGTTCCACTCAGCAGTATCCAGGATCCAGTGATCGGCAGATACATCATGAATCTTCTCCTATAGGATCATCAGATAACTTCTAAGAAGTTTATTCAAAATCTTTTAACAGTTTGTAGGCCTCTTGTCAAATGGGAAGTTAATACAGTTTTCTCTCAACCCATAAAGAGCCCACATACCGGGCATACCTCAAATATATGTTCTAGAAAGTAGTGTTGTTTTTCGTGCTCTCTATATGGAGAATTAGCAAGATTTAAGCTTTTACTGCCAGAGCAAAGAGTGGAGAGATTGCTGCATTCACTGGACATATAGATACCTAACGTTTTACAGAGCATGTGCCGGTGAACTGAGGCTCATTGATTGACTATGTAACTTTTGGTCAAACAGACGGACCGCCGATTTTCTAAATGGGATTGCAACATGGATCACTATGGCCATAACCATCTGTCATACAAAAGCCAACAGAGTTAGTGGTTTTTTAAATAAAGAGCTTAGTGGCAACTGCCAGCATTCTATGCAGGAGTATATCTGGTGGATATTGTATAGCCACCACTTGGAAGAACTGGCATGCCTTCATGAGATACTACTGTATAGATGTGTAGCTTTCGAGAGAATCAGCAGTGGGCTAGATGACCCTTGCAGACTGTTCCAGTGAGCAGGACATGCTTTCCCACCTTGTGCAGGAATAGTATGAGCAAAGCCTGACCCTCTTCCCCAGTGGAGCCACTGGAATGAAAGAGAGATCCAGATGCAGGACTCTGTGTTTATCAGCAGTCCATCAAGATGAACTAAGATCCTAACTTCATGCTGGAATTGCAGAAGTCTAGGGGCAAACATTTCTTTCTGTTACATGATATATGCCAGTAGGCGTATTTCCTTTTAATTTTTTCTCTTTGTAAGTTTAAATGTGTTTTATTGAGAAAACAGGTTAATACACCGTCATAATCTCCGCATTGATGCTCAGTTTCAAAATGTCACGTCATTGAATAAGTTTCAAGTATATAAACCTCAAAACATGCTAACCTCTCCAGTGCAATTAAAGGGAAAAGGAAGAAACACTATCACTATTATCAATAAGCATTATACATTGCTAAAACTCCACCATCCAATTGTCACCCCCCACTCATAGGAGACAAAATCCCACTTAAGTGTCTATACAAGTAAAGACAGTTCCATGGCTGTCACATGGTATTCATATCTGAATATATAAGTTTTATTTCCATCTGTCGCTCTCAGCTTTGCTTGAGGCCCCCAGATTCAGTTGTCTGAGATCCCTATTATTCGCCTGCATTCCCTATCATTTTTGCATTGTCGCCTTGCTCAAATAAGGGAACATGTATATTTTATTGCCTTGTAATAGGAGGTTTCTCTGCTTTATAGTACCCCTTGTGACTTCTTCACTATTAGCAGGACTGCCCAACTCCACTACAATTGTGCCCTCTCCCACAGCCTCATGTGCATTCTTTCCTGTGTCTCTCACTTCCCTTTAATAATAGATACCACAAGTTCTGCCGTCCCCTGCAGAAACTGTGGTATCTATTCAGAAAGCACATTGTTAGAGCTACCATATCTTCCCCTTCAGGAAGCGGAGAGAATCCCAGCACTCTAAAGCAACTCATTCTATTTTCACGTCTTTCTGTCTCTGAGTCCATTCTTGACAGAATTGTTATAGTGTTATCTCGAATGGTCTCTCTCTGGCATTTATTGTCCCGCCACTCCTGCTTTGTGGTCTTAAGAGTAGCGAGGCTTTGTTCCAGTGTTGCGTCTCTTCAAATAGTCCTCTGAGTCGTAAGAACAGGTATTAAAAACATGACTCCAACTTGACCATTCTTTGGTCAACACTGGTCACTGAACTGTTCAGTGTTTTGCCATCTTCATGATTGGAAGTGTAATAAGTTATTTGAGTCCAAACCAACAAAAGTCCAATCAGTAGAACTGGAGATATGCAATTTTAAAGATTTAGGTAAAAATAGTGCCTATAAGCACAAAGCGCCAACTCTGGTTATCTTGTCACGCCGGACCGGGACAAAGTCACAGGTTCAGGCCACTGCGATGGAGCGCAGGACGGATACAGGGACTAAGTTAGGCCTGCTGACCAAAGTACCTTAAATTCTGGTTGCTGAGCGTTGCAAGTTCCAGCGTCAAGGATGCGTCGCGCAGCATTGGCTTCGAAGAAGCTGCGGGCTGTGATGCGAGGTCCTTCGTTGAAGATGCATCGCGCAGCAGCAGTTCAGATGAAGCCGTCAATGGAGGCTTGCGATGGGAAGGGATGCGTCGCGCAGAAGGGGTTCCGATGAACTGCAGACTGCGATGCGAGGTCTTGTGTCAGAGATGCATCGCATAGCGGCGATTCTGATGCGGAGCTGCAAGGAGATGCTTCATACAGTGTCATTTCTGCCCAAAAGCCCACAGCTGGGCTAGCAGAGCACCTTCATGCCCTCTTCCAAGAGCCCAGGACTGGGGTGGCACCACTTGGGGGGCAAGACTCACAGCAGGCAGAGTCCAGGTGCTGGGCGCAAGGTGGTTGGAGCCTTTTCTGTCCCTGAGGTTCTGATCAGGAGGTCAGCCAACTATCCTTTGGTGTCACCCTGGTGGTCCTGATTTCAAGATGAAGGTCTGGTCCTTTTCACACAGTCAGCAGGGCAGCAGAGTAGCAGAACAGCACAGTAGCAGTCTTTCTTGAAGCAAAGCAGCACAGCTGTCCTTCTGAGTCTTCCACAGGTCCAGGGGTGTGCTGAATAGTTGTGTCTGGGGGTCCAGTATTTATACTTGGTGCCAGCTTCGAAGTAGAGGAAGGTTCTGGAGGTTTCTACTTCCAAAGGTGTTTGGAATTTCCTTCCTCCCTGCCCTGGCCCTAGCTTGTCTGGGAGCACAAAAGACTAGTTTGAAACCCTTTTTGAGTGTGCTGAAGCAGAGGTTATGTGATGGGGAAGTGTGGTAAGTGACAGCTCCTCACCCTGTCAAGTCAGAGATGGCCCATCCTGCCTTTGTTTCACTGAGAGTATTACACTAAGACCAACTGTCTGCTACACCCAGTCATGTGACCCATGATACAGGCTGCAGGCACCAAATGGTTTGGGCAAGAAAATGCCAACTTTCTAAAAATAGTATACATAGGCCACTATTCTCGTGTGCCATCTGTCGCACTGCGTCGTGGGTGAAACTTTCCCCATTCTTAAACTCCTTAGAACCATTTTTAAACTTGTTCATCCATGTAAACCAATGTTTGTACGAGATCTTAACAGTCAAACACTCTTGTGAAATCACTCAGGAGACAGCGCCATTTCAACTTCTGGCTTTATTCTTCACCTTTTCAAATAACTACTGTTTGCCAATCCAGGCTTTACAGCAACTCGTGAAATCCAGAAATGAAACGTACATCCGAGTCAGCTCATATTTTGCCCAATGCATTTCGAACCTATATTGGTTCTTCTTCAGGGGTTGCTACAATAGATAAAAAGACATTCAGCTAGCTGTTCACCGTTGACCTATAACATACAGAAAAAATATATATAAAAGCTAACCTAATTCCTCACACTATAACCTTGCTACCATAACCCACCACGCTAGAAACTAATCTATACAAAGACCCAACAAAAACTCCTACCCATAACTTCCCCAACCCTCGTGGTTCCTACAAAATCCACTCCCCGGTGTTCGCTCCCTTATCCCTTCATCAACAGGCTTCAAATTCCCGCTGAATCATTACTAAACCATGAGCCCCATACTCAACTCCCATCATCCAACTTACAACCCACATTTTTATTATAACGGTTCTCCCCATAAGCCTCTAACCTATCTGCAAACTTAAACCCACCTCACTTGCCACTTTCCAAAAGCGAAACAATTCCGTACCTTATCAAAGCTTTTAATCAACATTCTAAACACTTCGTCCTTCTCTCCCCGTATAATAGAAGATCGTTGCAATGTTTCGTTCCACATGAGGCTGCACCTTATGGTTGAATTTCGCATTGAAAAAGTTAAGATTAGTAAGAGTAATAGCACTTCGGAGACAGCATGGTTTGGAGCGGACTCGATAGAGACATTACAGCGCGTTTGATAATTGAGCAATCACCGCAGGATTACGGACAGTTAACCTTTTTGCGTTTTCTTAAGATTTTGATGTTCCTTTAAGATTTTTATGTTTGTTTTTATTTACACAATCATGGATCATATGTTAATACTTGTTTTTGAAAGCGTGATGATTTTTTCAGTTTTATTTTTACTGATTAGCTTTCTATGCAGTATATTTGGATTTAGAATTTTTATATTCTGGTTGTGGTGAGTAGATTATGTGTAATGGGAGGGTTGGGTAATGAGTGAAGTACAAGGTTCCGATTTAGGTTGAATTAATTTAGCAACGCTGGGTGTAGTGCATTATGGGACATGAAGTTGTACGCAATATTGTTTGAATAAATTAGCACAGCTGTGGGTTACGGTCACGGGGTTAAGAACATGATGTTTGATAGGAGGGGCGCTTTGTTAAAGTAACGGATATCAAGGCAATGAGAAAGAACGATCTTCTATTATACGGGGAGAGAAGGACGAAGTGTTTAGAATGTTGATTAAAAGCTTTGATAAGGTACGGAATTGTTTCGCTTTTGGAAAGTGGCAAGTGAGGTGGGTTTAAGTTTGCAGATAGGTTAGAGGCTTATGGGGAGAACCGTTATAATAAAAATGTGGGTTGTAAGTTGGATGATGGGAGTTGAGTATGGGGCTCATGGTTTAGTAATGATTCAGCGGGAATTTGAAGACTGTTGATGAAGGGATAAGGGAGCGAACACCGGGGAGTGGATTTTGTAGGAACCACGAGGGTTGGGGAAGTTATGGGTAGGAGTTTTTGTTGGGTCTTTGTATAGATTAGTTTCTAGCGTGGTGGGTTATGGTAGCAAGGTTATAGTGTGAGGAATTAGGTTAGCTTTTATATATATTTTTTCTGTATGTTATAGGTCAACGGTGAACAGCTAGCTGAATGTCTTTTTATCTATTGTAGCAACCCCTGAAGAAGAACCAATATAGGTTCGAAATGCATTGGGCAAAATATGAGCTGACTCAGATGTACGTTTCATTTCTGGATTTCACGAGTTGCTGTAAAGCCTGGATTGGCAAACAGTAGTTATTTGAAAAGGTGAAGAATAAAGCCAGAAGTTGAAATGGCGCTGTCTCCTGAGTGATTTCACAAGAGTGTTTGACTGTTAAGATCTCGTACAAACATTGGTTTACATGGATGAACAAGTTTAAAAATGGTTCTAAGGAGTTTAAGAATGGGGAAAGTTTCACCCACGACGCAGTGCGACAGATGGCACACGAGAATAGTGGCCTATGTATACTTTCTTTACGAAAAGCTGTGAAGGGGACGGATCACAGCAATCTGTATCGCACGCACAAAAACGACGACAGAATTACGTAGAGTACACAATAAGGGAAGGAGTGCATTCTCTAATTACAGTTTTCTACTTTCTAAAAATGCCATTTTCCAAAGTGTGACTTAAAATTCAAATTTACCTTGTCTTTAGACACCAAACTCAACATTCCTACCTGTTCCTAATTGAAAGTTATCACTTATAAAATTTAAAAGCATTACCCAATGTTATCCCATGGGAGAGGCAGGCCTTGCAGTAGTGATAAACGTCTATGTTTAACAACATACCAAAACATATCAATTATATTAAAATTGATTCTCACTTCAATTCCATTTTATTGGTAAATAACCTTTGATTGATATATATCTCTGTTTTGAATCCAATAGGTTTATTATATAAGCTCTATAAATCGAAAAAGAACACATCCAAATAATTTGTTTTTAGTCAATCTATTCATGATATGTTCAAACTGTATAAATGCATTCCTAACCATTCTTTGGCGTCTAGCCCGTGCATAATTGCCCGGTTCATCTTCTTATCTTAAGGACAGTTGTGTTGATAGGAAGAACTTCAGGTCCTCTTAGTTTGCTCACATTTCAGTTGTCTACCTGAATAGGTTGCTTCTTCGCATGTATCCATCATTTTTACCCAAGCTGGTTTCTGCATTTCCATATGGTTCAGTCTATAGCACTCATCTTTCATCATACATATCCAACCAACAAGGTGGAGCGACTGCACAAACTTAACATCAGATGTCTTACTACATCAACTGCACTTGCCAGGATTGCTAAATTCTTTTTGCTAGAGCAGAGAAGGTCAACTTAGTGACTGCGCACCATTTGGTGCTGGGTTATCCTCTGTGTCTTGATCTCCTCTCTGTAGGCCATTGGTGCCCTTTCCACCAGAGCCATTACTGCCTCCAGTGCTGCCTTCAGAGATTTCCTTGTTGCTGACATCTGCTGGACATCTATATAGTCATCTTTGCATATGTTTATCAAGCACGGCTGCCTCACGTTCTAAGCTCATAGTGATGGCTACTTTGCCTGAACGATGTTCAATGATTTTCTTGGTTAACTGGCACTCCTTTGTCTCTCCTTCTAAGAAGCTATTGCTTAGGGAGTCATTCTGAAGGTGAAGCATCTGCTAGTATATGTCACCATCAAAAAGAAGTTACTTACCTTTGGTAAAGATATTTCTGGTGAATATGTCTTCTTACCGCAGATTTGTCACTGCCCTATATCCTCTACTGAGGATTTAATGCCATGACTAATAAGATCCCAAGGGATGCAAAATATTTTATGTGCTATTATTGTCACTATTGTAGCTCCTTCGGTTCATCTTCGCATGCCTCAATGGGGCATGGAAAAAGATCAGGAACTGACACCAGCATGCCGGTTGGCGCCATATAAACTCTGGTGTGAGCATGTCCAAAGGGAGCTTTGTGGCTGAAGCTGTGTGGCGTTGGCAGTATTCGCTGGGGAGCTATTGCTGGGGTAAAGGTTCTCCAGACCAGTCTGAAGGCTAAAAGAGATATTTATAAAGGTGAGGACTATCCACTAGAAATATTATTTCCAAAGGTAAGAAACGTTTTCTTCTTGGGCGTTGGCAGAGCAAATCAAAGCCTTCCAACAAACAAGCTAGCTATATTTTCAGCGCAAAATCCTTTGCTCTGTTGTTCACCCTCAGGATCTATCACAATTTCTGTGGCACCATGGGCTGATTTTGAGGAGGCAGAAGTGGTTCCTGTTCCAGTTTCATCCAGATCAATAAACAGGACAACTCCGGCGCTGATGGCTTCAGCTCCAAGAAAACATTCTATGATCATCATTGACTATATTGCAGACACTGTACTTGCAGAAACAAGCTCAGGATTTGGAGATGTCTACTTTGGCTGTTAGTAGTATTCCAGGGCTCATGCAAGATTCACTAGCCTCCTGCAAGATGCAATTGGTGAAGCTAAACAAACTTTGCAGACAGGCTTAGACATGGTCGATATTCAACCATCTTCCATAACTTCAAGAGTTGGCTGCTGCCACAGCATGCAAGATTAAATCATTAGATTTTTCAGAGGATGTCCTGGCCAAATGCTTGCCATTCCATTTGATGACCTAAAACTGTTCAGAGATAAAGCAAATCATTCTCTTGAGATATTCAGACATAATAGAGACACTGCCAAGGCTCTAAGGTTAGCCTTCATTTTGAAATAATTTCACAACAGTGAAGGAAAGTTCATGCTACAGACATCAGTTCAATAGACCAATGCATAAACCCTAGCCTCATGCTCAACAATACTTTAAACCCACAGGGAAAGAAGAGTAGGAAGATTACGTCAACAACAATTTTCATCCACATGTTCCTGTCAAAGATCACAAAAAGCTCGCTACAAACTTGATTCACCACAATTAAGATTCTCCAGTCGAAGGACAAATCATTTTATCATATAGGATAAAGATCCCTTTGGGTCTTCTATGTAGTAAATTCTGGTTACTCTATTCTCTTTTTGAGAAAACCTCCAATTGCCCCTTCCCAGCCTTCCCCTAGACGCTCACAAACATTTTGATAAATAGATCCAAAGTAAGCTTCTGAATGGCACAGCTGAGAGACGCCTCTTGTCACAAATGAGTGTGGGTTGCCATTCCAGGTACTATCTGAACTCCAGGAAAGAGTAAGGAGTTTGTGGCTATTATTGCTAGTCAACTGATGGGTGCCTCCGCCTCTCTATCAGGAACTGTGACAGAAATTTTCTCCGATTTGTATTAAGATGAAGCATTGCCTGTATGCTGTCCTTGCCTTTGGATTTGCCTCAGTGCCCAGAGTATTTATGAAGATGATGGTAGCGGTGGTGACCCATCTGCATTATCAGGTACTGCATCTCTTCTCTTACCTAGCAGATGGGCTTATAACAGGTGGCGCACCAAATCCACAGATGCAGCACTAGCAGAATTCAGTGGCTCTTGTGCACAATCTAGGCTTCTTAGTTAACCCAAGTAAATCTTCTCTAAAACCATTGCAGAGACTTCAGTCATAGATGATATTCTAAACACCAGCTTTCAACAAGCTCTTCCTCAGTCGATAGAGTGGATCACATTTACCACATGGTGTCGCAGTTTATGAAGAACCCACTTTAGACTAGTCCTGCCACATTTGGATTTGCTGACATCTTGCATCTTTCTGGTTTCTCATGCTTGCATGTGAATGACCCTGTTGTGGCAGAACTGCTTTCATTGGATCCAGTTTTAATGGCAGCTCTTGGATGCAATTTATCTTCAGTGAGGTCTGAATTGTAAATTACAGTGACGGATCAGCCTTATGAACATGTTGAAAGGAGAGTATTTCAGACCCCCCCTTAGCTGAAGGTCACAGTAGTGACGATTGTCTATATCCGGGAATGTGGACACAAGTAAGTCAACACCTAGAGGTAAATCTCCAAATGGTGAAGATTTACACCTAGGTGTTGGAGTAGATCTACTGGTGATTATGTCTACAGATGTAAAATTAGCTTTGTGAATCGGACTATTTATCAAGGGGCATTTAACATTCATTTCACATTTCCTCCTGCTCTCTTTATTTTGAAAGTACTGCAAGAGGTATGTCAGCACAAAGCCCATCATATTAGGATTTCCCTAGATTGGGCCAGACGTCAAATAAGGGGTGGGGGGTATTTGTACTGTAAATGTTGACTGCTGTTTCTCGTATATTACATAGTATATGTTTATGTATTTAGATGTTTTTATTGTATACATTTGTATGTATAACATATGATATGCTATATGACAAATAATATATCATCCACCTTTTGGTGTTTCATTCTTGTCAGTCTCTTTGTGTTTGTATGGTTTAGACACTAATTACCATTGATTGGCTCTCTCCTACTGATCAGGACAAATACATATACTAAAGAAATTTAGTCCATACACGACAGAACCATTTTGCAGTCTCACTAGTAGCAACTAATTTATAGGCCCTGGCATATTTAGTGCCACTTTACTAGAGACTTATAAGTACGTTAAATATGCCAATTAGAGATAAGCCAATATTACCATGTTTGAAGGAGTGAGCACATGCACTTTAGAACTTGTTAGCAGTGGTAAAGGCACAGAGTCCTAATGCCAGTAAAAACGAGATCAGGAAAAATGGAGGAGGAATGCAAAAAGTTTGGGGGAAAGCCACCCTAAGGTCGACAGGTCTAACAACCCTATTTTTAATATGTCTCAGATTTTTCTTATTACCCCGAGATGGTGATCACTCTCTTCTGTTCACTTGTTGGTTCCCCCATCTCAACACCTCTCCTCATTTCTTGTAGTCACATATTCACTATCCTATCCCTCTCTACCCTTCTCTTTTCCATCCCCATCTTTGGTCTTTGTCGTGAAATAGGGCAGGAGGTAATGCTTCCTGCTTAGTGTGGTTTACACTTGTGGAAGCTGTACCCGAAATCCGCTTGTGCTAGTGTCCCCTCAGAGAATGAAAGGCTCCACATAGTGCCAGCGCTTTCTGTACTGAGGCTGCATGTGGAAGATGCACTACCAGGTAATATGCTGGCTACAGGGATTTTCCGCAGATCTCAAAAATCTTGCTTGTTCTTGAGAGAAGGCAGTCCACTTGGATTATCCCTTATAACTTCCTCATGGTTCATGAAATTCTTTGCAGTGCAAACTCCAAAGTGACCACCAAATTGTCATGCTTCGTCTACACGAAGCATGACGCAATATGGTGGCCATCCTGGAATGGCATATATGTGATAAACAATACAATCAATAGAATTCCAATGTAGTCGCCCGTCGGAGATTTCTTTGCCAGTGCTTGCACTGCTCACGCTTTGGCAAAACCAATGTCAGCCTTGGCAAAGTGAGAATGATGGCTTTGCCAACCCTTGTTTATATTTTATTATGAAGCTATAAGCGTGATGTGGGTTAAAGGTCCAAGTCTACAGTTGTGTCAAAATTGTATTTTTAACATTGTGAATTTAGTACATGTAAACAATTTTAACATTACTAAAATGTAAGCACAGTGCATTTTTTGTGCACTTTTTACCTTGTTTATGATTGGCTTCCCTTACAATACTGCAGCCAATAACCATAACCCCAGCCATCGGGTGTTTCTACATATAGAGTGTGCAGCTTATAGTACATGTACATCACTGTACACTGGTGCCTCATTATTGTGCTTAGATTCATAGAGTCTGCTTCTTTCAGACAGAGAAAAGATTGGCGTCAGAGATTGACAACATGGAGAGCAGAAAACAACATTTGCTTGCTGAAGGTATAGTAGTCAGTATTGGGATTTAGGGCTGTGATGTCTATTAGTCTAGATACATTCTCTGTTTATTTTCATTTGCTTTTCCCACTCACTTTGTCACTATTTCACTGACCTAACTATGTAACTGATCTCCTGGTCAATCTATGTGATCCACGTAACTGCATTGTTTTGAAAACAGCATAAACATATGCACTTCTGAATTAACTAGACAGAGCAATAAGTGTATGCATACATACGTACATACGTTCATACTATGGTCGAAAAAGGCAGCGAGACTGCCGAAACGCGTCCCTGTGGTGTTCGTGTGTAGAATGTAACCATTTTTTTTTTTTTTGTAAACTGATTTTATTCAGTAGCATCCAATCATTCAAAGCAATACAATGGGGGTCTAGAGCTTACATCGTACTTTCGACAATAATTATCAACATCCATATACAATGATCTCAGTCCATCGGCTTCAAATACTCGCCCGATGCGATCCTTGTGCAAAATGTCAACAGTACGTTGAGGTCAAACCAGATTCCTCAGGTGAGCCAGGCTCTATATCCCTTCAGTGGATAGCCGACATCTGAACAGTCCGTTCCATTACGAACTCGCAAGGTTCACAACAAATGAATAAAATAACAGAAACCTCCCTCCCCTCCCTCCCGCTCAACTCCTACCCACACCCACCCCCCCAGGCATGTCGCTCAATCATCCAATTTTCTGTGGAGAATAATATCCAGTCGTACAAGGCATCAGACATAATAAATCCAGTAGGAAGGGATCTAAAAAGGGTAAACCCCTATGCAGTATATACTCTCAGTCGGCCAGGCTACATGCACAGGTAGGGCAGCATTCCATCCTCCACATCCAGTTCTACTCATTCAGGGGGTGGTTCGTTATCATCACTCGGTTGCTTGAGCAACTCTACTAACGCCACCCACGCTCTCGCCGCGTCCAGCGTTTTTTCACTGCCATTTCTTTGGGCCATTTGCAGTCTAAAAATCCCTTCACAATCTGCCCATTTTATAAACTCCCTCAGCCACCTCAAGACGCTAGGGGCACTGTTTGCCTTCCAATGACTAGTGATTTCCCTTTTAGCCAAAACCAACCCCAAGTCTATGAATTTGCTGGTAATTTTATTCCGGGCGGTGTGAGGAAACCAGTGTAGAAGGCAATACCCCGGGGTCAGTGTTATGTCGCGTTCCGTTATGTCGCCTAATCTAGTCGATACCTCCCTCCAGAACCCCTCTAGTAATGGGCAGTCCCAGAACATATGTAAAAATTCGGCATTTTCTAAATTACACCTCGGACAGGCTGATCGGGTCCCAAAATACTCATTAATCTTGTACGGGGTAAGATATGCTCTGTGGAGGACAAAAAAGTGTATTAGCTGGAAACGCGCATTTCTGGAACTTTTCCAGGCTCTTTCTATCAGTTTTTCCCACGGCTTCTCATCTATGGGCATACCTAGGTCTGTCTCCCATTTAAGACGCAGGCCCGCCAAGGGACGCCGTATCTCTTGGGTGAGCCGTCGATAGAGGCAAGTGACTGCCTTGATCGTCCCGGCCGCCAGCACTGTATACTGGCAAGGTAAAGAGGTTGGCGGTTCTACCATCCCCGTCCTCCAATGCTTACGGATGGCTGCTGTCAGGGCAGCATGTAACAGAAAGTCACTCCTGGGAAGCTCATAGCGCTCCAATAAATCATTAAAGGGGAGCAGGGTATTGTTCTCGTAGAGGTCTCCAATAGTGGAGATCCCCGCCTCCCCCCAAGTCCGTAGTCCCTGCCAATCTCCGCCATGGGGCAGGGCCTCGCAGACCAGCAGCGGAATCTCAGGTGCATACGGAGGTCCCTGCTGGGCTCTTCTACCAGCCCTGTTCCAGCAGTGGCGCAGTGCCCATAAGTCCCCCGGGGCTTCTCTTTCACTCAAGGGGAGCCGCAACAGCACGCGGGACAACAGTCTCAGACCCGGATCTGTACTCCCATGGACCTCCTCATTGCGAAGCCGCCCCGCCATCCACTTCGTGAACCACTGTATTTGGACTGCGGATAATAGGCCTCAAAGTCTGGCACTGCAAAGCCCCCCTCCCTCCTGGGTCTCATCATGGTGGTGAGCGCTACCCTACGTCTCCCAGAGCCCCATAAAAATCCCGTGATCATGGTGTTAAGTTGGGTAAAAAAAAATCGCGGGACCCAGAGTGGTAACGAGCCAAAATAATAGAGCAATCGCGGTAGTGTGACCATCTTTAGTAGTGCCACCCGTCCTGCCACTGACAGCGGGATGGTCCCCCAAAATTCAAAGTTACTCTTGGTGGCTCGTATCGCTTGTCCGACATTACCTTCTAACAAATCGGCGGCGGCGTGATATATTCGAACACCCAGATAAGTCAGGCATCTGCTTTCCCACGCTACATCCAGCGTGTCCGGTGGGTCATTCCTTCCACTCAAAGCAGGAAAAAGGCACGTCTTGTTCCAATTGACCTTGAGGCCCGCGACTCTTCCCAGCCTATTCAGTAGATCCCTGGCTCCCCGCAGGTCGTCCGCAGAATTGGCGAGGAACATTAAGAGATCATCTGCATATAATGCTATAAATTGGGGTTGGCTCATCATGTCCAGTCCCCGATAATACCGCCCCGATCATGCATGTACAGCCAGAGGTTCCTCTGCCAGCGCGAACAAGAGGGGAGACAGCGGACATCCCTGTCTCGTTCCCCTGCCTACAGCGCAGGCCTCTGAGATCAAACCTCCCGTGCGAACCCTGGCAGTGGAGCTCTTATACAGTATTGCTGTCCAGGCTACGAACTCCTCCCCTAACCCAAATGCCCTCAAGACTCTAAAAAGATATGGCCATTCGAGACTGTCAAAGGCTTTCTCGATGTCTATCGATAAAATGCACGCCTCATCTTTGTCATAGGTAGACGCGTCCAGCAGTCGAAGCTGCCGTCGTATATTCCTGGCCGTGTTCCGGGACGGGATGAAACCCGCCTGGTCCACGTGCACAAGTGTCTTCATATGGATCATCAGGCGGCTAGCCAAGATGCGGCTTAATATCTTATAATCTAGATTGAGCATGGCGAGGGGCCGATATGCAGTGCGATCCCAAGCTGGTTTATCAGGTTTTAGGAGCGGGATAATTACCGCTTACCTCATTGATACGGGCAAACACCCATCACTCTTCGATCTATTATAGATGGCCAGCAAGCGGGGAGCCAAAGCGTCTACATATGTGGAGTAGAACTCAACCGGGAGTCCGTCCGTACCAGGAGTTTTGTTTCTGGCCATGTGCTTTATGGCCCCCCTGACCTCACCAAGTTCAACATCACGACCTAGGGCCTCCGCTGCATCTGCATCAATTTGAGGAAGTTCGATATCACCCAAAAATCCCTCCCCTTCTAACACCATTGGGTCTAGTTGACTCTGATACAGAGCAGTATAGTATTCCAAAAACTGAGCGTTGATATCCTGTTGCCCATAGCGACTCACGCCATCCCTCCCCCGCAATTCCAGTATCATCGTCCCTCTGCGCACCGGATTGGCCAGCGAAGCCAGCAACGCCCCAGACTTGTCTCTCTCAGCATGCGCCCGAGCTGTGTAAGCCCTGTAGTCAAAGCATCTCAACCGTTCCACCTGTACCGCCAGCGCTTCACTGGCCTCTAGTAGACCTGTTTGTCTGCCCACTCTTTCCGGTCTATCCCTTTCTGCGTCTTGGAGCCGTTGTTCCGCTTTCTGCACGTCACCCAGGAGGACCCTCCGTACTCCCACTGCCTCACCAATACATCGACCTCTAATGACAACTTTGAAAGCATCCCATTCAATGAGGGGGCTGGTAGCTGTGTTAGTATTAGTCAGGAAATAATCCTCTATAGCAGTGCCTATCGTGGTTCGAAACACCTGATCCTCTAACACCTCCGGTCGGAGTCGCCAACTAGGAATTGTAGGCCTAGTCCACACCCAATCCAAGGACACCAGCAGGGGATTAGGATCAGATACTGTCCTAGCTAAGTACTCACTCAGGGTGATCCCTACATGCACGTCCGGGGAGCAAAGGATGGAGTCTAAACGAACATGCAGCTCGTGTAGAGCCGAAAAATAAGAGTAGTCCCTCTCCACCGGATGATGGGCTCTCCATGTGTCTGTCAACCCCCAATGCCGCTGCCAATCACGCCGAGCCTCTGCAACCCTGTGTGTAGGAGCGTCGGGGAGTGGCGGGTGGGAACGGTCCAGAGTGACATCAGCAATGCTATTGAAGTCCCCCCCCAGAAGTACCGATCCAGTCAGTACCTGCGCTAGCGTCTGTGAAAGCTGAGCCAAGAATGCGGGTTGTTCGACATTAGGGGCGTATATACTTCCTATGGTTATATCTCGTCCATCCAGCCGCCCCAATACTACCACAAACCTGCCCTCTGGGCTTATAATTTGTCTGACACATTGAAAGGGGACTCCCGCACGTACCCAGATCAGGGTCCCTCTAGCAAAGGCTGAATACGTAGTGTGAAACACCTGCCCTCTCCAGCGGCGCTGCAGTGCCGCTCCTTCCTTCTGCGTTAAATGGGTTTCCTGTAATAATGCAATTTGCACCCCTCTTCTGACCAGATAAGCATGAATTTTATGCCGTCGGACCATGGTGTGCATCCCCTAACATTCCAAGTTATACATTTGATACCTACGGCGGGACAAATAACACAATCCCCAGACTTTCTCGGTGTAACTCCCCTATAGCGACATGCCTGGCCCCAAACCAATTTCCCCTAACAAGAAAAACATCCCAACTCCCGTTCCTCAGGACAGGCGTACACAAACAAGTCCCCATCCAAACTAAGGCACTCAAACAGTGAATCATGGAAGTGGCAAAACGTGTCTCGACCCCATTGGACCCAGATCCCCCCCAGAACCCCCTCACAAACATGGAACAAACAGTAGGTCCCAATAGTACGGGTGTGTCCCCTGGGAGTTCTTAAACTGGACATCCGATATCAAGGGCCAACCCTCATCAACAGGCAATCCCCCTCGCATACAACCTGTCGTCCGATCATCCGATTACACCATCTGCTGTTTGTGGTGTGACGTCCGGGAGTTCAGTATCTGAGGTCTCGTGAACACTGCTTGAGCTCGAACCATCGGATCTGACCAGGTCAAGGTCCGTGGTATTGCTGGACGGACTCACATCACCATGACTAATCTCCGCCACTGCCTGCACCGCCCTATCACGTTCTTGGCTCCATCCAGCAGGTGAAGGGGCCCTCAGAGGAGGCGAAGGAGTGGGTGACTTCCGTCGGGGCGAGCCCAATGGTGTAGAGCGGGGTCCGCTGCTGCGTCGGTTTTCTAGCCAGTCCCAAGCTTCATGTGGGGTAAGAAAGAAATGCGCCCCCGCATCCGCAGTCACCCGGAGGCGAGCCGGGAACAACATGGCATAGGGGAGCTGTAACTGGCGCAATTTCCGCTTAACCGTCAGAAAGTAAGACCTCTGCCGCTGCACCTCCCTAGTGTAGTCCGGGAAGATCATCACCCTGCTGTTTCTGATCTGTAGGGTCTGTTTCTCGCGGGCTCGCTGTAGGAGGAAATCTCGATCACGATAATGAAGCAACCTCACCACCAGCGGGCGGGGCACCAGGCTTAGGCGGCCGGGCCGGGCCGGGACTCTGTGAGCACGCTCTAGGGCATAGAAGGGGGAGAGACCCTCCGGGGCCACCTCCGCTCTCAACCAAGACTCCAAGAACTGGACAGCATCAGCCCCTTCTTCACGTTCCGGAACTCCCACTATGCGCAGATTATTTCTCCGGGAGCGCCCCTCACTGTCCTCAGCCCTCACTTCCAACACTTTAATCCTGGTTTCCACCACTTTCAGGGCATGCTGTAGGGTAACGACCGTTTCCGGAATGTCCTTCATGGCATTCTCATTGGCAGTCACTCTCTCCTTAAGTTTGCGGTGATCATCCTTTAACAGGGTGAGATCCGTCCCTATGGCATCAATCTTCGTCTCCAGCGCTTCTCTCGAGGAGGTAATGGCCTGCATGATGTCGGCCAGGGTAGGGTCCCCGGGTGTTCTCTCTGCCCTCCCTCCAGATGTGCTCTCATCATCATCCGTGTGTTGCTCCGGTACGTCCACCCGCAGGACCTCAAACCCCTTTCGTCTGGACACTCTCCCCATCGTGCAGCCTGTTGCAATAAGTAGTGAAATGTCACAGGATCCGCGTAGGCCCGAAACCCACTAGCCAGGATATAGTTAGGCGCCTTTCAATGGATGCAATAAGCTCTGCTCTCCAGCTCCTGTTGATGCCCAACAGCGGGCGTAATCGCACCACAGTACAGAGGTCGGCGAAGAAGCCCCTCTCACACGAACCGGAGGCACATCTTTGGTGTGTAGGGCCTATAAGCAGTTACACCAGGTCTCGCAGGGGCACGCAGCAGTCACCCAGCAGCTCTGTGACGTCAACCAGGTCCATAACGTAAGCCCAGCGCCAACCAGGGGCTGCCAGCAACTAGGCAACAGCTCAGCGCTACCACTCGATCACCTCCCTCCAACAGAGCGTCGCCCCAGCACTGTTTCTCTTTGTAGCCGTTCTGAGCGAGGGCCAGGGCATCCAGGCCAACAGTCCACAATCTCCTCTGCACCTCTCAAGTGGGGCCCCCTGGGAGCTCAGCGCGCTCCGCGGATCTCCTTGTTTGCAGAGTGTCACTGTGCCGCAGTCAACCTCCTGCCCAAGCGGGGAGCGTCGCGACCCGCTCAGGCCTCCAAACTGCACGGGAAAGTTCTGGGCTCTGTGCGTTTCTCCACCCTTGTCCCGCCGCAGGCCCGCGCTCTCACCAGTCTCTCTCACTCACACCTGTTGGGGCTCCAATCCTCTGCCGTCCGTGGTGCAGTCCTAGTTCCAGGTTATCTTGCGCAGTCGTCAATGCGCCGCTTCGGGGGGAGCGGGCGCTTTCCAACCGCTGTGCGCGGCCGGCGGCGTATGGAATCACCACTTCTCGCCAGCAACCCCCAGCGCCGCCATCTTAGGGTCAGTTCTCGGCGGCAGGGCGCGCCGCAAGCCTCTACCTTCACCTGCGCGCTTCTCGCAGCTACATCCCAGGGGGGCTCCCGCTCACGATCAAACCCCGCGCACCACTCCGTCGTTCAGGAGCAGCTCGCAGCGTGCCGGTCTCCTCCGCAAACGGGGGCCTCCGCCTCAAGTCGCGGCCGCCATCTTGGCGGCAATCCAGCCGGAGATCGGGCGGGGGAAAGAACTGGTGATTACTCCTCACCACGGCCCTCCAGCTCCTCGGGAGTTCTCCCACAGGGGCACCAGTTGTTCCGGTTCAGGATATGCGGCCAGGGGCCACCACAGCTTTTCAGGATTAGTTGGAGTGGAGGGAGGCCACGGAGGAGCTCCGAGGTCCGCTGCTCCCTACATCGGCGTCAAGCCGTGGAATGTAACCATGCAATAAACAGGAGAATACCCATGATTACGAGTGCCGGCTCTTCAATCATATGGAGATTGGGGAATTGTTATATATATATATATATATACACACATACACACGAGTTACGACAGAGCTATGACTCATTTAATTTGTAACCTTTTTTATTGGAAAATGTATTATATGCTCATTCCCTGTATCATATTCATTTTGTATTCCTATGTACAAATCATAAACTTGCATCACCCCAAATATTTCCAAAATATGGTTCAATAAACTGAGTAGAAAACATGTCAGTGGAAATATGCTGGCTCTGAGTTTGCTCACATAGTGGTAATTAACAATGTATTTTTACAGCCCACTCACTCTTCTATTCACATTTTTAAAATGAGCTCATTCCCTTTGTCTGTGTTCTGTTCTTGGCATTTTGGGCACAGTTGTTCATGCGTTGTCTTATATGCCTGAGTGTTGTGTGCCATATTTGTGGAGGCAAATGCTATTTACACAGGCACCAGTAAAGTATTTGGGTTGAAAAAGCAAGAGATATGTACTTATAGTTATGACAAACTCTATCCAGATAGATTCAGTGTGCCAATATCAGACAGGCTGTGTAGGATAAATGAGCCTCTGCTAACAGTGAAATACAATTACTACTACTCTTCTGCAGTGCTTTCTGTGCTTCAATTGGGATGCATCCTAATATACTCCGTTTCAGACAGAGAGTCCCTCCTACGTTTAAATCTCGTAATCATCTCAATTTACTTTAGGGTTTGGGGCTATGCATACTATAATGGAAAATCATGTGATATATATCAATACGTTATCTGTTGAATATTCCTCAGCATTCCCACAGCACACCCTCTATTGCAAATGCCTCCTTGTAGGTATTTCAAAATATTACTGTGCTTCATTCAAGTCCTCAAATTTAATCAGAAGTAGGAAAGATGGGTTTAAAAGAAGGGAGTCACAGAGTCCAGTCCTGGGATCCCATGGTGTCCCTAGGCACAGGAAGAAGGCACAGCACTAAGATCAAAGTTTTCTCTTGCATTGTGTTTGTTATTCCATGTATAACAAAGGCCTGGCAGGCTGTGGGGTATAGTCTTGATGCATGACCTGTAACTAAGCTTCCATACTGCCCAGAGTAAAAAAACAAATGAAGGTGCCTTAGGTCACCTTTGGTAGGTGGGCATGAGTATAAGGCGGTTCCCATAAAGAAATAGTGGGGTGTTATATAAAGCAGCATTGACAACAGTTTCAACTAAAGTAGGAAATAAGTTAAAGGTTCTCCTCAACTTGAGGTTATAAGAGAAGAATTTAATTAGAAAAATGATAAAAATAAAAGCTTATTTGTCATGCTTTAAAGATTATGATGCAAATATAACCAAAAATCGCCGCAAAAAACTATTGAGAAATTAGTCCAATGTTAAATAGTGAGGAAAGTCAGAAAGCCTACAGGAGGTCTCTGTAAAGAACTCTGGAGGGAGAAGAGACCAAAGTCAGGCTGACAAGTGAAGGTCTGATACTGGCCTCGATTTAAGAGTTGGTGGAATATTGCCCTTTTGACTTAAAAAAATCCTCAGTTTGAACTAGTTACATCAAAGCATGCTGATATTATTTCAATTGGTTTCCACTGATGTTATGTTATATCTAGATGAGGACAACTGAAAGTCGTGAAGCAGAAGCTTTGGCAGATCAGAGTAGGGCCTACTTGAAGTTGTGGCTTGAAATTAACTTGATAGGTACAGTTTCAAATTAATCTCAAGCTTGATATGGAAGTTTAATGTAGATTCAAAGAGGATATAGTCAATTTTATAAGAACCCACCTGAAATACAGTTCTTGCTAAGTGCTATCTCTATAAACCTCAGTCCTCTTAGTGCAGGTTATCTCTTGTCAGCAGCTTTTCTTGGTTTCAAGGCCTTCTTAGGTCCTCAACACCACACCATTTTAAGCCTTTCTACATCAGACTTTGCCACAGTAGTTTTATCCTTTTCTCACCACCTCTCTTCCTACAGAATATATTTCTGATAGCACTCACACTGCACACAATGCATCCCTCACAACTATAACCCTTCACAGCACATTCAGTACTTAAAATTATGAAATCAGCTTGGGCGTAAAGATGTTCTTTTGCTTTGCAAACTACCACACATCTGGCCCTTGCATCCCAATTCCTATCTTGCTTCGCCATTGTTTTCCATCATTCCCTACTCTTTTGCATTCACCCTCATTGTTTTAAAACAGCTGTGATCCCTTCACTACTAATGAAGTCCATTACAGGCCCTTCATCCCTCTCCTACTACCATCCTGCCTTTCAACTACATTATTTCCCAAAACACTGGACTACCTGGTGCAGCTCAGACCCACACACTCAACTTACTTACCCTTTTCCTAACTGGATTTTGGGTCTTCCACTCTTCGTAAACAGAGCCCTCCCATATGGTAAAGATTAGCATCAGAGCATATCTTAACTGTCAATCTATTACTGTCATCTTATTGACATCTAAGCTGCTTTTGACACTGTAGATCATTCCATTCTACTTACATGCTTAACCATATTAAGTTTCTTTAACACGGTACTCATTTGGTTCTGCTTTTACGTAAACCGATCTTATTGTGTTTCCTGATACTTATCCCACCTAAAGCAATGCCCCTTACTGGTTGACAAACCACAGTGCTATATTGTAGATCATTTCTCTTTTCACGATACTTCACCGTTCTAACCGACAATTCTTCCTTCGATTGATGTATCACCTCTTTTTTTATGACTCCCACAACTTGTCTGGTTTCTATTCTTCTCTTCAAATCCTCCTCATTCATTCTCTTGTATCAAACTCTTTGAAAACGAGTGGGCTTTATTTCCCTTTCTGAAGTATACTTCTAACTGCAGATCTCTCACCGTTGAAATATACCCCTGATCATCAGATTCGATCCGGAGAATCTTTTATCATTGCTCTTGTGCGCCTTTAGGTGGCATTGTGTGGCTCTGCCCCGGCTCCGTATCATCCCAGAAATCACCGAGTGGAGCTGCACATAAGTGTCGCCCCTGCACACTGACATCACTTCCTGTGTCCCGATAAAAAAACCAAGCTTTAAGCCATGCCAAGACTGCCGTAAGCAGATGCTGTCATGGACCCGGTGAGGGTCTGTCCTGGAGTCTCAACTTCAAGTCGTATGACCAATGCCCCTAATGCACCTGCAGGTGATCTGAGACTGGGAGGTGAGGCTGTGCGTCACTAACCATAAGAAGAAGTTGTGTACATCCAGCGTCTGATCCACTTCCCATTCAAATCTTCAGTAAGTCGAAGTCACAGTCCAAGTACAAGAAAGTGAGGGTGGTCAAGATCTAAGCCCCACTCCTTCAAGATCTCTAGCTAACCTTAGCTGGTCCCAATGAACTCCGAGTTTCCTTGGCCATTGTTGACCCTGCAGCAGATCGAGGCATTAACGGAGGCCATGCTGCAAATCTTTAGTATGTTTCCAGCTCCCTCTGATGCACCTTCAGGCCCCACAGAGCCAGAGGAGATTAGAGTCTGGTTATCACTGGTACATCCTTCCCTGATGCTGTCTGCCCCATTGGGACATGTTCCTAGTCTCGTACTGGTACAAGGATCCATGCTGGTTTTGGCTGCACAGACGCCGTTGCCGGCTCCACCAGCGCAGATCAATAATCCATTGAGTACCCCATTGTCTGGTCCCATACTGATGTCAGCCCAAGCTTGTCTGATGTTGCAGAAAATAACTAACGTGCAACCAGTGGTTTTGCTGCCTGATTTTAACCCCTTCGCTCCTAGGCCTTTTCCCCCCCCTGTGCTAAGTCTTTTTTTGGCTATTTGGGATAGTTCGCGCTTAGGCCCCTGTAACTTTTTGACCACATAAGGTATCCACACCAAATTTGCGTCCTTTTTTCCCAACATCATGGGGATTCTAAAGATACCCAGGGTTTGTGGATTCCCCTGGAGGGGACCCAGAAATTAGCCAAAATACAGCAAAAATGTTTTTTTTGTGGAAAAATGGGAAAAAATGGCTACAGATGAAAGCGTCTGTTTTTTCCCCTGCAAATGGTATCAAAAAAGGGGTTGTGGTGATGAAATCACCATCTTCCCAGCTTTCAGGGACAAGCAGACTTTTGTCAGAAAACCAAAACATTTACACAGTTTTGGCATTTTTCTGGGACATAGCCTATTTTTGCTATTTTTTGTGCTTTCAACCTCCTTCCAGTTAATGGTAGAAATGGGTATGAAAGCAGTAATGGATCTTGGAAAGCTATACATTTTAGAAAAGTAGACAAAATTCTGAATTCAGCAAGGGGTCATTTGTGTAGATCCTTCAAGGTTTCTTTATAGAAACTAACAGTTAAATATAGGAAAAATTGAACATTAGTTGGAAAAAACAGCCATTTGTGTCAACGTTTTCACCTGTAACTTCTTCTAATTATGACAGCTGTTTGAAAGCAATATACCGTTACATCCGCTGGACCTTTCTGGTTGTGGGGAAAAATAGGAGTTGTAGGTTCACCAAGAACCCGACGAACCCAGAGCCAATAACTGAGCAGCGACTTGCAATGTTTTTTTATTATGTACCGGGTATATAGCAATTATTCTGGGAAAATGTATACATGGAAAAATCGGTATGAAAGACACCTATGTATTTCTGAAATGGGAACAAAATATAGAGTTTAGAAACAGTAGATATTTGCACATTTCCGAAATTGGGAATACCCATACTAGCATGAGAATTATAGGTCATTTTTCAAAATGACTTCTTTTTTACACATTGTCTTTCATTTGAAAGGCAGAAATGCATCAAAAGTCAATAGGTAATAACAGTTGCTCTACAATTCTGTGTTACCCTAAGTCTCCCGATAAAAATGGTACCTCACTTGTGTGGGTAGGCCTAGTGCCCACGACAGGAAACGGCTCAAAACGCAACGTGGACACACCACATTTTCACAATGAAAAATTACTCCTTTTTTGCAAAGTGCCTAGCTGTAGTTTTTTAACCCTAGCTCTGCCGGCACCTAGGGAAACCTAGCAAACCTATACATTTTTGAAAACTAGATACCCAGGGGAATCCAGGATGGGGTGACTGGACTGACTCTCACCAGGTTCTGTTACCCAGAATCCCTTGCAAACCTAAAAAATTGTCAAAAAAACCACATTTTCCTCACATTTCTGTTGTGGAAAGTTCTGGAATCTGTGTGGATACACAGAATTCCACCCACCCCGCATTCCCCAAAATCTTCCGAGAAAAATGGTACCTCACTTGTGTGGGTAGGCCTAGTGCCCGTGACAGGAAACGGCCCAAAACGCAACGTGAACACAACACATTTTCACAGTGAAAAATGACCCTTTTTTTGCAAAGTGCCTAGCTGTAGTTTTTGAACCCTAGCTCTGCCGGCACCTAGGGAAACATAGCAAACCTATACATTTTTGGAAACTAGACACCCAGGGGAATCCAGGATGGGGTGACTTGACTGGCTCTCACCAGGTTCTGTTACCCAGAATCCCTTGCAAACCTAAATAATTATCCAAAAAAACACATTTTCCTCACATTTCTGTGGTGGAAAGTTCTGGAATCTGCGTGGATCCACAAAATTCCACCCACCCTGCGTTCCCCAAAGTCTTCCGAGAAAAATGGTACCTCACTTGTGTGGGTAGGCCTAGTGCCCGCGACAGGAAACGGCGCAAAACGCAACGTGGACACACCACATTTTCACAGTGAAAAATGACCCTTTTTTTGCAAAGTGCCTAGCTGTAGTTTTTGAACCCTAGCTCTGCCGGCACCTAGGAAAACCTAGCAAACCTATACATTTTTGAAAACTAGACACCCAGGGGAATCCAGGATGGGGTGACTTGACTGGCTCTCACCAGGTTCTGTTACCCAGAATCCCTTGCAAACCTAAAAAATTGTCAAAAAACCTCATTTTCCACACATTTCTGTGGTGGAAAGTTCTGGAATCTGCGTGGATCCACAAAATTCCACTCACCCTGCGTTCCCCAAGGTCTTCCGAGAAAACTGGTACCTCACTTGTGTGGGTAGGCCTAGTGCCCGCGACAGGAAACAGCGCAAAACGCAACGTGGACACACCACATTTTCACAGTGAAAAATGACCCTTTTTTTGCAAAGTGCCTAGCTGTAGTTTTTGAACCCTAGCTCTGCCGGCACCTAGGGAAACCTAGCAAACCTATACATTTTTGAAAACTAGACACCCAGGGGAATCCAGGATGGGGTGACTTGACTGGCTCTCACCAGGTTCTGTTACCCAGAATCCCTTGCAAACCTAAAAATTGTCCAAAAAACACATTTTCCACACATTTCTGTGGTGGAAAGTTCTGGGATCTGCGTGGATCCACAAAATTCCACTCACCCTGCGTTCCCCAAGGTCTTCCGAGAAAAATGGTACCTCACTTGTGTGGGTAGGCCTAGTGCCCGCGACAGGAAACGGTGCAAAACGCAACGTGGACACACCACATTTTCACAGTGAAAAATGACCCTTTTTTTGCAAAGTGCCTAGCTGTAGTTTTTTAACCCTAGCTCTGCCGGCTCCTAGGGAAACTTAGCAAACCTATACATTTTTGAAAACTAGACACCCAGGGGAATCCAGGATGGGGTGACTTGACTGGCTCTCACCAGGTTCTGTTACCCAGAATCCCTTGCAAACCTAAATAATTATCCAAAAAACACATTTTCCTCACATTTCTGTGGTGGAAAGTTCTGGAATCTGCGTGGATCCACAAAATTCCACCCACCCTGCGTTCCCCAAAGTCTTCCGAGAAAAATGGTACCTCACTTGTGTGGGTAGGCCTAGTGCCCGCGACAGGAAACGGCGCAAAACGCAACGTGGACACACCACATTTTCACAGTGAAAAATGACCCTTTTTTGCAAAGTGCCTAGCTGTAGTTTTTGAACCCTAGCTCTGCCGGCACCTAGGAAAACCTAGCAAACCTATACATTTTTGAAAACTAGACACCCAGGGGAATCCAGGATGGGGTGACTTGACTGGCTCTCACCAGGTTCTGTTACCCAGAATCCCTTGCAAACCTAAAAAATTGTCAAAAAAACCTCATTTTCCACACATTTCTGTGGTGGAAAGTTCTGGAATCTGCGTGGATCCACAAAATTCCACTCACCCTGCGTTCCCCAAGGTCTTCCGAGAAAACTGGTACCTCACTTGTGTGGGTAGGCCTAGTGCCCGCGACAGGAAACAGCGCAAAACGCAACGTGGACACACCACATTTTCACAGTGAAAAATGACCCTTTTTTTGCAAAGTGCCTAGCTGTAGTTTTTGAACCCTAGCTCTGCCGGCACCTAGGGAAACCTAGCAAACCTATACATTTTTGAAAACTAGACACCCAGGGGAATCCAGGATGGGGTGACTTGACTGGCTCTCACCAGGTTCTGTTACCCAGAATCCCTTGCAAACCTAAAAATTGTCCAAAAAACACATTTTCCACACATTTCTGTGGTGGAAAGTTCTGGAATCTGCGTGGATCCACAAAATTCCACTCACCCTGCGTTCCCCAAGGTCTTCCGAGAAAAATGGTACCTCACTTGTGTGGGTAGGCCTAGTGCCCGCGACAGGAAACGGTGCAAAACGCAACGTGGACACACCACATTTTCACAGTGAAAAATGACCCTTTTTTTGCAAAGTGCCTAGCTGTAGTTTTTAACCCTAGCTCTGCCGGCTCCTAGGGAAACTTAGCAAACCTATACATTTTTGAAAACTAGACACCCAGGGGAATCCAGGATGGGGTGACTTGACTGGCTCTCACCATGTTCTGTTACCCAGAATCCCTTGCAAACCTAAAAAATTGTCAAAAAACCCACATTTTCCTCACATTTCTGTGGTGGAAAGTTCTGGAATCTTCGTGGATCCACAAAATTCCACCCACCCCGCGTTCCCCAAAGTCTTCCGAGAAAAATGGTACCTCACTTGTGTGGGTAGGCCTAGTGCCTGCGACAGGAAACGGCGCAAAACGCAACGTGGACACACCACATTTTCACAGTGAAAAATGACCCTTTTTTTGCAAAGTGCCTCGCTGTAGTTTTTGAACCCTAGCTCTGCCGGCACCTAGGGAAACCTAGCAAACCTATACATTTTTAAAAACTAGACACTCAGGGGAATCCAGGATGGGGTGACTTGACTGGCTCTCACCAGGTTCTGTTACCCAGAACCCCTTGCAAACCTAAACAATTGTAAAAAAAAACACATTTTCCTCACATTTCTGTGGTGGAAAGTTCTGGAATCTGCATGGATCCACAAAATTCCACCCACCCCGCGTTCCCCAAAGTGTTTCGAGAAAAATGGTACCTTACTTGCGTGGGTGGGTCAAGTACCCGCGACAGGCAAGGGCCCAAAACCTATTGAGGCGACATCAAAATTACCTATCACAAACCAACCTGGTTTTGCAAGGGGGGTCCCATGAGTTTTTGGCCCGGGGCTCGGCGGCCATCTAGGGAAACCTACCAAACCCACACATTTCTGGAAACTAGACACCCGGGGGAGTCCAGCGAGGTATGGCTTGCGTGTGTCCCCCAACATTCTCCTACCCAGAATCCCCTGCAAACCTCAAATTTTGCTGAAAAAATCACTTTTTTCTCACATTTCTGTGTGGGAAAGTTCTGGAATCTGCGTGGATCCACAAATTTCCTCCCACCCAGTGTTCCCCCATGTCTCTCGATAAAAATGGTACCTCACTTGTGTGGGTAGGCATAGTGGCTGCAACAGGAAATGGCCCAAATCGTACTGTGGAGACTTCAAAATTACCTATAACAAAACTACTGGGTTTTGGGGGGGGGCACCTGGGTTTTTGGCCCCGGGCTCGGCGGCCATCTTGGGAAAGTACCAAACCCAAACATTTCTGAAAACTAGACACCCGGGGGAGTCCAATGAGGTATGGCTTGCGTGGATCCCGCAAAGTTTTACTACCCAGAATGCCATGCAAACCTCAAATTTAGCTGAAAAAACCACATTTTCCACATATTTTTCTGTGGAATCACCGTGCCGGCACAAATGTCCTACCCCACAGCGTTCCCCTGAGTCTCCCGAGTAAAATGATACCTCACTTGTGCGGGTGGGGCAAGGGCCTGTGACTGGGAAGAGCCCAAAACATAGGGAATAAGGGTATAGCACCGAGAATTCTAAGCGCTACATTTTTTTAAAAATACGTTGTTAGCCAATTCTGCATTGGACACCCACACAAGTGCGGTATCATTTTACTCGGGAGACTCAGGGGAACGCTGTGGGGTAGGACATTTGACGGTGATTCCACGCAAAAATATGTGGAAAATGTGTTTTTTTTCAGCTAAATTTGAGGTTTGCAGGGGATTCTGGGTAGGAAAACGTTGGGGGACCCACGCAAGCCATACCTCGCTGGACTCACCCGGGTGTCTAGTTTTTAGAAAAGTGTGGGTTTGGTTGTTTCCTAAGATGGCCGCCGAGCCCGGGGCCCAAAACCCAGGTGACCCCCCTTGCAAAACCAGGTTGTTTTGTGATAGGTGATTTTGATGTCTCCTCAATACGTTTTGGGCCCTTGCCTGTCGCGGGTACTTTACCCACCCATGCGAGTGAGGTATCATTTTTATCCGGAGACCTGGGGGAATGCTGGGTGGTAGGAAATTTGTGGATCCACGTATATTCCAGAACTTTTCCAGACAAAAATGTGAGAAAAAAGTGATTTTTTCAGCTAAATTTGAGGTTTGCAGGGGATTCTAGGTAGGAAAACGTTGGGGGACCCACGCAAGCCATACCTCGCTGGACTCCCCGGGGCGTCTAGTTTTCAGAAATGTATGGGTTTGGTAGGTTTCCCTAGATGGCTGCGGACCCCGGGACCAAAAACGCAGATGCCCCCTATGTATCTAAAAATGACCTGGTTTTGCAAGGGGGGTCACCTGGGTTTTTGGCCCCGGGCTCGGCGGCCATCTTGGGAAACTACCAAACCCAAACATTTCTAAAAACTAGACACCCGGGGGAGTCCAGCGAAGTATGGCTTGCATGGGTCCCCCAACGTTTTCCTACCCAGAATCCCCTGCAAACCTCAAATTTAGCTGGAAAAATCACTTTTTTCTCAAATTTCTGTCTGGGAAGGTTCTGGAATCTACGTGGATCCACAAATTTCCTACCACCCAGCGTTCCCCCAGGTCTCCCGATAAAAATGATACCTGACACGCGTGGGTGGGTCAAGTACCCGCGACAGGCAAGGGCCCAAAACTTATTGAGGTGACATCAAAATAACCTATCACAAAACAACCTGGTTTTGCAAGGGGGGTCACCTGGGTTTTTGCCCCGGGCTCGGCGGCCATCTTGGGAAACTACCAAACCCACACATTTCTGAAAACTAGACACCCGGGGGAGTCCAGCGAGGAATGGCTTGCGTGGGTCCCCCAACGTTTTCCTACCCAGAATCCCCTGCAAACCCCAAATTTAGCTGAAAAATACACTTTTTTCTTAAATTTCTGTCGGGGAAAGTTCTGGAATCTACGTGGATCCACAAATTTCCTACCACTTAGTGTTCCCCCAGGTCTCCCGATAAAAATGATACCTCACACGCGTGGGTGGGTCAAGTACCCGCGACAGGCAAGGGCCCAAAACTTATTGAGGTGACATCAAAATAACCTATCACAAAACAACCTGGTTTTGCAAGGGGGGTCACCTGGGTTTTTGTCCCCAGGCTCGGCGGCCATCTTGGGAAACTACCCAACCCACACATTTCTGAAAACTAGACACCCGGGGGAGTCCAGCGAGCTATGGCTTGCGTGGATCGCCCAATGTTTCCCTACCCAGAATGCCCTGCAAACCTCAAAATTAGCTGAAAAAAACATATTTCCACATATTTTTGGGTGGAATCATCGTGCCGGCACAAATATCCTACCCCACAGCGTTCCTCTCAGTCTCCCGAGTAAAATGATACTTCACTTGTGTGGGTGGGGCAAGGGTCTGTGACTGGAAAGAGCCCAAAACATAGGGATTTAGGGTATAGCACCGACAATTCTAAGCGCTACATTTTTTTTTAAATGCGTTTTTAGCCAATTCTGCATTGGACACCCACACAAGTGAGGTATCATTTTACTCGGGACAATAAGGAGAATGCTGTGGGGTAGGACATTTGTGCCGGCACAGTGATTCCACGCAAAAATATGTGGAAAATTTGTTTTTTCCAGCTAAATTTGAGGTTTGCAGGGGATTCTGGGTAGGGAAACATTGGGGGATCCACGCAAGCTATACCTCATTGGACTCCCCTGGGTGTCTAGTTTTCAGAAATGTGTGGGTTTGGTAGGTTTCCCTATATGGCCGCGAGTCCGGGGCCATAAAACAGGTGCCCCCCCCCAAAACCAGGTAGTTTTGTTATAGGTCATTTTGAAGTCTCCACAGTACGATTTGGGCCATTTCCTGTGGCAGCCACTATGCCTACCCACACATGTGAGGTACCATTTTTATCGAGAGACCTGTAGAAAAGCTGGGTAGTAGGAAATTTGTGTCAGCCCAGTAATCCTACAACTTTCTCACACAGAAATGTGAGAAAATTTTGATTTTTTCAACAAAATTTGAGGTTTGCAGGGGATTCTGGGTAGGGAAATGTTGGGGGACCCACGCAAGCCATACCTTGCTGGACTCCCCCGGGTGTCTAGTTTTCAGAAATGTGTGGGTTTGGTAGGTTTCCCTAGATGGCCGCCGAGCCCGGGGCCAAAAACTCATGGGACCCCCCTTGCAAAACCAGGTTGTTTTGTGATAGGTAATTTTGATGTTGCCTCAATAGGTTTTGGGCCCTTGCCTGTCGCGGGTACTTGACCCACCCACACAAGTGAGGTACCATTTTTCTTGGAAGACTTTGGGAATGCAGGATGGGTGGAATTTTGTGGATCCACGCAGATTCCAGAACTTTCCACCACAGAAATGTGAGGAAAATGTGTTTTGTTGGACAAATTGTGAGGTTTTCAAGGGATTCTGGGTAACAGAACCTGGTGAGAGCCAGACAAGTCACCACATCCTGGATTCCCCTGGGTGTCTAGTTTTCAAAAATGTATAGGTTTGCTAGGTTTCCCTATGTGCCGGCAGAGCTAGGGTTCAAAATCTACAGCTAGGCACTTTGCAAAAAAAGGGTCAGTTTTCAGTGTGAAAATGTGGTGTGTCCACGTTGCGTTTTGGGCCGTTTCCTGTTGCGAGCACTAGGCCTACCCACACAAGTGAGGTACCATTTTTCTCGGAAGACTTTGGGGAATGCGGGGTGGGTGGAATTTTGTGGTTCCACACAGATTCCAGAACTTTCCACCACAGAAATGTGATGATAATGTGTTTTTTTTTTTACAAATTTTGAGGTTTGCAAGGGATTCTGGGTAACAGAACCTGGTGAGAGCCAGAGAGGTCACCGCATCCTGGATTCCCCTGGGTGTCTAGTTTTCAAAAATGTATAGGTTTGCTAAGTTTCCCTAGGTGCCGGCAGAGCTAGGGTTCAAAATCTACAGCTAGGCACTTTGCAAAAAAGGGTCAGTTTTCACTGTGAAAATGTGATGTCTCCACGTTCGTTTTGGGTCGTTTCCTGTCGCGGGCACTAGGCCTACCCACACAAGTGAGGTACCATTTTTCTCGGAAGACTTTGGGGAACACGGGGTGGGTGGAATTTTGTGGATCAACCAGATTCCAGAACTTTCCACCACTGAAATGTGAGGAAAATGTGTTTTTTTGGACACATTTTGAGGTTTGCAAGGGATTCTGGGTAACAGAAGCTGGTGAGAGCCAGACAAGTCACCCCATCCTGGATTCCCCTGAGTGTCTAGTTTTCAAAAATGTATAGGTTTGCTAGGTTTCCCTAGGTGCCGGCAGAGCTAGGGTTCAAAATCTACAGCTAGGCACTTTGAAAAAAAAGGGTCCTTTTTCACTGTGAAAATGTGGTGTGTCCACGTTGCGTTTTGGGCCGTTTCCTGTCGCGGGCACTAGGCCTACCCACACAAGTGAGGTACCATTTTTCCCGGAAGACTTTGGGGAATGCGGGGTGGGTGGAATTTTGTGGATCCATGTAGATTCCAGAACTTTCCACCACATAAATGTGAGGAAAATATATTATTTTTTGACAAAGTTTGAGGTTTGCAAGGGATTCTGGGTAACAGAACTGGTAAGAGCCAGACAAGTCACCCCATCCTGAATTCCCCTTGGTGTCTAGTTTTAAAAAATGTACAGGTTTGCAAGGTTTCCCTATGTGCCAGCTGCGCTAGGGCCCAAAATCGACAGGTAGGCACATTGCTAAAAAAAAGTTGGTGCCTAGTGGGCTTTCTGCCGCCCTGGGGTAGAATCGGGGGGGGGGGGTTGCCCCGATATGCCCCCAAGGGGGTCAGAAAGACTGTGGCTATTTTTTGTAGGGGTGGGGGCATTGGTATGCCCATTCTGGGCATCTCCCACCCCCACGCATATAAAAAGCCAGCATAATCGTTGGCGCCTAGTGGGCTTTCTGCCCCCCCGGGGGGGCAGATCAGGGGCCACTGCCCCCATCTGCCCCCCCGGGGGGCAAAAAGACTGGAATTTCTCTGGGGGGTGGGGGTATTGTCATGCCCATTTTGGGCAGCCCCCACCCCTACACGAATAAAAACAAAAATCCCTGGTTTCAGGTGGGCTTTCTCCCCCCTGGGGGGGGGGGGGGGCATAAAGACTGGAATTTTTGCGGGCGGGGGGTGGGGGCATTGGCATGCCCGTTTTGGGCAGCCCCCACCCCTGATTCAAATTGGCAAAAAAAATCCCTGGCATCTAGTGGGCTTTTTGCCCCCCCGGGGGGGGCAGAAAGGCTGTAATTTTGGTGGGGGGGTGGGGGCATTGGCATGCCCATTTTGGGCAGCCCCCACCCTAATTAAAATTGCCCCAAAAAAATCCCTGGTTTCTAGTGGGCTTTCTGCCCCCCCGGGGGGGCAGAAAGACTGCAATTGTTGCGGGGGTGGGGGCATTGGCATGCCCGTTTTGGGCAGCCACCACCCTAATTCAAATTGCCCCCCAAAAAATCCCTGGCTTCTAGTGGGCTTTTTGCCCCCCCGGGGAGGGCAGATTGGAGGCTACTGCCCCCATCTGCCCCCCAGGGGGGGCAGAAAGGCTGTAGTTGTGGCGGGGGTGGTGGGGGCATTGGCATGCCCGTTTTGGGCAGCCCCCACCCTAAATAAATTGCCCAAAAAAAAATCCCTGGTGTCTAGTGGGCTTTCTGCCCCCCCGGGGGGCAGATTGGGGGCTACTGCCCCCATCTTCCCCCCAGGGGGGCAGAAAGGCTGAAATTGTGGCGGGGGTGGGGACATTGGCATGCCCCTTTTGGGCAGCCCCCACCCTAATTAAAATTTGCCTAAAAAAATCCCTGGCGTCTAGTGGGCTTTCTGTCCCCCGTGGGGGGCAGATTGGGGGCTACTGCCCCCATCTGCTCCCCAGGGGGGGCAGAAAGGCTGTTATTGTGGCGGGGGTGGGAGCATTGGAATGCCCGTTTTGGTCAGCCCCCACCCTAAAAACAAGTGGGCAAAATAAAATCCCTGGCGTTTAGTGGGCTTTCTGCCCCCCCGGGGGGCAGATTGGGGGCTACTGCCCCCATCTGCCGCCCAGGGGGGGCAGAAAGACTGAATTTGCCCAAATTGTTTTGGGGGGAGCAAAGGCCCTTGCCCAAGGGGCCGCTCCCCCCTCCCTGTTGTCTAGTGGGTGGATTCCTGCTTGGGGATCGCCCTCCTGGGGCGATCCCCAAGCAGGGATCCACTTGGGAGGGGTACCATTGGAAAGGGGAGGTTCTCCCCTTCCAATGATACCTCTCCCGTCTTTTTACGTGCTCAGGGGGCTGAGATAGCCCCCTGAGCACGTAGAAAGTGAAACTGAAATGAGCCTAAAGGCTCATTTCAGTTTCGGTTTCTGTGAAATGATGTCAGCGCGACGTGCGCGCTGATCGCCATTTCACAGAAACGGGGGGGGGAGCCTCGGGAGCTGGGGAAGCTCTTCCCCAGCTCCTGAGGCTTTGGGGGTGTAAAAGAAATCCCTCTGGTGCCTGCACCAGAGGGATTTCATGGGCAATGGCGTCGGACGCGTGGGAGCCGTCCGACGCACAGTAGCACTTGTGCGTCGGACTGCTCCCGCGCGTCCGACGCATGGAAGGGGTTAAGCTGATTCCTCTGCAACTATCAGCAGAGGCTTCATTCTCGTTTTGGCTCTGAGTCTTATCCTGTATCAAAATTGAGAACACCCCTGGGTACTGATGATGATGCAGAGGGCAATGTTTGACTTCACCATCATTAAACTGTTGATACCTTATAACTTAACTTACAAAATGCCAGTGTGCTGAACACCTCCCCTGAAACAGAGCATGGCTGTCCTCATAAGCCACTAATGGAGGAAAGCGCCTCGTTTGCGATGGTGGTTCGGAGGGCAGCTGAGGTATTAGAATTGCAGTTGCCCACATTGAGACTAAAACGAATGTTCTGACAAAGATTCTCCAATCTGGCCCTGCGACTTTGAAGCCCTTACTCCCATTTAATAACACCCTCAGAGATGCCTTAATGGCTATGTGGTCCAAAGCATGCTGCACCCGGTGATCTGGATTTCCATACCAGCTACCCTACCTTGGAGTGTTGTATTCTGCAGGCTTCGACCAGTAAGGTTAATCCTAACTAGTTTCTGACCAATTTCCATGATTAAGAATCTGAAAGGATGATACTAAGGAAAACGGATGTTTTCTTCTGCCGGTATGACATTTCCGCCCTCAAACGCAGTGTGCCTGTTGGGCAGAAATACGACTTCCTCATGGGACATGACCAGTGAGATTTTCATGGCAGTCCCGGAAGACCTTGGGGCCTCTCTGGCTCAGACAATTCATGATGTGCAAGATGCTTGTAAAATACGTTATCCTTGCAGGCCTAGACATCACGTACTGCATTCACAGAGCAGTTGGCACCAGTGTTGTCCTTCGAAGACCTGCCTGGATGACGTCAACCAAAGTTTCTAGCGGTGTGCAAGCATCACTGATGGACATTCCCTTCGATGGATCTAGACCAGTGGTCTTCAAACTCTGTTATGCTGGGCACCCCAGAGAAAAGTGTTTTGGAGTCAGGCTCAACTCAAGCTTCCAAAGGCGGCGGATGGAGTCGAGGATAACGAGGCCTACTAAACCATCAGCACATTTGGAATTCCACTGGGGATAAAGCCCCATCCACGTCCCTTCATCAAAGGCAAATTTAGACCTCCTCTGAAAAGTGCCATCTTGACCCTTCTCTACAAATCCCTACCCTGAACACAGTAAATTTCCACCCAAGCTCAGTCTACAAAGCCCTAACCTAGGCAAAGCTCTATCTTGACCACAGCACCACCAAGATACCACCTGCAAAGCCCTACCTAGGCCTCAGGATCTTGTTGTGCACCTCCATTTCACAGGACAGGTCCAGAACCTCATTCATGCCAAAAGACAGGGCTACATCTCTACGCACACTAGATCAGTGTGAAGATAGGACTAGATATAAAATTAAAACAGGATACATGAAGTCGGCCACTCTGGGCAGGTGAACAGGTTTGTATCCCAAGCAGGGGACATTTTTGTCCCAGGAACCCCCAAGCCACACCACCTTGACCTAGGACAGATATGCTTTTGCTAGTGTTCAGGTTTTGAGGAGATGGTTAGGAAACATGGAATCTGCTGCATTTGTGTACAGTTCAGGCAAAATATTTAATTCAATTGACATTTTTGTTGAATTGCATACAATTTCCACTAACCTTCATCAGACTGGTTATTTGGCTTGAAGTGTATATTGCGTTCCTTAAATTGGCTCATTGTCATTTACTTCGCTCAATGATGTACATTGCTTTCACTTTTATGGTATTGGCTGTTCATTGTCCTTCGAAGCACTTATTGAACTTTTCTCCATTTTCTCAAGTTCTCAAGTCCATTTTATCAAGTTCCTTCATTCTTGATATGCTAGGCTTTCTTGGCTTGGATTTAAGTATGTATCTGTTCCTTTGTATTTCAAATATTTATATAGAGAAAGATCTTGAGGAGAAGCTAGGTCACGTTCTTCAGCAGCTGGAATCCATTGACAGTCGAGGACCTGCATTCAGGGAAGAGATGTTTTTTCTGCGCAGCCAGGAAGCAGGCACTGCTGTGTGAGTTCTCAGAAATGTGTGTCTGTAAAGTCCTGGGAATTGTTTACAGAAGAAGAATTGCATCATCTCAATCTTTTGTGTCTTGAGCTGATGGTGGCGCTTTGTTCCGTTTGCTCTGACTCGTATTTCGGTTTTGACTGCACAGCGCTGAGCTTGTGAAGTCTTTTGTATTTAAAAAAAAATCTTAAAAGGGGAATACAGCCCGCCCTTACTTTTCAATTGTTTCTATGCTTGTCACTCTGTTTTCCCTGTTTTTTGTTGTTTGCAGGATGCTATTTCCTGTTGTATTCGTCTTTCTCTTTGTGTGTTTCAGAGGAGCTTGGACCAAGTACTCCTTTCTTTGAACTTTTCCTCCTTTTATGGCACTACTTTTTGCTTTGTACTCAAGCGTGTTTTGGCGAGTGCATGTTATTTGTGTAGCTCTGCTTTTTGCTGTATATATTAATTCTTTTTTAATACTTCAAAAAACATTTTATTATTCCCGCACTCCATACAGTTCATGTGTTCCGTCTTTCCACTGCCCATAGTGCCAATATCGGCAACACTCACCACCCCTCATGCAGCATCATACCGAATAAATAAACAGACAAGACACCTTTTTCGTGGAGAAAATTGCTGCAGATTTATTAGCATACCAACTATGCCAACATGGTGGGTTATCTTACAGGCGATCCAAAGGCAAGCCGCCCCTCGCGGCCTACCACCTGATGGGCCAACTTGCATCGTGGCCTTAGCCAATCGGTGCTTAGCGGTTATGGTGAGGGGATAGCCCCTCCCACCTCCGGTGAACCGTCGGTCCACCCCGTTACTCACGCCCCCCCCCCTACGAGGGGCGGAGCGTTCAAGCGACCCCCGGTTGTACAGGTTTCCAACCACCCGTAGGACAGACGGGGCGCTGTCGCACCCCAGGGTCCACCGCAAAGACTTCCTGGGGATATTCGGCCTCAGCACCCTTTGTGCTCCTGAAGAGGGTACCCCTGAGTACCTTTCCGCCTCTGGATCGCCCTGTAACTCCGCCTGCAACACTAAACAATAGATTAGAAATTTCTTTCCCCCCCCCACCCTGATTACGCCGGGTAAGCGGTAGGGAGGGAACGGCGTCAGGGGTGAGGAGAAAGAGGCCGCTAGGTGGGCGGAGGAGGAACTTATACCTCTCCCCTTCCCCCACCTGGGCCGGAAATGACGAGCGGGATCCCAAAGGGGTCTCGCGACGCTGGGCTGTCCCGTGTGCCATCTTGTGGCACTAAAGGGGCCGCCCTCTTAGGAGGGTCCCCTTCGTGGACGTCGGGCAGCCCACATAGTGCCAATATCGGCAACACTCACCACCCCTCATGCAGCATCATACCGAATAAATAAACAGACAAGACACCTTTTTCGTGGAGAAAATTGCTGCAGGTTTATTAGCATACCAACTACGCCAACATGGTGGGTTATCTTACAGGCGATCCAAAGGCAAGCCGCCCCTCGCGGCCTACCACCTGATGGGCCAACTTGCATCGTGGCCTTAGCCAATCGGTGCTTAGCGGTTATGGTGAGGGGATAGCCCCTCCCACCTCCGGTGAACCATCGGTCCACCCCGTTACTCACGCCCCCCCCCTACGAGGGGCGGAGCGTTCAAGCGACCCCCGGTTGTACAGGTTTCCAACCGCCCGTAGGACAGACGGGGCGCCGTCGCACCCCAGGGTCCACCGCGAAGACTTCCTGGGGATATTCGGCCTCAGCAACCTTTGTGCTCCTGAAGAGGGTACCCCTGAGTACCTTTCCGCCTCTGGATCGCCCTGTAACTCCGCCACAGCCCTGGGTGTGGCGACCGTCGCAGCCAGGGCCCCCACCAAGGCCGGCATTCCTACTTACATCCTGCTATTTCCAGGGCCTCCCCCAGATCCAGCAAGAACAAGTCCATGTCCCCTGCCTGAAAGCTAGGGTGACCAGAATGTGAAAGCCCAAAACCGGGTCATTTATAAAAATTAGAAGAAGGACTACAATTGTATTTCAACCGAGCGTAGAGAATGACAGCGCTCCTCAGCAGATAATTACAGGAGAGGCAGAAGGAACATGAATACAATTTTAAGGCCAGTAACATGCAGGAGTCTGCCGAACGCCGCACAGTATTCTTTATACTTGAAATTGATGCGTACTATGCTGATGGAAACCTCCCTCACAGCAGTTATGGGGATAGCAGTACGGCAGTTTAACCACCATAATGAATTTTGTACCCAGGTTGATTAATCAGACTGTTCTGTGCAGCAACCCATGTCTAATGAAGCCAAATCCCCTCTGCTCGGTGAATTTACGCATAGCGCAGTTGACCCTCCTGCGCGCAGCCTCCATCGCCTCCCCTGACCGAGCTCCATGCCACAGGAGCCGGGGGGTGATCTCAGACCACCAGAGTTCACATGTCCCCAACTGGTTGCTTAATTTGCACATTGTGGTCTTCATGTTTTGAAGCAATGTCCTCTTCCCCAGGGCAGTCAGGTCGTTCCCCCCAGATGAATAACTCCCCTGACCGAGCTCCATGCCACAGGAGCCGGGGGGTGATCTCAGACTACCAAAGTTCACATGTCCCTAACTGGTTGCTTAATTTGCACATTGTGGTCTTCATGTTTTGAAGCAATGTCCTCTTCCCCAGGGCAGTCAGGTCGTTCCCCCCCAGATGTATAACTAGAACGTTGGGAGGACGGGTGCCTCCACCCAGTCTCTGCTGCAGTTTGCCCACAACCCATTCCATCGCATGCCTGGGTGCCCCAGCCAAATTATCTCGGTGTTGGAAAAGCCATGCCTCCAATTCCTGCTTTCAACCCACCGTGCCAGTCTCAAGACGCCAGAATGGCCAATCACCCAGACCTTTGTTCCTGGCAAATAAAGAAATGTGATGTTGCCAAACGTTTATTGACACCACAGCACACCAAAATTGCAAACAGTAAAATACACTTCACAACACACTCCTGCCAGTCACCGGGACTCCGGTGACTGAAACAAAATTAAAGTTCGTGAGCTCATGGCCATATGTATCTCTTGAAACATTCGGACTCCCACCGCCCCACTTGTTTGATACCTTCTGCTGCCAAGCCTTCCTTAAATGCTGTTGTTGCCGCCCATATGCGGAAACAGTGGCTGCAGAAGCGCTTGCCCGGATTCATGTTGCCTGACAGCGCCAGGCATGCGTGCATTATGTGTTCCACCTGGAACTTCGTAAGGGGCGTGCCGTCTGCATGCAAGAGGAGATTACCTTCTGCTGCCGGGCGCAGGGCCAGATAGGCGGCGAACAGGCCCACTGGGCAATACCTGCCATCACCCAGACTGTGTGGCCAGAAAATCCTTCCCTCCCTGGACTGGTCCGTCTTAGATCTTCTTAGAGTTAATTTGAGGGAAGCCCCCGAGAGCACCGCATCCTGTATCTTCAAAGCCACCCCAGACCTGTCGTACTTAGATCTAGCCACTAGCTCACTAATTCTGAGGGCCCCGAAGAAAGCCCGGCTGAAGGTGGCAGCAAACAATGCCGCCTCAAAAGCTGAGTGGGTAGCCTTGTGCACCCACTCCAGCATCCCCTGCAGGGTCTTGAAGTCTATGGGGGACCTATTATCCGGTGCCCTCGGTTCACTCCTGGCCCAACCTTTTAACGCTGCTCTGATCAAGAAGCATTTGGTGGGGTCGGACTGGCCCCTTAGTCTAGTGTGGTGACTTATTGCCGCCAGATGGCCTGAAATCCAAGAATGACTCTTCCCATTGTCCTTGGCCCACAATATGAAAGACTGTACCCTGCTTTCAGAGATGACCGCCTCCCTCCCAGGATCCCACCACTGAACAAAATTTGGAAAGGCAGGATCTATATCTCTTACTGGTCCTGGGTGCTAGGGACAGCTCACCCAGCCCCCTCAGTCGCTGTTCCACTTCAGAAGGAACCAGAAGTGTGGTGGCAAAGGGGTCATCTCCTCTCTCGCTCTCAGCCACGCCTCCCGGAACCGGCACCACTGAAAACGAGAGAGAGCATCAGCCGCTGTGTTCTGCACCCCCTGAATGTATCGCGCTCTGCATTCGACGTTATTGTACAGACACGCCCGCACCAACTCCCTCGAGGGCACAAAACCAGAGGGCAACATGCTGACTGGGAGTTGATGGCCTGCACTACTGCCAGGTTGTCAGACCAAAAGAGGACGATCTTAGCTGCCAGTACTGCAGGCCACAGGTGGAAAGCTACCACTATTGGGAACAACTCTAACACCGTGATGTTGGCCGTGATCTTCTACTTGTGCCAAGAGTTGGGCCATTTCTCAGCACACCATTCTCGGTTTAAGATGGCCCCGAAACCTTCTCTGCCTGACGCATCTGTAAATAGAGCTAGGTCCGGGCTGCCCGCCCAGGGAGCCCTCCAAATTACTGAGCCGTTAAAATTGGCCAGGAACTCCGCCGACATGACCAGGTCCTGTCTCATTCCTTTGCTTAGTTTCACCATGCGGTGCTTCTTTCTGACCTTGGCAGTGGCCCTGGCTATCCTTCTGGCAAACACCCTCCCCGCTGGGATGACCCTGGCCGCAAGATTCAGTTTCCCCAGGAGGCATTGGATGGATTCCAAGGTGGCCCTAACCTGCCCCACCGCTGACTGGATTTGTTGTGCTAGGTCACGGACCTTGTCTGTCGGCAGTCTGGACTCCCCTGCGATGGTATCAAGCTCAATCCCCAGAAAAGTTAAGACCTGCGCCGGACCCACCGTCTTACCTGGCGCAAGGGGGACCCCCAAGTGACTGGCCAACTTCTCGAAGTCCGCAAGGGCCTGCTTACAGTCCTGCGTGCCATCACTCCCTATGAACAGGAAGTCATCTAGGTAATGGGTCACCCCTTCCACCCTGTAGGTCTACTGGAGAGCCCACTGCAGGAAGCAACTGAACGCCTCAAAATATGCACAGGATAGAGCGCAGCCCATGGGCATGCATAAGTGTCTATATCTGAAAGAGACACGTTAGTGACAGATTCCTTACCTTAAAATATCCCCAGGCGTCAGGCTGGATCCGGAAAGTTTTTGCGTAGCAGTACCCTTGCGCGTCGGTAGGCGGCGTCGTGCGGCTCCGCGTCCGTCGTCGGCGTCGTGATCGCCGGGATGACGTCGCGGGCAGTACTTAGACGCCGCCCCTGCGCGCTGACGTCAGTTCTTCTTTTTCCGCGCCAGCAAGCGCAGATCCGGGAAGAGCAGTGCCCTAGTCATTTTTTGACTAACTTTTTTGGTGAATTTTTTCACTGTTTCTTCGAATCGACTTCAAGGTGTCGTAGGGATGCCTGGCTTTAAACGTTGCGGCGCCTGTGCTCGGATGATGTCCATCACAGACCCGCATCGGGAGTGTCTCTTCTGCCTCGGCCGAGGCCACGACATGGAGTCGTGTTACGACTGCCGGGCCCTCAACCCGAAAGCTTTGCGAGAGCGGTCTCGAAAGCTCCTCGAGGCCCGGCATTCGGCTCCGCGCCACACCAAGCCCCGGTCGCGTGAGAGGTCGAGGGGTCGGTCGCGGAGTCCTCACCGGTCGTCGGGATCAAAGTCTTCGTCGTCCGGTAAGTCTAAGCACAAAAAGTCCAAAAAGCATCGTCGCTCTAGGACTTCGCCTCGCCGGTCTCGCGACTCGGCTGAGGCCCCTCCCGGCACCGTCCCCGCCCCGCGGCCCCGGACATGCCTGTGGAGTCGCCCCGCAATACCCGTCCTTCCCGGGTTCGGGGGCGGATCCGGCCCAAATACAGGAATTCCTGTTGGCCATGGCCCGCCTCTTCGGGCCTCAAGGTCCCTCCGGTGCGCCTTCGGGCCCGCGGGCCCTGATGGGGTTGCCCCGGCGTCGCCGACGGCTCCGGCCCCGGCGTCGCCCGTGCCTCCAGCCTCGATCCCGGCTCCGGCCCCGGCCTCGATCCCGGCTCCGCAACCCCCATCGACGCCGGTCGACCTAACGACGCCGGCGCCGATGTCTCCGGTGCCGTTCTCGACGCCGCCTGGGGCTCCGGGCGGCGTCGTCCCCCAGTTCCTTCCGGCTCCGGACATGGACCCGGACCGACGTCGCTTGACGCCGGTTCCGGCGCCGATGAGACCTTGGGTCCCAAATGTCCCTCCTCCTCCTTATTTTGAACCAGAGGAGGACCAGGAGGACTGGGAGGGGTCTGATGACCCTCTGGCACAACAGTGTCAGTATGATGAGGACTGGACAGAGGGTCTAGGGGATGCCAGTGGTCTAGATACTTCCCCTGACACTGGCATGCTGTCTCCTCCCGTGGCTACGGAGGAGGGAGCCAATTTTGCAACGGCGTTGCGTAGGGCGGCTGGAGCCTTACATCTCCAACTCCCTACTGTGGCGGTCAAGACTAATCTCTTGACAGAGGTGCTTCAGCCGGCAGCCTCCTCTACGGAGACTGTGCTGCCGTTTAACGATGCCCTCACTGACGTTCTTTTGGGCGCCTGGTCCAAGCCCAACACAGGGGCTCCTGTGGATAGGAACGTGTCCCGACGCCATCGCCCAGCTCCGGGCGACCCCTATTTCTCTCTGTCCACCCCACTCCTGAGAGCTTGGTTGTCCAAGCCTCCGCTTCCCAAACCCCCTTCCCTACTGCCCCTCCGGATAGGGAATCCAAACGCCTGGATCAATTTGGGAAGAAGGGTTTTTCTTCCTCCAGTGCTGGCTTGCGGTCCATCAACACCGCTTGTCTTTTGGGCCGATATACCCACTCCTTGTGGGATTCGGTGGCGACTGTTTTGCCCCAGTGTTCTGAGGAGGTCCAGACACTGCTTTCCCGCGCCATTGCGGAAGGAAGGGATGCGGCCAAATACACAATACGATGTGGCCTTGATACCGCCGACTCGCTGGGCAGGTCTATTGCAACGACGGTGGCGCTGCGTCGCCACGCCTGGCTGAGAACCACTGGTTTTTCAGGGGATGTCCAGAATACTCTCATGGACATGCCCTTTGATGGAGTCGGTCTTTTTGGGTCCAAAGCAGACCATGCGTTGGAGCGCTTTAAGGACTCACGAGCTACTGCCAAGTCCCTGGGCCTTTCTGCTACACGCCCTCCGCTAACTTCTGCTTTTCGCCCCTATCGTGGCCACGGAAGGGGCGCCCAGTCACGTCAGCAGCCCAGCCACCGGCCCGCGCAGCAGGCGTCTTCGCGTGGCTGAGGACGTGGATACCGCCGTGGCGGTTCGGGCAACCAGCGTGCGGGTCAGGCCACCATCTCCAACCCGTCCGCGGCCTCCAAGCCCTCCTAGTCCCTCCTTTCAGGTGCACAGCACGCCAGTAGAGGGCAGGGTCCGCCATCACCTTCACCACTGGCGTCCCATCACCTCGGACAGGTGGGTCTTGGACATTGTCCGAAGGGGCTACTCCCTCCCCTTCGAGACCACCCCCAGCCATGCCACCTCAATTCCACCGCATGTCAGGGGATCACTTGGTACTTCTGCAGAAGGAAGTCACGGCCCTCTTGGCCAAGAGGGCCATCGAGCATGTTCCGACCCCAGAAGTAGGACGTGGTTGCTACTCCCACTACTTCCTGGTGCCCAAAAAGGGACAAGGAGGACATGCGTCCTATCTTGGACCTCCGGAACGTCAATCGCTTCCTCCGGAAGGAGAAGTTCAAGATGCTCACCCTAGCTCAGGTCTTGACTGCCCTCGACCCTGGAGACTGGTTGGTAGCGTTGGACTTGCAGGACGCTTATTTCCACATCCCCGTCCTGCCGGCCCACCGGCGTTACCTACGGTTCACGGTAGGCCTCGAGCATTTTCAGTTCAACGTGCTCCCCTTTGGCCTTACCAGTGCCCCTCGGGTGTTCACGAAAGTGATGGCGGTGGTCGCAGCTCATCTGCGCCGGGCAGGGGTTTCAGTCTTCCCCTACCTCGACGACTGGCTGCTGAAGGCGGGCTCGTCCCAGGCAGTCGTCTCCCACCTCCAGACTACGGCCGAACTCCTGCACTCGCTGGGGTTCTCCATCAATGTGCCGAAGTCGCATCTGATTCCTTCTCCACAGCTCCTTTTCATCGGAGCAGTTCTGGACACGACGCAGTTTCGGGCCTATCCTCCCGAACGGCGAGTCCGGGATATTCAGGCTATGATTCCGATCTTTCAGCCTTTATCCTGGGTTTCGGTACGGATGACCCTGAGGCTGCTGGGCCTCATGGCCTCCTGCATCCTGCTGGTCAATCATGCCAGATGGCATATGCGGGCTCTGCAGTGGGACCTGAAGTTCCAGTGGGCGCAGCACCAGGGCAACCTGTCCGATCACGTCCAGATCTCGGAGGGGACTGCAAAACAGTTGCAGTGGTGGCTTTCGAACCGGCAATGGGTCATGGGCAGATCCCTCTCCCTTCCCCAGCCAGAGCACACAGTTGTGACGGACGCGTCCCTTCTGGGATGGGGCGGTCACATGGGAGAGGCGGAGATCAGAGGCCTCTGGTCTCCGGCGGAGTCCCGGCTCCATATAAACCTTCTGGAGCTCCGGGCGATCCGACTTGCACTCAAGGCATTCCTTCCCTCTGTCAAAGGGAAGGTAGTGCAGGTGTTCACAGACAACACCACCGCCATGTGGTACTGCAACAAACAAGGCGGGGTGGGGTCTTGGACCCTTTGTCAGGAGGCTCTGCGCCTCTGGACATGGCTGGAACATCAGGGCATGTTCCTGATGGTTCAACACCTGGCAGGTTCCCTGAACGCCAGGGCGGACGAACTCAGCCGCAGGTGCATGATGGATCACGAATGGTGTCTTCACTCGGAAGTGGCGCAAGGACTCTTTCTACAGTGGGGAGAGCCTTGGTTAGATCTATTCGCCACCGAAGAGAACGCGCAATGTCATCAGTTCTGCGCGTTGGAATTTCCAAGGCGGCACTCGCTCGGCGGCGCTTTTCGTCACGAGTGGAGTTGCGGTCTATTGTACGCCTTTCCGCCTATACCACTTCTACCCAGAGTGTTGAAGAAGATTCGGCACGACCGGGCCCAAGTCATTCTTGTGGCTCCGGACTGGGCTCGAAGAGTTTGGTATCCCGAGCTACTCAGTATGAGCGTAGATACCCCGATCCGTCTGCCTCTTCGGGAGGATCTTCTGTCGCAGCAGCAGGGGACGGTCCTCCACCCGAACCTGTCCAGTCTACACCTGCTTGCGTGGAGATTGAGCGGCGGCAGTTGATTCCTTTCGACTTGCCTCCCGAAGTTTGTCATGTGATTCTGGCAGCCAGGCGTCCCTCCACTAAGGTGGTATACGCCTGCAGGTGGAACAAATTTGTGGCATGGTGCACAGCAAAGGCTGTGAATCCCCTTTCTGCCCCTCTTTCTGAGGTCCTTCTGTTCCTTCTTTCTCTGGCCCAACAGGGTTCTGCCTTGGGTACCATCAAGGGTTATCTTTGTGCTATCTCGGCCTTCCTCAGGCTCCCTGATCAGCCCTCCCTTTTCAAGTCCCCTGTTGTTAACAGGTTCTTAAAAGGCATTACACACCTCTTCCCTCCTGTTCCGTTTGAGATGCAACAGTGGGACTTGAACTTGGTTCTTACCTTTTTAATGTACGCTCCCTTTGAGCCTCTACATAACTGTCCTCTTCGTCTTCTGACTCTGAAGACAGCCTTTCTGGTGGCCATCACCTCCGCTCGGCGGGTGAGTGAGCTCCAGGCTCTATCTTGCAAACCTCCCTTTCTGTCTGTTCATCCAGACAAGGTTGTTCTTCGGACGCGTCCGTCCTTCTTGCCAAAGGTGGTTACTGCTTTCCACATTGGGCAGACCATCACTTTGCCCACCTTCTTTCCGCCTCCGCATCCTTCCAGAGAGGAAGAGAGGCTCCACCGTCTGGACCCAAAACGTGCGCTCTCCTTCTATATCGACCGCACAAAACACTTCCGGGTGGATGACCAGCTCTTTGTTGGCTACGTGGGCGCCAAAAAGGTCGGGCGGTGCACAAGAGAACCATCTCCCGCTGGGTTACCTTGTGCATCAAGACCTGCTATTCTTTGGCTAAGAAGGAGCCTCCTGTTGGGCTGCGTGCCCATTCCACCAGGGCAACGGCTGCTACCACGGCCTTGGGCCGCGGTGTTCCGCTGCCGGTTATCTGTCAGGCAGCTACGTGGGCCTCGCTGCACACGTTTACAAAGCATTACTGCCTTGACAGTCAGGTCCGGAGGGACGGCTTCTTTGGCCGTTCTGTCCTCCAGGACTTCCTTGTCTGATCTTTGTTCGCAGACCCACCACCGGGGTTGGTATTGCTGGGGTATCTATTCTAAGGTAAGGAATCTGTCACTAACGTGTCTCTTTCAGATGCACAAGTTACTAACTTGTGTAACGATATATCTGTAAGAGACAGTAGTTAGTGACAGATTCCTACCGCCCCACCCATCCTCCCCGTTCTGCGAACTGATTTCTAGGGTTAAGGACATCCCTTTCAGGGCCCTAGTATTTTTCAGACACCTATGTCAGCTTCTTGCATGGCTCTGCGTTCCTGGCGCGGAAAGTCGTGTACAGAACTGACGTCAGCGCGCAGGGGCGGCGTCTAAGTACTGCCTGCGACGTCATCCCGGCTATCACGACGCCGACGACGGACGCGGAGCCGCACGACGCCGCCTACCGACGCGCAAGGGTACTGCTACGCAAAAACTTTCCGGATCCAGCCTGACGCCTGGGGATATTCTAAGGTAAGGAATCTGTCACTAACTACTGTCTCTTACAGATATATCGTTACACAAGTTAGTAACTTGTGCATCATGGACCCAATGACCGATTAATGTGGTGACCGACCCCGCTAAGGTCCGCCCAGCCCAAGGACTAGTGCAAAAGGAGCATGGGGCCTAGCAATGGGTGTCTCTAAGAAAAGAAAATTAACTAGCCATGCAACGAACCCTGGCCAGACCCTAAAGTGACTCTGCGGTGAGGAGGGGGAACCCAGACAGGCAATATGCAAAAGACTAGTATGCCGTTAAGCATCAATAGCCAGGGATAGTGACTTGTGTTTTCAAACATTGGAACACAGCAGTCGCTCACTGATATTACTGCAAAATAATATCTGTGACACCCGCCACTTCTCATTTTTGAGGTCCTGTTTTGGTCTAAGATACTGATTCTGTATGTTGCATGGACCAACACAATATATCTCAGCAAATAACAATATCTTCCCGCCCATCGCCCGCGTGCTTGTACACTTAACTGATCTGTAGATAAAAGCATGACCTAGTCATCCATGTACCTCACAATGTAAATCCATTACAGGGGTGCAGATTATACCTTTACATTCCTATGACTTATGGGTGTCCACTTAGTGTTTTCTTCACTACACACGTATGTCCGTACATCTATGTGAGTGAGGAGCTCCGGGTTTAGGACAACCCCACAAGTTGACCAACCCTCTATCCCAAATTGGCCTCTTTGGTGTAAACATTCTATAGAATTCTTAATGTTGTCCGCACAATGGAGCAAACTAATCTGGGGTTATGTAGGCCCGCAAAAATAAGTTCCCAGGCTGTTTGTGTTGTTCCTAGCCGCGCACCAGGAACCACCCTGCCCAATAAGCACAGGTAAAGTAGCTGCTGCATTAGCAGAGATAGCCATTGCAGCACTTAATAAAGTCCATGGGCAACTTCCTCACAGCGTGGTATAAAACAAAGAGGCTGTAAATAAAAAGCCTGGGTCGAATATGTAACGTGTGCAACACTGACTTTTGTGGCAGGGTGAAATAGATGTTTGTGTCCTTTCCTCTGCATATTCAATTCCCAATTGTATATCAACAAAATGATCTGAAGATGAATGAATGTGATAGTCATCCTTGTACATTACTGCAATCCAGTTAAGGGACAGGCGACCGAGGATGCATTTTATACCTAGTCTGAGCTCTTGAAGTGCTCCTTTTCCCCCAACCGGCTCTTCCGGGAAGCCGCTGCATCCCTGCCTACCCAACAGGGTGTTGCCATGCCCTGCTGCACAACCTGGCTTGTACTGGAAAGAGGCACCCTAAACCCCCTCGTTGGTAGAGGAGTATTATATACCTTTATAATCCTATCGTTTGTGAGTCCTGAGAGGGACCCCAGGGACAGCTTGGCGCAGTGCATCTGGGAAGGGTACAATCTGTTACACCCAGCTCTGAGGGTGCGGGAACGAATAATGGACAAGGGCAAGTCAGAAAAAAGGCCAAAGTCCCTTCAAAATTACAAGAAGTGTGGATTAATAAAGTATATTCCTCTAAGACCAATCACCCCCCCTCTGGCTGGCACGTGGTGGAGCGGGAGGAATTACCCATCACCAAACCACATGTGCCGTCTGTACGCTGAGACGTACCTAGTCGAGCCACCCGGTGGCCCCATGATTCTGGCCTGGACGAAGACTATCATGGCATAGGGTTAAAAAGTTTAAGCTGTAACATCACGTGTTACCGCCACAGCTAGGCCAAACCATTCCTTTGCCCGGCCCAGACACAAGCCTGCATCGAAGATAAGCTATTGGCAGGAAATATTTAATTGTCCCCCTCCTCTCCCCAGGCCCAGCGTGGGGACGGGAGACTTAACATAACATTTGATACTTAAGACTAGGCTAAAACTTAGATCGGACTCTAAATCAAACGTCCTACATTCTAAACCTGTCTTTGCTCTGCGCTGTTTAACAATCCGCCCTTGGTAACCTGGGGCTTGAACGATCCATTCAAGCCCAGCAAAGATACTAGCTGTATCCTCCCCGATCCAAGGGTCTCAGGAGGTGAGGTAAGTGGAGGGACAAGTTCATCTAGAGTGATAGCATGAGGTATTTCAGGACACGTGCACGCCAAGGGCAGCCAGGCATGATAAGCTTACTATCAGCCCCCCACATAGTGTACTCCCTTCACTAAGCGGCGCATTAGTGACAAAACGCTTCCAATATTTGTGTGTGATTTTACTCATGGCAGCATTACCTTTGGGCGAGTCACCAGGGATGCCAGTTCAATACTCATGGCGAGGACCATGGGACCCTCTTAAAACTTTCAACTCATGCATCCACTTTAACATGAGTGAAAGAGTTGTGTGAATTATGAGCTTCACCCAAATAGCTCGACGAATAACATACAGGGACATACCGAAATCTGATCGTCATTGGCGAATAAGAGAATAAATCCGACTCGGGCCTGGCTAGCTGACGACCTGCCCAAATGCAAGGTCAGCAAATGCCTCCTCCGCGCTCTCTGGCTGGAGGGAGGGAAACATCACCAACTGCTACCGCCCCCGTGTGTGCTTGGACACACTGGGCGGACCACGACCGCAATCCTTGGGATGGCCCGGTTCCCCCCACTGTCCTGACCCTGTGATCTCCTGTCCCCTTAAGTATGCATTAACTTCGGAGTTTCCCTTCCATCCTCAGCCAAGTCTTAGGTCTCTGTGTGGCGATATGGTAACAGCCCTCGACACCGTGCTCCCAGCTGCCCCGAGATCTTTGCATAGCTGTGATGACGATCCTCCAGTACCCCGGATCAGACAGCTAATCTCAAATTCGTTCTGCTTGTATGGGCCTACGACAACACAGCTGCACACCCCTTGCATTACAACCATGAAACGAGCGAGCACGAGAATGAAACAAACCCAGCAGGCAGGTCTCAGGTTTCCAGCAGCCATGATATTCTGAAGGTCTTATCTTTATCACTGCCAGACCGGAGCACTGCTGTAACGTGCTCAGCAGCGTCCCACAACTTGTGGAACCAACACACAGTCTCTTCACCCCGAGAGCAATTCCTAGAATGCAGGCATATGCCACGATCCATTCATTGCGCGCACCTCCAAGCTGCATCCTCAGACCGTGGACACACTTGAGGGGCCACGCATCCCCCACAGAAACAAAGGCGGGAGCAGGGAAAGCGGGTCTCGATGGGTCTGTTTGGGCGGGGCACACGTCAGGGTAAGACTCTGCCCCTGGCCCCAGAAACGTGAAAACGGTGCACCCCTTGAGCCAGGGGCCCAGGCGTCGCGCGCTAACGCGTGTAACGAGGCCAAAGCGAGGAGAGGTGGGAGGAGAACCGCCCCCCGCATCCTCTCGACCTAACCCAGCCAACACCCAGGTGGGGAAGGCCCACTGCCCCTGGCTATGCCCGGTCCCCTGGCATTACCCTGCGGCTGGATATCCCTCTGGAGGGCACTCACGACCTAGCTTGTGGGAGGCACCGGAGGCCTGCCCACCCTCGTGGCCCCCGCAGGGCACCATTCCCTGTGGCACCGCAGCCCCCTGGCACTGCCGAAACTCACTTCACAACAACCCTGGTTCCGCTAGGGTCAGCACCGCTGTTGGGTCCCGACCTCCATAGCGGAGGAACCGACTTTCTTGCGACGTGGCGGCGCTGCCCAAGCAGCCCCTCGCAAGTGCTGGCGTCGCCCCAGCGCCACCAGGCCGGGCGGGGGCAGCCGCTGGCCCCTGCGACCCCCCCCCCGAATGAGAAAAGCTGCCCGACCGTGCCTGCTGCAGGCGGGCCTACAGGGACGGCCTCTGCCCTTTCGGCCCCGCACTACGGACGCTGCCAGTCTCACCGCAAACTCCCTCCCGGGCCCCAGCAACCCACCCCCAAGGACCGATTGGAAACTTGCATTCTGGTGTAGTCTACAATGCTACTGGCTAGAGCTTTCACCAGCACACCCAGAAAGCCCCAAGGAAGGCATGACCCCCCCCGCTCCCATTCGGCTCAGCAGCCCCTCACCAACCCAGGCGGTCAACTACGGCACTCACAAGGAGGGAGGGGGAGCGAAAAGGGGCTCGCTGTACCCACCCCCCTCCCCCAACGCCTCAGTTACCCAGGACCCCTAGAGGCAAAACACTGACCTGCCGAAGGCCAAGTTCTGGGCCTGGCTCCCCGCTAAAAGCCGAGGACCCACGGCGAGGCGCCGTGTGTCGGGAACCCTTCACCCCTGTTTGAATGCCCCCCGAGGGATCCCCCTCGCCTGCTAGCCAGGCCTCTACGCCTCGCGGGGGCCCTCGTGGTCGGGCCCTGGTACCCTCGCTGCCTCCGGAGTAAGCGAAGGGGGGGGGGGCATGAGGCAAAATGCCGGGCCTGAAGAGGCTCCCACCCCCCGTAATAGCCCTGACTTAAAAGCCGATGGCCCTCTGCGGCTGCCGGGCAGGCCTAACAGACCACCTCTCACGCCCAGCCCCCCGTCCCGCTCCCTCGGCACAAATCCCCTCTATGCCGCCTAAGCGGACCTCGCGGGGGCCGGACCAGGAACGTGACAGGGACGGGGCCCCTCCCGGGCATGGCCCGCATGGTGGGACCCAGATGGGGGGTGGGTGGGGTTTAAGGACTAACCTCGTGGTCCCTCCAATCGACCTCGGCAGCGGTCCCGGCAGCACGACCGAAACGGCGTCAGGGATGAGGAGAAAGAGGCCGCTAGGTGGGTGGAGGAGGAACTTATACTTCTCCCCTTCCCCCACCTGGGCCGGAAATGACGAGCGGGACCCCAAAGGGGTCTCGCGACGCTGGGCTGTCCCGTGTGCCATCTTGTGGCACTAAAGGGGCTGCCCTCTTAGGAGGGTCCCCTTCGTGGACGTCGGGCAGCCCACATTGTTTATGCTCCCTATCCCTCACCCCTCTCGTCGTTGTGCACATTTACATAGCACAATCCAAAGCAGCGCCAGCCATCTTGTTTTTGTATCACACTTGTTTTTGCAGATAGTGCGAGCTATCTTAAGGTATTGGAGCTTTTTACATGAGCACCAGTTACATTACACGGCGACACATACATTTTATTTGTAGGCATGGGAGATTAAGTGATTTGCCCAGAATCACAGGATGGCAAGCCAACACTGAGACTCGAACCTGTTTACCCAGCACCAAAGCCTGCAGCTCTGGCCAGAACGCCACATCCTCTCCTCTCTCCTAGTCTTGCTTTCTTCCGCTGTCAGAATGGAGGGCACTTTAAGCACATCATGCAAAGGCCAGAGGAGTGTGCCTGCTGGAGGAGGTGACTTCCAGCACTTGAAATTAGGGGAAGGCTTCTGTGTATAGGAATAAACCTTTTAAATGGCTATTGCTATATGTTTGCAAGTCATATGAGTGGGTGGACTGTGAAATACACCATCTTTTAATTGCCATACCTCTGAGTGTTTTGCCCCGCAAAGGTATTGCATAAACTATAAAGTAACTGTATAAAATCCAAGGGGTAGGCTATTGTGCATTCAACCGATTTGCTTTTGTTTGTTTTACAGCATATAGGGCCAGATGTACGACCCCTTCATTTAGCGCCTCGCAATTTGCGACTCATTGCGAGTCGCAAATTGCGTGGCGCTAAATGAAATGTACAACAGTGTTATTACACTGTTTTGCGATTCCCAATGGGGTCGCAAATTGCGAGGATCATTAAAATTAATGAGCCTCTCGCAATTTGCGAGCCCATTGGGAATGCCAGCCCTCCCAGGGATGGTGGCCTGCTGGGCTCAGCAGACCACCATGTCTGGGACTGCTTTTTCATAAAGCACCTTTTTTTTTAAATGCAGCCCGTTTTCCTTAAAGGAAAACGGGATGCATTTGAAAAAAAAAAATGAAACGTTTTCGTTTCATTTTTTAAGGGCAGGCAGTGGTCCATGGGACCACTGCCTGCCCTTAAAAAATGTTCTCCCCTGCATTTGCAAAGGGGAAGGGGTCCCCTGGGGACCCCTTCCCTTTTGCGACCCCATTACCACCCTCTTGAAGAGGATGGTAATTTGCGAGTGTTTCAGTCGCAAAACATTTGTACATGGGGTTGCACTCCCTATTAGGAAGGGAACACCCCTTCCTGATAGCGGCTCGCAATTCCAAAATAGCGACTCGCAAATAAATTGCGACTCGCTATTTTGGAATGGTACATACTCCTATTGGTTTTTGCATGCGCAAACGGGTTCACAAACCCGTTTGCACATGCAAAAACCGTCGTACATCTGGCCCTTAGTGACCAATGTTATTTGGTAACATTGCGTCCAGTGTATTCCCAGTTTTCACAGACAAATAGAATAGGGTGCGAGTCTGAAGTGCTTTCATTAAGATTTGTCAGCAACTATGTTTTGGGGAGGTGATGTTACTGTTTGGCAAGCAAAGCAAAATCAAGATTGCATAAGTTTCTCATTTTATTAGGTCTCGGCTAGACAGCGCATTCACTGTCTCAAAGAGACATGTTGTGTTTAATCTGTGGGCTTCAACCCACCCACAGGCTACCAATTTGCTCGCTACATTGTCTATTTCATATTCTTTTTTCACCATTTGTCCCCGGCATGAGTGGTCATGCCTCTTCTTGTGTTTAGCTCTCCCCCAGAGCATGGACCAAGTACTTGTAAACATCCACTGCTCCCTCCCCCGTCACTGATTTAAACCCCCATTGTAATCTCTTTCGTTCTAGTGAGTGGTGGAGTTCTGCCTTTTAATGCCCTGTTAGTGTAAAGCTGACGTGCTGATTGGAGCATGTGTACAAAGCTGCTATTACCTGGCACACTTGTAGTCTCTGAAACTTAGGCATATCACTTAATCTCCACGTGGCAGCCTGCATTTGCTGTTTGTTGCCCGTAAACCTCTGGCCCATCGCTGCTTGCCCACGCTGAGCTCCCATTGCATATTTCCCCTCTTCCCCCAAATTCCCACCTCCCCTGACTCTGCTTTTCTCATTATTTTTTTTGCAGTTTTATGTAGCGCCAACACCAGCCGATGGTAATGGAGCACTTTACATAAGCACCAGTTACTTTTTGTGTGCAGTTTTATATAGCGCTAGACACCACCTGAAGGTATTGGAGCGCTTTACATTATCACCAGGTACTTTACACAAAGACACATTAATTTCTGTAGGCATGGGGAATTAAGGATGTTAAGCCAACGCCGAAACTCAAACCCAGTTTACCAGCTCCATGGTCGACTGCTCTGGCCCTTACGCCACATCCTCTCCCAAGAGGACACCACATTGTCTCCCTAGCCTCGGCCTCAGTCCCACATTTTGTGATTAAGGCCAAATTACTTAATCTCCCCGTGGCTGCCTGCATTTGCTGTTGGTTGCCCGTTCACTTCGCTGGTTGCCCCCGCTGAACTCCGTTGCACAGATCCCCTCCTCCATCGACTATGTTTCACATTTGTGCAGTTTTATGTAGCGCCATCACCACCCAAAGGTATTGGAGCACTTTACATAAGCATCAGTTACTTTTTGTTGTGGAGTTTTATATAGCACCAACACCACCTGAAGGTGTTAGAGTGCTTTCCATAGGAACCAGTTACTTTTTTTTGTGCAGTTTTATATAGCGCCATCGCCACTCGAAGGTATTGGAGCGCTTTACATTAGCACCAATTACTTTACACAGGGACACATTCATTCTTGTGGGCATGGCGAGATTAAGTGCTTTGCCCAAAATCAAGGATGTTAAGCTGACGCTGGAATGCGAACCCAGTTTACCAGCTCCATAATCTGCAGCTCTTGCCCTTATGCCACATCCTCTCCCGAACGGTTGCCATATCATCTCCCTAGCCTCGACCTCAGTTCCACATTTTTTGATTACGGATAAATCACTTAATCTTCCCGTTTATAAACACAACAAGCATTGGCAAAGCCAGTAGGTTTTGCCTGCGCTTTATTTATTTTTTTCAGATCTCTGCTGCACAGCGCAGGCGCTGCTCGGCTAGACAGTGCATGTGCTGACTTGAAGAGATGTGTTGTGTACGAATATGCCTCACAATTCCGCAGCCTGTCACCCCGCATGTTGTTACAACACATACCATTACCCCGCAAGTCGTACCAACAACTTGCGGAGGGGGGCGCTGGATGTTGGAATAGTATAATTTACTATTCCAACTCCAGTCTGTGCGGACAGTAGGGAAGGTGTTGGATTTTAAATCCAACACCTTCTTCCCCCCTCCGCAATTCGTTGTTACGACTTGTGGGGTAATGGTATGCGTTGTTACAACGCAGTCGTGGTAACGACCGCGTTGTAACAACATGCGGGGTGACGGTTTCGTGGTGAAGGTTGTTCACCGTTGTGTACTATCTGTGGGCTTACAGGCCGCCCATCTCTTACCATTAGTAAACTTCAGCGTTGCTCACATTTTCTTTGATGCCATTCGTCATGGCATGCTGGCGTCATGCCCTCGTACTCCAGTATTGGAACTTTCATAGATTCACATGCTTGAATCATTCCCTGTTGTCATGATGGGAGTCCCCGGTACTTTAAAATAGTAGTAGTAGTAGCACACTGATAGGTATAGATTAGGCCTCTTAGTTTATTAACTTATCATAGTGATTATTAAAAAAGAGACCAAAGTTTTGCCTTAACCAATCAGCATGAATCACCCTCTAGAACACTCCTGAGAGATGCGCAGTACCTCAGATATTCTACCGCACGTTGTGCTTGGGAGTCTCCTCTGAGCCCTGCTCAGCTTTTCACATCTGAAGAAGATTTCTGGACTTCATCCTTCAGGGAAGTGACTTTATTTGTTTTACATTCTCAAGCAGATATATATACTATTCTTTATATCTGTTGTTTGACCACCAAATCTGACTGAGTTATGTCAGACATGGTAAAAAGGCTCTCTTTAGAGATTGTGCCACCGGTTTAAAGAAGAGGCTATATGTGAAAGACCCCCATAAAAAGTGCATCTATTGTTTCTATCCATCCCATAAGGCGTCAGACTTCAAAATTTGTCGCACCTTTTCAAACAAGACTCTCAGAGACCGTGAAGGACGGCTTCTCATTTGGCTCCACAAGATGAAAACCAGTCTGATCCTGTGTCAGACGCGCAGAGTGAGCAGTCTACCACCTCAAAAAATTCCCTCAAAAGGGAAAGAGGTTCCTCGCACTCAGATAAGGAACTCCATGCTAAATGTGCTAAGAAGTCCTCTCAGGATGTTTCCACAGAGATCAAGAAAGGGTCTCACAGGCGAGAACAGCCTTCAAAGACTGTATCAGAGCCCAAAATTCCACCTCCAGGGCTACAATTGACATTCAAAAAACCTTCTTCAGAGCCGTTGTCGAGCTGTCTGCCATCTAGGAAGGTTTTGTCATCTCCCTCGACGACGAGGGGATGCACTTCAGGGACATGGTCATTTTTCTCCATGGCCCTCTCATCGTCGACGACATCTCTATCGTCTTCCACTCAGGCCCCGATTTCATCGACCATCCTTCTGGCATCGTCAACAAAGATTTTGTTGTTGTCTCTGAAATTGAGACCGCCGTCGGAGAAGTTACCATTGACGAAGCCATCATAGTCGTCGGCGGAGAAATCAGAGTCGACAATGACACCGTCGTCAAAGACACCGTCGTCGTTGACCATGATACCATCGGTGACGTCGAAGACACCGTCATCGTCGACGACGAAGACAAACGTCGTCGGCGAGGATAAAACAATCACGGGAGGTAAGCACGTTGTCGTTGAGCCCACCTCTAACGACGAAGATACGGTTGTCGGTGGCAGGCATCTCGTTGACGAAGACTCCTTCGCCACCAAAATCACTGTTGGTGGTCAAATCACCATCGCCAAAGGCTACTGCTGTACCTGTGGACACAGAGATTACCCCAAAGCATAATTCCCCTTGTAAAATGAAACCTCTTCTGCCCACGCATCTTCTGGAGGAGGGAGATTCTGAAGATGACGGCCCATTTGGGGATGCGTATAGTCCATCGGATTTACATGTTAGGGGGCAGATGTAGGTAAAAAGATATTTGCGAGTCCTTAATAGCGATTTTTACCGAATCGCTATTAAGAACTCGCAAACCGCAATGTAGATAAAAATTCGCAAATCGTATGCGATTCGGTAAAAATCGCAAACCCCATACCGAATCGGTATTACCGATTCGGAATTAGCGAAATCGCAATTTTAAAAAATCGCAAATTAGCAAATCTGCCATTCAGGTGCACCCTGATGACATCACACACAGGAAGTGGCCACACCCTTGCTGTTTCTCTGTGCCTGAGGCTGTGGGAGAGGCAGAGAGCAGGAGCACACACCCAGGAGCTGCACAGGAGTTACCAGGCAGACACCATATACCAGGATGGACACACAGGAGAAGGGAAAGGAGCCTGCAGAGAGGAAGAGGAAGCATAAATTTAGCGAGAAGGAGTTGGAGGTCTCAATTGAAGTGGTGGTGAAGACTCACGACCAGTTGTTTGGGAAGAAATCCCTGCATGTTCCAGAATCCCAGAAAAGAAAGATCTGGCTGGAAATACAAGGCAAAATTAATGCCATTGGTGTCACCCAGCGCTCCATCGATGACCTGAAGAAGCGCTGGTATGACTGTGTTCCCGTGCGAAGGAGAAGGTGGCTGACAGGCTAAACAAGCTAAGAAGACAGGTGGCGGACCATCCACAGCGCCTGCAACCACACCCCTGGATGAATTGGTGGAGTCCACCCTCCAGCCTGAGACCATCAGTGGCATAGGAGACGTGGACAGCTCAGCCAGAGACAACAACAGACAAGGTAAGATGCATGCACAGCATGGCCTGACCCCCCCGCCCCCCAATTCCCAATCCCCCATGGGCAAGTCAGAATTCCACTCCAGTCCATATTTTGCAAACAACCAGCAATGCATCATGGGAGATGTAGTCCCAAAACCCATATAGCATATCAGTGAGTTAACTGAACACGAGTGCAGGGTCTGCCACCGCACTCTACGCACACGCCTCCACGACGCCGGGATCCAAGAGAAGGCCCTGGACTGGACCACCTCCTTCCTCTCCGGCAGAACACAGAGCGTCCACCTCCCCCCTTTCCGCTCCGAAGCCACCGAGATCATCTGCGGCGTACCCCAGGGCTCATCCCTCAGCCCAACGCTGTTTAACATCTACATGGCACCGCTCGCCCATGTCGCCCGACTGCACGACCTCAACATCATCTCCTACGCCGATGACACCCAACTGATCCTCTCCCTCACCAAGGACCCCCACACCGCCAAAACCAACCTCCACGAAGGAATGAAAGCCGTCGCCGAGTGGATGAAGAACAGCCGACTGAAGCTGAACTCGGACAAGACGTAAGTCCTCATCCTCGGCTCCACCCCCTCGGCCTGGGACAACTCCTGGTGGCCGACCGCACTGGGAACAGCTCCAACACCCACCGACCACGCACGCAACCTAGGGTTCATCCTCGACTCTACCCTCTCCATGTCAAAGCAGGTCAACGCCGTCTCGTCCTCCTGCTTCAACACCCTCCGCATGCTCCGCAAGATCTACAAGTGGATCCCCACCGAAACGAGAAGAACGGTCACCCAGGCCCTCGTCAGCAGCAGGTTGGACTACGGAAACGCCCTCTACACAGGAGCCTCGGCCAAACTCCTGAAACGACTTCAACGCATTCAGAACGCCTCCGCACGCCTGATCCTCGACATCCCTCGCCACAGCCACATCACACCCCACCTGAGAGACCTGCACTGGCTCCCCATCAACAAGAGGATCACCTTCAAACTCCTCACCCACGCACACAAGGCACTCCACAACACCGGACCAGCGTACCTCAACAGACGACTCAGCTTCTACACCCCCACCCGCCAGCTTCGCTCCGCCGACCTCGCCCTCGCCACAGTCCCCTGCATCCGAAGAGCGACCTCCGGCGGCAGATCGTTTTTCCACCTCGCCGCCAAGACCTGGAACACCCTCCCCATCCACCTACGGCAGACCCAAGACCTGCTGACCTTCAGAAGACTCCTCAAGACCTGGCTTTTCGAGCAGTAGCAAAAACAACAGTTGATGGACAGAATGCAGAACAATGTCATACATTCACCCCAGTACAGAGATCTGGGCCTAAATCCATCGTTTTTTTGCTCACCATGCCATTCCAGTTTGAACCCAGCCATATGCAAATCAGTCTTGACCCTGTGCCTCATGGGAACAGTCCAGCCCGAACTGCCAAGCCAGGTCCTCCCTGGACTGGAAACAAGCATCCTAGGACCGGTTTCAGGGTTTCACCCTCTTCAGCCAGGATAGCTTGATTCCAGTGGCATGGAGAGCACGGGACCCACGTCTGGGCATACCCGTCCCACTCGGGGTGACAAATGCAAAAACAACAGTTGATGGACAGAATGCAGAACAATGTCATACATTCACCCCAGTACAGAGATCTGGGCCTAAATCCATCGTTTTTTGCTCACCATGCCATTCCAGTTTGAACCCAGCCATATGCAAATCAGTCTTGACCCTGTGCCTCATGGGAACAGTCCAGCCCGAACTGCCAAGCCAGGTCCTCCCTGGACTGGAAACAAGCATCCTAGGACCGGTTTCAGGGTTTCACCCTCTTCAGCCAGGATAGCTTGATTCCAGTGGCATGGAGAGCACGGGACCCACGTCTGGGCATACCCGTCCCACTCGGGGTGACAAATGCAAAAACAACAGTTGATGGACAGAATGCAGAACAATGTCATACATTCACCCCAGTACAGAGATCTGGGCCTAAATTCATCGTTTTTTTGCTCACCATGCCATTCCAGTTTGAACCCAGCCTTATGCAAATCAGTCTTGACCCTGTGCCTCATGGGAACAGTCCAGTCCGAACTGCCAAGCCAGGTCCTCCCTGGACTGGAAACAAGCATCCTAGGACCGGTTTCAGGGTTTCACCCCTCTTCAGCCAGGATAACTTGATTCCAGTGGCATGGAGAGCACGGGACCCACGTATGGGCATACCCGTCCCACTCGGGGTGACAAATGCAAAAACAACAGTTGATGGACAGAATGCAGAACAATGTCATACATTCACCCCAGTACAGAGATCTGGGCCTAAATCCATCGTTTTTTGCTCACCATGCCATTCCAGTTTGAACCCAGCCATATGCAAATCAGTCTTGACCCTGTGCCTCATGGGAACAGAGCAGCCCGAACTGCCAAGCCAGGTCCTCCCTGGACTGGAAACAAGCATCCTAGGACCGGTTTCAGGGTTTCACCCTCTTCAGCCAGGATAGCTTGATTCCAGTGGCATGGAGAGCACGGGACCCACGTCTGGGCATACCCGTCCCACTCGGGGTGACAAATGCAAAAACAACAGTTGATGGACAGAATGCAGAACAATGTCATACATTCACCCCAGTACAGAGATCTGGGCCTAAATCCATCGTTTTTTTGCTCACCATGCCATTCCAGTTTGAACCCAGCCATATGCAAATCAGTCTTGACCCTGTGCCTCATGGGAACAGTCCAGCCCGAACTGCCAAGCCAGGTCCTCCCTGGACTGGAAACAAGCATCCTAGGACCTGTTTCAGGGTTTCACCCCTCTTCAGCCAGGATAGCTTGATTCCAGTGGCATGGAGAGCACGGGACCCACGTCTGGGCATACCCGTCCCACTCGGGGTGACAAATGCAAAAACAACAGTTGATGGACAGAATGCAGAACAATGTCATACATTCACCCCAGTACAGAGATCTGGGCCTAAATCCATCGTTTTTGCTCACCATGCCATTCCAGTTTGAACCCAGCCATATGCAAATCAGTCTTGACCCTGTGCCTCATTGGAACAGTCCAGCCCGAACTGCCAAGCCAGGTCCTCCCTGGACTGGAAACAAGCATTCTAGGACCGGTTTCAGGGTTTCACCCCTTTTCAGCCAGGATAGCTTGATTCCAGTGGCATGGAGAGCACCGGACCCACGTCTGGGCATACCCGTCCCACTCGGGGTGACAAATGCAAAAACAACAGTTGATGGAAAGAATGCAGAACAATGTCATACATTCACCCCAGTACAGATATCTGGGCCTAAATCCATCGTTTTTTTGCTCACCATGCCATTCCAGTTTGAACCCAGCCATATGCAAATCAGTCTTGACCCTGTGCCTCATGGGAACAGTCCAGCCCGAACTGCCAAGCCAGGTCCTCCCTATGTGGGAAGGGTATGCCCAGACGTGGGTCCCGTGCTCACTATGCCACTGGAGTCAAGCTATCCTGGCTGATGACGGCTGATAGCCAGAAACCGGTCCTAGGATGCTTGATTCCGGTCCAGGGAAGACATGGCTTGGCAGTTCGGGCTGGACTGTTCCCATGAGGCACAGGGTCAAGACTGATTTGCATATGGCCATGTCTGAACTGGGGTGGCGTGGTGAGCAAAATAACGATGGATTAAACCCAGATCTGTGACTGGCGGCGAATGTTTTGCCAATGTGCAACATTCCGTCCATCATCTTGTGTGTTTTGCTGTTTGCCCTATGTGGGAAGGGTATGCCCAGACGTGGGTCCCGTGCTCACTACGCCACTGGAGTCAAGCTATCCTGGCTGATGACGGCTGATAGCCAGAAACCGGTCCTAGGATGCTTGATTCCGGTCCAGGGAAGACATGGCTTGGCAGTTCGGGCTGGACTGTTCCCATGAGGCACAGGGTCAAGACTGATTTGCATATGGCCATGTCTGAACTGGGGTGGCGTGGTGAGCAAAATAACGATGGATTAAACCCAGATCTGTGACTGGGGGTGAATGTTTTGCCAATGTGCAACATTCCGTCCATCATCTTGTGTGTTTTGCTGTTTGCCCTATGTGGGAAGGGTATGCCCAGACGTGGGTCCCGTGCTCACTACGCCACTGGAGTCAAGCTATCCTGGCTGATAGCCAGAAACCGGTCCTAGGATGCTTGATTCCGGTCCAGGGAAGACATGGCTTGGCAGTTCGGGCTGGACTGTTCCCATGAGGCACAGGGTCAAGACTGATTTGCATATGGCCATGTCTGAACTGGGGTGGCGTGGTGAGCAAAATAACGATGGATTAAACCCAGATCTGTGATTGGGGGTGAATGTTTTGCCAATGTGCAACATTCCGTCCATCATCTTGTGTGTTTTGCTGTTTGCCCTATGTGGGAAGGGTATGCCTCAGACGTGGGTCCCGTGCTCACTACGCCACTGGAGTCAAGCTATCCTGGCTGATGACGGCTGATAGCCAGAAACCGGTCCTAGGATGCTTGATTCCGGTCCAGGGAAGACATGGCTTGGTAGTTCGGGCTGGACTGTTCCCATGAGGCACAGGGTCAAGACTGATTTGCATATGGCCATGTCTGAACTGGGGTGGCGTGGTGAGCAAAATAACGATGGATTAAACCCAGATCTGTGACTGGGGGTGAATGTTTTGCCAATGTGCAACATTCCGTCCATCATCTTGTGTGTTTTGCTGTTTGCCCTATGTGGGAAGGGTATGCCCAGACGTGGGTCCCGTGCTCACTACGCCACTGGAGTCAAGCTATCCTGGCTGATGACGGCTGATAGCCAGAAACCGGTCCTAGGATGCTTGATTCCGGTCCAGGGAAGACATGGCTTGGCAGTTCGGGCTGGACTGTTCCCATGAGGCACAGGGTCAAGACTGATTTGCATATGGCCATGTCTGAACTGGGGTGGCGTGGTGAGCAAAATAACGATGGATTAAACCCAGATCTGTGACTGGGGGTGAATGTTTTGCCAATGTGCAACATTCCGTCCATCATCTTGTGTGTTTTGCTGTTTGCCCTATATGGGAAGGGTATGCCCAGACGTGGGTCCCGTGCTCACTACGCCACTTGAGTCAAGCTATCCTGGCTGATGACGGCTGATAGCCAGAAACCGGTCCTAGGATGCTTGATTCCGGTCCAGGGAAGACATAGCTTGGCAGTTCGGGCTGGACTGTTCCCATGAGGCACAGGGTCAAGACTGATTTGCATATGGCCATGTCTGAACTGGGGTGGCGTGGTGAGCAAAATAACGATGGATTAAACCCAGATCTGTGACTGGGGGTGAATGTTTTGCCAATGTGCAACATTCCGTCCATCATCTTGTGTGTTTTGCTGTTTGCCCTATGTGGGAAGGGTATGCCCAGACGTGGGTCCCGTGCTCACTACGCCACTGGAGTCAAGCTATCCTGGCTGATGACGGCTGATAGCCAGAAACCGGTCCTAGGATGCTTGATTCCGGTCCAGGGAAGACATGGCTTGGCAGTTCGGGCTGCACTGTTCCCATGAGGCACAGGGTCAAGACTGATTTGCATATGGCCATGTCTGAACTGGGGTGGCGTGGTGAGCAAAATAACGATGGATTAAACCCAGATCTGTGACTGGGGATGAATGTTTTGCCAATGTGCAACATTCCGTCCATCATCTTGTGTGTTTTGCTGTTTGCCCTATGTGGGAAGGGTATGCCCAGACGTGGGTCCCGTGCTCACTACGCCACTGGAGTCAAGCTATCCTGGCTGATGACGGCTGATAGCCAGAAACCGGTCCTAGGATGCTTGATTCCGGTCCAGGGAAGACATGGCTTGGCAGTTCGGGCTGGACTGTTCCCATGAGGCACAGGGTCAAGACTGATTTGCATATGGCCATGTCTGAACTGGGGTGGCGTGGTGAGCAAAATAACGATGGATTAAACCCAGATCTGTGACTGGGGGTGAATGTTTTGCCAATGTGCAACATTCCGTCCATCATCTTGTGTGTTTTGCTGTTTGCCCTATGTGGGAAGGGTATTCCCAGACGTGGGTCCCGTGCTCACTACGCCACTGGAGTCAAGCTATCCTGGCTGATGACGGCTGATAGCCAGAAACCGGTCCTAGGATGCTTGATTCCGGTCCAGGGAAGACATGGCTTGGCAGTTCAGGCTGGACTGTTCCCATGAGGCACAGGGTCAAGACTGATTTGCATATGGCCATGTCTGAACTGGGGTGGCGTGGTGAGCAAAATAACGATGGATTAAACCCAGATCTGTGACTGGGGGTGAATGTTTTGCCAATGTGCAACATTCCGTCCATCATCTTGTGTGTTTTGCTGTTTGCCCTATGTGGGAAGTGTATGCCCAGACGTGGGTCCCGTGCTCACTACGCCACTGGAGTCAAGCTATCCTGGCTGATGACGGCTGATAGCCAGAAACCGGTCCTAGGATGCTTGATTCCGGTCCAGGGAAGACATGGCTTGGCAGTTCGGGCTGGACTGTTCCCATGAGGCACAGGGTCAAGACTGATTTGCATATGGCCATGTCTGAACTGGCGTGGCGTGGTGAGCAAAATAACGATGGATTAAACCCAGATCTGTGACTGGGGGTGAATGTTTTGCCAATGTGCAACATTCCGTCCATCATCTTGTGTGTTTTGCTGTTTGCCCTATGTGGGAAGGGTATGCCCAGACGTGGGTCCCGTGCTCACTACGCCACTGGAGTCAAGCTATCCTGGCTGATGACGGCTGATAGCCAGAAACCGGTCCTAGGATGCTTGATTCCGGTCCAGGAAGACATGGCTTGGCAGTTCGGGCTGGACTGTTCCCATGAGGCACAGGGTCAAGACTGATTTGCATATGGCCATGTCTGAACTGGGGTGGCGTGGTGAGCAAAATAACGATGGATTAAACCCAGATCTGTGACTGGGGGTGAATGTTTTGCCAATGTGCAACATTCCGTCCATCATCTTGTGTGTTTTGCTTTTCGAGCAGTAGCAGCATTCCCCCCCACCCGCCAGCGCCTTGAGACCCTCACGGGTATGTAGCGCGCTTTACAAATGGTCTGATTGATTGATTGACCCCACATCAGTCAATAAGCAAGCGGAGGACTGTTAGTGTGAATAGCAACTCATGTAATTTAATGTAACACAAATGCTGCAAGGCAAGTCAGTTAATTGACATTCTGTATCCACAGGCGAACCTGCGCCCCAGACTGCTGAGAGGGAGACACAAGAGGCACCTGGGGAACACCATATTCAGGAGGAAGAGACCCTGTCACCCACAGATGTCACACCACCACCCCCCAGACCCAGGAGGTACACAGTGGGTAGCCTGCAGGAGATGGAGGGGTCAGAGGAGGAGAGCCCGGGAGCACCACAGACCATGCACGAAGAGCCAGCACAGTCTCCTGAGACACAGTCACACATGCAGCGTAGCCACACCAGTGGTCCCCGACGAAGACCAAGGGCACACAGTCCTGATGCGCAGGGTGATGGATCCAGTGTCTTCGCAGGTCTTGAGGGCACCATGGTGAAGGTGCAGTGGCTGCAAGGGAAGACAATGCGATCAATGCAACGTCAGATGGTGTCCATGAACAAGAACCTTAGGGACATTAAGGAGGGCATCAATGGACTGAACGACACTGTTGCAGAGGGCATGCGGGACATGGCTGAGGCAGTAAGGCTGTTGTGCAGCAAATTGGACAATGAACGTGGCGCAATGCGCAGGGAAAAACAGCGCCTGGAGGCACACACAAAGGCGGTGAACCGCCTATGCAATGCCACTTCTGTCCTCAGCAGACGCACAGTGGCCATGCAGTTGGAAATGGCCCACTGCAGCCAGAATGCTGCCAGGGGGTTGGTGCAGGTCACCACTGCGGTAGAACTGCTCCAGACAGCCAACATTGCTGCCACAGGGTCTGGGGATGGTGGAGACAGTGAGGTGGTCACCAGCCGCAGCAGCATTACTCCACCCGTTGCTGAGCCAAGACGGCGTAGTGCAAGGCAGGGGCCAGCAGCAGGACAGTCCTCTAGGGAGGGCAGTGTGCAAACTGAGCGAGGCATTGCTGTGCGTGGCCGCAAGAAATGAGTCCATACTGCTGCTGACATTTGCAGATGGGTGAGGTAACCCATGTGACCCACTGATAGTGTGATGCAATGTGCATGCAGTGTGTTAATGCCACGCTGGACTACTCAGGGCACTCAGAGGCCAATATGGTGAGGCGGTGTGCAATCCTATTCCCTGATGTAAGGACAATAAAACGCCGTTTCACAATTGTCATTAATCGCTTTGTCTCATTACTTACTTAGAAATAGTTGCGTGTGATCTCAGCACGTCTGTGTCTCCCATCTGCCGCTCCTACGACACCTGCTGCGCTGTGCAGTGGCCGTGGACATTCCTCATCCTCTGAGTCTGAATCGGTGATTTCAACTGGGGTTCCCTTCTTTGTGGCCAGGTTGTGTAGCATGGCACAGGTAGCAATGATTTTGCAGCATATCTCGGGGCGGTACTGCCGTGCACCTCCACTCTTGTGGAGGCAGCGGAACCTGCTCTTCAGGAGTCCAAATGTCCGCTCCACCACATTCCGTGTGGACTTATGGGCAGCATTGTATCTCCTCTCACTTGGGGTAGATGGGTTGAGGTATGGGGTGAGTATGAATGCACGCACCGCATATGCGCTGTCACCTAAGAGGAAAAAGATGAAACATCAATCACAGCCAACAACAGATACAACCAAGGTATACGTCAGGGTGTGTCACATGCATTTACCTAGCAGGTATCCTTCTTCAAATTCACCCCCAGCCAGACTTGTATAGATTCCACTGTGCCTGAAGATGTAGGAGTCATGCGTGCTCCCTGGGAATTTCGCTACTATATCAGTTATGATGTGAGACGCATCACAAATGACCTGAACCTTGATCGAATGATATGATTTCCTGTTCCGATATATGTACTCAGTAGCAGAGGGGGGGCAGATTGCGATATGTGTCCCATCGATGCACCCTATGACATGTGGGAACTGGGCCAACTGATAAAAATCCATCTTGGTCTTATGCAGTTCCATTTGCATTGTGGGAAACCGGATATAATGGTGCATTCTTTGAAGCATGGCATCCAGGAAGGTGTTGAAGAAGCTTGACAGGCAACTCTGTGAGACACCTCCAGCCACAGCTATCACCCCCTGGTAACTACCTGATGCAAGTAGGTGCAGGGAACAAAGGACCTGCACATGTGGTGGAATTGCGTGCGCCCTGCGTGTCTGCTGCTCCAGGATGGGGTGCAGGTCACGTATGAGGTCTAGGATGGTAGTTGGGTGAAGCCTGTACCTCTCATGTATTTCTTCTTCTGTGAGTTGGAAAAGGGTGATGCGCACTCTGTATAAGCGTTCCTATCGCCTCCTCATCCTCTGTGCTGCTGCTTGAATCCACATCCGCCTTGCAATGACATAGAGGGCCGCCATTGTGTTGAGACTGATGCATTCTGGGGCTGTTTATATGCAGTGCACCTGGTTACCACCTGCTTTGAGTTGGTGGTAATTTGCGACTCGCAAATAGCGATTTTTCGGAAAATCGCAATTTGCAATTTTTCCTACATTGGTCTGCGATTTATTTTTAACGATTTCGCAGTTTGCGAGATGCTATTTTGGAGTCGGTGGGTCAAATTCGCAAAATAAGGAATCGCTAACTGACTTTGCATTTTTTTAGCGATTCCTTAATTTGCGCTTGCCTTTTTCCCTCTCTACATTTCGCATGGGTCTTTTGCGATCGCAAACGTAGAAATTCTGCGAATTTCTGCGTTTGCGATCGCAATTTGGCTTCCTACATCTGGCCCTAAGTGCCAAGACGATGACGAGGAGGATGAACAAGACTACTGTGATCAGACCTACTATGCCCAACTTGAGACGGGGCATCAGCAGTATCAGCAGGAGATGGTCACAATGCCATCTGCCTCACTCTCAGATCTTCAATTTATGTTGGAAGATTACCGCCGATGATTCCCACCTTCAGTGAATATTGCCGAATCTCCACCTCCAATGGGGTCACCAGTGCAACACTCCACCCATACGAGATTGTCAGTCCTAAATACTCAACAGTACATTCCTCTCCAGGAAGCAATTTCTTTGGACGCAGAGCGGGAAGTAGAACTTCGCAACACGGGCACAGAGTGGGATAATTACTCAATATCTTTGCCTGCTTCACCATCACCTCCTCCAGTAGATTCTCCGCCAGAGGACAGAGGAGGGTTCCATAATCTTTTTGCTCTACCAATGCCGTCGAAACAGTCTGACTGTTTCCTTTATGACTTTAAAGAACCGTTTCATAAGTCTGTAAGGGCTATACCAATTATTGATTACATCTGGGAACAAGGTATTAGATTTATGAAGACCCCAGCTTCATACCGGTGGTGCTTCCACGGCTTGACAAGAAATACAAGTCTCTGGATAATGCACCAGCGTGTCTCACAGGTCATCCAAAACCGGATTCCGTGGTCATGCAAGCTGGTCTGCGCCGCTTGAAAAATCCGGCAGCACCTCTTTCAGCTATTCCTGATAAGGAGTGCAGGCGTCTAGATTCCATCGGCAAGCGGTTTTCGGCAATGTCAGCATTGACAGTGAGAGTGGCAAATTCACTTGCAATCTTAGGGCGTTATGATCACCAGATGTGGTCAGACATAGCCCCATACATGGACCAACTGCCAGAGGACGCTAAGGAGGAGGCAAAAGAGATCCTGCATGAGGGAGAAAGAGCATCCAACGAAATTATAGATTCTGCCATTGACGCCGCCATTTCAGGCAGGTAGCAGGGGCGGCAGTTCTTAGAAGACAAGGATGGCTCAAAGCCACCTTATTCTGCCTGGAGGTTCAGAATAAGATCTTAGACCTTCCATATGACTAAGAAGATCTTTTTGGAAGTAAAATGGAGGAGGCCTTTGAAACAATCAAGGCGGACACAGACACCACCAAGTCTCTGGGGACACTGCAGTTCTGGAAAACTCCTTTGCGAGGATCCAGAGGAAAAGGTCAGCTTCCTATGGGGGGGAGGGTATCAGGAATACCGACACCCTGCATATTCATTGAATAATCAGCCTTACCTTTCCCAATTTCAACAAAGACAACCTCCTCAGACATCCTATGTCGGGTCAAATAGGGGAAAATCAGCACGGGCAGGCAAGGATGTTGGCTGTCGACAATGATACGGTACAGGCTCCGCCTCCAACTTCTCCACCACATTCTCCTCAATTTCTCCCATCAAAAACCTCTTACCTTGCAGGTAAGATTTCCAACCACCTTCACCAATGGAAAACCATTACCACAGTCCGGTAGGTCCTACGCCTTATGCATTTCGGACACACACTGGAGTTTATCCAAAAAACCACCAGCAACCCCACCACAACCCTTCTACCAAAAGCATCTCAAAGCTCTTCAACAAGAGGTCAAAGCCATGCTCCTAAAAGGGGCGATTGAGAAGGTCCTAGTCTCCCACAGGGGCAAAGGTTTCTACTCCTGTTTCTTCTTAATCAGAAAGAAGCTAAGGCAGTGGCGACCAATTTTAGACCTCAGAAGCCTCAATATCTACCTGAAACAAGCATTGGCATAGCCAATAGGTCTCGCTTTTGGGACCTTATAAGTATTTAGTTATGCAGCACAATATCCTTGGTGCAACAACAACTGTTGCATGGCTAAACACTTATAAGGTCCCAAAGGCAGACCTATTGGCTATGCCAATGCTTGTTTAAATTTTAGTTTCATTCTAGCATATTTACAACAGCGAGGTAACTGGAGTGAGATAGAGAGGAGTGAAAGCTGCAAAATGCAATAATTACATCTTTGAGTTGGCAATGCAATGTCCTATATTAACCTTTCACGCCCCTGCCTTGCTCCTCAGATTTCACCTCTGCAGCAATTTCCTTCAACATCGACACTGTTGTCATTCTTTTAAAATGCCAAAATACACTTTCACGATACACGTTGCTTAAGGAGATGCAAGCAACCCAATTTTGCCCAATTAGCTTGTGAAAGAAAAATATTTGAATTATTTAAATGGGAGACTGCGTGAGAGATCTATCCAAAGGCTTAAGTAACAAGCAGTGGGGGAGGAGAAGGCAACCGAATTAAAGGAGCAAATGGCAGCTGACCGAGTGCCTTGGTGGACTTTCTGCTCACCTTGAAGAGGTGCACGCAGGCAGACTTCGGCACTAGGATGGGACGCGTGCATACATATGTGCGCATTCATGGAGCAATAAATAAGGAGAGTAAAGCACGTGAAATGAAAGCAGGAACAACATGGTTACCTTAACACACTGGAACCGGCCGGCAGAGCAAGAATACAATGCTGATACATGTAAAGACAAGCGTGATGGTCACTAATTTTCACTTAAGAATGTTCGCTGCTTCCAGCCTTTCTAGTCAGTCTTGCGAAATCTGTTGTGTACGTACTGCATTGGATTACTGCAGTTAGAGGAAGCAGCTTCTCCAAGAGTCCGAGTTGTTGCTGAAATCGTTAATTTTCCTGAAGAGCTTGCTTGAGCCCAGGACACAGTAGGACCTTAGGAGTGGGGGGAGGAGGCGGAAGAGCCTGGGAGGGCTGATGTTTAAACAAGGGAGACCGAGAAGCGCGCGCGCCTCGCGCTAAAAGTAAAAAAAAAAAAAGACGCGCGGCCGCGAGACGCGCTCTCTGGTGAGGGAGGGGGAGGAGCGGGTGAGGGAGGGGGAGGAAAGCCAGATGGCGCCTCAGCGATGCGAGGAATGGATGGCAGCTGTGCGCGTGCACGCCATCGTGAACGCAAGCTGGAGGCCACTGGGTTAGTACTTTCAAAACCCATTTACTAAATCTCTCGCCGAGAGCAGCGCAAGCGCTGGCTCAGGCGAGACCTAAAAACAATCATTTCGGATGATCATGTTGCAGGAGGTTCTGAAGTTCCTAAACCAGCGCGATTTCATGACCTCCTTAGACCTCCAAGACGCTTATTTCCACATACCCATTCACCCAATGAACAGGAAATACCTGAAGTTTTTGGTTGCCGGATGCCACTTCCGGTTCAAAGTGCTCCCCTTCGGTCTCAAATCTGCGCCAAGAATTTTTACAAAGTGCCTTGCTCCGGTCGCGGCATTTCTCAGACAACATCAGAATCAAGTCTTCCCATATCTGGGCGACTAGCTGATAAAAGCGAGCGTCCACAAAGGCCTGCAAAGTTCTCTTCCGGCGATTGAGTCTCACTTTCAATCTGCAAAAATCCAAATAGAGCCCTTCGCAAACAATAGTCTTTCTGTGAGCCAAGTTAGACATGGTGTGCTTAAAGGCTTATTCTGCGAGGAACGCCAACACCGGCTTCTCATGCTCACAAAATCCATTAGAAGAAAAAAGTCTCTTTCGGTCCGACTGTACAAGTCTCTCTTAGGAATGATGTCATTGTGCATACCACTGATCCCATTCTGTTGCCTCAAAATGCGACCCATGCAGGAGGAGCTGGACAAGCAGTGGGCTCAATCCAAAGGCTCCTTTGACGACATCATCAGGATAACTCCACTCATGATAAAAGCCTTGGAGTGGTGGGCAGACAAAAACCATCTGTCAGCAGGGCTGTCTATCGAACACATGGCGGCACCCTTCGTGATTACCACAGATGCAACCCTGGAGGGATGGGGAGCTTATCTCCAAGAGCTTCAAGTGAGTGGCAAGTGGCATCGGACTCAAAGTCAATCCCATATAAATTTATTGGAACTAAAAGCAGTACATCTAGCCCTCCAAGCTTTTCTTCCCAGGATACAGCATTCGTCAGTGCTCGTCCGTACGGACAATACCACAACGATGCACTGTATAAACAAACAGGGCGGCACAAGATCTCGCCAACTTTCCAGGGAGGCACAGAAGTTGTGGGAATGGATTATAATTCACAAAATCTGCCTCCGAGCAGAACATGTTCTGGGAGGACAAAATACGATTGTGGACACACTCAGCAGGCTCACGACATCGTACCACGAGTGGGAACTGCACCAGCAAACTCTGCACAACGTCTTCCTACGCTGGGTCACACCAGAATTGGACATATTTGCAACTCCCCTGAACCGCAAATGCCAGTACTATGCAAATTGGTATCCCCAACAGGGGTCATGGGGGAATGCCTTTTCAATTGCATGGTCCGGCATCTTTGCTTACGCTTTTCCTCCCATTCCTCTACTCCCAAGAGTCCTGCAGGTGATGAAGATCAAACCATGCAAACTGATTCTCATTGCTCCAGCATGGCCACATCAACACTGCTTCTCCTATCCCATGTCCCGCACTTCCGGCTTCCATTGTTTCCCAATCTTCTGACCATGAGCCAGGGGCAGATCCTACACCCGGATCCTAGGCACCTCCACTTATCAGCATGGCTCCTGAGTTCAATGAGTTCCAGCACTTGAACATTTCCGGGGAATGCCGAGATATCTTAGACAGAGCCAGAGCTGACAGTACCAACAAGGCGTACCTATTCCAAATGGAAACATTTCTGCATCTGATGCCATCAAGCAGGTATACATCGGCTGTCCTCCTCTCCAGAACAGATATTACCATACCTTTTACAGCTAGTGAAATCTATGAAAGCTTCAAATACTGGATTACTACAGTTACAGGTAAGTTACTTATTTCTTCTTGTGTTTGGCCCTCCCATAGTGCATGCAACAAGTACTTGTCTGCTTACACTGCTCCTGGTTTGCGCAGCTATTTTTTCTTTGTTTTCAAGCACTCCATAGGAGTATTTGTGTTTTCAGGCCATCACCCTTGCACACACACACACATACCACTAAAATGCATACACATGTACATAAACTAATGCATCTCTTAAAAAGTTGTTAAAACACGAACAGCAGTTGCAATTTTTTTTTGCACTATCCAATGGTATTGGAGCGCTCACTCCATCCTCCGTCTTGTCATAGTGCGAACCTGAGCCGATGATATTGGAGCACTTTAATGCTCACCAGTTACATTCCACAATGACACATTCATTTTTGTCGCTGATCCTGCTTCAATTAAGGTCTTTTTTTTACCCCTTAGTTGTTGCTTCCTCCCTCCCTCTCCCGTCATTGCTTGCCCATCTCCCCATCCCCTCCTGCTTCCCTGCTTGACCCATCCCCTCACTCCCTCCCTCGTCACTGCTGCTTTTATTTTTTTTGTACGATACAATGGTATTGGAGCGCTCGTTCCATCCTCCGTCTTGCCATATTCTCCCTTGTACACATACACACATACCACTAAAATGCATGCATGTGTACATAAATGAATGCATTTCTTAAAAAGTTGTTAAAACATGACCAGCACTTGTTTATTTTTTTGCATGATCCGATAGTAGTGTAGCACTCCCTCCGTCTTGCCATAGCGCAAACATGAGCCAATGGTATTGGAGCGCTTTAAGTGCTCACCAGTTGCATTCCACAATGATACATTCATTTTTGTCGCTAATCCTGCTTCATTTAAGGTATTTTTCCCCCTTCATTGTTGCTTCCTCCCGCCCTCTCCTGTCGTTGCTTCCCCATCTCCTCCGGCTTCCCTGCTTGACGTCGCTGCTGCTTTTTTTTTTTGTTGCACAATCTGATGGTATTGGAGCGCTTGCCTTAGTGCTAACACCAGCCAATGGTATTGGAGCGCTTTAAGTGCTCACCAGTTACATTACACAATGACAAATTCATTGCTGTACGCAGGGGGATGCGTAAGTGATTTGCCCAGAATCTCAAACTGTTCAGCCAACCCCGAGATTCAAACCTGGTTCCCCTGTGGGCAGCTCTGGCCGTTACACCACATCCTCGCTTCACTTCAAAGCTCCTCAGCTGTTTCTCATTGTCACTACCACATTTGTTCAGCAGGACCCCTTCAACACCGAACAAGCATTGGCAATGCCAATAGATCTTGGCAATGCCCGACCTATTGGCCTTATCAATGTGAAGGCCTTTTGGCCATGTTGTGTAGCAGCACATCTGCTGTTCAGCATGGATAAAGGTCACTGAAAAAAGTGCTATGACGCGGGCAGCACAGGCCACGTCATAGCGCTTTTTGTGTTTGGAGGGGCAGGACAATAAGCTCACCATGGGGGGCAAAGAGACTCGGCATCAGCTCAACATCCTTTGATTCTAGGCTTTCATTTTGCAGTTTTCAAAGCCTTTCAACGCTAGGTTTTACCTGGTGGTGATGGACAGTGAAAACTGGCCATTTCTTCGCCTTAGAGCTTGATTTAGTCTTTGGTGCAGAGGGTACTCCCCTGTTGCAACAGCTTTGTAGTACCCTCTCCGCCAAAGCGAAGCTCTTATTTAGAGACGGGCAAAACTTTAGTATGTAAAGGCCAGAGACTCTGCCATCTCCGCTGCCTACATACACCTCCGACGGCCTGACAGAGTAAGGACCTTCGGAGGTTCGACCATTTGTTGCCCCACTCTATCTAGAGTAAGCAGACAAATGCCAAGTTTTCGCTGTCCGTCACTGCCAGGTAAAACTCTAAAGTGACCACCACGCCATGAGAGAAATCTCCCACGGTGAAGAGGTCATTGTTTTTTTATTTTTAAATAGAAAATAGCTTTGGGATTTTTCCTTTGCAAAATAAAAAAAAAAGTAAAGTTTGACATACCCATCTGTCAAATTTTCAGTACATTGACAGGAACCACTGTAACAGCGGTTTCTGTAAATGCAGGAGATGTCAGCTGGGGTGATGGACATCTCAATGTTTGGCGGATGGAGTACCCTTGCCATGGCGGGAGTAAAGTACTCCACCATGGTAGCTAAGTTGTGTAGGGTTTTTTGTACATCAGGGAGTAGGCGCTCAGACTCGTGCGCGTCTATGTATCAAGGCTATTGTGTGTGTACGGTGCTACCAGGTCGGGGGAAGTACCCAATAACCCCCGTGATTTGTGTGAGTCGACAACCCACACTGGTAATACGGACACTATCCTGGGCACACGTGGTTGGGATAATAGATCAGAAAAAAGTCTCGAAAGTTGCCCAATTTAAGATCGACATCAGTTTTGTGAGTCAAGATTATTTTTAATGATGAACAAAGAAAAGCGACCAGCCGACACGTGTTTCGTCACAGTGGGAAGTAGTTCCGTGACTCTTCAGGGCCGAGCGGGTAGTAGCAAAGAAAGCGAAGGTAAAATGATGGGCGTCCCAGTATGGGAGGGTGTTGAGTCTCGAAGTCCTGCCCGGTGGTGGGTAACCAGGAACGGTATCCGGGTCTGGGTGGTGGCGGTGGGCAGGGCCCAGTGAGGGCACGCTATTGAATTGGTCGGGAAATGTGGAGGAAGGAGTGGCAGGCGGGTGCGCCTGGGAACCACATTGGAGCAGGAGTAGAAGCGACGTCCGTCGATCACGTGACTGCCGGATGCGGAAGTGGAGACTTCTGCATCCGGCAGTCCCGGCGCACCGGCCTGCCACTCCTTCCTCCACATTTCCCGACCAATTCAATAGCGTGCCCTCACTGGGCCCTGCCCACCGCCACCACCCGGACCCGGATATTTCCACGCCTTTGGTGACGATCCCGTCGACAATACCGTCGACGACCCAGTCTACGAGAAAAACGGACGTGCCAGTCTCCAAATCATTATTACAAGACTTTTCCAAGATATCTCCTCTGCCTCCTCGCCTCCTGGATTTTCAGGAATCGGAGGATGAAGGTCCTTATGGCCCTGCTTACAGCCCCTCTCAACTGAGAGTAAAGTGCCAGGAATCTGAAGAAGAAGATCAACCAGATGACCCTTCTGTGTACTTGAAAGGTGATTATTCCTTTTCAGACAGACGCACAGGTATGCAGCGCTTGGACACCTTTCAGGAACATTACCCATACTATAAGCAGGAAGAGGAGGACCGTCAACAAGAACCCTCCATTAACGTTCCAATGTCACTGGTCACGGACTTACCTTGGATGCTAAATGACTATTATAAACGGTTCCCTGAGGCCAATGTGGCCCAGAAGCCACTTTCTCCACGGGAGGAGCCTGCCATGACTCCAGAGCAAGAAACACCACCTGCTCTGCCAAAACAGAAGTCCTTACCACCCCTGCAGATCCCTACTAGGGCATCAGACAGTGTTGACCAACAATTGGAAGAAGGAGAGATACAAGTGGACACTGATGGCCATGATGAGTGAATGGATTATGTGGCACATACAACGCCTTCTCCCACGCTGCCAGTGGCTGACTCTCCCCCAGAAAATATTGGCGGCTTCCATGACCTTCTTGAAAGAGCGTCGAAACGCTTTGACCTTCCTATGCCCATCAAGCAAGCAGAATGCTTCTTGTACGACTTCAAGGCTACCACGCAGCGTTCTGTTAGGGCAAACCCTATTGTCGACTTCTTGTGGCAAGAAGGCACTAAGTTCATGAAAAATCCAGCTTCTGTACCAGCAGTCATTCCAAAACTAAATAAAAAATACTGAGCACCGGAAGACTCTCCAGCATGTCTCATCGGCCATCCGAAGCCTGATTCGGTAATAATGCAACCTGCTCAAAGAAGATCTAAGAGCCCTGCTTCTCCATGTACCACCCCACCAGACAAGGAAGGGCGTAGGGTTGGACAATATCGGGAAAAGATTTTCCGCACTGGTGGCTCCAGCCATCAGAGCCTCCAATGCCATGGCCATCCTTGGGAGGTACGATAGGCAGATGTGCTCCTTTTCTTGAATTTCTGCCCGAAGACAAGAAAAAGGAAGCAAAAGAGATTCTTTTAAAGGGTGAGAGAGCCTTATCGGAAAAGCCATTGATGTGGCGACGGACATTTCTTCTGCTGCCTTTAGGCAGATGGCAGGCGCTGCAGTGTTGCGCAGACAGGGTTGGCTGAAAGCGACGACATTTCGCCCAGAAGTCCAAGCTAAGGTGCTGGACATGTCATTTGACGGGGAGAACCTGTTCGGCAAACATGTTGATGAGGCACTTCAGGCTATCAAATTGGACACAGATACGGCAAAATCTTTAGCCAATCTGCAACAGAAAAGGTTCTCTTCTTTTCGAGGAAGGGGAAGGGGTCAATTTGCATCTCGGGCCCAGCTTCAGCAGTGTTTTCAACCTTATTACCAACAAGGTTTCTGACCTCAATACTCTGCCCAGTCCTTTCGGCAGACGCGTGCACCGACTTACACCAGGGCTCCAGCTCGAAGACGTCCCGCAATCGGAGGGAATCCCATGACGCAGGCAGAAGGCAATGAGACTTACCAGGCACCCGCCACCCCAGTCCCACTAAATTCGGCTCAAAATTGCTCCAAATTCGTTGGTCAATGGAACTCCATTTCGTCCGACAGATGGGTGTTAGACGTTTTCAACCATGGTCACACCCTGGAATTTCTTCAACAACCTCCGGATTTCCCCCCCAAGAAAGACTGCTCACCGCCATCTGGCGCTTCTCATAAGAGAGATAAAACTCCTTCTTGACAAACAGGCAATCGAGATAGTGCTACGCAGTCAGCGCAACTTGGGCTTCTACTCCCACTTTTTTCTGATTAAGAAAAAGTCTGGGGTAATGGAGGCAGGTTATAGACCTCAGGTTGTTGAACAAGTTCATCAAAAGTAAACCAATTCGGATGTTGTCGCTCCAGGAGATTCTCCTTCTCTTGGATTCAGGAGATTACATGACCTCCCTGGATCTTCTGGATGCGTATTTTCATATTCCTATTCATCCAAAGCACCGTCGTTTCCTCAGGTTCCAAGGGGCAGGGTGCCACTACCAGTTCAAGGTGCTACCTTTCGGGCTAAAGTCTGCGCCCAGGGTTTTCACCAAATGCTTGGCGCCAGTAGCAGCCTATCTCCAGCGCGCCAGTCACCAGGTGTTTCCCTACCTGGATGACTGGTTGGTCAAGGCTCCAACATTTCAAGGTGCAAGAAAGTCCACGAACACCTGTCTTCGCCTTTTTCGCTCTCTGGGTCTCAATCTCAACGAAGAGAAGTCTTCACTCCTTCCTTCCAAGTCTCTGGTGTTTCTGGGAGCGATGTTAGACACCAACCGCTCAATGGCTTTTCCCACAGAGGAAGGAATTTCTCGTCTTCTAAGGATGGTTCAGTCCCTTTCCTCAAAAAAGTTAGTTTCTGTGAGGATTTACAAATCAATGTTGGGGATGATGTCTTCTTGCATTCCGTTGATTCCTCACTGTCGATTGCGGTTGAGGCCTCTTCAGGAGCAGCTCGACGCCCAATGGATACTAGCTTGAGGATCCTTCGAAGACACTCTATCAATCACGCCTCAGATGATCAGGGCAATGTCTTGGTGGACATTAAGAAGCAATCTCTCACAAGGCCTATCCTTCCTTCCACTAAAGCCTTTGATGATAATGACAACGGACGCTTCCATGGAGGGATGGGGAGCTCACCTCCATGGAACCTGTTGGAGCTGAAGGCAGTTTTTCTAGGGCTTCGTTCCTTCCTACCAAGGATAAAAGGTTTGTCAATCCTCGTCCGCACGGACAACACAACCACCATGTTCTACCTGCAGAAACAAGGAGGGACAAAATCTCCGGCTCTCTCAAGCCTGGCGCAACGAATTTGGAATTGGCTGATTCACCACAATATTTCCTTACAAGTCCAGCACGTTCCAGGGGTGCTGAACGAATGGGCCGATTTGCTCAGCAGAGATACCAAGCAGTGTCACGAGTGGGAATTGGATGCCGTTGAGCTGGAAAATAAATTTCAGTGTTGGGGATCACCAACCATGGATCTGTTCGCTACATTACTCAACAAAAAATGCAAATTCTGCGCCAGCAGATTTCCTCAGCCAGGTTCTCTTTGGAACGCCTTCCATTTTTCCTGGGAAGGGACGTTTGCTTGCGCGGTCCCTCCGTTCCCACTAATACCCAAGGTTCTACAGAAGATGAAACAAGAGCCTTGCCGCATCATTCTCATTGCCCCGGCGTGGGCAAGGCAATACTGGTTCACAGAGCTGTTTCACCTATCAGAGGCTTCTCCAATACGTCTTCATCTTTCGGAACGTCTACTTTCAATGGACCAAGGTCAGGTGATTCATCCACAGATTCACTCTCTTCACTTGACGGCCTGGCTCCTCACCACACGGAGTTTGGTGACTTAGCTATCTCTGAGGAGTGCCGTTCTATTCTTACCAAGGCCCGTGCTCCCTCCACGGTCAAGTGTTATTCAGCCAAATGGAAAAGATTCTGCTCCTGATGTACAAAACACTCCTGCCATCCGCTCTCTTCTTCCCCGGAGGAGGTTTTGCCATATCTCTTATCTCTGTCAAAAGCTGGCCTTTCCCATTCTTCGGTTAAAGTTCATCTGGCCGCAATTTCAAGGGATAGGAGACGTTCGAGCCAGTCGTCCCTATGGTCCTGCAGACCAGTGAAGGAATTTATGAAAGGACTTTTTAGAGCCTACCCGTCGGTTCGGCCTCCTCCAGTGCTCTGGCAATTGAACGTTGTGTTGTCTCATCTCATGAAAGCACCATTCGAACCAATTCACGAGTGTGATCTGAAATTTCTCTCTCGGAAGGTGGCTTTTCTCTTACCCATCATGTCTGCTAGACGTATTAGTGAAATTCAAGCTTTCACAGCAACAGAACCTTACCTTCAATTCCAGCAGGATAGAGTGGTGCTCCGCACCAATCCCTCGTTCATCCCCAAAGTACCTACCATCTGAATGAACCTGTAGTCCTGCCTTCATTTTTTCCTGCTCCGTCTACACCAGCGGAGAGAGCTCTACATTCCTTGGACATCAAACGATGTTCGAAGTTTTACCTTCAAAGGACAAGACTTTTTCGTAAATCTACTCAACTCCTCATCGCCTTCTCTGCCCCTAGGAATGGTCAGGCTCTGAGTAGAGCTTCAATTGCTCGTTGGGTTTCTTCTACTATAACCTACTGCCATGAAAAAGCGGGACGCCCGCTTGCTTCTAAAGTGACTGCCCATTCCACTAGGAACATGGCAATGTCTCGGCCCTGTTTGCCGGTGTGTCCCTACCAGACATTTGCAGGGCGGCAACATGGACAAACGTCCATACCTTCACAAGGCACTGCTGCCTGGATACTTTGCGAAAGACGGATACTGCAGTTGGCCAAGCGGCCCTTCGTCGCCTGTTCGCTTAAGGTAGGCCTCAGTTTATTGAGGTTTATTAAGAATTTTTTATTATTATCATTATTATTGCTATTACGTCTTGCAAATGTTATTTATGTATATGCATTTAAATATGTATATTTTATACCAGCAAAAGTTATGTTGCTTGTTTCAGTTTTAGGTGATGACACTTTGTCGCATGGTGGGATGGTTCACCTGTTTTCCCACCTCCATTTATTATTATGTACTGCTTACTAGTCTGATTCAAGCATGTGAATCTATAAAAGATACAATACTGGAGAAAAAACAAGTTACTTACCTGTACACTGTGGTTCTCCAGTATTGATATATTTTATAGATTCACATGCGACCCTTCATCCTCCCCTTCAGGTGCACCCTTCCATACCTCTTTTATTTTACTAACTACACTCGTGCTCGAAATCTGAGGTATGGTGGCCCTGCAGGGGATGGATACTCAAGGGTCAGTGATGTGATTGGCTGGAGTTTGGATATTCTTTCATGAGGCTAACTGGTTACTAAATACTATTGATTCTCAAGGGAGATTGTCCTTTTAGCTTTTATACTGCTATTTTACTGTTACCGTGGGACTCCCACCATGACGACAGGGAAGATTCAAGCATGTGAATCTATAAAAGATATCAATACTGGAGAACCACAGTGTACAGGTAAGTAACTTGTTTTTTCTATATCCTTGGCTTTTAGCAGTGGGGATAGCGGGCATCCTTGACAAGTGCAACACTCCACCTAGAGTATCATGCAACAAATTCTCAATAGGAGTCAGTAAAAGGGCACTAGTAAATGAATTTCACAAAAACCGAAATATCCAACTTTTCAATTAGATACAGTTATATTGTCAACAGAGGCATATAAGATTGTGTACTAAGTGCAAGGTGAACACATTGTGCTTGTGAAAAATGTGAAAAGTAAAAGTACAACCGCACATTGGAAACAATTTGGAAGATTATTATGCATGAATTGTTTGACTACAAACAAAAATGCAGGATCGTGTCATAATTGGAGATACAATTTTAGCTGGTACGAATTGATGGTGTTTCGACCTTCATGACTAGAGGTCATCATCAGGACAAGAGTAACACAAGGGGGATGATTGCTGCCTGAAAGAAATCCAAGGTACATCGAGAGATTCCTGCCGGTGCGTGTGTTAAAGAAGACCTGGGACAGCGCTGCTGGTCACTAGTGTGGGAGGGAAGGATTCACTACGGTCAGTCTAGATATCTTCAACGCAGGAGCTACTCCCCTGCCCCTTGCAGGCACCAAACAGCAAAGTCCGGTCCACCATTCTGCCGCTCCCCGGTCTCACTGATGCAGCAGCCGCTAAGGAAGAGGTCACCTCGCTCCAGGATGTCAGATCTGTCTCTCCACCAAGTTCCAGTTCAGGGAGGACCTGGCTTGGCAGTTCGGGCTGAACTATTCCCATTGGAGTAGGGTCAAGATTGATTTGCATATAGCTGGGTCCAAATTGAGGTGGAATTGTGTGCAAAATAACGATGGACTGGGATGCGGCCCTGAGTAATTACCAGTGGCTGAGATTAATTCAAGCATTCCATCCTTCGTTTTTTTGTATACTTTAGTAAGTCGGATCTCCAAGGCATCCTTCAGCTAGTCTTCTAGTCTCCATTCATCTATTACATTAGATTGTTTACATAGTGCTGAGTGGTAAAGAAAATATTCCCTGTTTATTTCCTGCTGGCCCTATACCATTTTGCCCAGATAGTCACATATCCCTGCATTTGGGCCATATATTCCTTGTAACGTGGACACTGTAGTTTTTCCATTAACTGAGCGTGTTCTTCCTTGGCAGAGATTACATGTTCTGTAATTGCTCTTACTTATATGCCCCTTAGCCATGTCTCCACTCCCAGCATTCCCCACTTTAGAACTACCTCTCCCTCATAACTGGTGTTCAAACATTGCCCTCTTATGACCACGTTTAACACCCCATTCGAAATGGCATATTAACCAATTCGTGTTTTGATTTATTTACAATCTGAGGGTTGCAATCCTATGTTCAGTTTGAACTCTCATTTCCTTCCCTCCATTTCACATCTCCTCTCCTTTCTCTTCGAGCTGTCAAGAACGTCCATACCCACTCTTCATCAACACTATGGTTTCCCTCCCTCATATGGCTCTCCAATAGTTCCACATTTGTCTTCATCCTTCGACCGCCCTTTCCTTTTCTCTGCTTTCTGTGGTACAGTGAATCTTCCAATCCATTACACATGCCCTTCCACTTCTTCCGCACTCATCCTGCCAGACTCACCCTGGACCGGTTTGCATCACACTGAGCTCCCCGTCTGTATGTCTTGTTTAGCTATGCTGTCTTGTGGGGCTTTGGACCTCTCTAGAGTAAGTGGTATGTTTTTTCTGTCTTGGACTGACACCCATCCTCAGTATGCTGCTATCCTAGAGTAGTATGCCGCTTCCCTTCACTCTTGTGGTGCAGTATGCCAATCTTCTTACTCTGTTATGAAGTGGAGTTCTATGCTGTCTTCCATCACTCTCCTGGGAACTGTGCTGTAGTGCACATGCTATCCTGAAGCAATCAGGCCTTCCTGTACACTGTAACAGTAAACAGCCATTCTCTCTCTCTCTCTCTCTCTCTCTCTCTCTCTCTCTCTCTTCCCCTCTGTTTGTCTCTCTGCTATGCAGTTCTAGAAATCCTTTCCTGGAGCAGGATGCAGCTCACACTACATTCTGTTAGAGCTTCATGCTGCTGAATGAGTATCTTTTACAAGTAGATGTCCATATGTGTTGTTTAATCGTGTTTTTAAATGTTACTTTAAATTGTGATCGTATGTCTAACTAATTAGGCTGAACAAACTATAATGAACTCTTCCCTACATTGTGTAGATGAGTACATTATTATACTATTGCAACAAAATACATGTGATCTGGCTCAGCCAATGGACAGCATGCCACGGCAAAACGGGCAATAGACATGTGCTGATCACACACTGAGCACGACATACATCAAAAATGTCCAGTTAGCGAATATCATCATCGGAGGGCAACAGCAGATCTTTCGATATATAGTTATCTGAAAGAGACACGTTAGTGATAGATTCCTTACCTTAGAATATCCCCAGGCGTCAGGCTGGATCCGGAAAGTTTTGCGTAGCAGTACCCTTGCGCGTCGGTAGGCGGCGTCGTGCGGCTCCGCGTCCGTCGTCGGCGTCGTGATCGCCGGGATGACGTCGCGGGCAGTACTTAGGCGCCGCCCTGCGCGCTGGACGTCAGTTCTTCTTTTTCCGCGCCAGTAAGCGCAGATCCGGGAAGAGCAGTGCCCTGGTCAATTTTTGACCATACTTTTTGGTGATTTTTTCACTGTCTTTTTCCACCATTCAGGTGTCGTAGGGATGCCCGGCTTCAAGCGATGCGGCGCCTGTGCGCGGATGATGTCCGTCACCGACCCGCATTGGGAGTGTCTCTTCTGCCTCGGCCGAGGCCACGACACCGAGTCTTGTCCCGAATGCCAGGCCCTCAACCCGAAGGCTTTGCGAGAGCGGTCTCGAAAGCTCCTCGAGGCCCGGCATTCGGCTCCGCGGAAGCCCCGGTCGCGTGAGAGGTCCAGGGGTCGCTCGCGGAGTGCACACCGGTCGTCGGCGTCGAAGTCTTCTTCGTCCGGTAAGTCTCGACACAAGAAGTCCAAGAAGCATCGTCGCTCTCGGACTTCGCCTCGCCGGTCTCGCGACTCGGCTGAGGCCCCTCCCGGCACCGTCCCCGCCCCCGCGGCCCCGGACTTGCCTGTGGAGTCGCCCCCGTCATACCCGCCCTTCCCGGGTTCGGGGCGGATCCGGCCAAGGTACAGGAGTTCCTGTCGGCCATGGCCCGCCTCTTCGGGCCTTCAGGCCCCTCCGGTGCGCCTTCGGGCCCCGCGGGCCCTGATGGGGTTGATCCGGCGTCGCCGGCGGCTCCGGCCCCGGCGTCGCCCGAGCCTCCAGCCTCGATCCCGGCTCCGGCTCCGGCCCCGGCCTCGATCCCGGCTCCACAACTCCCATCGACGCCGGTCGACCTCACGACACCTCCGCCGGCGCCGATGTCTCCGGTGCCGTTCTCGACGCCGCCCTGGGCTCCGGGCGGCGTCGTCCCCCAGTTCCTTCCGGCTCCGGACATGGACCCGGAGCGACGTCGCTCGACGCCGGCTCCGGCGCCGATGGGACCTTGGGTCCCAAATGTCCCTCCTCCTCCTTATTTTGAACCAGAGGAGGACCAGGAGGACTGGGAGGGGTCTGATGACCCTCTGACACGCAACTGTCAGTATGATGAGGACTGGACAGAGAGTCTAGGGGAGGCCAGTGGTCTGGATACTTCTCCTGACACTGGCATGCTGTCTCCTCCCGTGGCTACGGAGGAGGGGGCCAATTTTGGTACGGTGTTGCGTAGGGCTGCTGGGGCCTTACGTCTCCAGCTCCCTACTTTGACGGTCAAGACTAACATCTTGACAGAGGTGCTTCAGCCGGCAGCCTCCTCTGCGGAGACTGTGCTGCCGTTTAACGACGCCCTCACGGACGTTCTTTTGGGCGCCTGGTCCAAGCCCAACACAGGGGCTCCTGTGGATCGGAACGTGTCACGACGCCATCGCCCCGCTCCGGGCGACCCCCTGTTTCTTTCTGTCCACCCCACTCCTGAGAGCTTGGTTGTCCAAGCCTCCGCTTCCCAAACCGCCTTCCCTACCGCTCCTCCGGATAGGGAATCCAAACGCCTGGATCAGTTTGGGAAGAAAGGTTTTCTTCCTCCAGTGCTGGCTTGCGGTCCGTTAACACCGCTTGTCTTTTGGGCCGATATACCCACTCTCTGTGGGATTCGGTGGCGGATGTTTTGCCCCAGTGCCCTGAGGAGGTCCAGGCACTGCTTTCCCGCGCCATTGCGGAAGGAAGGGATGCGGCCAAATACACTATCCGTTGTGGCCTTGACACCGCCGACTCGCTGGGCAGGTCGATTGCAACGACGGTGGCGCTCCGACGCCACGCCTGGCTGAGAACCACTGGTTTTTCAGGGGATGTCCAGAATACTCTCATGGACATGCCCTTTGATGGAGTCGGTCTTTTGGGTCCAAAGCAGACCATGCGTTGGAGCGCTTTAAGGACTCACGGGCTACTGCCAAGTCCCTGGGCCTTTCTGCTACACGCCCTCCGCTGCCTTCTGCTTTTCGCCCCTATCGTGGCCACGGTAGGGGCGCCCCTTCACGTCAGCAGCCCAGCCACCGGCCCGCGCAGCAGGCGTCTTCGCGTGGCCGAGGACGTGGATTCCGCCGTGGCGGATCGGGCAACCAGCGTGCGGGTCAGGCCACCACCTCCAACCCGTCCGCGGCCTCCAAGCCCTCCTAGTCCCTCCTTTCAGGTGCACGGCACGCCCGTAGGGGGCAGGGTCCGCCATCACCTTCCCCACTGGCGCACCATCACCTCGGACAGGTGGGTCTTGGACATTGTCCGAAGGGGCTACTCCCTCCCCTTCGAGACCACCCCCCAGCCATGCCACCTCAATTCCACCGCATGTCAGGGGATCACTTGGTGCTTCTACAGAAGGAAGTCACGGCCCTCTTGACCAAGAGGGCCATCGAGCATGTTCCGACCCCAGAAGTAGGGCGTGGTTGCTACTCCCACTACTTTCTGGTGCCCAAAAGGACAAGGAGGACATGCGTCCTATCTTGGACCTCCGGAACGTCAATCGCTTCCTCCGGAAGGAGAAGTTCAAGATGCTCACCCTAGCTCAGGTCTTGACTGCCCTCGACCCTGGAGACTGGCTGGTAGCGTTGGACTTGCAGGACGCATATTTCCACATCCCCGTCCTGCCGGCCCACCGGCGTTACCTTCGGTTCACGGTAGGCCCCGAGCATTTTCAGTTCACCGTGCTCCCCTTTGGCCTTACAAGTGCCCCTCGGGTGTTCACGAAAGTGATGGCGGTGGTCGCAGCTCATCTGCGCCGGGCCGGGGTTTCAGTCTTCCCCTACCTCGACGACTGGCTGCTGAAGGCGGGCTCGTCCCAGGCAGTCGTCTCCCACCTCCAGACTACGGCCGAACTCCTGCACTCGCTGGGGTTCTCCATCAATGTGCCGAAGTCGCATCTAATTCCTTCTCCACAGCTCCTTTTCATCGGAGCAGTTCTGGACACGACGCAGTTTCGGGCCTATCCTCCCGAACGGCGAGTCCGGGATATTCAGGCTATGATTCCGATCTTTCGGCCTTTATCCTGGGTTTCGGTAAGGATGACCCTGAGGCTGCTGGGCCTCATGGCCTCCTGCATCCTGCTGGTCAATCATGCCAGATGGCATATGCGGGCTCTGCAGTGGGACCTGAAGTTCCAGTGGGCGCAGCACCAGGGCAACCTGTCCGATCACGTCCAGATCTCGGAGGGGACTGCAAAACAGTTGCAGTGGTGGCTCTCGAACCGGCAATGGGTCATGGGCAGATCCCTCTCCCTTCCCCAGCCAGAGCATACAGTTGTGACGGACGCGTCCCTTCTGGGATGGGGCGGTCACATGGGAGAGGCGGAGATCAGAGGCCTCTGGTCTCCGGCGGAGTCCCGGCTCCATATCAACATTCTGGAGCTCCGGGCGATCCGGCTTGCACTCAAGGCATTCCTTCCCTCTGTCAAAGGGAAGGTAGTGCAGGTGTTCACAGACAACACCACCGCCATGTGGTACTGCAACAAACAGGGCGGGGTGGGGTCTTGGACCCTTTGTCAGGAGGCTCTGCGCCTCTGGACATGGCTGGAACATCAGGGCATGTTCCTGATGGTTCAACACCTGGCAGGTTCTCTGAACGCCAGGGCGGACGAACCTCAGCCGCAGGTGCATGATGGATCACGAATGGCGTCTTCACTCGGAAGTGGCGCAAGGACTCTTTCTACAGTGGGGAGAGCCTTGGTTAGATCTATTCGCCACCGAAGAGAACGCGCAATGTCATCAGTTCTGCGCGTTGGAATTTCCAAGGCGGCACTCGCTCGGCGACGCTTTTCGTCGCGAGTGGAGTTGCGGTCTGTTGTACGCCTTTCCGCCTATACCACTTCTACCCAGAGTGTTGAAGAAGATTCGGCACGACCGGGCCAAAGTCATTCTTGTGGCTCCGGACTGGGCTCGAAGAGTTTGGTATCCCGAGCTACTCAATATGAGCATAGATCCCCCGATCCGTCTGCCTCTTCGGGAGGATCTTCTGTCGCAGCAGCAGGGGACGGTCCTCCACCCGAACCTGTCCAGTCTACACCTGCTTGCGTGGAGATTGAGCGGCGGCAGTTGATTCCTTTCGACTTGCCTCCCGAAGTTTGTGATGTGATTCTGGCAGCCAGGCGTCCCTCCACTAAGGTGGTATACGCCTGCAGGTGGAACAAATTTGTGGCATGGTGCACAGCAAAGGCTGTGGATCCCCTTTCTGCCCCTCTTTCTGAGGTCCTTCTGTTCCTTCTCTCTCTGGCCCAACAGGGTTCTGCCCTGGGTACCATCAAGGGTTATCTTTGTGCTATCTCGGCCTTCCTCAGGCTCCCTGATCAGCCCTCCTTTTCAAGTCCCCTGTTGTTAACAGGTTCTTAAAAGGCATTACTCACCTCTTCCCTCCTGTTCCGTTTGTGATGCCTCAGTGGGACTTGAACTTGGTTCTTACCTTTTAATGTGCGCTCCCTTTGAGCCTCTGCATAACTGTCCTCTTCGTCTTCTCACTCTAAAGACAGCCTTTCTGGTGGCCATCACCTCCGCTCGGCGGGTGAGTGAGCTCCAGGCTCTTTCTTGCAAACCTCCCTTTCTGTCTGTTCATCCAGACAAGGTTGTTCTTCGGACGCGTCCGTCCTTCTTGCCAAAGGTGGTTACTGCTTTCCACATTGGGCAGACCATCACTTTGCCCACCTTCTTTCCGCCTCCGCATCCTTCCAGAGAGGAAGAGAGGCTCCACCGTCTGGACCCAAAACGTGCGCTCTCCTTCTATATCGACCGCACAAAACACTTCCGGGTGGATGACCAGCTCTTTGTTGGCTACGTGGGCGCCAAAAAGGTCGGGCGGTGCACAAGAGGACCATCTCCCGCTGGGTTACCTTGTGCATCAAGACCTGCTATTCTTTGGCCAAGAAGGAGCCTCCTGTTGGGCTGCGTGCCCATTCCACCAGGGCAACGGCTGCTACCACGGCCTTGGGCCGCGGTGTTCCGCTGCCGGTTATCTGTCAGGCAGCTACGTGGGCCTCGCTGCACACGTTTACTAAGCATTACTGCCTTGACAGTCAGGTCCGGAGGGACGGCTTCTTTGGCCGTTCTGTCCTCCAGGACTTCCTTGTCTGATCTTTGTTCGCAGACCCACCACCGGGGTTGGTATTGCTGGGGTATCTATTCTAAGGTAAGGAATCTATCACTAACGTGTCTCTTTCAGATGCACAAGTTACTAACTTGTGTAACGATATATCTGTAAGAGACAGTAGTTAGTGATAGATTCCTTACCGCCCCACCCATCCTCCCCGTTCTGCGAACTGATTTCTAGGGTTAAGGACATCCCTTTCAGGGCCCTAGTATTTTTCAGACACCTGTGTCAGCTTCTTGCATGGCTCTGCGTTCCTGGCGCGGAAAGTCGTGTACAGAACTGACGTCAGCGCGCAGGGGCGGCGCCTAAGTACTGCCCGCGACGTCATCCCGGCGATCACGACGCCGACGACGGACGCGGAGCCGCACGACGCCGCCTACCGACGCGCAAGGGTACTGCTACGCAAAACTTTTCCGGATCCAGCCTGACGCCTGGGGATATTCTAAGGTAAGGAATCTATCACTAACTACTGTCTCTTACAGATATATCGTTACACAAGTTAGTAACTTGTGCGTTAAGAAGCATGATGTGGGTGTGTCACCTCACTCAGAAAGTTCTCTAAAATCTATCTGACCCCGTGTCCTAGGTGATGGTCCTAGTTACCAAAAAGGACTGTTCTATTAAACCACAACCCCAACCTCTTCTCTAGTTCTCACAGGACCATTGCTCTACCTCCAAACTCAACCCTGCCCTTCCTTGCATAATCCCACCTCACAGCCGAGCTAAGCTACATACCCTGAGCCTCCTATCCCTTTCTGCACGACCATTCTCTTAGGTCTTTTCTCAGCTAATGCCATGGTGCTGCAGCTGGAACTGTAATTTTCCCCTCCACAAGAGCCCTTGGAGGGAGTGTAGGAGTGGTCGAGCATGGCTAAACTGTAAGGCTCCACACAATCCACAGATACTCAATAATGCCTTTTTATGGATAAAACACGTTTTGGAAATGTATGCAACTCTTTCTAACTGAGAACATTATTTAGAGTTTGACGGAGTGGGAGCCCTACCGTAAACCAGTGAGTCTCCTCCTCTGCCACACTTGCTGCTCCCTCACCTGTTTCAGAGGTGAGTAAAAGCACCAGCTCTGCACTTGCGGACTCTCAACCTGGCGGCCTGCCCACTACTGGGACAACCTTCATTACCAAATCATTTCATATCTCCATAGTAGTGAAACAATGGGCCCGATTTAATTACTGGCGGTAAGGATACTCTGTCGTGAGTATTCTCACCACCAAGAATGCGGTCCGCCCGCCGCATTTAGATGCGGGCGGACATTCGGCGTAATCACGGCAGATACTACTCTGTTTGCGCCATGATTAATCCCATCCGATGGCCCTGGGAAGTAAGGGCCGCTCGAGAAATGACTACATGTCTGCCCACCCAATTTAGATGGGCGGATATGAAGTAATGTTTTACTGTTCCTAACCGCCAAGTAAAACCTGGCGGTAAGGAACTGTATCAACATTTTAATGCTCCCCCTGGCATTGGAGAAGCCTCTCATGGCGAGGAAAGCATTGCTGTATAGCTTTACTGTCTGTGTCCTTCTGACACAGACCTGTAGCAAACAGTAAAATGCAGTGACAGGAATCGCTGTGACCAGGGCCGGACTGGCAACCGAAACCGGCCCTGGCAAACTGCTCAGCCGGCCCCCCCTGGGGTGAGGGGGGGTGCAGCCGAGCAGTTTGCGAGCGCCGGTTTCGGCCGATTTTGTTACAGAGGGCCGATATTGCCGACCCCCGGTAACAAAAACGGCCCCCCAGGGGCCCAAAACCGGCCCCCACCCTAGCGGCCCACCGGGGAAACGCCCGGTGCCCGCTACGGCCAGTCCGGCCTTGGCTGTGACAGTGGTTCCTACCTTTGCCTTTATAAATGACCATTACTAGGCTGTCATTTATAAATTTGGCGGATGGAGAAGTCACAGCCTGGCAGGACATAAAGTCCTCCGCCAGACCAATGGTGACTACTCCATCACCAAAAATTAAATCGGGCCCAATTTCATGACCTGCTGCCAGTGTTCTTAAATCTTTGTATGTAAAATGAGTCCTGACAGACTGGGCTGGATCACAAAACATTTTTTACTGGTGTTATTCAATGTCCTTGGTGGTAAGTTAAGGTGGTCTTTGCTTCAAACATCTTTTACCACCGTTTTAGAAAACAGGATTCTGGAGGTAGTAACGTGTAAGAAGAATGTTTGTGTGCATTTGTTGTGTGGCATTATGTTTTTGGTGCCGCTGTGTTTTTGTGTTGCTTCGTTGCCATGTGGTTTTGTTGTGTTTTACTACATTTGTCGTGTTGCTTCCTGTTTTAACTGTTTTGTAGTGATGTGCACTGTTATGTTTTAATTGTGCTGTTATGTTACTTTGTGTATGCTATTCTGTTATGTTCTGTTGTTTACTTTACATATATCTCAAATGCTACTACATTTCCATCCCACAGAAGCGCATGCCTTGAAAGTTTCTGTGAAAAGCAACCATTTACTGCTGGTACATTAGCGCTGCTTCGGCTCTTCAACTACTTAGGAGACCAGCCAGCCCAAATCTGTGGCACAGACTGCGTCTTAAATTAGTTCTCCTTGTGTTCACTTTATGATACAATTTAACCAAATAAAGATCATTTGAAAATGCAAACAGTTCTTTAACTGGCGCTGTACGTGCAGGAATTTCAACAACAAAACAGTCCCGAGCTTGTTTTTGAATTCCTCCTTTATCACTCTCTGTTAGAAGAAGTCCAGCAGCTCCTTTTCAGGAAAAACTCAATCAACTTGGGAGAAAGTGGCAGACTCAGCACTTTCTCGGAAATATCCAGTGTGCCAAGAATTGCAGAGCAGCTCCCTGAGATTAGATCACACTTTCACAAACACTATTGCTTGGCTTCTGACTGCAGGGCCGACACAGGAGTGAGTCAAACACATTTGCAAAATCTTTTCAGCTAACTGTACCTTTTTTGGTATGCCTACCTATAGCTCCCCTTACCTTTGTTTCTCCCTATGGGGAACAACTTGAGGTTGCCTTTTTATGTTCAGTATTAATGCACATCAGTAAAGAGCAAATGAGGGACAAGTAAATGCCTCTAAATTCTAACCTTTCTGGTTAATAACACAGTTTTTGCAAAAACAGAGCCGAGCTGGACCTGGCCCTACTTCAGTCTTGGCCCTACCTTCAGTACCTGTCCTTGATACCGAAGGGACTGGTTTATGATTTTTCTGGCTGCAGACACTAATAAAACCTTGTCAGTCCCTCAATATTAAGAGTGGCGTTCATGCTGGCAATCCTCTCAGCATAGATTTTATCGTCTAAACGCTTAAGTCTTACTCTGACTTGACAACTTTGAATGTTGATTAGGTCTTTATGTAAAGTGCTAGCAGCATAGATCCCTCTGTGATGCCAGGCTCCCCCAACCCTGGAGGCCTGCTTTAGTAAGGTGGTCCAAGGGATGACAGTATGTCCTCCTTGATGGAACTTCAACCTCAAATGGACAATACTATGACGGCCTTCCAGACTTCAACTTGGGCTTCTTTGTTGAAACACTCTCTCAGAGAAATGACCTTAGCTTCAAGTTACTAGCTTACTTTCCTGGAAAATGAGCCTGAATACATCACAGGATGTGTTCCCGCCACTCTGTCCTCCAAACAGTTGCTTTGTATAAACTACGCTAATGATTTTGTGAATACAGACATTTTTTCCTGTATTATAGTTCGTCATTAGGACACCTAATCGAGGAGTGCTTATCTTGTTTTCAGCATACGGCTGCTATTTGATTAAATGAAAAAAGGGGTGTTTTGTTTGCAAATGTTGTGGCTGACACATACAACTCAACTCATATTGGGCCATGCATTCAAACCTGGCAAGGTCTTGTATGCATCTCCCTCAGCCTCACACCCCTTTTTGCATGCCTACAGTAGGTGATCTGAGTTCAGAGTTTTGAGATGTCCTAACTATGGCATTGGAATTAATTGCATCATATTATACCCTCCGTCGTCAAATACTCCCAACGCTGTTGTGCCATGGTTTGACACTAGCCTCTGCAAAGGTGTTCTTTTGTTCCTACAGTGGGAGCTCAATAAAAGCAGAGGTAGCATTAATCAATTTAGCCTTTCCATACTTATGGAATGCACCAACCTTGGCATACATGGTCTCATTTTTCTCTGTTCACCCTGTTGTAATTTCCTGGTGGAATGGGCACCCATGGGTTCAAGAGCACCCACAAAGGGGACTAATAAGTCCATGTGACTAATGACCTACACTGGGGGCAGTAGTAGTGGCATTGGGTTCAAACCACTCTATCTCCAACAGCTTTAGTTAGAAAGACAAATCAAGTTTTCCCTCCATTAGCCGATGGCAGAAGGGAACCCAGTCCCAGACCTGAGGTCAAAGACAGAATGTCACATGGGGTCCACAAACTTCTAAAGAAGTAGCTATAGCACTGGTGTTGGGGACAGAACATGCTCACTCCTCTTGATGTCTGAAGGTGACAGAGCCTCTGCTGGACCCAGATGTCGGTTGTGGTCGTGTTGCTTGTCGTAGGAGCTGACTGGGGGTGACCTCAGTCCATTGAGATATCATCCTCACAGGTCCTTACTCTCGGCTATTCTTTTGCAGATCAAACCAGTTTTCTTTGGACTTCTCCATGAGTCCAACTTTTCCAAAAATTTATTGCCTCTTAAGCAGCATAGAATAGAAATGATTTCCATTCCCTTGGTTGGGTCACACCAGTGGTGGTCTCCTATGTTTCTTTGCGTGCTGCAAGAGGCGCTCTTCTCCACGATGTCAGGTGCAAAAGCCCATCCTTCTTCTGGAGGTGACAATCAAACTGAAGCAAAAGAAAACGTGAATTGTTCTTTTTGCTCCCAACTTACCTTGCCGGAGGGGATATCTAGAACATCTCCTGTTCAAAGAGTCCCTCGAGAGCCTCCCATGCAGCCGCACGGTCCCCATCCAGGGCAGCAGACAGTACTCTTTAATCAATAAAGCCTTTCATTGCTAAGCTTATTTATTATCAGTTGCATAAGCATCCTGCAGTTGGAATGTTCTTCAGCTTAAGTGCAGCTTAAATAGGTCTGGGTTTAGACCCAGGGATTGGAGCTTCATTGAGTACCTTAGGAATGTCCTCGCTCCCATCCTCCAGACGCTTCTGGCTGGCACTTCTTTATTGAGTAGCCCGGACACACCCCTCACTGTCTAACACGGGTAAAGAAGCCCTGGTGCCTTCCTGGTGCTTGTAACATTGGGTAGAAAAGTCAGTGAAATTCGAGCTGTGCATTACCTTGAGATCTCCCCAGTTCATTTCTTTTAAAAGTGATTCTCCACCCTCTATTATCTCAGAAGTGTCTGGTCATTTGTCATCCCAGTTTCCTTCAAGCACGCCCCTTTATGAGACCACCGAAGCCGCCTTCGTGCTCCTAAACATTATTGTGTCGTGTGAAGCCGCTTTTGTTCCTTTATTAAATACAAATATGAGGGATGAAGAAGAAAAAGTGTAAATAAGTGACTTATTTTAAATCCTACTTCTCCTTCATGGATATCGTTGAATTCATAAACAAGCCATCATCCTCTCTCTTAAAGCAGGCGTTTAATTTGAAATGCTGTTTTGATTGGATCTTTACTCTGACCGTCACAGCATAATTGCCGCATACTGGGATAGTGGAGCTGATGGAATCCTTAAAGGAACAGTGCCAAAGTTTCCCTTCGTGAACCTTGGTGGTTGCTGCACCATTTCCAGTTTTGTATTTTTTCTATTGTGGGGATAATCAACGCACTATTGTATTATGTTGAAAATATAATTGTATTTTATTTTAAAAAGACAGACTGTGTTGTCTCCTGTTGGTTTATTTCATTTAGGGAATAATTTTGTAAAATGAAAATCTCAATACTTTATATGTTGAAATACGATTTGTGATCCTGCACATATACAGAGGAATTCTAATGCTTATACGTTCAATAAATGCAAGTACATTTCCCTTCCTTATTAATTACCCATTTCAAGACATTATGATGAGTATAGCTGTCGCTTGAAGGAATCATGCATTAAGGGAAAACAGCAAGAAGGTGATTCCTTGCTGCATGTCGTCCCTCTGCAGGCAGCTGTTCGAAGAAGAAAACAAGGCTGCAGATGCTCTCCTGGAAGAGCTGACTCGTCACCACTCGGAAATAGAGCAGAGATGTCAGCGGTAAGATGTCCTTGAAGCGCTCGTTTACTGCATTTGTACCTGGATATACACTGTATGGTTGACTATACATTAAAGATGCATCATGAAACTGTAGAGATCTAAACTTAAGACTATACATTATCATGTTAAATATACATTTAGTTCACTGATGGACCTAGTCATTAAGAGTTCTCCCTCAAAGGCCGCAGGTTTTTCCAAAGCACTAAGAACCGAACTACCAGCATCCCAGCGCTTCAGCTGAGCCTGCAATAAATCTCAGATCTTTATATCAGAAAAGGGGTTATGACTATCACACAAAGGCCCTCTCTTGATGTTGAGAGTTCTGATGCTGTTCATTTTTCTGAACTTCGCCTGTCAGACTATTCTAAACAGTGTTTAGACCTTCCGAAGACAAAGGACCTTCCCCGCCCTTTGGTCCTATCATTTGGACTGTTGAAGGAGTCTTGGTCGGTAGACTCATACTGCCTCTTTTACATAATTCGTGACAGAGCTATAGAAAGCCTGGTCATGTTACTTAATGGTGGCTTTAGAGGCATTCTGAAACAGGGAGCCGCTGCAGCTTTCGAAGATCTGCCACTGCCTCTTTTCTCTCTCTGTTCTCCCGTTCTCACTCATAGGTGACTTTAGTAGGAAATATCCTTTGATCAGTATTTCACAAAAACTCTTTCCTGTCACTTCAGCTGTTGGCAGCTAAAATCGGCAGCTTACAGGCCTACGGAAAAAGTACTGAGTGAAGTGTCAACTGCAAGTACTGTGGGTCCATCGGGCAAAACGGTATAATCAGCTCCTGCCATGCAGGACACAGGCAGGAGCTGCAGTACCTAGCCCAAATTGGCATTCTAGGGCACTCAGGACTGAGAGCAGTTAAATATAAAACTCTGACCCCCCCTCCTCCCCCAGCAGCAGCTCATCTAGAGGTGCAACCAGCATTACCAACTGGCAGTCTGTTCTTCCTCAATCACAGTGCAGGTTATGTGAAAGCATGCACTGTGAATGAAACCGTTCAGATTCACCAAAAGAGGAGGGCTGTGCACTATCTGCTGGCAGGCGCCAAGAATAAAGCTAGCTCTGCAAGAGATGGATGGCGCCACAAATAAAACTAGGTCCTGCAAGAGATGGATGGCGCCACAAATAAAACTAGGTCCTGCAAGAGATGGACGGTGCCACGAATAAAGCTTGCTCCTGCAAGAGATGGACGGCGCCACAAATAAAACTAGGTCCTTCAAGAGATGGACGGCGCCACGAATAAAACTAGGTCCTGCAAGAGATGGACGGTGCCACGAATAAAGCTTGCTCCTGCAAGAGATGGACGGCGCCACAAATAAAACTAGGTCCTGCAAGAGATGGACGGCGCCACGAATAAAACTAGGTCCTGCAAGAGATGGACAGCGCCACGAATAAAGCTTGCTCCTGCTAGAGATGGACGGCGCCACAAATAAAACTAGGTCCTGCAAGAGATGGACAGCGCCACGAATAAAACTAGGTCCTGCAAGAGATGGACGGCGCCACGAATAAAGCTTGCTCCTGCAAGAGATGGACAGCGCCATGAATAAAACTAGGTCCTGCAAGAGATGGACAGCGCCACGAATAAAGCTTGCTCCTGCAAGAGATGGACGGCGCCATGAATAAAACTAGGTCCTGCAAGAGATGGACAGCGCCACGAATAAAACTAGGTCCTGCAAGAGATGGACAGTGCCACGAATAAAACTAGGTCCTGGAAGAGATGGACAGCGCCACGAATAAAACTAGGTCCTGCAAGAGATAGACAGCGCCACAAATAAAACTAGGTCCTGCAAGAGATGGACAGCGCCACAAATAAAACTAGGTCCTGCAAGAGATGGACAGCGCCACGAATAAAACTAGGTCCTGCAAGAGATGGACAGCGCCACGAATAAAACTAGGTCCTGCAAGAGATGGACAGCGCCATGAATAAAACTAGGTCCTGCAAGAGATAGACAGCGCCACAAATAAAACTAGGTCCTGCAAGAGATGGACAGCGCCATGAATAAAACTAGGTCCTGCAAGAGATGGACGGCTCCATGAATAAAACTAGGTCCTGCAAGAGATGGACAGCGCCACGAATAAAACTTGGTCCTGCAAGAGATGGACGGCTCCATGAATAAAACTAGGTCCTGCAAGAGATGGACGGCTCCTTTTGATATCGCTCACCTGGTGGGACTAGGAGTCTCCAAAACCAGGGGGTTAGCTTAGTCTATAATGTCAGGGGGTGCGAGTCTTGAGATTTCCCAACAAGCCGTGAGGTATACCCAACTAACGTGCTTGCAGGACTGGGTGGGCGGGGGCCACTGGATGGTGGAAATGGACAGGTCTAGGGGCATTCGTTTTACGTTATTTGGGAAAGTACGGCCAGTCAACGTAGGGCCTCTCTGAGATAGTTTGAACTATGTTATCCACTCTAGTCCAGATCCGCGTCACAGTAATGTAGGGCAGACAGGCCAGGAGAGCAGGCTAGCATAAGCCCAAGCCTAACATTCAGCAGACCAGACGTAGGGTGGGCAGTGAGAACAGGCCTTTTAGTAGTTCAGGCCCAGCGGCAGACCACACTTACAAGAGAGGAATCAGGGAAAGCAGGCTAGGTGGAAGCTGCATAATAGTAGAAGACTCTGCAGAATATCTAGTGGAGTGTAATGGCATAAGGCACCGAAAAATCCAGGAAAGTTTGAAACTACCTGGACTATAAAACCCTTGCACACTGTGATGATCTACACCTGTGTGTCCCAAACTGTGGGCCGATTTTTGGTGGGTCCAGAAAGTCAGAGCAAGAAATAAAGATGCCTTTAAATTGTGTTCCTGTCATATTTGTCAGTGTTTCTAAGACAGAGGTCAAATGTCAGGCTGTCTTCTGACAAATTGCTGCTTATTCTTTTAATATGGGTTTGATGTTTACTTTTCTTTCTCTGACTGCAAAGTGAGAGGAGTTTTTAAAATATGTGAAAACCTTGCTGGAGTACAGGGAGTGTGAATGGAAAGGCTGTTTCAATGTAAAATGTGCTTTCTGTAAATGACGAGCGCTACCACACAGTGCTTTAGTGCAAAGTGCGCCATCTCATGTTCATTAAGGGTAGGTGGGTCGCAAAAGTTTGTTGTTGTAAAAAGTGGGTTGTGTTTCTAAACACTTTGGGAACTACTGATCTACACAGCAAGGAACCAGTGATTCCTCTTTTTCCTCCTGAGATTTTAGTAGAAGATATAGAAACGGTTTTGCAAATGTAAATGGGGGACGATTGTTGCAATGGATTCATGTGCTAAGGGCATTGCATTTTCAATGAGTTTTACACAAACTGCTAATTAAATACCATCTCGTGCCCATTCCATAACCTCAGAATACACAGAAATGCCCAGTATTTTTCTCTGAGAAAGGTGGCAACCCTTCCTGCAGGTCTTCAAAGAAGACGGGCACACCATTTGGATGCTCTCCATAATGGTTCAAACCCACAGCCCGATGCACCCCCATGGCTCCAACAGGCAAGTATGCAACGTGGGTGTAATTAATGCTTCTGAAACATGAGAAAACAAGCTTCCCTCCTCACAAAATAGGTGCAGCTCACTATCAGCAGAGGAAGCGTGACTCACAGCACAGGAAAAGCTGGGCATTAGCAGTGGAAATGTTCCTCTCCCACAGATTAAGACACCATGTGCCCCAGTTAGCAAGTTTCCCATCTTCACAGAAGCACGTCACAGCATACCCCACACAACGAGTCCGTCAGCATATCTCACACATTATTATTTCCACCTTCATACTGTCTTACCACTTAGACGAAAAAGGAGACCCCTCTGCCAGCGGCCTGTAGGTATTAAGAGATACTTAGGTGGCATATGTGAGACATTCACAATAGACATGTAGGTTACAACGGTGGATTTCTTAGTCTCTCTATCATGTCTTGCTTTGCTATAATATGCATATAGTGCCATTCGAAGATCTTTTTTGTTCACACTATCTATTTCAGTTGGATTTGAAAAGAGCTGTTCATAATTGACACTGCTTATACTCTCACTCACTGCGGCTAGCCACGGTATTTCCCTTCCCTTATCGCACTTGAGGCAATCTCCTATTATCTCTCTTGTAAGGGACGCTGCTGGGTTTTTACAGATTGCTAACCAAAGTAAAGCAGGGTGGGCTTTTATATAGTCTTCAATGTAGTGCAATTTTAATTCACTATGGCAAACATATTGAGACGCAGAGATCAGTGCTCCCAAGAGTTTTCGACAAAATCTGTTTTCTTCACACTGAATGCTGTTACTCTTAGTGAAACCCCAAACCTCTGCGCCATATGTTGCTGTTGGTATGCACTGAGATTTAAAAATGTTCACAATTGCTAAAATTGCCCCTCTCCTATTTGGCTGAGGTAGACCAAGAATCGAGTTAATAGCCTTAGAGAACTTATTCCTGCTGTACGCCACATGGTCAGACCAGGAACCATTAGCAGCAAAAACCAACCCCAGGTAAGGAAAAGTGCAAGTGCGTTGTAAACATTGGTTGCCCACGGTGATGGAATTTAAAAGATACTTTCTCGACCCACAAGCCATTATAAAAGATTTTTTAAAATTGGTGCACAAGTCTAAGCTAGCAATAAAATCCACAAAACCCCGCACTAAGATGCGTAGGGCATTCGGTGTACGGCCCATTAAAACCGCATTGTCGGCGTACAGTAGGGCGGGGAGTGTGTTACCATTAATTGTAGGGACATCCTTGGTGAGTACTATCAATGACTTGTGTAGATCATTAATGTATAAGATAAAAAGGAGAGGGGCCAAGACAGACCCCTGCCTGACCCCTCTGCAAACTCTAATGTCATTGGAAAGCATATACTTTAAAAAAAAAAAAAGAATTGCAGTGGCTATATCATATTTTTGAAGATGTTTGTTGCATGATTTACATGCCAAATGTTTTCATGGTCGGCTCGTGCATGGGCTCTTAGAGTTAAGCCAGACCCTTGTCTTGGTATTGGCTCTGCTCTTCCTGTTAATGTGTTGTCTCAGCCTCATCCACCCGGTCTGCAGAACTGTTGCTGCAGACAGCAGATCTAACATCACTGTTAGGCCACAACCCGACTGAGAAATTATTGCAGGGGTTTGCCTCACCATACACCCCTCATCCCTCAAGCTACGTCCATGTTTAAAACACTCTTGCACACTAGATGTGGGATGTATTGTACGTCAGGGTGAGTCCTGTCTAAGTCTCTGGCTATATCTCCTATAGTGCATCTTAAGCTATCTCAGATAATAGTTGAACTGTGGGTCTGGTCTGTCAAAGCACCATTTTGGAAACAGAACGGACTCAGAACCTAATGCAGGGTGCTGGGGTTTGCCTCACATCTTAAGCACCATGCACCGTCTTCTATTGCTTCAATGTCAGGCACTTTTCTTGCTATAACTGTTTACGCACTATCTCCTTGTGCCCCTCCCACTGGATGTACAGCCTGTGTTGCACTGTTTCCAGGCACCACCACTGGCAAGCCTTCGGCATCTCCTGCCAGCATGGGTAATCCTAGACTTTCCAGAACATCCTCCTCTTTCGTTATCTGATGGTTGACTGATTTGAGGAAAAAGGTAAGAAGGAGGCAGGACAATAGGGAACAAGTCCTAACCCTGTCCCTAAAGTCACTGATTTGGTATTGGAGTTGTAGATACCTATTTACAAAATGAAAATGCAGATACCCCAAAAGTTGGAACACGCAACACTACAGTTTTACTCTATGCCGATGACGCTGTCCTCCTATCGAGGACAGCGAATGGCTTACAAAATTTAATTGAGAAGTTTGCTGAATTCATGTCAAATAAGGATTTAAAGTTAAACCTTACTAAAACATTTGTAATGACATGTGGGAAATCTAAGTTGAAGCATAAAAAACATCACGCTGGAGGTGTAGTTATAGGGAGAGTGTCAACGTTCTCCTATTTAGGTCTTCTATTTAGCAGTAAGGACTCATGGAAACCTCATATCGACTCATGCAATCTGAAATTTCTAAGAATAATTGAAGGAATTTTCAGATTTGCGGCAAAAATAGGAAATAAACCCATAAGGGAAATTCTCACTCTATATAGAACTAAGTGTGTGACTGGTGTATGCCATGGGTCAGCGATATGGGGAAGAGCAAATATTATGTCCTTACAAACACAGGAGAATAAATTTTTAAAAAGAGTATTGGCTGTCCCGAATTCCACAGCCAATTTTATAATACATAAAGAACTGTCGGTATCATACATTAGTGATTTTATAAATATTGCAGGACTTACCTTCTGGCGTGGGCTATGGGCCAAAAAGGAGACCAAATTTACAACTGACCTGATAAAGGACTGTCTGGCCCTTGATCACTGTAAAAAATTCCCTGGCTAGAGCATATCTCTAATTTATTTAAATATTGTAAGTTAAACTTTAATAAAACGGATCTAGAGTCTATTCTGGATATAAGTAAGAAAGATCTGAAGTTGAGATATACTCTGGCCAGTGAACAAGACAGACATGATGATACAAGACAGAAGCAAAGTGTTATTACTTACTGTGAAATTCCCTTGGTGGAGGGTATACAAACATACCTAACCCTAGTAAGGAATACCCAACACAGATATTACCTAACAAGGCTTAGACTTGGTACTTTACATCACCTAATTGCATTCTCTGATAAGGAAAGGTGGTCTTATAATTTACCGAATTGCCCGTGTAATGGAAACACCCCACAGTCCACGTTGCACTTTTTATTATTTTGTACCTTCTATAGTGATATTAGGAAAACTGTTTTAAAACCACTGTTCATAACTAACAGGCTCTTTGATTATAAACAGGCCTTTATATTTTTAAGTAGCCTGGACAATACGAAAACTGTGTGTTCAGTTATTTGTTTTATTGTAAAAGCACTCAGGAAAAGAAGAGAACTAACATATTTAGATGCATTATTATATGAGAAATCCGATGAGAATAATTAGGTCTGTTTAACACTTAATTAATTTAAGAAACAGCGTGTAGAATAAGTACATTTGAAAACATGAGAAATTAATATTAAATGTTATATAGTTGTCTATTTTTAAATAAGTGTATATATTTTAACTGTGTATAAGGAGGACATTTTAATATTTTCACTGATAAATTATGTTTGCTCCCTCTAATGAATTATTGATACGTTATATTTTTCTGTTTTTGTAGTATGCTTTTATGGTTGTACATTCTACACCGAATAAAGCTGAATTGACTTGACTTGACTTGTATTGGAGTCTCGCGTGGATCTTCTTCATTTCGCGGACCTGAGATTCATGCTTCACTGGTTTGCTTCCTCATACCAGTTCCAAAGTGCCAGCCACTGTTCTGTGTCTATTCTGTTTATAGGGTCTTTCAATCATTTACTCAACTTGCTTAAGTGTTCTAGATTATAGGGACTTTCCTCTGAAATTAATTTCTTTCCTTGAATAATTACTGAGTCCCACTAACTGTTTCAGATATCCGCAAGTGCTTTGTACGTACTGCTGGTACATAACAAAGGCAGGAGTACCTTTTTGCCAAGGACTGTTCTTGTTCTTAGCTTTTGATTGTTAAGATTTCACAGCCTCCATTTCTAGTCGGCAATCACACACGGCTATAAATAAAGTTCTCTTCCACGGGATCCTTATCAATAGTCATAAGCACAGAAAAGTCCCGCCTATGTGCGGGGACCCCAGAGCACCTAAACATAATATTTATATATATGTAGAAAACCTGTACATAGTACATAGCAAATATATATATATATAGGATAAAAAAAATGGCCAGATTACATTTACTTTTTCTTTAAAAACATAGCATACCATTCATGCAATAATAGAAACAGCTGAGTATAGGAAGCCTTCACCAAAACCTTTATTTAAAAGTAAAAAGGAAAGGGAATATGAGGCATTGTTAACCAGTAGAATGCATTGAAAGAGTAACCATATAAAAACTGTCACTGTGCCTTTAAGAACCTTACAGTACCCCCTGTATCCCATCATGCCCCACTGGTGACAGTTAGGTCAGTTCATTTTTCTGGCTCCTTCTGTTAGGATCCTGGAACACTGAGCTCATCTTTTTCTGACTAAAAACTATGAAAATTCTCATCAGATTTTGATAAAAAGCTTTTCTTTTTGTAGTTGCTAGTACTTGCTGTGCTGACAACCCTTTTCTGACAAAAATGCCTTCATTGTTTGTGAAGTGTCCTTCTTGTGAGAAGAAGCAGGCCCAGACTGACCCTTATGCAGTCTGTATTGTGTGCCTTCCAGAGTCCCACCACCCTGATGCCTGTCCTCATTGCCAAAAGCTATCAGGATGCACTCTGAAGGACAGAGAAAAGATATGGCTTCATGGGCTACAGCAGAGAGGATCATCCTCAAAAGGCCTTGGGGAACATTCTGTTTCCTCCAAAGAGTCCTCCTCTCGCCCTAAGGATGACCAGAGGGGCAGATCCAGAGAAAAACGCCATGGAGCAAGGTCCTGGTCGAGGTCGAGAGGTAGGATGTCGAAAAAAGTGCTGGTTTGCTCCCCGTTGATGATGAAGACGCCGCCGAAAGGGCATCGCTTGCCGTCGGAGCACACCTGACGCTCGACGTAAAGGCCACATCGGCAGAGAGACACCGTCCGTCAACAGCAAGACACTCATCGAAGTTGAGGCACCATCTGTTGACGTCAAGACACTCATTGGCATCGAGACTCCGCACGCCGTCATGATCAACATGATACGTCTAAGCCTATGGCGTAAAAAACTGCAACACCATCAGAACATTCATCGACACTGAAGAAGCAGTCGGCATTGCCGTAGAGAGCGAAGCAACATACGACATTGAAACCCAAGTCTACGTCGAGGGAGTGAAATGTAGCGGGGACATCTCCTGATGTCCACATAGTGTTGGTGGTGACAGCACGACCTCAAACACCTTCAAGGTCCAGATCTCAGTCACTTGTTCCCCTCTCTCCAGAGGGTAGAGACAACTTGAAGAAGAGACCAGTGCCAGCAACATCAGACTCTGAATATTCACAGGCATATTTGCCTTTCAGGCCTCTCACAACTTCTCCGAAGAAAAGACCTTCTCCTCGATTCTCTCTGAGTAATCCCTCAATACCTCCCACTCCAAAAGAGAGCCCACGTAAGAGGTCTCAACGATCCAAGAGTCACGGGCATTGTCACACTAGATAAAGGTCTAAGAGAAGATCATCCATAAGTCAAGGGCGCCTCAACACTAGATCAAGGTTAGGACAAAATCAAGGTCCAGGAAGGCCTAATCTCGCACCAGGCACAGGCGAACACCATGTTGGTCCACAACATCAGTAAGAGACTATTCTCTGGCTCTCAGATCTACCTCCATCGCGAGTTGTCCCTGTGGATGACCTCCTAACTTTTAATGATGTCTTCATCAGAGGCGCTAAGAAATTGAATATCAATATTCTGACGCCCACCACCACATCCTTTTTGAAACGCTACATCACAGGGCGGCATCGCAACCACCACTCCTTCCTTTTGTGCCTTGATTGCTAGAACCCCCAATGCAACTGTCCTTCACACCAGCAGCCTTAAGATCCACATCATCTCAGATACTTAAAAAGTATAAGGCTCCGGAACACGACCCATTATTCCTCAGGGCTGATCCTCTTCCAGACTCTGTCATGGTGGCAGCGGCACGAAAATCACATACTTCTGTTGCATCATCATCCTTAACTCATCCAAATAAGGAAAGTAAGCAGATGGATGCACTGGGGAAGAAAATGTGAGGCACCTCTGCATCCATCATGAAGGCAGTGAGTTCCCTAAGCTCTCCTTGGGTGCCACGAAGATCCCTCTGGGACTTGTCTTTCAAATTGGCCGAAAAGTTACTGAAAGAAGACAGACAGAACTACCTGGAGGTTCCTAATGAAGGTGGCCTGGTTGCCCACCAGATCATGAGCGCAGCTGCAGATGCACTGGACTTGGCAGCACATGGATATGCACATGGGGTATGTGCAAGACAATCTTACTGGGTGTGTCTCACAGGACTGGAGCCTGAGGCGCAAAAACACATCCTGAACCTCCCGTTTTCTGGTAACACCCTCATTGGCTCTCACGCAGATGAAGAGGTGTCCAGAATGAAGATCGTACTGAACACTCTGAAACCAGTGGGCCTCGAGAAAAAGAAAGAATTCATGAAACAGTACAGGCCCTACGACAGGCAGTTTTACCAGCAGAGGGTTCAAACCCCTCACTGGCAGCAGCACCAGCAGCAGACAAGCTCTCACTACCACCCTCGTAGACCATCTAGAAGAAGGGGTGCACAGCAGCAGCAACAACTTGCAGCACCGGGAAAGTCTGTGGCAAAGCAATGAGGAGTTTCTTCCCCCTTCACTATTACTCACTCTGGTAGGGGGAAGTATCACAGACTACAAGGAAGAGTGGCACACCGTCATGAAAGACAAAAGGGTCTTGAATAGTGTGCAGAATGGCTATTACCTAAGCTTCAAGTACCCTCCTCCAGCCGTTCCCCTGGCAAAAACATCTCATTACCAACTTCCTCTTTTGCAATCATAAGTCACCACATTGATGCAAAAAAAGGCGATAGAAGAGATCCCTCATCATCAACAGGGATTGGGAATTTATTCCTGCTACTTTGTTGTGCGAAAGAAGGGCCCAAAACAGGAGTTCAGGCCCATTTTAGATCTAAGAGTTCTGAACAAATACATACACCGAAAAAAATTCAGGATGCTGGTGCTGCAACAAATATATCCACAGCTGCAATGGGGGATGGGATGTGTGCAGTCGATCTGCAGGACGTATACTTCCACATCCCAATTGCCACCAAACTTCGAAAATTCCTCCGTTATACGTTGGGCTCTCAGCACTACCAATACAAAGTGCTTCTGTTCGGCCTGAAATTGGCTCCATGAACATTTTCAAAGTGCATGGCCGTTGTTGCAGTGTTCCTGAGGAGACAAAAGATCTTAATTTACCCATACCTCGACGACTGGCTAATAAAAAGTTCCTCTCCCTCCCAAACAAAGGAACATTTCCATTTTTGTGTGAAGACTCTCTCAAGCCTGGGTCTTCACATCAACTTCCAGAGATCAACAGTTGAGCTAGTCCAAACTCTGCACTACCTGTGGGCTACACTGGAAACTCAGTTCGCAAGAGTGTATCCTTCGGAGGAGAGACGATCATCCATCACGCTGAAGTGTTGCACTCTTCTGAAATCCCCTCGTCCTTTTGCAAGGCAAATAGGATCTCTTCTAGAGTCCAAGACCTCTTGCATATTCATAGTCCCCAATGCGAGGTTACACACAAGACCTCTACAGCAGTGTTTGGAGGATCAATGGAATCAGTTGTCCAGCCGCTGGGAAGACAGATTAATGCTCACAAAAGGGGCACAGCAATCTCCTCCATGGTGGTCTCAAAGGGACTATCTCATGGTGTGGGTGCCTTTTCATCAGGAATTGTCTAGCCAAACACTAGTCACAGACGCCTCCCTTCAAGGATGGGCAGCGCATATGGGTCCCCTGCAGACTCAGGGTGTGTGGTCCGGCAAAGAACAACGTGCCAGATCAACATGATGGAGCTCAAAACATTCCACCTAGCTCTGAAGTCCCTCTTTCCAGCACTCATGACCAGCTGCATACTTGTCCAAACAGACAACACGACAATGATGCATTACTCGAACAAACAGGGGGCAATTCATTCCCGTCCTGTCTCTCAGGAGGCCCAGACCATCAGGAAATGACTACTAGCTAGGAATCTCACGATAACGGGCATCCATCTGCTAGGAGCTCAGAACGAGCAAGCAGACGATTTCAGTCGCAATTTTCAAGACCACCATGACTGTGTTCTCAACGACAACGTCTTGCAAGAAATATTCCAGGAGTGGGACTATCCTCACATAGACTTGTTCTCAGATTTCCACAACAGAAAATGTCTTGACTACACGTCCTGATACTCCCAACCAGGGTCACTGGGGAATGCCATTTTGAAAAGTTGGTCAAGGAGACTTCCTTCACTTGGCAAAATCAGAGTTACGGTTCTCTTCCATCAGAGTACACCTTGCAACCATTACGGCTTACACAAAATCTCCCTCACAAGTTTCCTTTTTCAGAATTCCAGTTGTAAAGGACTTTCTCAAGGGGCTAAAAAAGGTTTTTCCCCCAATCAGGAACTCCTCTCCTCCGTGGGAACTGAACATTGTCCTTTCCAAATTGATGGGCCCTCCATTTGAGCCAATCCATAAAGCCTCTTTGCAACACTTACCCTGGTGTTAAAAGCAAAACGACAATCGTGAACATTACCTGCGCCATCTTGTCTGGTGGAATTCTATGTGCACATAAGTTGCAGTCATTTTAATCTATTACAGCCATTTTGTACTCTGTTGGTCACCTTTGTTTCACCCTGCCCTTACTAGCATCCCTCTGACCGACCTGGTACGTGTGCTGGGGGCTATAAACTCTATTTGCCGCAACAAACCTCAGCGCCACTTGCTGCCACAAACTCGTTTTTTATCTCATCTCTGTTTTCAGGCAAACCTTTGGACACTCTACCCCTCACTGCACCTAGTTACACAAACAGGTTCCAAACACCAAAAAGACTCTTGCAACATGATTTATTGCACTGCAAACAGCAAGACTTGTTGTTACCAACAATGGGACCTGTTTTTATCAACAGAACGGACTCTTAGATCTGGCAGGTCTCACATGTTTTAGACCCTGAAGCAAGGTCCAGCTGCAAGATAAGATTGTCTGTTTGACCTGGGTGGGAAGAGAATTACTGTTGGGCTTGTGTGACAACCTGCCCGGGGCGGGGACCCCAAGCTTGTGTAACCATGTTGATGAAACCAATGCATTGTGTCAAACCTGTATAAAAGGAAGAGCCAAAGGAGTTATCAGCAGAACACCTCCCTCAGACATCCCGGTGTCTGCAGTTGACGTGATCTCCTCATGAGAAATAAACCTTTTTCTTGTCTTCCAGTTTCCAGCGCTTGCCTCATTATTTTGATACCGAACCCAAAGTGAATTAGAGGTGGAACCCTGCACCGGGCAGCATTGAGGGTCTTAGAAGACTCGCTGCCTTTCACAAATTGGCGCCCAAACGTGGGGGCCCATCAGCGACGCGTGGGTCAGGTAGAGAGGTCCTAACGACGGAGTGAACGACTAAACGATTGGGGTATACCTGCCTGAGAAGACCCTTGTCTGGCTGCCGATCGACTGAACTTCACCGGTTCCGAACGGACCTCTCTCGAGTGACCTGGGGTCCTGACTGGGACCTTAGAGGAACGCCGCATTGATTGTTGGAGTGAGAGGACAACCAGGCGCTGGAAGGGGAAGACGAAGAACCGTCCATACGGTCCGGGTAAGGTCGTGAAAAAACGACTTAAATTGATTGATTGATTGAATAGTTTGATTGAAATACTAGTATTCCTTTTTTGATATTGAGTTATTTGCGACATTTCCTGCTTGCAAACAACGAAGAATAGGAATATTCTCTCTCTTTGCAGGCAGCGAAGGACAGGTAGTGCAGACTTTTTGTCTAAATTGATTGATTGAGATATTCATTTTTGACCGATAAATACGTCATGCCTGTTTTCTCTAGATTGTTTGATTGTAATTGTTTTGGACCAGACCGTTCGTTAGAGGTCAGTCAGCCGGCACCGCCCGGAAGGCACCCCTAACAAGGACATGTACGTAAAGTATGGATTAGCCACCGTAGCTTATAGCAAACTATGGCATAAATACACTAGGAAGGACCGGGTAAATCAGTGGCCACTGACGGGATCTTTCGATCCCGCTAAAATAGAAACGTTAGAATTAGCTCTCCACAAAAGAAAACTAGACCAGCCATGTTTGACAGTTTTGGTTTATGGCGAAAAGAGGCAGCTCAAAGAAAGAAAGGGGACGAAGCTAGACAAGATAAAGAAACGCGAAAATCAGCTTACCAAGCCTGTAAAAGATTAGAAGAAAAACTAAAAGAAAAGGAAATCGATAAAAGGAACAGGAATCAAAAATATCAGGTCAATGCCCTGTTAGAACGCCCTCGACTCTTTACCCCAAGTTACCAGCAAAACAAAGGGTAGATGATGATTTATTGTTAGGTCCCCCAATCATATACATGCCACCCCCTTACGCCCCTACTCATCCCGAAGTACAACGCCAGGACCACCAAAGTATAGCCGGAGATGGCACGATCGCCTCAGTCTCCACCGCCTCTGCTCCCACCGAGTCACCCACATCAAATGCCTCATCAAAGGATACAGTAGTAGAGGTAGGATCAAAAGAAAAAGGAGCGCCCAGGGTCCCGCGATTAAGTAAAAATGAGCGAGCAGGCATTGATAAAATAGTTAAATCCCTCATAGATAGGAAGGAGACAGAAGAGTATGTAACTGACATATGCAACTCCTATGTTGAAAACCGCAAACGATACTTTATTGTACGTCTCTGTTACCACACTCTTACTGCATATGAAGAGAAGTACCAATATGTAGGGCCCGAGCGGCTAGTGGCTCTCTATAGGAAGGTAGACACCGGAGATGAAGGCGACAACGATGTTACAGAACTCTTTTCATCCACACTGGAGGTATTCCGTCACCTCGTGGAACAAGGACGGATAGATAAGGACAGGACATCTAAGATAGCAGGACCCCGGTGGAAAAACAAGATAGCATGATGCCGATAAAAGAAGCTGCCCCTTATTGGGTACCTCCTAGAGGACAAGGGACTCATGACGATATGAACCATCAAGACGCTAGAGGAAGGGTGGTCTACAATTGGGTGTATCAACCATGGGACAGACAGGACATTTTGACGTTCCGTAAATCTTTACCGGATTTACGAAAGAACCCCACCGCCTTTTACACCGAGCTAGGTACCGCTCTGGGATCAACAATAATGACACTTGCCGACATAGACTTGTTCTTCGGGTTATGTTTGCCAGCAGATGTGTGGAAACAGATTAGGAAAATAGACCATACCGAACTGCTTGGTCATACCTGGGAACAACTCAACACACTAGATAAACAGCAGAACCCTGGTCAAAAACCGGTTAAAGCAATATTGGACCTCCCTGACAAAATAGTGCAGAAAGTGAAAACGCTGATCCCAGAGAAAAAGATAGACTGGTCCATAGTAACCGTGTGCCGCCAGAAACCACAAGAGGATGTCTCAGAGTATTTCTCCAGATTTGAAACGGTGTTCTCCGATTACAGTGGACAAGACATGTCCACCGCAACCGGACACCACTTATTTGTGCAGAACTATGTCAAAGGACTACTGCCAGATGTATCCCAGAAATTACAAGCCAGCGAAAGTAGTTGGGCAGCATCTAAACCGGCGGCCATTCTCCAAATGGCCCAGTACTATGAACATCAGAGAAACGAAAATGACAGGGCTACAGAAAGGAAAAAGAAGGACTTGAAGGAAAGGGTAATGGTAGCACAACTCCAGGGGGCGAATACAGGAAGGGAGCAATATAGGGGAGGATACCAGCAGAATACCCCTAGAGTACAGCCACCTAGAAACAATTCATCGACATCATATGTAGGACGCCAAGACCTAGGACAGGATCAATGTGCATTTTGCAAAGAATATGGACACGGACTTTGGGTTTTCCCAAAGCCGGGCATTGGGAAAACCCAATGCCCGGCTTTGTTAGGAGCTGGTAGGGGCAGAGGGGCGAGGGAAATAGCAAGTGGACAGAGAGGAAGAGGACGTGGGAGAGGGTACGCGAGTGAAGCAAGCGAGGAAAGGCCAGGAAGAGTGAACACATTCGACCATCCCAAACAGAATCAGTACCAACAGACAGATTATGACAATACGTACGACTTTGCATAGGACAGCCAGGGGCAAGGGAGGGATCCAGTCGAGCTCTATGTTGATCAGCAAGGCCCTTATGTTACCGCTGAGGTCCTGGGCACAAAGTCGCCATTTCTGGTAGACACGGGAGCAACACGTAGTGCACTATCCAAACGACTGATTCCAAGGGCACCCTTGTCAGGCTCACATGTGACCTCAATAGGATTTGACGGTACGCCCTCCACCAACCCTTTGTCCCGACTGATCCCTTTTAACCTTGACAACAATAGCGTTGAAACGACATTCCTCCTCTCTTCCAACACCCCAGACGCAATTATGGGTCTCGACCTTTTGAAACACTTCCATGCGACTATCAGATGCTCACCAGACGGAGTGCGTGTCGTCCTGTATGACAACCCCCAGCGCCATAGGGAGAACCCTTCTCAGCACATGTTTCCCATCTCCGAGACTGACGCATCCCTACTGGACACTTTGCCATCACACTTATGGGCTAGGGCTGATTCAGACGTAGGACGAATGATGATTGACCCAGTACACGTAACAATACGACAGGACGCAACCCTACCGAAAGTACCGCAGTACAAAATATCGCCAGAGGTTGAGAAGGCACTGACAGAGATCATACACTCTTTGGTAGAGGCAGGGGTGGTAGAGGAAGTAGTGAGCAACGTTTGTAACAGTCCCATACTACCGATTGTAAAGAGACAGGGAGAGGGAGACGGAAAAGCCTACCGCTTCATCATTGACCTGCGGGAGATAAACAAAATCGTAGTGCCACAATACCCAGTAGTTTCCGACATCACGACAATTTTGACTTTAATCCCCTCCACTGCCACCACCTTCACTGTAATTGACCTCAAAAACGCATTCTTTTCCATACCTATACACAAGGACAGCCGCTATCTATTTGGATTCACCCTAAACTCCCGTTCGTACAGATTTTGCAGAGCACCTCAGGGGTACACTGAGAGCCCAAGCATCTATAGCCAGGCGCTTAAAAGACAGTTGTACGCCATACAATTGCCAGATGGAGTGGCACTAATACAATATGTAGACGACATCCTTCTAGCAGCGGACACCATACCAATAGCCGTCACAGCCACCATCAAACTACTCCATTTTCTTGCTGAGAATGGTCACAAGGTCTCCCGAAAGAAATTGCAGTTCTGTAAATCACAAGTGACTATTTGGGTCACCTTTTATCCAAAGAAGGGAGGAAACTCACGCCTGACAGGATCCAGACAATTGTAGACACCCCTGTCCCCAAAGATCAGAAACAAGTCCGCTCTTTGATAGGTCTCACTTCATTTTGCCGACAGTGGTTACCGAACTTTAGCCTCATTGTCAAACCCCTTCTCTCCCTCCTAGCTAAAGACATCCCCTCACCTCTCCCCTGGACCCCCGAATGCCAGTCAGCCTTTAAAGAACTACGCAATGCACTTTGTTCAGCGCCTGTCCTAGGAACCCCGGATTACTCCAAACCATTCTTCCTCTACACGCACGAGAGAGAAGGATGTGCATTGTCTGTCCTAACACAATCAATTGGTCACAAACAACGCCCTTGTGCATATTTCTCTGCCACCCTCGATCCAGTAGCCAGAGCGCTGCCAGCGTGCCTGCGCGCTGTGGCAGCTGCAGCAGTATCGATACGCCAGAGCGAAGGAATAGTACTCTCCAATCCAGTCACTGTTTTAGTACCCCATGCAGTCGACACACTACTAAACCAGACCAAAACCCAACACTTGACTAGCGCCCGACTGACAGGATATGAGTTGGCCCTGCTAGCACCGCACATTACCCTAAAGCGATGCACCACCCTCAATCCAGCCACACTGTTACCCCTACCCGAAAATGATCCTAGCGTGACTCCACTACACGACTGTGTGACACTAACCGATGAACAAACAAAGAGTAGAATAGATCTCAGAGACACCGCCTTTCTAGAACCAGATGGAGAACTATGGGTGGATGGTTCGTGCATCAAACTCCCCGACTGCACCACCTCAGCTGCATACGCTGTCACCACAGCCCGAACCGTTCTGGAAACAGCCCGTATTCCCCAACGTTCAGCCCAGGCTGCAGAACTCATTGCCCTCACACGAGCATGTATCTTAGCGACTGACACGACAGTTAACATATACACCGACAGCCAATATGCCTTCGGGGTGGTTCACCATTTTGGGATCTTATGGAAAGAAAGAGGGTTCCTGACTTCACACGGTACACCCATCCTGCATGGAGAGTTAGTCTCCGCCTTGACGCAAGCAGTCCTCCTCCCCAAGAAGTTAGCAGTGATAAAATGCCAAGCACATAGGAAAGTGACTGATCTCATTGGACAGGGAAATGCACTAGCAGACGTTACTGCCCGAGCCACGGCAGGAGACAGAACTACGACACGAATGTATGTGACCAGGTCACAAGCTGAACGATGGACTGATGCTAGGACCACTGTAGGGACATACAGACTACAGGCACACAAGACGAATTGACCGAGTGGGAAAAGGTGGGACTAAAAGACGAGGAAGATTGCTGGAGAACTAAAGACGGAAATAAATGGCTGTTACCCAATGCCTACCTCATCCCCATATTGACCATGGCACATTTACCAGCACACATAGGCTCCACCCCCATGATTGAACTAATCACCAGAGTATGGCATAATGTCAAGATAGCAGAATCTGCAAAACGCCTAGTACAACAATGTATAGTCTGCCTACAACACAACCCAGGGAAGGGGACAGTAGTACCACGGGGAGGGTTTGGAGTCCCTGACCACCCCTTTGAAATCCTTCAAATGGATTACATTCAACTAGAGAGATGCCTTGGTCTAAAATAAGTCCTGGTGGTTGTGTGCGCTTTTAGCAAATGGGTGGAGGCATATCCCACCCGCGACAATACCGCCTTAGCCACTGCAAAAGTATTGCTGAAAGAATTCTTCCCCCGATACGGCCTTTGCAGAATTTTATGGAGCGACAATGGCCCCCACTTCGTAGCCGAGGTGATACAGAACATACTGAGAGGGTTGGGGGTAAAACAAAAGTTCCATGCCGTCTTCCACCCCCAATCAGCGGGCCTGATAGAGAGACACAATGCAACGTTGAAACTAAAACTAGCCAAAATAGTTGCCACGACCGGGTTGAAATGGCCCGACGCCCTCCCATTGGCATTGTAATCGATGCGCTCCACCCCAACCAAACACCGACTGACCCCGTATGAGGTGGTCTTCGGCAGGCCTATGAGCATTTGGGCGGCACCAAGACCCACCTCCATTAACGATGTCCCGAACATATTAATGTCGGATTACTTGCATAAATTGACAAACGAGCTAACAATTATCCACCAACAGGTGCAGCAAGCCTTGCCTGACGTATCCAGGGGCCCGGGACATGAAATAAAGCCAGGCGACCATGTATTGATTCGCAACTTCCAAAGAACGAAGAATCTGGAGCCTAGGTGGACGGGACCCTGGCAAGTCCTGATCACCACCCGAACTGCCCTCCGAGTGGAAGGAAAACGAAACTGGCTGCACGCTCATCATTGCAAACGAGTCCCTCCAACCCTGGCAACCTGTGAAGGGGTGGAGGTGCAAGAGGAAGTACTCGCGAGAGACCGACCAGCTCTGAGTTGCTACCCACAAGAAGACACCCTCGAACTATCAGAATTTCCCGACCCCACGGTGCCATCCAGGAAAGGGTACAACCTAAGATCGACGAAAGGAGGGAGCTCCAACGACCAGGCCACTAACTAAGTCAAGGTCTCAGATCAGTAGCACAGTCAAACAACGCTACCAGGAAAGCGCCAGACAAAAGTCTGTGGTCCTAACAGTTGTTGAGCTCCTCGAAGATGATGGAAGAAACTGAACACCTGCAAAACCACCGCAAAGACACCAAGACTGCTAACCTGCACACCACAAAGACAATTGCACTTGTAGCCGCATTTCTCACCTGTCTCCTGCTAATGGTCGCACTCTGGATCATTGAAGAGAATGCACCTCCATACAGAACATTGTCACCCACCATGCAACCAACCACCAAGAAAGAACACTACCTGGTATCACTACCGCCACATCTCCGAGAACGACGCAAAGAATTCTGGAATAATTCTTTCGTGCAGATGTTGCACCAGCACAATCTTGCCACCAATGCTACCAACTGTTGGGTCTGTGGGCTGTTACCACATGCCACTGAACATTCCATCCCTTACATCCCTTCGCCCTTTTCTATTCACGGATCTTGCCTTGCCTGGATGATGCTCCTACAAGAAAGTTACAAAGACAATGCCACTTCCGACAGAACAATCGCCCAGTTCTACAACGAGTTCTGGCGAAACAAAACAGGAAGGACAGCCGCCCCCTTCTGCCCTCACACCTTCAATGCGACATTCCAGATTAATGTCCCCTCCAAAGAACGAGTGGAAATGCAAGTGTTCAATAATCCTAACAGAGCCACATTTTCCTACCTGAAGAAAAGAACTGCTGCAACACTGACTGTGGCCCTATCTGTGGTGAACGTCTCTGGCCTTGTATGCATTGAAGGCCGTGGGACTAAGAATGTGGGTCACAGCACCTGTAGCATTGTAAGGACTTTGAACACTGCCAACCCCCAGCGCTTGTTGCATCACCCAATATGTACTTTGTTTGTGGAACCAAAGCCTACACCTGGCTCCCAAGAAACTGGGGGGCACGTGCTACATCGCCTTTGTTTTGCCACCAACCTACACAGCCCCTGCAGAGCATCATCGAGAAAAGCGTTCTAAAGACATTGATCAAGCAGACTCTGCCTCATCACAGTTCCTCGACGCAGCAAAAGGGCTCGTCCCGCTAGGAGGTCCGATGGCAAACAGCCGAGCCATCAGACATCTGTCCCAAGCGGTAGAGACCGCCCTGAACGTCACTGCTGGCATCCTCACCAACAACACTGCTGAGCTCCAAGCGATCCGTCTGGTTACCCTGCAAAATCGCATGGTCCTGGACGTGGTACTAGCGGACCGTGGAGGAGCATGCCGCATCATCGGTGCCAGCTGCTGTGTATACATCCTGATAATTCACCTTCTGTCTATGAAGCAATCGAACATCTCCATAGACTATCTTCAGAAATTCATCAAGGATCAGAGACTTGGACAATTGGAAGTTGGCTTTGGGGCATTTTGAAGGAGTGGGGTTGGAAAATATCAATGATTCTCTTGGTCCCAGTATTGACAATATGTGGTTGTTGTTTGGGTATACACTGTATACCACCTTTGTGTTCTCTTTGCATAACTACCTTGCACCCTAAGACTATGGACACTCAGCTAACAAAAATGAGAGTAATGTATGATCAAGAGATACAGGACATTATGGAGATCGAAATAGACTGACAAGCTGGCTAGTCATGTTCAAAGGGGCCACTGTTAAAAGCAAAACGACAATCGTGAACATTACCTGCGCCATCTTGTCTGGTGGAATTCTATGTGCACATAAGTTGCAGTCATTTTAATCTATCACAGCCATTTTGTACTCTGTTGGTCACCTTTGTTTCACCCTGCCCTTACTAGCATCCCTCTGACCCTCTGACCGACATGGTACGTGTGCTGGGGGCTATAAACTCTATTTGCCGCAACAAACCTCAGCGCCACTTGCTGCCACAAACTCGTTTTTCCTCTCATCTCTGTTTTCAGGCAAACCTTTGGACACTCTACCCCTCACTGCACCTAGTTACACAAACAAGTTCCAAACACCAAAAAGACTCTTGCAACATGATTTATTGCACTGTAAACAGCAAGACTTGTTACCAACAATGGGACCTGTTTTTATCAACAGAACGGACTCTTAGATCTGGCCGGTCTCACATGTTTTAGACCCTGAAGCAAGGTCCAGCTGCAAGATAAGATTGTCTGTTTGACCTGGGTGGGAAGAGAATTACTGTTGGGCTTGTGTGACAACCTGCCCGGGGCGGGGACCCCAAGCTTGTGTAACCATGTTGATGAAACCAATGCATTGTGTCAAACCTGTATAAAAGGAAGAGCCAAAGGAGTTATCAGCAGAACACTTCCCTCAGACATCCCGGTGTCTGCAGTTGACGTGATCTCCTCATGAGAAATAAACCTTTTTCTTGTCTTCCAGTTTCCAGCGCTTGCCTCATTATTTTGATAGCGAACCCAAAGTGAATTAGAGGTGGAACCCTGCACCGGGCAGCATTGAGGGTCTTAGAAGACTCGCTGCCTTTCACACTGGAAAACAGCTTTTTGGTGGCTATCACTTCGGCCTGTAGGGTAAGTGAAATCCAAGCTCTGTGTTCAGAGCTTCCATACACACAGAGTAGTTATGAGAGCTCACCCTAGTTTTCTCCCAAAGGTAGTCTCAGAGTTTCACATCAATCAAACAATCTTTTTTTCTAATCCCTCAAATCCAGTGATCTTTGCTTTCATTAGATGTTAAGAGGGTCTTAAAATGTTGCTTGGACAAGACCAAAAGTATCAGAAAATCAGATCACTTGTTTGTTAGCTTTGGTCCAGTTCACACAGGCCTAGCCTCCTCTAAATAATCAATTTCCAGATGGATTGTTTCATATATTGTACTGTATTATAGGTTAGCAAAAAAGCCATTACCAGCTAGGGCTAGAGCACACTCTACTAGAGGAAAGGCTGCTACAGCAGCTCTATTGAGAAATGTACCAATTTCTTAAATCTGTAAAGCTGCTACCTTGAAATCTGCCCATACCTTTACTAGGCATTACTGCCTTGATTCAGAGGCTAAGGCAGACACTCAAGTAAGACTGGCTTCATTAAGAAATCTCTTTGGTTAAAGGTTAGGGCTGTTTTTTGCATCTAAGTCTGCACCTTGTGGGATGGACTTCCTATTCTATTGAGTTCTTATGACTATTGATAAGGATACCCTGAAAGAGAAGGATAAATTGCTTACCTGTAATCCTAGTTCTCTTCCAGGGAATCCTTATCAAAGTCATAAGCGACCCACACACTTCCCTGGACGGAAGCCATTACAGCTCTCAGCCAATCTCTGTTCAGAGAATTATTTTATTGTTTCTGTAAAAATTACCTGGCCTAACTGTCACCTGTGGGTCATGATGAGATACAGGGGGTACTGTGAGGTTCTTAAAGGCACAGTGCCGGTTTTTTATATGCTTACTCTTTCAATGCAGCCTATTGGTTAACAATGCCTCATATTCCCTTTCCTTTTTACTTTTAAATAAAGGTTTTGGAGAAGGCTTACTATACTCAGCTGTTTTTCTTATTGCATGAATGGTATTTATGCTATGTTTTTAAAAGAAAATGTAAATGTAATCTAGCCATTTATTTACCCCTTTTCTATAGGCTGTATAAATATATATATATATATGTATATATATATATATATATATATATATATATATATATATATATTAATTAGAACCTCCTTCACTTTGCAAAAAGAGTCCTGTCACTCAAGGGAGGGTGGGGGTTAAGAACTTTTATTAGGCAGCTGTCTCCCAGAGACGCGTTTCGGCATTCCCTGCCTTTGTCAATCTGGGTTGAAAACGTGTTTGCCACAAAATTTCAGTGCATTGTAAAACTTTCATTTCTGTAAAAATGAAGAGCAAAAATCATTTACAGGACATGGACAAATAGCTTTAACATTAGCACCTCTAACATTTGAGTTTGGTTGATATTTTGATCTTTTCTTTATGTGCATATTAGTGGGGTTGTTTCTTTAAGAGCCACACATTTTGATTGGTTTCACCTGGGGAGTGCACTTTTGGGTTTAAAAAGGAGTGGTTGCATTGCACACGAGATTTCGTTCATTTCACGCAGCTAGTGTGGTGGAGCACAGTGCTGGAGCACTGGGGTTTGGGGTTTCAGACTGTGGATCATGTGAGTTTTTGATTAAGTTTATGCACTATGTTTAGTTTGATATGCTCCTAGATTAACTTTGCTAGGATCATTTTACACTTGGTTGGGTTTTTTAGCTTGATGTATTTGCATGGAGTTTCTATGCACAGATTACAGCATGGGGTTGGGGTAGACGAACTGTATCTTGATTAGGGTGTGTCTGAGGGAGCACTTTGGGTTCATTTACAATTGAGGCATGTGTTTCTTTGATGCTTTGTTTTTTTGATGCTTTCTTGAAGTTTGTTTCGTTAGTATTAAGCCCACATGTTTTCTTTGCTAGTGCGATTCTTTTACTAAGCATATTTCCTTATTGAGCATGTTTTTCTCATTAAGCACGTTTCTGATTTCTGTCACCAGATGCAGTGCATGATGGTAGTTGTAGGCTGGGTTTTTCAGACATTAGATTCTTTATGTTTCTTATGAGATGTTTTTATGTTCTAGTGACCCCTGAGGAAGGGGCACCGGCCCGAAATGCATTGGGTTTTTCTGACATCATGGATACCCAGGATAAAAGTGTTTTCTGTCGTGCTGTGGGATAAAGGCCTGGATGGGCATTTCCTAGGCATTTGAAGCTCAGAATCACGATGCCTCTGTATTAAATAATGGATCAAAATACATCGTATAAGTTTGAATAAAGAAGGATTATCTGGATTAAAATTGGTTTCAAGTTCTGTATCCTTGTGGAGACTGGAATGAACGCAGTGCAACGTGAAGCTGGTGCGTGACGACGCACCAGATAATTGTGACATATTGATGTGCTACCTGGACATAGCACACTTCTGGCTTGCACGCAAACAAAGGCAACATTGAAGATTGGTTTACACTGTTTGAGTTAAGCATAAAAGCGGAGTGCATTCCCCCATTTTCTTCTAGCTTTTAAAACATTGGCATTTTTGCTGCCTTAACCGTTGAGTGCCTGTAGCCTGTCCCGGGGTCACATGACTTGGTGTAGCTGACAGTTGTGCTTTGTGTATTCCTCCTAGACAGTTACACACAATAGAAAGCTTAGGTGTGCCTGGATGTGCCATCACTGGCAGGATGGGAGGGCGGAACTGAACCCAGCCCTCCTTACACTTGACCAGGCTGTGTCCTGCTTCCACACAAAGGGCTGCACACCCCGTTTAGCTAGTTTGAAGCCAGGTCAGGGAAGGCTGGATGCCTGGGGACTTCTAAGGGAAACCTCTGGAAGCTTCTCCCACCTTCCAGAGGGAGGGCACTAGGTATAAATATTGGACCTCAGACACCAACTCTTCAGTACACTTCTGGACTTGTGGATGATCCGCCAGGAAGAAGGACTGCTGTGCTGCTGAGATGACTGATGCTCTGAAGTACTGCTGCTGTGCTGTGCGGACCTGCTGCCCTCTTGCGTGGGTGAGAAAGACTGGACCTCCATCTGTTGAACCTGGAACCCCAAGTGACTCCAAGGGATAGTTGGCTGGCCTTCCTGACTAGAGCCTCAGGGGCAGAAGGCTCCAGTAACCTTGAACCCAGCACCTGGACTCTACTTTCTCTGAGTCTATCCTGACAAGTGGTGCCATTCCAGGCCTGGACGCTTGGAAGAGGGCTTAAGGTTCTTTGCCAGCCTCTGTGGATCCAGTGGAACCAATGCACCTCCTCTGCTGCATTACGCAACTCCAAGCAGAACCGGCGCATCAGTGCTGTTGCGTGGAGCAGTACAGCCACAAAACCATGCATCGCTGCGTATCACTTCATCGGAACGGCCACTGTACGGCGCATCCCCGGCACAGACCCTCACATCCCTTGTCAGCAGCAGCCTTGACAACGACACCAGTCTCCGCATCGCAGCCTCTCAGCTCCTTGGAACAGATGAATCTCCCTGACTGTGCGATGCATCCTGGACGCCGGACTTCGCATGATAAGCCCTCATCAATGAGATCATCGGCGATGATGCAGGACCTCGGAACGCAGCCTCGCCGCATCTCGAAACCGACACATCGCTTTGGCTGTGTGGCACATCTACGTGGATCCTTGCAATGTTCAGCAAACCAGGATTTAAAGTACCCTGTTCAGTGGGCACTGGGTCCATGTAGCTGGCCTGCGCTCCATCGCGGACGGCTTGAACTTGTGACTTTGTCCATATCTGGCCTGACCAGATATCTACAGATGGCGGGTTGTGCTATATTTTGTACTAAAATCTTTTAACGTGCCTATCTCCGGTACTACTGATTTGATTTGGTTTTGTTTTATTTATGAAAAATTACTCTATTTTTCTAAACTGTTGTCGGATCCTTTTGTGGTGTGTTTTCACTGTGTTACTGTTTGAAGTGTTGCACAATACTTTACACATTGCCTCTGAGTTAAGCCTGACTGCTCTGTGGCATGCTACCTGAGGGTTGAGCACAGCTTAATTTAGGGTTTGCTTGTGACTTCATCCTGAGAATTTATTGTGGTTGCTGCTTGAGAAGGGTTTCACACCCCCCCCTCCCCCAACCAGTAACCCAATTTCTTACACAGACCATAATCGCCAAACATCATTCATATAACAAACTAAAATGCGGTACCCATATCTTGGGCATTCTATGAGAGCTCTAAGAGAACACAAGCTTTGTTGGTATGTAGTGTGTCAGAATGCTGGAATATTTTTGGTTCTTATGGCAGTAATGGAAGTAAGTGAGTCAACCAATTGTTTAATTTCCCACATTCCCTGTAATGGAAGTAAGTGAGTCATCTCATTGCTTAATTTCTGACATTCCCTTCTTCTCTCTCGGAAATAGCTTTTATATCCTAGCTTCCACTAAGACTTCCCTACTATTTCTCAAACAATGGCTAATAAAGCTATCATTTCTGTAACTGAGTAGAATTTGGCAGATGTTTCACAGTAATAGAGAAATCATGATCACTGCGGCGCCTTTCCATTTCTCTAGAAGTAAACATGAGATGTGTGATTGGTCCACCAGGTGCTCTGTTGCTAGAATGGTAACTACACCACAAGCGAAAAGTCTACCATTTTCAACTTACCCAGGCTAGTATGGTTAATCAAAACCAACCTACCATATCATCGACCATGCACATACCATGTAGCACTGTGTAACTTTAAACAGACACTGTGTGGAATGCTATCTGAATGATACAATCTTCTCTGTCTCAGCATGGTCGTTGCACCTAAACGTTTGAGCATATCACCACATTCATTACAGATAAAATACTCTGCAAGTTGCCGTTCCACATTTTGCGTAGGCTTGTAGAACTGCCAAACCCAGAAATAACTAAGCCCTTTTTGCCAAACAGTAGGGATTGCAAGTGTTTCAGTGCGCTGCAGCCTTTTGGCTAGGTTTGTGCTATACAAATAACATATACATGCATACATACTGATAGATCCTGCAGCTCTAGCTTCAGTCAAGAGAGCAACACCAACAGCATCTTTGTCTCCTTTTTTTTCAGTTTAGAATGCTTTATTGAAATAATAAACAAAGTAAAACATCAGTACAATTTATATAAACAAAGGTCAATCAGTACAAATACCCAAATTGAGGTAAAATAAATATAAAAGAGAAATAGGTTGGACCGCAAACTAGCGGGAGACCTATTAAGAAGTATATAATCAAAACCAATTGAACCTTCTAAACCTGTACCTAGACAAATTCAATTTAGCATTCTGAAATTTTAAAAGGGGGGGAGGGAAAGAGAGGGATGAGGAAAGAGGGGAATAATACGAGGAAGCTAAACAGTAATGCAGAAATAACAATAAGAAGCAATTAAACATAATATCATTAAGAAGGTACATGGCGATGTAGATACGAAGTAGATCAAATAGCCAACCTTGAAAGAAATGTGGTGGGTGGTGACCAAAGTAAATCTTTTTGACTCAAAAGGGGTATGGAGGTGGCATGTGCACGGTCTAGTCTGTGATGATGACATAGCAGGTTCCACCAAGCTTGATACAAAATTTTGGTTGCATCCTTCCAATTGGTGGTGATGATCTGAAAAGTAATAGCTATAAACAAATCAATAAATTTACCCACGTTTCCGTGGGTACTCCATATAGAAGAGGAGCCACCCAGAAAAACATGCACAATATCAAAAGGAACACCGGTAGATAAAATTTCATTCACTTTCTTCTAAATGAGTAACCAAAAACTCTTAACCAGAGGGCAGAGAAAGAACATGTGAAGTAAATCACTATTTACATGAGGCCAAGACCAGCATTTCATAGCATCCAACAAGTTGAACTTCTGCAGATCTGCGGGGGTGAGAAAAAGCCTATTATAAAAATAGTATAAAGTCTGCGTTGTACTTGCTGAGCGTGAGGAGGTGTGAATTTTTGCCTGGATGGAGCCCCAAGTCTGAAAGGAAAATTCCTGTGCCAAGTCTTTTTCCCAAAGAAGTTCTATACTGGATTTGGATCTAGGATCAGTGGGGCGAGATACTATCTTGTATATAGCAAATGCCTTGAACTGAGTAGAGAAATCTAGCGAGAGAGTGGATGTCTGATCGTGTGAGACTAAGGAAGAGTTCTGGGAGTGAAGTTGAATTATAGATGATCTGAGAAGAGAAAAATGAGGAGCATGTAGGAGAGATATACCATACTTCCTTTGGATCACCATGAAGTCCATAAGAGACCCATCATTTAACAAATGTTCAAATTTAATAATGCCTTTATCAATCCATTCCTTCCAAAATAGAGCTCTGCTTTTAATCTTAAAGTGTTTGTTGTACCAGACAGGAGTGTGTGCAAAATTATCCGAGTGAGAAAGATGAATTTTAAACAAGGAAGTTACGACTGCTGTAGAATGCGTGAAAGTAGGCGATAAAAACCATCTGGGGGGCTGAGATAACCGAGTGGCTGCAGTAAAAGAGAATGGTGCATATTGGGCTTGTTCTAATGAGCTCCAAGCCGTTAAAGGTGTATGTGAAGAATCAGATAAAAAGGTCCAAACTTGTTTCAGGGTGAATGCAGAATGATAACGTCTAAGATTAGGATAACTAACCCCTCCTAATTCTTTGGGCTGCTGAAGTCGAATAAGTGAAATCCTAGTCTTACGATTGTTCCATAGGAATTTGGTCAAGGAGTGGTTAATAATACTAAAGAAAGAAAGTGGGAGAGTGATCGGGAGCATGGGGAGATAAAAATTGGTGATTGGAAGCAACATCATTTTAATTGTAGCTAGTCTACCCCACCAAGACAAAAAAAGTGGGGACCAACTGTCAATGAGTGCAGAAAGTTTTTTAAGTATGTCTGCAAGATTGATTTTAACGGTTTCTTTAATACTATTAGTGTAGAGGATACCTAAGCACTTAATACTCCTGGAGTTCCATTTGAACCCCGTATCTTGAAACATATGTGAAAAACAATGTTTATTCAATGGCATAACCTCAGATTTATCAATATTCAGTCTATAACCAGAGACTAGAGAGTATTCTTTTAGCAAGGAGAAAAACGCCGGCAAAGAGGTAGTGGGATTAGAGAGGTATAGTAAAATGTCGTCCACGTATGCAGTAAACTTAATGTCTGTGTGTTTAAATTGGAAACCCGTATATTATGGAGAACGTCTAAGTTTTTCCAAAAAGGGTTCTAGGGCAAGAATAATTCAAAGTGGGGATAAAGGGCACCCTTGTCTAGTTCCTCTGTGGAGTGGAAAGTATTTGGATTGACAACCATTCACCCAAATAGAGGTGAGGGTGGAAAATATAACAACTGGATGTATCTGATAATAGAGGGGCTAAAGCCGTGTCATTTCAATGCTCCAAAAATGAATTCCCAGTTTACTCTGTCGAAGGCTTTTTCAGCATCTAATGTAATTGCAGCAACTGGTACTCTACCTTGGAGGCTAAATGAATAATATTAAGAAAAGTCCTAGAGTTATCTGTAATAGAACGCCCTTTTACAAACCCTGATTGATATATATTAATAAGGTCCGGGATTACCTGATTAATACGAAGGGCTAGTAATTTAGCAAGGATCTTACAGTCCGTATTAATTAGGGAGATGGGTCTGTAATTTTTACAGTAAGAGGGGTCTTTGTCTTTTTTAGGGATCAAACACAGCATCGCTTGAGTAAAAGACCCCCGTGTTTCACCGGAGGCTAGAAAGTGATTTATCAGGGCTAACAACTGAGGGATCAGAAATTGTTTGAAATGAAGGAAAAACGTACAGTAAAACCGTCCGGACCAGGTGTTTTGTCTTTGGGAAGTTGATTAATAGCATTTGTGATTTCTTGTTCCAATATTGGACTATCAAGGGATGTGAGATCAATGTGGCTATCAGAGGGTTTGGGAATGGTTTGAAAGAATGAATCAATATGATCAGCAGAAGGGGTCGACTCCAGGGTGTAGAGAGAAGTATAATATTCAGTGAAACAATCAAGAATCTTAGTATCTGTAATGTGTCTGATTCCTGCGCTATCTGTGATGGCAACGATTTTGGATTTTTATTTTTAATTTTAAGATAATTGGTTAGGGATTTGCCCGCTTTATTCTGGCCACCGTACATTTTGGCATTAAATTTAAGGAGATTGTTGAAAGCATTGTCCCAGGATTGTTTATTATATTGCATTTTGGCTTTAATGAGATTGGACAGAGTATCGGAGCAATTTGTGGTAAAGTATTCGTGCTCTAGGGCCTTAATTTATTGTAGAATAGATGTTGCCTCCATAAGTGCTTTCCTCTTTTTCCGGGAAACAAAGTCTATTATATAACCTCTAGCGGTGGCTTTGAAACCATCCCAAATAAAATGAAATTGTGAAGCAGAGGAAAGATTATTATTGAAAAATTCCTGCATAAACTGTGTAAATTGTTCAACAAATTGAGAGTCCAACAGAAGGGCGTTATTAAAACGCCAACGGCGTGAGGTAGGTGCAGGTGTGGGATAGTCCATATCGAAAATGACAGGGGCGTGGTCAGAGATGAGAATGGAGCCAATCTCCGCATTTGTCATGAATTGAAGAGATGATTGGGTGAGAAATATATAATCTATTCGGGAGTGAGACCTGTGAACAGGGGAGAAAAAGGAAAATTCCAAGACATCAGGATGGGAAATTCTCCCTGCATCCAACAACCCTCTAGATGTAATAGCCTTGTACAAAGTCTTTTGCATTTTATTGGGGATGAATTTGGTTTGGGATTTCCAGTCTAAAAAGGGGTCCATAAGTTGATTGCAATCACCTCCCAAATTTTCGGAGGCATGAGAAGAGTAGAGAAATCATTCCAAAATACTAAATCAATACCATTGGGACCATACACGTTACAAATAGAGAATTGAGTATTGTTAACTTTAGCATTCAATAAAAGCCATCTACCGCTAGTGTCTTTGACCTCATTTTGCAAAAGAACATTTAGTGTCTTATGAAACAAAATTACTACGCCATTCTTGTAGTTCACTGCTGGGGAACAAAAAACATCTCCAACCCATAATTTGCGCAAGGAAGACAAGTCTTGCATTTTAAGATGCGTTTCTTGCAATAACGCTACGTGACATTTCAATTTAGCGAGATGAGATAATATTTGTTGTTTTTTAACTGGATTGCGAATACCCTTAACATTCCATGAAATAATACGTAGACCACTCATCGAAAAAACCTATTCAAAATTAAGCATAAAAATACATGAAACTTAAAGAAAGTGTAATAGGAGAATTGCAAAAGGCAGAGTGTCATTAAGTGGTACAAGTCCTGAAAGGAAGTAAAACCAGAGAAGAGAAAAACATATAAAGGCCAAGAAAAAAGGAAAGACAAGAATTGAAAAATAGGAAGGAAAGTAGAACAACTAGCCTGATGTACACAATTAAACATGCCAGGTAGAAAATGGTAAAAAACCATAAAAACGTAGAAATAGAGAGAAACTGCAATTAAATGGAAGACATAGAGGAGAGGAAAAAAGTGGGGAAAAAGGAAGAGGTAAAGGAGATAGGAGGAAGAAGCAAAAGGGTAACACAGTCTCCCTGGAAATGTAACTGAAGAAAAGATGACAAAAAGCCAGAAGGCTTTAGTCATAATATTCACAGACAAGAAGAACATTAGTAGAGGAGGGGGGGCGAAGAGAACAGAGGCCCCCCCAGAGAGGGACACCGAGAAAAAACAGGTTTACTGATAACAAAAGAAAGAAAACAGAAAATTATAATCTAGAAACGTAAACATAAGCAACACAATGGAAGGGAACTTACCGAACATTGGGGGAGACAACGCAACGGAGTGAAGCATACACAACAAAACAGATGGACAACGCAGATAAGGACATCAGCGCCAACAAGTTACGAAGGGGAAACCTGTGGAACAAGAGAGAGAACATATAAGAGGACAATTAAGTTTTGCTCAGTTCCATAGCTTCTCCTTTATGAACTTGAATACATTTCCTAAGCTCAGCAGGATCCTCAAAAGTGAAAGTTCTGTCCTTGTATGCTATTTTGAAGAAACATGGATGAATAAGACCGTAGCGGGCATTCATGGATCTCAGCGATGGTCTGAGGTCTAGAAACTCTTTTCGGCGATTAGCAGTAGGCTTGGAGACGTCTTGACTGAAGAAGATTTTGTGGCCAGACCAGAGCATCTGTTTATGTTGCTTAGCTTCGTTGAGGATTGCCATGAGATCAGAATATAATAAGAAATATGCAATGATTCCCCGCGGTTTGTTTGTGGATGATGCGTTCTGGGGGCCAATCCTGTGCGCCCTTTGAATATTGAGATCAGTAGATTTCGGCAGACCAACTATCTGAGGAACGTGAATCTTCAAGTAGGAGATCATATCCGGACCTTCGGAGCCTTCCGGAATTCCATAGACTTGTAGGTTGTTGTGCCTGTTTCGATTTTCTAAATCTTCTGTAGCTTTCTTCAGTTGCGCAACCTCTCAAGAAAGAATGTCCACTTTGGCAACAACATCTTGTGCATCACTGATCTTTTGTTCTACATCCGAAAGTCTTGAGTCCAGACCAGACCATTTCTCCTCAATTCTCTGAAGTGTTGCAGTAGTATCCGTCATAAAATGTCGAATGTTGCGCAATTCGTCCATAATGTCCTCCAAAGTCAAAGGAAGAGGTGATTTCGTTGGGGAGGACGGATCTTTTTTGACTCGTTTGTTGGTATTGCCAACAGAGTCTTTGCGACCACCAGTATTAGAACCAACAACCCCATGGGACTTGTTTGGGTGCGTAGGATCCATGTCCAGGACACAGTATATCATCAGGACTTGAGAAAAACCTCCTTCAAGTCACAAAAATCCGAGGCCACACACGATACTATATGACTAGAAGTTGCGCTAACAAACCAGATGAGGACCTGACTGAAAATACTGGCCAAGTAGCCTTAATATCGTATGAGGAGAAAATGGAGGCACTTGAAGAGGAGAAGAGTCATCCGTTGGTAATTGTTACAATCTCACCGTGAAATAGCAAAAGTAATGTTGAAAATAGCCCAAAAGGGCAAAAAAGACCATTCACAGGGACATTGCCACTGCGTTGTCCACTGTGGAAAGTGCGAGTGTCAGGCGCACAAAATGGCGGCCGCAATGCGAGGCTGCATGAGGCAGAAGAGAAAGGAAGAAAAAGTATCTAAAAAGACCGTTTTAAGGTCTGAAAAACTTGCCCCAGCGCTCTACACAGCTTCCGATGGGAGAATCCATAATTTGTTCCCCGTACTGTTGTCAGAAGAAAGCCCTTTGGCTTCGGCCGTTCCTCGGTGTGGTGGGGCTGTTTTACAGGGCGACCATCTTGGTTTGCCGCCGCTGCGCACTCCCCTTTGTCTCCTTCTTGATGTGCTTCTTAGTGCTGATTGTGCACTCCAATTCAACTGAAGAAACGGAACTGCTTCCATAAGTGTTCTACTTTGCTATGGCTGGAATGACCACGAAAGAGCTATGAAGACTTTCACTGCATGTTCTGGACGTCTCTTCTCTTTTCAAATAATTAACATTTGGCATACCTTTTAATGAAAATATTATGACTCTTAAAAGGCAACAACACAAAAATTTTAAAATGGCAAAATTGAAAAATGAAAGTCCTACTCACATCCTCTTGCATGTGCATTTTGATTGCTTAGGGAAGTCAATATATTACCCTGAAATTTAAAAAAGTGATGCCTGCATATTATGGCATCATATCAAAGAAGTGGAAGTAAAAACGTGCTGTTATGTTTGTCAAAAAAAGTTACAGAAGTCAGTTGGTCATTTTCATATTCAAAAAGCAAGAACACCTTGTGCATCACTTGAAACTGACACTGAATTTTCTAACAGTTTTTCTGTTTCTTCTTTGGAAAGACCCTTGGACGTTAGTTTCACTTTGTTAAAGGTTGAAAATACAGCATATACTTGTTAAAAACTGTAATTGGCAAGGACTGGACGCTGAGAAGGTCTGTTGAATCCACTTCCTGATTGCCCAAGAGAAAGATGGCTCCTCCCAATAGCCACGGTGCTCCCTTACACATAATAGTATATGTGGAAGGTGTCTCTTTAAGAGTGTCACATTTAGGAGAAAACCTCACAAAGGGATAAAAAGAAAACCTCCTTGGCAATCTTGCAGCTCTTGACTGAAGATGAAGATTAATACTGAAGAAATAAGCAAAGCGCTATAGTCTCCTTGACATCAGGAAGGAGAAAAGAGCCAAGCAAGGATTCTAGATATAGAAGGCAGAAAAAAATCAAACTGCTAGAATCGGAAATCTGGGACAAAATTAGTAGCAAGAGTGGGAAGGGGCAAAGGACAGAATGAAAAATAAGAGAACGATTGTGTTGTAACATATTTTCCTCTTGTGATTGCTTCCTATATATATGATTCAGAGAGGAACTGAAATCACACGAAAAGACTATACCTCCGCGGTTCTTAACCTTTTGATTTCTGTGGCCCCCACTGGCTCATTACTGATCAGTACCGCAAGTCCTTATTGGAAGCTGGGGAGCCCCAGCCTAAGCAATTTCTATGGTTTGAACTTCAAAATAATATTCAAAAATACAAAAAGAAGTATACACCAAATACTCAAATATTGAAATATTTTGTTTAATTCATAATGAAATGTTTTCAAATGTTCAAGTTTTCTTCCTTATTTATATATACCTTATTCATTTAAATTTAGTAATTGTGATATTACTTAATTTCGTAAAACAGTCGTGGACCCCCTGAGTATGCGTCGCTGACACCCATGGGTCTTTGGACCTCAAGAAAAGAACCACTACTCTACCTCATCTTCGATTGTCAACCTCGAATATCCTATAGAGAGACCACCATCTTGGGAAGGGTTAGCTATAAGAATTGACCAAGCCCCTTTCTAGAAATTCATGCTGGTCATTTGGTAAATAAAGACGAAGCCCAAGTTTGACATCCTCCGTTCCATACTGGATTCCAGAGCCCTCTGCCGCCATTTCAGCCTGACGCTCCCGACATCTCGTGGAACATTTTGCCAGGTAATCGCTAGCACAGAGAGGTCTGGGTGGTGCATGCGCTGAGCACAGCTTTCAGCAACACGCTCGCCAGCAGCATGAAGAGCTCTTCTTCTTTCTTTGAATGGGCACAGTCTTTGGTAAGGCCTTGACACTGCTCTTGCTGCCCATGTAATAGTAGTATGAACGTTTTAAACATTACACTTTGGTGTTACAGGGTAAGATAAGCAAATATTGTTTGATATTAAAGTAAATGTATGTATTAAGGAGGAGCGAAATTCAAATTCGATGATGAATATTAATATTGCTCATGTAACATACATAGGGAAAGGTTTAATTTTCCATACGCTTTCCATAGGCAACTACTTTAACTTGACTAGTGTTTTCATTTTATCATTATAGAGCACAAGTTTTGGGGGAACAGCCTTACTATTCGAGGATCTATACTCAAATTATGTTTGTTTGTTTAAATCATGGCTAAGGCACAGTAGCTTACTCACAAGAAACTTGAGGGAGAGCAGGAGATGGAAGGGGGTGTACTACTGTTGGCTTCTATTGCAGAATGTCATAAACAGCCGTCCAGATATCGCCATGAAGTGGTTCCCTGACAGTTGGATCTTGGTTTTTTTTCCCAATCACTGGATGTTGAGGAATGGAAATCTGTTGTGGCTGTCATTTTCCTGCAATTTGGTGACATTCTGAAGTGTGGCAAAGTCCATATGTTCCATAAATTGGGAATGACTACCATGATTAGACGCATCAAAGCATTACATTATGGTAGTACTGCTTGCAGGATTTGACTGCAGCTAGGTCAGGGTTGGAATGAATGCCAGAAACAACTCAGTGCTGTCGATGGGTTACCTCAACCAAAGTGTCACGTGAAGGAAATGAGCGTACTATACTCCTGGACTTAGTAGTTTCACCTACAGATAATCCATTAATGGTGGCCATCTCTCCGGAAGGTACCAGTCCTGAGCCGGTAGAAAATTGCCACAAGAGTAATCAATACTCGGAAGGCGGCAAGGGCACCAAATATTGAGGGATGGAAGGAGGAAGTACTAAAATGGAGCCTAGTCGAAAGTGTAGCAATCCGTAAGGAGGAACAGCGAGGGCAGAGGAAAATACCGATAGCAATGGCATGGCATATATTGTGCGTAGCCTTTAAGGGATGGGAGGAGCCTACACAGGGGGCGGCTGACACGATGCCTGATACATCACAGGCACCATAGCCTGGCATGCACACTGCTACAATATACTACCGGGCAGATAACACACAATGCAGGATTACAGATAATATGGAGGCAGATATCATGTTAGTGCTGCCCAGGAACGTGAAACGATATACCGAAATGTGCCTTTGTCTCATATATATTGCCTTAATGTGCTCATTCCTTTTGTTACTAAACATGTGTGTAAAAGCTCTTTGTACTGTACACTAGAGCGGAGCCCGATGGGGTCGCCCAGTTAGTTAACTGCGGGGTGGGTGGGTGGAAGGGTTCCAGGGCGGTTGAATTGAGATTGTTAGAATTAGATATTGCTCGTTACAATTACTGAATGTAGGAAGTGTAAGCATACAAGCGGAAGGATTCCACTAAAGGACTATATGTACTATGATTGGGGACTGACGACTGTGTGCTAAGGTGATAATTGTAGTACTTGCAAATGTAACGAGCATTGGTATGCAAATATGTTGGAACGAGTGATGGTTACACAAATGTATACTTGAAAATCTCAATAAAGATTGTGTTAAAAAAAAAAAGAGTTATCAATACTCCTGCTTTCCGTGCAACAGGGATAACTACATTGGTGGACAGAGCAGTGGTGAATGGTGCCATGCCATTTTAGACCATCGCTCTAATTATCAGTAAAGAAAACAAGGGCCTTGCTACCTTCAGCGTTTTCCCAGTTCCTCTTTAATTATTGACTGTTAATTGTTCTATTTTCAGCCTCCCTTTCAGGCTGTCCCTCTGGCCACTTATTGGTTAAAGTGCTGATTTTAGGCTTACGTTTTTATGTCTTAGGCTTTCCAACAGCAATCTGGAAAAAAAGAGGTAAATGTTAGCAAAGATTTTTGGGATTTTTTTCAATTGTTACTAACATTGAAAATCTGTGTTGGCTCCGAAAAAGAGCCTTTGAGTGTTAGGTTAGCTAGTGTGCTTGTGATTAAGCAACATGTGCTCGTTTCACAATGAAACACGCATTGGCATAGCCAATAGGTCTCGCCTTTGGGACCTTATAAGTGTTTAGCCATGCAACACTTGATGTTGTTGCACCAAGGATATTGGGCTGGATAACTAAACACTCATAAGGTCCCAAAGGCGAGACCTATTGGCTATGCCAATGCTTGTTCTTTTAGATATGCATGGTAAAGTCCTGCACCATAAAGCGCCCAAGATTATCCTGCAATGTAAAGGCGTGGTGTGGTAACCGACGCATGGTAAAGGTTATATACCCCTTCTGACATGAAAACATTGATCATTTATTTATTCATGGTTTTGTACAAGTAGCCTTTGTCTTCAGGATGTCACATAAACATGCTCACGTTTCGAAAACATTATAGATGTTTTATTGCAAGACGTTATGATGAAGCAGCGTTATATATGCACGACTTAATTTACATTGCTTGTTTCAAGTGTGCTATTGCACCTTAATACATTTTATGCAAAAATTCAACAGTTTTAAAGGCAATTATTTTTGTGTCTAGGTACAGATGGTAAATACCTTTTTCAAAAACATTTAATATTCTGTCGAACAAATGACACTAATCTCCGGATTTATAAATAAGAACAAATGTTAACGTTCTCTTCAGTTATTTTCCGGTTATATGCGGATCCTTTTTTGTGCAACAGCATGTGTTATACCTTGTGCAAACTAGAATAATGTATCTATTGGTTGATCTTGAGACATGTTTTACAAACATGAAAGTTTCTTACATTATCCGACATTAACCGACACTTGAAACAATCGGTATTCCGTAGGCTTTTGCAGAAGGTGATTCCGTTTTGCAGTTTTTTGTGGAACGAATGAGGTAGTGGCCAAAAGGGTTCGAGCACCAGTCGTTTCATAAGCTTTTGACGTCTTTTATCAATGGTGTTAATCTGATGTTTGTTGGGTAGCATTGAATATACTAGGAACTATCTATCAAACTATGCTGGCCTGTTTTATTTTTTTAATGTAAGAGTGTCATGGGTGAGCTTGCATTGTTTGCAGTTTCGTTTCTTTTGTCCTCCGAGAATCAGGAGTCTTTATGCGAAAATAATTGGGAATGTTATGGAGTACGGCTGTAGAGGCAATGCATTTTTTCAGGATGGCGCAACATTCAATTAGCAGCCGGCCTAAAGATCGGAGGACAGTGGTGATGTGATCATATGTCTGGGTAGTCATGAGTTTGGGGTTACCTTTCGTAGTATTTGGCTTGGGTTTGGAGGGGGGGGTCCAGTGTGTCTGGCCGTTTTATACTCAATCCACAGTGTGTCTAGATATTCAATAATTATTCAGGATTTTTGTTTCAGTACCAAGTAGTTGATTTGTATGGCTGCAAATGCCTTATTTGTAGGGCTGCTGAAATGATTTTGGAGGTTGAGCTTCCTATCATCGATCAAGATCATGGATTTTGCCTCTTCTAATAATTCGGTAGGTATCCCTTGCAAACAGAAGCTCGTAACCTACTTCTGAGACTGTTTCTTGTCCGAGTTGGATGACAAAAGCAAGACTAAGGGAGATTAATTTGAGGATGTGGTTGGACACCTATTTCTGGGTTCTCCGATTATTTAGTCAAGATTTGGGGGTCCCGTTTTTCTGATATTTTTAAACAAAGTTGCATGTCATCAGCCCATGTGTGCATGCTAAACCTGGTCCTTTTATTTCTTCACTGTAAAGTTTGAAAAGGACCATCCTAGAATCAATCCCTATGGTACTTAGCGAGGTGGGGCAGGAAGAGCCGAGACATCCGCTCGCCTAACCGGACCATATTTAAAAAAGAATTAAAATACAATGAAAACTGTTCGGGAGTGTTGCCTTCTAGATCCATTGTCTTTGCATGGTGTTAATGAGGATCAACTGCCTAAACATGTCAGAGATTGCTGAGAAACACTAGTATGCAAGATTTTCCTTCATTTAGTATCTTGAAGGTATAATCTACCACTTTTAGGATTGCCGTAGATGCTACTTCCTTCACAGAAACCAGACTGGTATGTATTAACAAGGTTATTCATGAAAATGTGGCGATTCAGTTGCACTTCACCAAGATTTCTGAGGCTGTGACTAAGAAGGAAAGGGCAGCCATGGGTCTGATGTTGTTTAAATCTTCAATGTCTGCCGAGCTCTATTTTAAAAGTGCTTGAGTTGGCCTGTTTTGAGTTAGCCAGGGAAGACACCCTTTGGAAGGGAGCGGTTTATGATGTGAAGGCAGTGAGGGAGTATGCAATGTGCTATAATTTTGGTCAAGGAAGCAAGTCGTCTGAATGACGAAGATTTCGTCTGTTTTATGGTTTTGTCCACAGAATTAGAAGAGAAAAATGCAAACGTTCACATTTGTGTATTTACTTTTTGGCTGTCACTGAGCGAGGGCTGCAGTATCCATGTGAATCCTGTGCCTAACCTGTTTGATCTTATTGGAGAATAATCTAGTTAACTTCTCAATTTTGTTATCTGGCATATCAGGTAATGTGATTTTTGAGGCTTTGGAGATTTTTCTGACCATATCAAAAATCATTTTTTGGTTGGTTTTTGGCAGCTTCACGAAAACTGTCTTTTAAACAGTTTATCTTGTAGCCTTTCATGGCTTTCTTCATTAGGGTAACATTTTCAGAAGGGGTTTGTTTCGAAGGTCTCTGGTTCTCTCAATGTCTTTCTTTCCTTCACGCTACATTTTCACACGACTGCCATTTAAAAACAAGCATTGGCATAGCCAATAGGTCTCGCCTTTGGGACCTTATAAGTGTTTAGCCATGCAACACTTGATGTTGTTGCACCAAGGATATTGTACTGGATAACTAAACACTTATAAGGTCCCAAAGGGGAGACCTATTAACTATGCCAATGCTTGGTTTTTTTTAAAGGACAAGCAGTGCTATCAGGCTCCGGCTGCCACTTAGTCCACCGCATCCCACGTAGACGCTGCAGCCATCTTTGAATGGTTTTAAAGCCAATTCAAAAGCGGTCGCCAGTGTATGTGAATCCCTATCTCAACTGTGAGACTGTTCTCCTGCTTCCCAATTCTATTAAATACAAATTATGTAAAAAGAACATCCCTTTCTGAGCTGCACGGCTGAGCTTCAAGTCCTGTTTGGATAACAGGGTGCATTTTGGGCCAAGAAAATTGTAAATGCAGGGTTAAGAGGCTCGAATTATTCCGCATGATCTTGCATAATTTTGCTGTAATTTAATTTCACCTAATTAAGCTTCAGCGAATTACGCCAGTTATGCCCAACTCTGGTGCGAATGGGCCTCAAAATCGTAAATTATATGCTACTGTCTATTTTAAACATCCAAAAACAAACTTGTACTCTAACTTTATATTTAATGTACAGAACCAACTGCGCATCAGGTTTGAGGAAGATACATGAGCTGCAGCTAAATCATTGCTTTATGTAATGACTTCTCCGTAGAGCAGAAGACCATAGAGTGTTTTTTCTGGCAAGAACAACTCCTGTCAATAGACGCTCAGGGCTAACCTAGGAGCATCCAAATGGTTGAACCAACGTGACACTGTGACAGCAAGATGCGAACACAGCCAGTTCGCGCTAAGTGACAGGAGAGAGAGACCACTATGATGGAGCCCCCAAAAGACACCTACCTTAAACAACACCCAAGGCACAGGGGTAGTTGTGATTAACCAAAATCACTCTCTGGGCTGGTTTCGAGCAGGAAAGAATAGAGGGCGGTGCTCTCACCCTGGCGACACAAAAAAAACCTCCATGCACAACATTTAACAGTAAGCAGCACAATGTGGTTGTCAGTCGTGCCCGCCTCCTCTCTCCTCTCCTCAGGGGAACAATAGTGTTTTCCCCTCTTTCCACTCCCTGCGCTAAGCACTTTCTTTTCACTGCCATCCCCGTGCCCCCTTCACCCCTGCTTGTAACAGCACGTGTCAAAGGACACTGCCTGCAAAGAAAGCTGGGGAAAAGGCGACTGCCCACTCGAAGAGACAAAACCCATGCGCAATGAAACCCTGAGCGTCGCCTTCTTGCGTTCAATCCTTGCCCCCCCCACCCCCACCCCTGTCAATGGCCCACCACACTTACATATTTACTGCCCGCTTTTATTCCTAGTGCACCAACAGCTCAGAGCCTGAATACTTAATATAAATATTGCACAAAAAAAAACAATTTATAGAGCATTAATATTCAAGGGAATGAGAAGCAGCGGTGGGCAAGCAGATGAGGTGAACGGAAGGGTGTCTGGGGTGCAATGGGGAGACTGAGGAATCCAGAGTGAGGGAAAGAAATAGTTGAGGGAAAGAGGTGCATGGGAACAGGAAGGAGGTGTGAGTGAACACAGGAGCATGAGAACTCTGGGGAGGGCCGAGAAGAAGGGAGAGGGAGAGAACGAAGAGCTGTCAGCTGACCGGACAGTGTCCGGGGGGATATGGGAGTGATATGGAGGAGAGAAGGGAGCAGTGGTGCACCAAGGGGGGGTTCAGAGAGGAGCGTGAGGAGTTTCCGTCAGGGTTGGGGGGGGGGCGGATAAGAGATGCGCCTGGAAAGGAGCAGACACGCGAGAGGAGCGTTTATAGGAGGTCTGAGGGGAGAAATCAAAGAAGAGGACGTAAGTGAGGAAGGCTGAAGAGCGGCTTTAAAAACACCTTCCAACAAGCAATGGCCGCGCGGCCGTGAAACTGACACGGCCGCGAAAGTGAAAGTAATCGCGAGGGAAGCCATATGGCGCCTGATGCCATTTGGCGCCTGATCGCGCGTGCACGCTCGCGTGAACGCAAGCTGGTCGCCAGCAAACTGCTGTTTGCACTTCCAAAACCCGCTTACTAAAACTCTCGCCAGTGCAGCGCATGCGCTGGCTCAGGCGAGACCTAAAAAACAAGCATTGGCATAGCCAATAGGTCTCGCTTTTGGGACCTTATAAGTATTTAGTTATGCAGCACAATATCCTTGGTGCAACAACATCAACTGTTGCATGGCTAAACACTTATAAGGTCCCAAAGGCGAGACCTATTGGCTATGCCAATGCTTGTTTACTGATGACAACAAACGGTAAGGAGGGATCACTGAAATACATCTCCTTCTGACACAAATGTTATAAAAAAGGTACAGTGTCAAATGTGTTCTGGAAGAGGTTATCTGAGTGGTGCCCCACATTTTCGAGAGGTGCTCTTTAAAACCTCTTTTGGAGTGGTAGGCATACACTATTTCCCCTCATTTCCAAGGGGGTCTCTGGTGCACAATGGGGCAATATTTCCCATGATAAAGTTAGCAAAAAGCATGTCTTATCTTCGAAATAGGGTATTAGAACCGGGTGAAAGTAATAGAGGGACTAGGGTGTGAGAAGGAGTGCAACTGGGCCTGTGTACGGAAATAGGTGGATAGTGGCAGGGGTAGCATCTGTGGTAAAGAGAAAATGTAGTTAAGGAGGGAGGGAAAAATATGAAGTATTAAAGAAGGAAAAGAAGGGAAGTGTAGAATGGGTTCCTCCCTACAATGAATGTATGTATGTGATCCTGAACAAGCACAGAGAAGGGACTATTTTTCAACAAAAATGGCTTGCATCAGAATGAGATCGACATCATGGGAATGCCATTCATTAAAAAAACATAGAAGAAACAGGTTCTTGGCGAAAGAGTCCCCAGTACAGGTTTCCTTAATTCTGTTTTTCTTCAGAATCGCGTACAACTCCTAATGGAAGAGCGCTTCGCTTTTTGATACGGAAGTTGTTGATTCACATTGTTAGTGCATGCTCACAAGTTAGGATTAGCACTATTCAACATGCAGAGTAGGTTTCAGCACTACAAGCAAATATAAACCTTTTTTCCTCAACTACCTGTGCCTTGGTAAAGATGTCACCTCACTATTCCCTCTCATCTCTGCTATGTAAGGAAAATATAGTTGTGAATTCTAACAGGAATGAGTCCGAATACAATTCACAGGAATCCAAAAATGCAGAAACTGAAGTACTCATATCCAGGTGACAGAGAGAGCAGAAGCAGACAAGCGCGCGCGCCTCGCACTGCAGCGGGAGAGAGAGGCGGAGGGGTGCACCCGCGAGTGGTGCGCGCGCGCTGGAGAGAGCAGTCTGCTCTTTTTCAAAGCACATACTCGTGCTTGTGGCGCGCCGCTGCGCACTCCCGCAAGGTGTATGGCGCCACAAGCGCGAGTATGTGCTTGGAAAAAGAGCTGCACGACGGCTAAAGGTCTCCTATTCAGTGCATGCGCACTGCGTAGGCGAGACCTAAAAAGGGAAATGGAGAGAGAAGGAGAGAGACAGAGTGTGGAGGGAGATAAAGGGAGACAAAGGGAGGAGGGAGATAGACAGAGGGACATAGACTGAGATTGAGGGAGACATATGTTAATTTAGAGAGATAGTTGTAGAAAGGTAGTTACAGAAAGAGAGAGAGACTGAGAGTGAGATAGAAAAAGTGATATGGGCAATTGTGGTTTTTTGTGCCTTAGTGGTTGTATGTGGACGCAGTAAGGGATTTGTCTCCTACTTTATGTTTTTTTTACAGTCCCAAATGCGATACTTATTGGCTATGCCAATGCTTGTATGTGCAGTGGCTCTGTGACTGCACATTGATCAGGTGATAGTAATTTAAGCTGCCATATACTTCAGATTTGTGGCTGCTGTACACTGGTAATGTAACACAGAGAAGATTTGAGCCCTTATTATAGTGACTGTTTGCGAAATGGAGACTTGCAGTTAATAGGGTTTATTTCATTGTTCCCTGAGGCAGCATCACATTGAATGTGAAAGAACTCAACAGGTGCTGCGGTACAGTGACTTGTTCCAGAGAAGTAAATTAGCCCTTAATATGACTATTTGAAGCAGTGTGTGCACTAAGGGTGCTGTGCGCTGAGAAATTACTGTATACAAGGTTACTGTAATTTTTTTATTTAGCTTATTGTTAACATGTTGTTTTGGTAAGCCTTTTGTTTAGAAAGAGACAGAGGCAACAGATAGAGGTACTGCGAAAGAAAGAGGTAGAGAGACAAATGAGGCTACAAATATAGAGAGAGTGAGACAGAGATAAAGACAGGGAGAGGCAGAGATGGATAGAGGCATAGATTGATAGAGGTATAGATTGATAGAGATATATTTAAACAGATAGAGGAATAGCTAGATAGAGCCAGATACATTTAGAGATAGATACAGAGTTAAGGACAGGGAGAGTGAAATAGACACAGTAAAAGTGATAAAGAGGCATAGATAGTTAGAGACAGGTAGTGTCAGAGATAGAATGAGGCAGAGACAGATAGATTGTATCTGCAGTGCCTCTGTGGCTGCACATTGACTAGGCAATAGTAATGTAAGGTACCATATAGTCCTGTGATTTGTGGTTGCTGTACACTGGTAATGTAACACAGAGAAGATTTGAGCCCTTATTATAGTGACTGTCTGCGAAAGGGAGTCAATTGGGTTTCTTTCATTGTTCCCTGAGTCAGCATCCCATTGACTGTGATAGAAGTCAACAGGTGCTGCGATACAGTGACGTGTCTCTTAGAAATTAATTAGCCCTTAATATGACTAATTGAAGCAGTGTGCACGCTAAGGGTGCTGTGCGCTGACAAATTATTATGTATAGACTGTGCTAGATTTAATGGGAGGGCACTTGCAGGCGCTACACATGTGACTACATGACCAAACCTTGAACCTTTGCGATGCCTGTCCTGAGTAATGTGTGGGTGGGGGCTTCTGCCATTGAGTGTTTGGGAAGGACGGTAAACATGTGAGCTGGCTGGTGCTTGACGTTACAGGGCAGCACGTGGATTGTGGAATTTGTGCACAGGGAGTGCAAGGGAGAGGGAGGTCTGTTTGATCTAATTGTTCCCAGTTAGTGTTTTCTGCAGGACAAAATTGTTTTTTGGGATAATGGTGGAATAAACCCTGGATGCCTGGGTCATTTTGATAGCGCAGCACACAGGGGTTGCCTTGTACTGTGCAGCTCGCGCTAGAGGCGGTAGATATAACAGACCGACTGTCTGTGCCTATTGTAAGCGTACCATAATTGCACTAACTGCCTTTTATGTGTGTCTGATGTAAGCATTTGCTGTTTTCACTTTAATAGATGTTTAATTACTGTTTCACTGTTCGTTAAATAAAGTGAAAGTTCAAAAGTAACCGCTAATACCAGCGAACAAATAACAATATATATCTATTGACAGACTGGGCTAAACGCCAAGTAAATAACTAATAAAACACAATCAAGATATAGCCGTGCATGAGCGAATAAAAATGGCAATATTTCCTAGCAGCCGCCAAACGTGTGTTTGTTCCAGTAAAAGACAAGCACGAGTGAATAAATAATGCTTAAATTGCGAAGCACACAGCTAATGTTCCCTTGGCCTTTTATAAGAATGCAAGTTAACAAAACAAGCACGCCTGTGGCGTGTGCTTGGAAAAATTTCCATTGTTGAATCACTCGTGCACGGCTAGGTCTTGAATTTGTCTTATTCACAGTAAAAGAAAAGCCGTGCACGAGTGAATAATTAATGTGTAAATTTCAAAGCAGATAGCTAATGTTACCTTGGCCTGTGGGAAAATCCCCCCCCCCCCCAAAAAAAATGACAGTGCGCGAACGAGTGAGTGAATAGCTAATAAAAACAATTATAAAAACCGCGCTAAGGCTTTGAAAGCAAAGCGGATATAAAAGCACATTGACTAATGGCGATATTTCCAAAAAGTGTGAATATAAGGCTAAAATCTGCAAAAAAACTTCGGAATTGTTAAAGGACATTGAGAAGTGCATTAACTAATGATAAGTGCGTGCGTGTATGCGTGCGCGTGGACGCGGGAGTCTGACTAATGGCGATATTGCCAAACAATGTGAATATAATGCAAAAATGTGCAAGCAATGCGGAATTGGTAAAGGACATTGAGATGCGCATTCAATAATGGTGATAACTTCGTGCGTGTAAGCGTTCGCGGGGACGCGGAAGTCTTCTCCTTTTCAAAGCGCTGTTTTCACTGTAGCTTTCTATTTGCACCTTTTAATTTAGACTGGGGGCAGTTGAGCTGTTTCCTTGGGGTTCCTAATTAAAATACTTTTTGGGTGGGGCTCACAAGATACCCTCTGAAGTCATAACAACTGATATAACTATTTTGAATTGCCTTAGTGCTGTCCTTTATATGCGTTTTTTTATAGACAGACAATAGCGCTGTTGGCTGCTTTTTGAAGCAGCATTTTACTGTAGCAAGTTTTGCAATTAAATCTGGATTCCGGCAAAGTGAAAGGAGTGCGGGGAGGAGGGGCGCAAGCGGAACCGTTGGAAGCGGGTGAGCTGCTTTCTGTTGATTGAAGGAGTGCTGCCAGGAGGGGCCGACCGGAGGAGCAGGATTATAAAATAAGGAGTTACTGGCGGCCGGAGGGGAGCGAGCGGAGCCGTTGGAAGCGGGTAAGATGAGTTTGGGAGAAGTGCTGCCAGGAGGGGCCGACCGGAGGACCTGGAATATAGTGAGTGTTATTGCCGCACCCCTGGACGTAGAGGAGGATCTCGAGAGACCACGGTAAGTGAGACAATGGGTTCGGTTTGCCGGACTGTGCGGGGCTGGGAGAAGGAGCGTTACGGTTGGATAGTAGGAGCGCGGTGGAGCAAGAAGTGTGTTCAGAGAGAGGGAGACTTATGGGGGGTGACATTTTCTGTTATAGAGAGTGAGAGAGATACGGTGAAACTGAAAATAATCGTGCGGATCTGCATTTTGGCGAAGTGAAGGTGTTTTGCAAAAATGGGCCGACCGCAGGAGCAGGATTTTCGCAGAGTGAGGAAGTGGCGGCCGGAGGGACGCGAGCCGAGCCGTTGGAAGCGGGTGAGGTGCTTCTGGGAGAAGTGGAGGAGTGCTGCCAGGAGGGGTCGACCTGAGGAGCTGCATTTTCGCACAGTGACTAAGTTTTGGCAGGAAGGATGCGAGCGGAACCGTTTGAAGCTGGTGACCCGGATTTCAGTTAAGTGCAGGAGTTCTGCCAGGAGGGTTGGAGCGGAGAAGCAGCATTTGAACAAAGCGACTTACTGCCGGCCGGAGGGGCGCTTGCATGGTGTACTTAGTGAAACTGTATAGAGCGTGTAATATACAAGGCATTGGTTTGCAACAAAGTGTGGTGAAAGTAATAAGATTTCCAGAGGGAGATGAAAGCAGGAGCAGCAATAAGTGAAAATGTAGAAAACGCTCAGGAGGTTGGTTTTAAAGATAGAGCAAGGTGTCAGCAACTGAAATATTTACGTTAAACTTCCTTAAAATGCTACTTTAAAGGAGCGCATGAGGTAGGTGTTGTATATTTTTCGCAGTGCAAATGTAATACAAAAGTCCCAATAGTTCTATCAGGAAGGTACTTACAAGATTTGTCGTGTGGGGAGTACGGTCTAATCGTTTTCCTGTGATAGCGACGCTGTGAATTCTCCCTTGTGAAATCTGTGATTTGGGCATGGGGAAAAACAAGTACACTTAAATTGTGCAAATGCCCTTATTTCGCTGTATTTGAAGGAACGTTTACTAGATAATAGTGAGGTCATTAAGTGCGAAAACAAAGGGTGAGTATATAGAGGAGGAGGCAATAGTTTCGATTGCTAGCGATTAAGTAAGTTATAGAGAGGGAAATACAAAGCGGCGTCTTAAACAAGCATTGGCCGCGCGGCCGTGAAACTGACACGGCCGCGCGAAAGTGAAAGTAATCGCGAGCGTCCAGATGGCGAGGGAAGCCATATGGCGCCTGATCGCGCGTGCACGCTCACGTGAACGCAAGCTGGTCGCCAGCAAAAGCCACTGCTGTTTGCACTTCCAAAACCCGCTTACTAAAACTCTCGCCAGAGCAGCGCATGCGCTGGCTCAGGCGAGACCTAAAAAGGCGGAGAGATTTGACTTTCACTCGGTGACTGCAAAGCTTTGTCGAGAGAAAGTGGTAATATCCATCCATTTTTCGAGCAGAGATGCGTGAAATGCTTTGACTCATCTAGGATGGCCGATATATATAAGCTACACAAGGGAATCCAGCATTTGCCCGTTCAAAATTAGGAGTCTGGGCAGAAACTAATACCAGAAGTGCGGCATGAAGCCACACTTCGGTAGCTTCTAAGATCTTACAATTCACAGATCGGAGCACTCGATGATTAACAGAGCTATTGGCGATGAACGGAACAGGCTGACTTCATACCCCCCCTTCCCCCCCGGAAAAAAACCCCAGAGCATTAACCACTAGGTCACCCCCAACAAAACAATGCAAGCTCAGCTGCTGCTACATCAGTGACCTGAGCGAGTGACCCGAGCCCTCCATTTCCGGGGCCGTGAGGCAAGCCACAGTGGCCAGCTGGACCGCCTGAAGAAGAAAGATACCATATGAGAAGAACGAAGAGGATTCATTTGTTTAACAACCCTTTGTCGATAGTATCTGGAACCCAACTGCAGCACAATGGTGGGTGGTTAATTGTTTTTGAAACAAGTAATAAAAAATAAAATAAAAAAACACCCAAGAATAAAATAATTAACTTGCACGTTCGTGTTCCATTAAGGACATTGTTGAAATGATCATTGGCACTCGTGTGTACGCTCGGAAAGGTGGCACAGCATACAGCCTTTTTTAAACATGTTTTTAAAAAAGCTCTTTGATAGAGTACATGCTTTTTTATATTTGTTACTTGCATTTTCTCTCATCATGTAAAGGTTTTAATTAACTGAATATATGATTACTAAATTAACTCCAGTAAAAAATAACTCGGAGCAGTTTACCTAGCCAATTAATATGCTTACCCAAAAAGAAGAAGTCCTGCAGCTGATTAGGCAAATCATAATGCAGCAAAATCCCAATTACATAAATTACCAAATTCTGACAGGAAAAAGTACAAACCTGACAGCGCTGATGAGAAAACCCTGTGGAAAGGGCCCCGATTAAGCAACTTTGAGTCAGTTTCCCCAAACCAATCTTAGGCAAAGGTTCAAAGAGGCTGTGCTAAACAAGGGGAAAAAATCAGTAACGACTATATCAAAAGTATGCATTCACGTAGCATGCAGCAGGCAAACATAGAAATGGCACATAGTACACTGCAAGGAGCAGTAGAGTCTGCCAACTACTTTCAACAGCTACGAAGCCAAATCAAAGAATACGTCATTGAGCAAAGAGAACTGCAGTCATGTTTGTGCAGGTGTTGGGGCAGAGAACAGCCTGCATGGATCCAAGAGACAATAGTATTACAGCATCCGTAATTAGACCTTCATTCTCAAGTAACAAAACAAGATGAAGTTGCACAGAGAGGTTGAGTCAAACCTCCTACAATACTTATCTGTATTTCTGGTGCATCGCTACTCTGTTTTGTACCTATGTAAATGTACATTGTTTTGATTTTGGAGAAGACCGTTTTGAGACGAGGCCTTTATAGCAACAACACAACTTGAAGTTTCTTTAACAATAAAGAATCGTTATTACCAATCACAATTAAATATGCCAATGCACCCCATGGTGTTTTGACGAACCTTCTAATAGCCATGCAGCTCTGTGGTGCTCCAAAACAAGCTTACGGCGGAGAAACAGCGTGTTGTGTTGGCTTTTCAGTTATAAACGAATTGCTTAAGTAGCTTCGGAGGTGGCTTGGATTTAACAACCTATTGTTATCTTTGCGTGCGTGCTCCCAGTGTTGCCCAGGTTGGTAGAATTTAATCAGTAGGATCGGATTGCTAAGTGGGTTGCACACTAGTACAGATGCTTTAGCTGTAACCTTAAAGTCAAGGGTTTGAATCCCCACAGGAAAATGCACGAGTTTTGCGAGATCGATAAAATAGGGACAACTGGTTAGGATAACAGAACGAAGCATTCCGTTATGCGTCATATACAAGCCTTTATTGCCTTATATGAAGGCTGCTCCTAGACCGTGAGCTTGGTGATCATTAGTCTAAAATAAAATAACTAAATAGCTGGTTACAATCTGCCCTCCTGTGTAAGATTCTCAGAGGATGACAGAGAAAGCACTCCCAATCTCCTAGCTGAGCTCGTGCTGGCATCGGAAGATCTGGTGAGCAATGCCACTGACTGCTGGTGTCTGTTTATAGGTCCCTATGTGCGTCGGTCGCAGTCACATCCTGTTATTATGAAACGGGAAAAAAGCAGCGTGTCCCTTTCAGCTTAAGGCATCCTGGAATGTTTTAAGCGAAATCAATAAAGACATTAGGATAGAAAAACAAGCGTGCGCGCCTCGCGCTGAAAGTAAAAAGAAAAAGAAAAAAAAAAGGCGTGCAGGCTGCAGCAGTAGCGACGTCAGAGAGGGAGAGAGAGGCCGAGGGGTGCACCCGCGAGTGGTGCGTGCGCGCGCGCTTGGGAGAGCAGTCTTCACTTTTTCAAGCACTGCACTCGTGCTTGTGGCGCGCCGCTGCTCGCTCCCGCAAGGTGGATGCCGCCACAAGCACGAGTGCAGTGCTTGAAAAAGTGAAGAGCGACGGCTAAAGGAACTCCTATGCAGCGCATGCGCGCTGCGTAGGCGAGACCTAAAAATGCGTATTCCAATACAGTGCATGTGAAGTGGCCAAGCCATCCACCACTTTGTAACAAAGAGTATCTTGAAGTATTTACAGCTACCCACATGTTAAGAGGTCATATTTGGATGATGCTGACTGCATAATTGTTCCACATGGAGAACAACAACTCTCGAACCACTTAACCTTTACTTCTGCAGCTCCAGTTTGTCAGGCACAAAAAGATTCAGGGGTCAATCAAAATGTAGCAACCTGAGGAGGTGGAGGAAGACACCCCAGCCAGCTTATGCATAAACACACACTATTCTGTATTTCATCACCACTGGTGATTGGCTTATATACACCATGTGGCTTATTGACACATCAAGTTACATAATGCCACACCTGGTTTGAAGAAATAACATTGCCATTAGTAATTTATAAATGCATGATTTGTGATTCATGTTGATGTTTACTAACTCAATCTTACCGATGTCAGCAACATTCAAAAACACCACTTTTTGAAAAAAGACATCTGAGACGCAATTCCTTACTCATGGAAAGGGGCAGAGGTAATCCCAGTGTTTAAGAAGAGTGACCGCTCACTGCCCTCGAACTATAGACCTATTAGCCTGATTGACAGTGCCCAAAAGGTCTTTGCCCGAGCGCTTCTTATGAAAATGCAAGCTTGGATAGAAGACAACAACATTCTGACTCCTTTCCAAGCCGGGTTTAGACAGAAAGTCAGCACTGTCGAGCAGGTCTTCCGTTTCTTATTGCTGACGTGGAAGACAGTGACTATATCTCGGGGAAGCTTTAATGTAGCTTTTATTGATTTACGGTCTGCTTTTGACCTTATCCCCAGACACAAACTCTGGTGTGTCTTGAAGGAAATGGGCATTCCACCCGAAATTTTGTCGTTGACCGTTCGCCTGCATGAGAACAACTATGCAAGGGTACGCTGGGGTAAATAGGGTCAATTGACAGACCCGATCAGGGTCGACAGAGGGGTCCGACAAGGGTGTGTAATGGCCCCTACTCTCTTCTCACTCTTTATTAATGGTGTTGTCCAGTATCTCGCTGAGAGCCCAGCTGATGCTCCGACCCTCGGGGGGGACAAGGTAACAACCTTACTTTTTGCAGACGATACTTTGATAGTTTCTAAGACCCAGAGTGGCCTGCAATCCCTACTATTACGCTTTGAGTCTTTTTGTGCATTAAGGGGTCTTGAGATAAACACCGCAAAGACCAAGCTTTTAATGATTAACCCTCATCGATCTTTTAAGGGAAAGCTTTTTCTAGAGGGGAAACCACTTGAGAGAGTGAGTACTTATGATTACTTGGGTATCACTCTCTCCGATGACCTTTCCTGGAGACATCACGTCAAGAGGCAGAACCTCCAGCTAAGACTCATCTCAGGGGCTCTGATCAAGGAGCACAAGATCTTATTGAGCAAGCCAATTGCTGCTCCCCTCTGCATTTATGATCACAAAGCAGTAGGAACAGCTCTCTATGGGGCGGAACTCTGGGGGTTCGAAAAACTGGATGCACTCTTAGTAACTGAAAATAAAGTTTTGAGATCACTTTGCTCTCTGCCACAGAGTACCCCCCTGCAACCGCTGAGATTTGATATGGATAGATTTACAATTGTTCAAAAAGTGCAGTTATGCCCCTTGCTCTTTTGGCTACGCTTAAAAACCACCCCAGAGCTACTTCCATATGCTGCTGCTCTGGACGAGGTATATGCGCAGGACCGCCATAAGAAAATCGGCTGGTTTTCCATGGTGAAAACATTGTTGTCCACCCTAGGAATGGAAGGCATATGGGACTCCGCTATTCCTGAATCACTTTCTACCAAAGCCCAGGTTAAGAAATGCTACTGGGACTGGGTGGCGCAGTCCCTTATCTTCCATCCATCCGGGGGCCGTTTGACACTTGACTTCATGGAGTTCAAACTGGAAGGCGCCTTTGAGCAATATTTGGGGGTTATTACTGATCCCCAGGATAGGAAACTCTATATGCTATTCAGATTTGGTTCCCTTCCTGTTAATACCTTTGTTGCCTCCTGGTGCCAGTCCACGTCCACATCTCAGCTTTGTCCTGGCTGCTTATCTGCTACCGTGTCCATCAGTCACATACTTTTTGCATGCCCGAGGTACCATCTTCTGAGATCTAGGTGGATAGCACCTGTCTGTAGACAACTAGGTACCCGTTGTCATAGCGATGCGTTACGCATCCTAAAATCTGATTCTAGCAAGCTAATTGTCTGTGCTGTTGCTAACTTTTTGGGCAAAATGTGGATTAGTAGGAGGTATGCATTGACCATGTAATTGATGTATCTTTTTCTGCAGTTTAATATTTCTTAAATCATTTTATACATGTATGTATTTAATAGTCTTGTTCGGAACTAACCACAGAACTGCACCTGCATGACGGGTCATGCCGTTATTCTTTACGTCATAGACTTTTGCAGTTACAGTCCTGGGATATAGTTTTTAGCTATTCTTAGCGATTTTTTAATTCTCTTTTATTATCTGTATTACATGGTCTGAGTTGAACCAGCTACTGGGAATCAGTAATCAATCTTCGGACTTCTATGCACTTTAGGCACTGGCACTTTTAAGGTATCGATCCGACAAAGGGGGGTCAAGCTGCATGTATTAATCCTAGGTATAGGCTATTGCATGAAGGTTACCAATCCTATACACTTAATGACATGCATCCCTGTGGACTCTCTTTTTCCCCCGGAGCATTAGGAAGTCTTGACTCCAAAAGGGAAATTTATATGCTGCTAAGGATTATTTTAATATTTGATTGTTTTAGTATGTTTTTTGTATTGTACTGTCTAATTGTGATACTTTTATGGCCGCAATGGCCGAAATAAAGTTATTGACTGACATCTGAGACGTCTTTCTGTGTTGCACATGTTTGCGAACACTTACAACTTTTAAAAAATAAACACAGGAGGACACACTTGTTTTGATAAACTCTGTCAAAAAATTTCAAAGATGAACATTGCTGTTCAATTTTCACTTTCATTACTAAACCTGACAAGTAAAACAAGAAGTACACAGTTTACAAAATAGTAGAGAACCAGTATAAATAGGGGTTGGAATTTCAAAATAATACAAAATGGGAATAGCCAACTGATTGCTTTGCAAGAAAGTCTCTGTAAAAGAGAGGTTACAAGTCATGCATTCCTACTTCCAACAAGACTCCCAAGAGCCGTTGTACTATTTGTCATAAGGATATCCGCAACATTGCCAAAACAAACAACTCCTGGGTTCAAACATTTTACTTCATTTGAAGTATTTTAGCAAATTAGGAAAAGCATAATATAATGTTGTATTATGAAAGATTGCTTCTCTTCCAGGGGATACTCATCAATAGTCATAAGCACTGAATTATCCCCGCCCACCTGCGGGATCCCGGAGCATATAGAAATATACATATATATATGAGTATGTTGGGGGATCACAAGTGCATAGCACTTCCGCGACATACATATATACATGTATATAAATACATAAATATGCAGCCTAACATAAATTCCAATAAGGCAAAATGCCAAAATTACAAAGGTTTTCCCTGTACAGACAATCTCCTATATACACTCTGTAATAGAGAACATACACTGTAATAGTGTTATGCAAGAAAACCTTTATTTTCAGAGAAGAAAACATGTAATAGCAGGCAGTTGGCCCATAGGCTGCATAGCTGAATAAATATCACCGTACAGTAAAACACTGGCACCTTGCCTTTAAGGCTTCCAAGAACTTGGACACTTTGCCTTTAAGGCCTCCAGGAGACCCTCTGCTCCCATCATGCACCACAGGTGACAGTTAGGTTAGTTCTTTTTTCCGGCTCCTTCTATGAGGATCCTGGAGCTTGAGCTCGACAGTTTTTCTGACTTTTCTGTCAGGAATTGTTTTCTTCTTTGGTTTTTTGCGATTCTCCTGTGCTGGCAGTGATTTATTACCATTCTCTGACAAAATTTCACTCTTTTTCTGTCAGAATGCCAGCTCTTTTCCGCAAATGTCCATCCTGTGGAAAGAAGATGGCCATCTCTGATCCACACTCCGTGTGTATCGCCTGTCTTCCTTCCAGTCACAAGCCTGACACTTGTTATCATTGTCGTAAGTTTTCTACGAGGACTCTTCGCGACAGGGAGAGGATTCGCCTTCAAGCTGTGCTCGAGAGAGAAAAAGCCCGGCTGGAAAGTGGCCTTGCGTGTCAAGAGCCCTCCTCTCTTCAAGAACACCGACGCCAGCATCATTCTGCCTCTTCAACATCGAGGAAACGGCAGATTCCGGACTGTTCGCCGTCGACGTCGTTGCCGCCGTCGAAGAAGCGACCGACACAATCTCCGACGTCGAGACGGCGTGAGTCTCCGTCGTCGAGAAAGGCATTGACGTCGAAGCATACTGCCTTGGGCTCGAGGTATGGTCATGGCAAAGACCGATCGACGTCAAAACACCCATCGACGTCGAGACATCCGTCGACGTCAAGGCACTCTCCGTCACCTCCCCGTAGGTCGACGTCGAGAAGTTTGCCGACGGCAAGGGTGCCTCGAGACCAGTCGGCGTCGAAGACTTCGAGGCCATTGACGTCGAGGAGGCGAGAGCGTTCGACGTCGAAGTCCCTGAGTAGACGGTCGACGTCGAGGACATCTTTGAGGGAGGTGAGGTCGCCGTCGAGGACAGCGAAGTCCTTAACTCCTCCTAGCCATCATCCCACGTCAAGGGAGAAGTCGACGTCGAGGAAAAACACAGGTCGACGCCGAGGCGCTCGACGTCGAGAGCTAAAGAGCCTGCTGTTGCCTCGGATGAGGTTAGAGCTGCATCTCTATCGTCTTCAAAATCTGGATCGTCTCCAGGACTGCATATTGTCCAGATCTCCCCGGAAGGCTCTCCGGTGGTTGGTGAAGATGCACGGCGCAGGAAGCCTAGGGCCCTCAGTAGCCCGAGGTCTGACTTTTCCCGTACCTATTCTCCTTCATGCTTGTCCAGGGATTCTCCATCCCCTAAAACACCTCGAAGATCAAGGTCACCGACTGTGGTTTCTTCCAGAAGGAGGAGTCCAAGCAGATCACGATCTCCACATGCCCGCCATGCTAGATCAAAGGACAGATCTCGCTCTTATCATTCTTCTCCGAAGAGAAGGCGGCATAGGTCTCCCACCCGGTCTTCTCCCACCAGGTCCTCTATCAGAGACTATTCTCCAACTTTGACGGCTACACCTCCATCAAGAGTTTCTCCAATCGATGACCTCAGCACCTTTAGTGAAGTTCTCTGTAGAGGAGCGAATAAGCTGAACATCTCTATGTCTGTCCCGGCTGTTACCTCCTCAGTGATTTTCGAGACTCTTCATCATCGCTCCTCGGCTCGGCCTTTGCTTCCTCTTGTCCCAGGCCTTCTCGAACCTGCTATGCAGACCTTTTTGACACCGGCAACGGTGAGAGCTGTTCCTTCCCGAATAGCCAAAAAGTACAAGGCTCCGGACCAAGATCCTTTGTTCCTTCGATCGGATCCTCCTCCGGATTCCATCATTGTGGCGGCGGCTAGAAAGACGCACTCATCTATGCCTTCCTCCTCAGCGCCTCCGGATAAGGATAGTAAACTGATGGACTCTTTAGGTAGAAGGATGTGCAACACTTCAGCTTCTATCATGAAGGTCTCCAGTGCCTCCGCTCTGCTGGGGAGGTATGAAAGATCCTTGTGGGATTCACTGGGACGTTTTGCAGACAAACTCCCAAAAGAGGACCAGCAAGACTTTCGAGAAATTCTGCAAGAGGGAAGTCTAGTGGCTAATCAGGTGATTAGTGCTTCCGCTGACTCATCCGATCTGGCTGCCCACGGATACTCCCATGGTATCTGTTCGAGGCGTTCTGCTTGGTTACGCTTGACTGGCCTCAAACCCGACGTCCAGCAGAAGATAACCAACCTGCCTTTCAACGGTTCTTCTATCTTCGGGCCGCATGCGGACGAAGAAATGGCGAAGATGAAAGCAGAGCTGGACACGGTGAAAGCTGTGGGTCTCGAAAAACGGAAGGAATTTCGTAGGCGCTCGCGCCCCTACGATAAACGCCCGTTCCAACAGAGGGTTCAAACCCCTCAATGGTCGGCTCAGGGTCAGCAGCAGCAGAGGTCTTACTTCCACCAACGGAGACCAGGAAGAGGAAGAGGGACCAATAGACAGCAGGCCTCTACCTCAAAGCAGCCATCAAAGCAATGAGGGAGTGCTTCCTCTAAACACGTGTGCCACTCCGGTAGGAGGAAGTATCGCATTACATCTGGAGGAGTGGAGAAACATAACCATCGACAAATGGGTGTTGAATATTGTTCAAAATGGATACTTGCTACGGTTCAAGATCCCACCTCCATCGGTTCCTCCAGACGGACGAGTCCCTTGTGTCATCACATTTTACACGAGGAGGTAAACGGTCTTCTACAGAAAAAAGCCATAGAATACGTCCCTGTTCATCAGAGGCGCCAGGGGATATACTCTCGATATTTCCTGGTCAAAATAAAGAGGTCCGACAGTAGAATTCAGACCAATTCTGGACTTCCGCATCTTGAACAAATACATCCGCAAAGAGAAATTTCAAATGCCTGCCCTGCACCAGATCTTTCCCCATCTACATCAAGGAGACTGGATGTGCTCCATAGATCTGCAGGACGCGTATTTCCACATTCCAGTGTCCAGAAAACATCGAAAATTTCTCCGTTTTCAAGTGGCTCTACGTCACTTTCAGTTCCGAGTCCTACCTTTCGGACTGAAGTCAGCCCCACGGACTTTTTCAAAGTGCATGGCAGTGGTGGCAGCTTTTCTCCGCAGACGCAAAATATTCGTTTACCCGTATCTGGACGACTGGCTTCTGAAGAGTTCAACTCCTTCCCTACTTTAGTCTCATCTTTCCTACAGTCTCCAGTTAATGAACAAGTTGGGTCTACGAGTCAATTTCAAAAAATCGATTCTCAATCCGACCCAGAACATTCACTACCTAGGGTCGTCGCTGGACACCGCGGAAGCAAGCGTGTGTCCTTCGGCGGAGAAGTTTTCATCAATCAGGATCAAATGCCGAGAACTCCTGCGGACTCACCACCCAACAGTCCGACAAGTGTCCTCTCTCCTGGGTTCCATGACTTCCTGCATCTTCATAGTTCCCAATGCCAGATTGCACATGCGTCCCCTGCAGCAAGCTCTGGAAGACCAGTGGGTGCAAGCATCGGGCAGCTGGGAGGATCGGATCACTCTGTCCCAGTCTGCCAGGGACTCCATCGTGTGGTGGACAAAGCGATCACATCTAATGAAAGGTGTTCCCTTCCATCAAGAGACTCCGACTCAAACTATAGTGACAGACGCCTCCCTGCAAGGTTGGGGCTCTCATATGAATCACCTTCAAGTGCAAGGGCTATGGTCGGACACAGAAAGGGGATACCATATCAATTTTCTGGAGTTGAGGGCTGTCCAACTAGCCCTAAAATCCTTCTTTCCGTCTCTTCAGTCCAACTCCCTCTTGATTCAGACAGACAACACCACGACGATGTTTTATCTGAACAAGCAGGGAGGCACCAGGTCCAGAATTCTGTCTCAGGAGGCACAAGCCATTTGGAAGTGGCTTCTGGCACGGCATCTCACCATCACGGCTGTCCATGTGCCGGGCGTCCTAAATGTACAGGCGGACTTCCTAAGCAGAGAGTTCGTAGAAGCGCACGACTGGGTGCTAAACACCGAAGTGGCTCAGGATATCTTTCAAAGATGGGGTGTGCCGGACATAGACTTGTTCGCAGATGCAACAAACGCCAAATGCCCCGTCTACGCGTCCAGGTATCACCAACCAGGTTCAAGTGGGAATGCTCTGTTGATAAGATGGTCTCAGAGCTTACTCTACGCTTTTCCTCCACTGCCTCTCATTCCAGCAGTGATCACGAAGTTCTACAAGACCAACTCCAGGATGATTCTGATCGCTCCGGAGTGGCCACGCCAGTGGTGGTATCCGGATCTTCTACAACTTTCCGAGTTCCGCAACAGAGATTGCCTTGCCGTCCGGACCTACTATCCAAGAGCCAGGGGAGAGTGTTTCACCCCAACCTTCCTTCCCCAGGCTGACAGCATGGCTCCTGAAGTCTTGCAGTATGGTCACTTAGACTTGCCAGCGGACTGTATGAACATACTTAAGGAAGCGAAAAGACCTTCTACCAGGGTTTCCTACGCTTTCAAGTGGAAACGTTTTTACCTATGGTGTTTGAATAATGGTCATGACCCAGTTAGAGGGCAGGAACAGGTCATTTTGCCGTATCTCTTACATCTGGCTAAGTCGGGCCTGCAGTTTACATCTATCAAGGTACACTTAGCAGCAATAACGGCATATAGAAAATCACCTTCACCGGGTTCTTTTTCAAAATGCCAGTGGTGAAAGATTTTCTTGAAGGGTTAAAAAGGTATACCCACCAGTACGAGCCCCTTCTCCTCCTTGGGAGCTCAACGTGGTCCTTACCAAACTGATGGGCGCACCTTTTGAACCAATACACAAGTCCTCCTTGCAGCACTTGTCCTGGAAAGTGGCTTTTTTGGTTGCTATCACGTCGGCTCGTAGAGTCAGCGAGATACAAGCATTATGTTGTAAGGAACCCTACACTGTTTTTCACTCAAATAGGGTAGTTCTCAGAACTCATCCAAGTTTTCTGCCGAAAGTGGTTTCAGATTTCCACATTAATCAGGTTATCACTTTGCCTACCTTCTTCTCTAATCCTTCTACACCTCCTGAAAGGGCCTTACATTCGTTAGACCTTAAGAGGGTGTTGAAGTTTTATCTGGATAAGACCAAGGTAATAAGAAAGACGGACCGCTTGTTTGTCAACTACGGCCCCATTAATACAGGATTGGCATCCTCTAAAAGGTCTATTTCAAGATGGATAGTCTCCTGCATATCTCTAGCCTATCAATTAGCTAATAAGTCTCTTCAGGGAAAGCCTAAAGCGCATTCAACCAGAGGAAAGGCCTCTACTACGGCCCTCCTCAGGAACGTCCCTATAGCAGAAATCTGCAAAGCAGCTACATGGCGGTCTGTTCATACTTTCTCTCGCCATTACTGCTTAGATTCAGATGCTCAGGAGGATGCCCAAGTGGGACAAGCCTCACTGAGGAATTTATTTGCTTAATGTCATGTTAAGATGATCTGTTTTTTAATACTATTTGCTCGTCCGCGAGGTAGTGGGTATGGGCTTGCTACTCTATTCAGTGCTTATGACTATTGATGAGTATCCCCTGGAAGAGAAGGATTAGTTATTTACCTGTAATCCTAGTTCTCTTCCAGGGGTATACTCATCAAAGTTATAAGCAACCCTCCCGCCTCCCCGGACGAGCATTTTGTAGTAATTGCTACAAGTTAGTACACCGTGCAAAAAGAACTGACCTAACTGTCACCTGTGGTGCATGATGGGAGCAGAGGGTCTCCTGGAGGCCTTAAAGGCAAAGTGTCCAAGTTCTTGGAAGCCTTAAAGGCAAGGTGCCAGTGTTTTACTGTACGGTGATATTTATTCAGCTATGCAGCCTATGGGCCAACTGCCTACTATTACATGTTTTCTTCTCTGAAAATAAAGGTTTTCTTGATTAACACTATTACAGTGTATGTTCTCTATTACAGAGTGTATATAGGAGATTGTCTGTACAGGGAAAACCTTTGTAATTTTGGCATTTTGCCTTATTGGAATTTATGTTAGGCTGCATATTTATGTATTTATATACATGTATATATGTATGTCGCGGAAGTGCTATGCACTTGTGATCCCCAACATACTCATATATATATGTATATTTCTATATGCTCCGGGATCCCGCAGGTGGGCGGGGATAATTCAGTGCTTATGACTTTGATGAGTATACCCCTGGAAGAGAACTAGGATTACAGGTAAGTAACTAATCCTTACAGACTCTACACTACACATACTGGTGCTGGAAGGAGCCATGATGCTAATGCATACTTTATATCGTCTCTCTCTTAGTCTGACTCCAGCTGCCCTCGTCCCACTTCCCTCTTTGGTAAATCCCTGGTGTAACTACTACTGCACTTAATACATTGCAAATAATTACTTTTTCGGCATTACAAGGGTGTAGTTACTTTAGCTTATCTTCTATCAGTGTTTGCTCATGCTGGTATGTTTGTTTGGCTTCTACATAATATTTTCTTGATTTACTAATTTATAAAATTTCCATTCAACTACAGTAAAAGTATAAATATTTGAAAGAAGGTGTTCAAAGAACGTATGATTTATATAGTATTAACATGAGTATGGCTGCAAACGGGCTATTTTTAATTGATTTAGAAGAAAAGGCTATTGTAGATTATCCATGCCCTTTATAATACAATTTATTAAGTAGACTTCATGCATCAGAATTGCCTCTTAATGGCATCCGTAAAAGGTTCCCAAAAAAAGGAGGCATTGTAACACCAGTAACCTGACAAAGATGAGGAATTAACAGCAAAGAGAAGGCATACTCTGGCACCTGATACAAACCCCATCACCAGTTTTGACAATAAAATTGGTGTTTCCCGTTATGTAAACGTTACTCTAACCTTACGTTTGGAACTTGATACAAACTTACTCAAAAATGTAAGCTTACTCAAAAGTGTAAGTTGCCTTTGTGAATCAGGCCCATGATGTATAAAACATAGTTTAAATAACACTGAACCATACCTCTCATGGGTACCTAATATCTGGTGGATACACTGGTTCTGTAGCAACTTCTTTCCAGACTACCAAATCATTAAACATTTGGGAGCCATCTTCATATGATGCTTCTCTGCCACTCTTCATCATTCCTTAACCAGTCTTCACCCCTGGGTGCCATATAGGACAGCCAATGTATAGCCAATCTTGTTGTGATTTCCCTTTTGGGCCCAATTTGGTTCTCCCTTAATTGTGTATATTAGCTGTTTTAGGCTGCCTTTGCTGCACAGCCACATATAATATATTTGTTTTTGTGACATTATATTATTTTAGAAATACGCTGCAAATATTATTTATTTAGTGACTCTTCTTGAGATTCAGTCTGAACATTTCGTACAAGGTCGAACACCATGGTGTACTGTTTTCTTGTGCCCGGTCAGCAACATCTCCTAACGTTTTTAGACACAACACGGTAGCACAGCTGCAGTTTTATAACACAGTAGTTCTTATCATATAAACCGTGTCTCGCCCCCTTGGAGAACAGAGAGATGAATTCCAGCAGAGAGACCCTATCTTCGAATGGAGGCAACAGCCTTGCGTAAACTGAGTTTACACCTACGATGCGGACCACCTAACCACACACACCAGGTATGGGGTCTGGTGCTAATCCGAGAGATCACCAATATATCCCTGTGCTCACACAGTGAGGGTAGGCCTAGATAGATATATTAGTTGTCATGGTCGAGTTGTTCATAGTTTACAGCCTGCTAGTAATGTTGATTATGTTGCCCAGTTGTATTTGTCTACTAATCCGAGCACACTTGCTTCAAAATAGACTACTATAGTTTCAATAAATATATTGTAAACTTCCTTCGTGTCTTTTCTTCGTTTACTATGGACATGCACGAGTGGGAACGAAAGGTGATGATCTGTTTCCACGGTTCCCTTGGGAACTAGAGGTTCATGTTCTAGGTTTTCCGAAATCACCTGTTACTCTGGAAGGGTTAGGAGTTCAGGTGAGGCACTGTGAGTTAGTCGGATATGGGCCTACAGGTACTGATGTAGTAGAAATACTCAGTCCCTGCATTCTGATGTCCTGTTCTCCCAAGGCACGGAATCTCTGCAACATGGCGCCACCAACGATGGTCTGGTACTAATTCAATGGGTCTCCTGAGTAGTGCTTGTGTGTGCCCATAGTACCCTCATACCTACCACTGGAGATGTCCGCGGTGTTGGGGATATATGCTCCACAGTATTTTTAGGAAGCCCAAATCTTTCTGTTGGTTGTTCAAGCTTGAACCTTTAAAAGGATTACCCATATTTGTGTTTGCACTTTGTTTCCATTACATTTTTTTTAATGGCGCAGCCACAACTTATACCAACTGCTGACAATTGCAGACCTGCAGTCTTTACACAAGTAACTTTGCATGGCCTTGGCGTTGCAGGCAGTGACTTTATCTTTGTGGTTGAAGCCCACAAATGCTATCGCTTTGAAGTCTTTTATTCTTGGATCAGTTTTCCGGCTGTGGTTGCTAATTCTGGCACATTTCATGAATACACTAATGTAAACCCACAGCAACAATACAGAGCATATTTGCTATTAGCAATTCCACTTTCACATTGGGAACATGAAATTTGGTTCCGAGGCACCCTTATACATGTATTTGCACCAGTACGCACGGGTCCAGTTAGTAATGAAGGGGCCAGCACTAGCTGGTTATACATCATTCCCTAACTTACAAGTCTCAACGTTAATGAGCTACAACAATTGTACAATGGTCTTGTTAGACTATATAGATGTGTAAATCAGTATGTTTTGCGCACCTTGTTGGCTGTCCCAGCAAGGGCCGGCCTGGTGGGGCAAGCTCAGCTTCTTGCTGCTCTAACAATAAGTCCTGTCATTTTTCATACAATTAATGATTGCCAAAAAAATAGATCAAATTGAAGACGTGTTTCCCCTTACCGGACCACAAGACAAGCACAGAATATTGATTATGTGCTTTCCCCATAATTCCCCATGATAGGTGACTGTGCAACTTGGGGCACAGTCTTTGCCGCTGTCTATACCAACGCACATGGTACTCTGTCAGTCTTGCCGGAGGTGTTAAAATAAATACAGAACGAACATGGGGCAGCTGCTGCCCTTGATTTGGGGATGAAACTAAAAGGAAATTTTCCTGTAATGTCCGCAATGATTCCGTCTAACATTAAAGGTGAAGTTGCTTCTCTGGCTATAAGGCAATGGCTCGCGCATGTTGCACCGCTCAACCAGGAACATGAGCTAACTGTAATTATTGCTGAAGTGAATACTTCTACAGGATGCAATAATATGGGAACCAGACCCAGTAAACCTCAACTTGGCAAACCTAGTTCTGACAACGATACTGCCAAGCCGAACCCAGAGTTTGTTAAAAAAAAAAAAAGCAATGGGACAAACCCAAACCTAAAGAAAAAGCTAAATATTGAGGAGGATTTTCACCTCCGGAGGCCTCTGACAGACGCTATAATGTGCTTGATCGAATACAAATAAAAGCACCTGATAGGTATCAGTTTTCTGAAACTCGTTCTTCTCATTCCTTTAAGGACTCAACAGAAAAGCAATACAAGATAGGAAGGTGTTCTAACCGCAGACAGGAAGAGTACGTGAAACTGAAGAGGGACTCACAACTCTTGTCTACAGTGAAGATAAAGAAAGAGGAAAAACCTCTTCAATTTAAGCCCCAATTCAAGAAAAAAGAAAGTTGCTGCTATGACCGCAAAGTATGCCACAAACACTGAGAACTCTCCTCCTGAACAGGGGGTGGGCGGTGACTCTCCTCGACAGCGCAGCAGAGGTCACTATAGTGCGCCGGAATCTCCAGGAGTTTCAGGCAGCAACAGCAACTGATAGCTTCGTTACAGTTCTCGCTCTCCGGTCCACTGCGGCTTCGGCCGTTTGTCATGGAGAGAGCTGATTGTTTTTTTCTACTCAAGCAAAAGTTCTCTGCCTGTATGGATCATAATGTGCAATGCGTCACAAATTTATAAACACCTGAGAAGCTGGCCTACTGACAAAAACATACCACAATTGGAGTATCAAAACATATCAAAATTTATTTATAGTCAGTTCATAATATTTAATTATTAAATAGACAATTAATAAAGACAAAGCACATCCCACTCCACGCACACTCAGCCATTCAAACAACCCAACTCATACCCACACATACTCATACGTCCTGAAATTCAGGACTCCAACAGTACACACATCATCAATAAAAAGAGCACAATGACAAGTGGACCAATATCACCATACGAAATTGACATCAATAATAATACATTGGGAAGCAGATTGTTTTTTCCCCCTACTTCCTGTGGGCCACTAGACCGCCGCCATCTTGGGCAGGTCGGCGGTCTAGACTTTTGGGCTCCTGGTTAAGGAGACTGCATTTAAGTAGCTGCAGGGCGCGCCAAAGGCAAGCCTGCCTGCGCACGTCCGTGCCTGGATGACTCCAGACACCAGGACCCCTGCCCTCTTCTTCGTTTTTCTTATGCCCTTTGTCTTCTGGCAATATGGCCAGGAATCCAATATGGAAACACTCCTCTACCAAATTAAAACAAATCTACATGGTCCTCACAGAAGCTAATAACCAGTTGCTTATGCTGCACTCAGCTCCTTCCGATTCTGGAGGGGCTGGTAACTTGTAAACTGTGCAGGTTCTCCTGCTTAGGCTCCTCGTCTATGTCTGGCTTTGTAGCACAGCAGTTCCATGTATTCCACTAGTCATAACCTAACACTATTCTTCGGTTGAATTAGACAGGGACGAGCGTCCGGGAGGGGATGTCGCCATCAATTTTCATGATTCTATAAAAGTTGAATTAGTCGACACCCTACTCTCAGCCTGGATGGAGATGTGTATATTTAAAATCACAAACTTGGCTACTGAATTCTGGAGAGGGGATTTGATTTATCGCCCGCCAGGTACCAGGAAAGATTTTACCCATCTCTAATTGACTATATTGCGCCCCATATCCTAGCCTCTGACAAGTTTTTATTGTTGGGCGATTAACTACCACGGTGAGGACACCGACGATCAAGGCGTGTTGCAACTCCTAGCTGATATGGAGACAGTAGGGCTTAAACAAATAGTGTTGGGCCCAACGCATAGGGCTGGACACACTCTTGGTCTTATTTTTACAAATCTACTGGAAATAATATGCGAACCTCCTCTGTCCATTACTTGGTCAGACCATTACTTGATCACATTTTCTATCTCATGTAAAAGCGTCTCAGGAAAGCCCAAGAAATAGGTTTTCAGGCCCTGCCGCCCTTGGAAGATGGTTACTCCTGCCACCTTTTCAGAGGCTTTTAACGCTCCCATACGGTCAGCCCATATGGATATGAATACTGCTTTGGCTGCCTATAATGATTCGCTGATAAATACTTACAATTATATAGCCCACTTTAAGAAATCTGCATCAACTTTTCACAGATGCCATACACCTTGATACACAGACATTCTACGTCAAGAAAAATCCAAATGTAAACGCTTGAAGCGCAGATGGCGTTCCACAAAATCCTCTATGAACAAAATAGCATGTTGGAATATTATAAGGAACTATCATAATATGATTAAAGCGGCACGGAGAGCGCATATAACTTCAACTATAGCACAAGCGGGCAACTCCACAAAGGAGTTATACAAAGCGCTAAATAACTTTCTGAAACCGCTCGCATGCACGACTTCTATCCCGGCCTCCCAAAACCTCTGTGACTCTCTAGCAGATTTCTTTGAAGAGAAAATTGACATCATTTACAAGAACTTCCCACCTAGCCCTGTACGTCCAGAGATGGAATTTGATTGGAATCAACCTCACACTGATGCCAATTCTAGTTTGGGTGACTTCGATCTCTGCTCCATGGAGCAGGTGGTGAAGATGCTAGCCTCTGCAAAATTAAGCTCTCCCTGTGATACGTGCTCCCCCAGGATTGTGACCAGTTTAGCCTGCCACCTGGCACCTCCCATAATGATGTTGTTTAATCTTTCTCTAGGTTCTGCGAAAGTGGCAACCGAATGGAAGTGTACGCAAGTATCTCTGCTTCTTAAAAAGACCTCTCTAAAACCTGAAGTTTTATCGAACTATAGACCGATCTCTTTGCTCCCCTTACTTGCAAAAGCCCTAGAAAGCTTTATTAACAAACAAATAATATCCTTTCTAGAAGATCACAAGATTTTTGACTCTTCTCAATCGGCTTTAGAGCACCACATAGCACGGAGATGGCTCTATTGGCAGTCACAAATAATATCCGCCTCTCCTTAGATGCAGGAACTCCAGCATGCTAGTATTACTGGTCCTACTGCGCCTTTTGACATGGTCTCCCACTCTATTCTGATCCGCAGATTACCTGAAGCTGGCATCCATGGCAGAGCGCTACATTGGCTTAGGCACTTCCTTGTCAATTGCACACAAAACGTTGGTCTTGGCCCTTTTAAATCAAGAACGATGCACATCAATAAAGGGGTCTCTCAGGGCTCGTGCCTGAGTCCAACCCATGTCCATGTAGCACTTTTGGCTCAGACCCTGAGAGTTTGTGGTGTGGAGATTGTGTCATATGCAGATGCCACCCAACTTCTCATTTCCTTTGGTCCTGACCCTGCAAAAGTGAAAGCCCAATTTGTGTATGGTATGTCAGTATTCCACATCTGGATGGCTAACAATTGCCTCCAACTCAACAGTGCAAAAACTGAAATTGTGCTATTTGGCAAAGCTCAAGAACTATGGTCAGCAGAGTGGTAGCCCCCCTCCCCGATCTTGGCCCAGCCCCGTCCCCTAAGCAAGTGGTGAAAAATCTGGGAGTAAAGATTGATCACACACTGTCCATGAGAGACCAAGTTACCTCTATATGCGGCATGTGTTTTGCCACAACGAGACTCTTAAAGCTTACCCCTGGCTTTCTTTCTCACACAGCCAGGAAAACCCTTGTCCAAGCTCTCACAGTCAGCCACCTGGACTACGGGAATGCTTTACTGGTATCTGCAAATGACTCGTTGCTAGCCAAACTGCAAGTTGTGCAAAATACAGCCGCACTGTTAACTTGCAGCCTCCCTGCATGGACTCCCTCTGCCCCCATATTGAAGAAATTGCATTGGCTACCTATCAGAAAACGTATTATGTTCAAGCTGTGCTGTCTGACGCACAAGGCATTTTACAAATTCCTACCTGTCCTTCTTTATTCAAGACTCAGAAATTACCAGCCTCATAGTAAGTTAATGTCTTTTAATAAAGCTTTTCTGCAGATCCCTCGCATCCGCTTTGCCAGATTCGGCGGCTGGTCTTTTTCATACTTGGTCCCTTATCATTGGAACAAATTGCCTCTTCATATTCGTACCTGCCCCGATTTCCGAAACTTTAAGAAGATGCTAAAAACATGGATGTTCTGAACTCACCTGCCCTTGCCTGTAACACAGGCACCGAGGTACTCCTTCGGGAGTTAGTCGTGCGCTATACCAAGAACAATAAATAAATAAACCTCATACAGGCACGTAGCCCCTCCAGACAGATGATATCATTTGGATATAGATATAAACACAGAGAAAAAGGAAGGGGTATGGGGCAATAATCACTGCACTTATCAGCTATCAGCTATCGGGTAATAGTCAGTATTTATTATATATTCAGGGTGCAAAGGACCTGAGGCTCAATACCCCTAAGCCTCCTTGGGATAATCCCACAATTAAGACAAAAACACAGTAATCCAGCACTCCACTCAATAGTAAAACAGAACTATAAAAAAGAGAGAAAAATATTCGTATATCATATACCACGGAAGGACCACGCGATGGGGGCAGACTGACGCCGTTTTCGAATGAAGACTGGTTTATACTGAAATCCAGCTTACTGACCGAACATGATAAATTGGACCCCTTAACATAGGAACGGTGACTCCAAGAATGTATTAATTTAGGATTTGAAACAGGTGGTAGCATTGGGAGGGATTAAAACTCCGTCTGCATGACATAGATGAACGCCACGAATGCTTTCTTGACATTTTTTGCCCTGAAGAAGTCCTTAGGGACGAAACGCGTTGGCTACGGTCGTGTGTTTTAATGAAGAATATGAATAAAGAAAATTTATACAAGATCTACTGAATGGATTCGAATATTTTTCTCTCTTTTTTATAGTTCTGTTTTACTATTGAGTGGAGTGCTGGATTACTGTGTTTTTGTCATTTGGATATAGAAACTGAGGGTGACATACAGTGCACCATTAGAGTAATATTCTGGGAAAATGTAACTTTATCATATGACATTCTCTTAGCGGAGGTCGATTGGCCCCTGCAGTTTGTCCAAAGATCCCTACAGGGTGAGGATGTTATTTTCCTGTCTTTTTCTGCGCTTGTCCCTGACGAAGTCAAGCCTATGCAGCAGAATGGGCTCTTGCACTAGCCCCAGCTTTATATCGCAATCAAGTCGGCTGGGATAAGGATTCCCCTTATTATATAAAACCCATACGGTCCAGCCCACAAGTCTGACACAATATCGCATAAAACTGGATGCTAAAGCACCTGTTAGAGAAATACTCTCTCTGTTGGAGTACTAGGGAGTAATTGAACTTCCCTTTTTCCTGTTTTGAACCGGATCATTCATATCGCATAGCCTTAGACTACAGACATTTAATTAACCATACACACACTTTTGCAATACAAAATATGCACAGTAGGGCACTTATAAATAATATAGTCTATAAGAAATACAAATTAGCCTTGGATATTTCCAATGTTTTTTTCTGTAAAAATATAGCGCATGAAAGCAGGGATTGGACTGCCTTTTCGGCACACTGCTTTCAGCGTCGTTTTTAACAACTCCCTATGATTTTGATTTGATTTTTAAATTTGTAAAGCGCACAAATGCCCGGATGCACCTTGGTGCTAGAAGAACATGGGCTATAAGAACAGTCCTGGACTGTTTGCTGCCCGCATAGTGCCAATTCCACAAGATATTGACTCAGACGCATTGTCATATCTGGATGATATCTAGTTGACGGATGATGAGTTAAACACTGATTTGGACAGAGTGGATCACATCATTTTGTGATTCACCTTAGCGGACTATAGGGTCAACTTTAAGAAATGGAATATAGCATTTCTAAGTGTCCTATTTTTAGGTTATGAACTTACAAATGAAGGTAAAATCCTTACACCACACTTCCTAGAGAAGTGTGCTCTGCTGCAGCCTCCTAATACTCTACAGAAACTGCAATCCGTGTTAGGATTTATTAATTTTGTCAGAACTTACATACATGATTATGCACAGTGCATTAAATCATTGTATGGATTAATTCATCCTGATTTTTCCAGTTGTCATTGAACATCAGAACACACAGACACACTCACAGCACTACAGCCTGACTTACTGGCAACATAGCACTTACAACAAACCTGGTCATCCATATACTTGCGGGTGCCATTAGCTTTACTTATGTCACCTTTAACGAAATTGAGACAGTGCCCATTGCATATAAATCATATTTATATTCCAGTGCGGAAATGTGTTTTGCATCCACTGAAAAAATACTGACTGTGGTTTAAATGGCTATTCTTAAAGAGCGGCTACTTGCACAAGGGAAACGCATTATTGTTGTTACTCCCGTTCCAGCCTTAGAGACTGTTACCAAAGCTAGCGTTCCTAGCGCTAAAGCCCTCTATCCTAGATGGATACAGTGGGAAACATCCTGCTGTTCGTGTTTGACCCCTCTTACAGACAGAAGAGTTTCTTCAATATGAACATGTTTATCCGACGCCCAGCAATATTTTGCCTCTTGAACAGTATAAATATATTCTTTATACTGACTGTTTAGCCCAACCTTCTATAGGTAGGAAGCACCTTTTATTCAGCGGCATGCGCCACTGCTTTAGGTGTAATGTTGGATAGAAACTTCCGACTATAGAAACCTCGCACACAGTCCTTAGGGGACTGCACTGCACAGTTAGCTGAACTGAAAGCCTTCTTACATACGGATCCTAGATTCCCCACACTTATAGTGTGTGATTCGTATTATTGTGTCCAGTCTTTTAGCGACAATTTGCATTATTGGCGCCAAAATGAATTCAAAGATTCCAAAGGCAACACAACAAAAGCATAAAATGCTTTGGGTATTGGTGTCAGACTTTAAAGATAAGTTGCCACTGACTCATGTTATTCATACATTGGGTCATCAACGTGTGGTACCACACGTTGTAGGGAATTCTTTGGCAGAAGAAACTGACAAATCTGCAGTTGTGACTGCAACAGTTACTGCGGTTACTCATTCTCAGATGAGGGTAGATAATGATATATTGGCTGCTGTTAATGCTACACGCGACGGCACCCCTTTGCCTAGGGGTTTTCCAACTAATTTCACATATCATCTAAGTGAACAAAACATTCCCTTTGTAACAATTACAGGGGTTGGTGGTCGTTTGATTCCCAACCAAGATCACAGGCTTGCCTTAGTATAGCTGCTCATGAAGTTGTTGCGTCTGCACATGCAGGTGTGGCGGCCACAATTTAGTCGCTATAGCAATGTTATTGGTGAAATGGCTTATACAAACAGGCCAAGAAATATGTCCTTTGTTATGACATTTGTCAACAAATTAAATCTTTCACTGTGGCTCGTCCACTGCAGACACACCTGTTGATTTGCAACAAACCTTTTGGCTGCATTTACTTAGACCAGTGTGGCCTCTTAATTCGGATGGAGCATCTACATTTATCCTACTTGCAGTTGATTCTTTCTCTTGGGCAACAGCAGAATAAACTATGCTATAGTTCTCTTTATGTTACTGTGTGCTTATTATGGGAAATTCCCAGTAGACATTGATAATGTGTCAATTGTATTATATATTTACACTTTCCTATAGCTTATTACCACCTCACTCTAGTAAGAAGCAATCTCTTGGTATGTCTAAGTTAGATGATGAAAGTAGCACAGTTAGACTTGTATATGGTGCATTTCAAGTTTCATCTGATATCTATTTTATGCAACATTGCCCATGTTATGTAGATCCTATGCAGTATATAGGAGTGTATTATTCTGAACCTTGCATTCTTCTTGATTTTTCAAATTAAATATCTAGTCTTATCGGAGTCTTAGGCAAGTAATTACACATTACAGTCTGCTTGCCATTTTTGTTTAAAAATTAGTTCACTTATCAACACATCGTTTCTGGTGTCCCTCTTATGCTTCTTCTGCTTGTCCCGCACAGCCAATGCAATACTGTCGAGCCTTGCATGAGGATTTCCCATGAATGTAATAATGTTATGTTATTGGGTATTTATAGAGCACACTTTCAACAGAAAGTCTCTTGGCACTGTAGTACTGCTGAGTGGAGGAACTTCTGCTCTGTTACAAATCATAAGCCTATTTGAATAATAACCATATCTTTAGGCATTTTTTAAAGGAAGTATAGTTGTTAATCTGATGGATTTTCAAAGGAAGAGCGTTCCACATGGTGGGAGCCAAAACCGAAACCGCCTGCCTCCCAATTTTCACTTCCAAAATTTTAGGGCAACCAGTTGGTTCGCATGGCTAGACCTTAAGTTGCGTGAAGGCACATATTTATTGATCCTGTCAGCTACTAACCTAGGAGCTTAGCCATTATTGCTTTTAAACGCCATGCAGCAAATCTTGAATTTTATTAGGTATTTCATAGGAAGCCAGTGCAGCTTCTTTAACAGGGGAGTAGCACAGGTGTATCTTGGCTGGAGGAAAACCACTCTGGCTGCCTCATTCTGGATGATTTGTAGTTTATGTAAGATGATGTTGGGTAGGCCGGCATAGACTGAGTTGATGCAATCCTGGTGAGAGGAGATTGCTGCTATCACTTTCAGTTTACGTGCGTCAAAAGTTAAGAGATGAGATATTTTCTTCGTAATTTTTAGTAAAACATACATTTTGGCACCAACGACCCTGGTCTGCATAGAGAGAATTCCATCAATCACAACCCCCAGGCTCTTAGCTGTGGATGAAGGGGAAGGAAAAGGGCTCAGCTCCAGAGGCCAATACTGTTGATTCCAAACACCGATTTTATTGTTCAATAAAATGACCTCTGTCTTGTCTCTGTTTAATATAAAGTGATTTGATTCCATCCATCTGGCAATATACCTCGTAGTATCCTGGAAATGTACATATGCAGTGCAGGTACGTTCCAGTTGGAACAGTAATTGGGAGTCGTCCGCATAATTGTAAATACTGCAGCCTGAAGCCTGTATCTATCTGTTAATTCCATAATGAGTGGTCTAATATATAGATTGAACAAATGGGGGGAGAGTGATAATCCTTGGGGGACGCCATATTCTAATTTGTTTGCCTGAGAGGTGAAAGGCCCTAACCTAACAGACTGAGTACGATCTGTCAAACATAAGGCTCTTTCATGATTCCCCTCTTCCTCCAGACGGTCAATCAGAATCTTATGATCGACTGTGTCGAAAGCTACAGACTGGTCTAACAATACCAGCCCATATCATCTTTATTTCTCAATTCATCCAGTAGAGAAAGTTTTACAGATACCTGCATTATGTGATGGGTGAAAATCAGCTTGAGCGGGATGAAGCACCTCTGGAGTCTGTAAATATTTACATAGTTCCAGGGCAACATGGGGTTCAAGTAATTTAGCAGGAGAAGGGAGCAGAGAAATTGGTCTATAACATTTTTATTCCTGGTGTCTGCTCCTTGTGTTTATTAATAGCGGAATGATTTCTGCATGCTTAAACATGCTTAGAACGGTACCTTGTTGAAGGGAGAGGTTAAGAAGATTTAACGTGGGTGGACCTATTACTCCCTGAAGTTCTTTTAGAAGGGCAGGGGAGAGTAGGTCCTTAGGTGAGCCTGTTTTCACTTTGGTCATTAAATCATCAAGTCTGTTTGAGTCTATTTGAGGGGATTCTACCAGTGTTTCCTTAGTGCTCTCTTTTTTTGGAGGCTTCGGACATCGAGGTGCATTTAGGTGTACTGGCCTTAATTTTCTGAATGTTATCAATAAAAAAGAGTTGAGTTCATTGCAAAGCTCCTGAGAAGCGGGTGCTTTAACTGATATCCTTCCTGGAGGAGTAAGTTCCTCAAGGATTTTAAAGGTTTCTTTCTGTTTGCTTGGGGCTACCAGGGTTCCAGTGGTATAATACTCAGATTTACTGTGAGCAAGAAGTACCTTATACTTTACTAGGCCATCCTTAAGTTTTGTTTTAAGTTCAAGCTCAAAGGTTTCTGCGCCACAGGTGTTCTAGTTGTCTCAGTGTCAGTTTGGCTTCCTTGAGCTCTTGCGAGAACCAAGGGGACAACTTAGCCCATCACTGCATTGCCTCATTCACAGGGACTCCATCCCCCAGCTGTCCACGCGGCAGGAGCCGCCACCGTGCTCCTACGCGCCAGGAGGTGCTTGAAAAGCTGCTCAGGGCTCCCGCAGCGCGGGACCCCATCACTGCATTGCCTCATTCACGGGGACTCCATCCCCCAGCTGTCCATGCAGCAGGCGCCGCTACCGTGTTCCTACGTGCCAGGAAGCGCTTGAAAAGCTGCTCAGGGCTCCCGCGGCGCGGGAGCCCATCACTGCATTGCCTCATTCACGGGGACTCCATCACCCAGCTGTTCATGCGGCAGGAGCCGCCACCGCGTTCCTACATGCCAGGAGGCGCTTGAAAAGCTGCTCAGCCCATCACTGCATTGCCTCATTCACGGGGACTCCATCCCCCAGCTGTCCACACGGCAGGAGCCGCCACTGCGTTCCTACGTGCCAGGAGGCGCATGAAAAGCTGCTCAGGGCTCCCGCGACTGCATTGCCTCATTCACGGGGACTCCATCCCCCAGCTGTCCACGCGGCAGAAGCCGCCCGTGTTCCTACGCGCCTGGAGGCGCTTGAAAATCTGCTCAGGGCTCCCGCGGCGCGGGACAGGCGCGGGCGTGCCTGGCCGCGCCCAGGCCAAGGGCAGGCCCGTCTGCGCCTGGCAGAGGCTGGGCTGGGCCACCTTTCTTTCATCCATCATCCAACAGCTATTATGGGTAAGCGCAAACAACCTTGCACTTCGGACCTGAGTAAATCTAAAGTTCCCCAGAACTCTGCTTCCATCATTTCGTAGTTGACTACAGCAGTGGGAGCCTTAACAAAGGAAATCGAAAATGCGGAGGAACAGCTGGGTTTGAGGGCTGATCACTTAGTGATGAGCGCCCCATCAGCCGAACCTCCTCTGAACGTATCCCCCTGTGAAGTTCCCGTTATTCCCCCGAAGCAGGCTGACTTGGCAGAGGGTGCACAGGCTCCGCTACGGGTTCCACAAAGGGGGTCCCTGACAGCTGAGGGAACGATCCTGGGCGTGGCCGCTTTAGCTCCACCGCATCAGGCGGGGACCTCAGTCAAAAAGAAAGGGAAAAAGAGAGGCCCCAAACATGGCACGGCCCGAGCAACCCCCCTTTAACAATGACAGCAGAAGGAACACTGACGTTGAACATCTACCTCTCCCAGCAGTGAGACAACTAGTGGAGGACCTATTTCAAAAGCGCCTGGAACAACTATTCTCCACCCTTTTTGATGAAATTACTAAACTTTTTAAATCATTGACTGATCGGTTGGTGGGGAAGTTGGCGCATTTAGAGACTCAACTGTTGGGCATGAACAATAGAGGTGTGAATATCAATACTTTTGATGTACTTGCCCCGTTAAATATGGCCTCCAGCAGCATGGGGGTGGGGGACTTTGTGGCGGGAAGGTCAGACTATCCAGCATAATGGAACAGGGATACAAGGAGAAGTTAAGCTGGGTATTTGTCTAGAGGGGAGGGAGGCAGAAAAGAATTGCAAGCATGTGGGAGAACGTATCCCTTTGGATAATCACCTTCCTGAAAGACACGGTAAGACCCCCATAAATAGGAGAGTAAACGGGATTCCAAATAGCTGTAGGCTCCATTTGCCCCCTGAAGCAACCCCACTGGTAGCGGTATTAATAGGGGTTCCCCCGCTCAAGGAGCAGTGTACCGAATCAGCACAGGAGCTTATCCGTAAAACAAACTTTTGGTGTAAACAACTTTCAGATAACGGGGCTCTAGCGTCCACCCACATTATTATGGCTAGACGGGCGGGCTGGGTGGGAAGAAGGCCAAAACAAGAAGAGGGTGACTGTATTATTATCAACTTTGATCAGTTTGGCATCGTAGAGAAGCTGTTTCAGGGGGATACAAACCAGGGCCCAGGGGGCATTAGGGCCTTACCACTTGGCTTCTTTTATCCACCGCTCACGGTCCCAGGACGAGGGAGCAAGAAAGTTCTGCATTTGAGTGGGTGAGAGCCCGTACAATGTATAGATTAAATCCCAGCGATGGTCGTCCTTTCTTCCCCAACCCCCCTATTGCCTCTACACCACCCGACCCCTATCTTTCATACCACCCCCATCTCTCAAAGAACAATCTAGGGAAGAGGCAGGGGTGAACACTTAGTGACCACAAACAGATTCCTGCCTCTGAGCCAGCTGGATAACAATGATTGACTGGAATCAGCCCCCAAACTGTTGTCCCACAGCTTAGACAAGCCTAGACTTGCCATTCCCCGGCCCACTTCCAGTCATAGGGCTGGTGAGGGTGATAAAACCTCATTTAAGGGTTCTTAGCTGGAATATAGCTGGCCTGAGAAACAAAAAAAATGATCCTAGGTGGTTGAACTTTTTGAGGGAGTATGATGTGGTGGGCCTACAAGAAACCTGGGACAGGGAAAACAATTTTTGGATGGACGGGTATAAAAGCTATTGGGAACCCGCTCGGCCCTCACCTGCTGGCAGACCTAAGGGGGGCTTACTAGGTCTTATTTCCCTCAAATACCAGGAACACATTGTTTGGTGGATTCTAGTTCCTGCAACTGTTTAGTGGTGGAAGTAACGCCTGCCCATTCATCAAAATTTCTCATTGTTAACTTTTATAACTCCTTTGAAAGTAGTTTCACTAATGAACATCTATGTAATTTAAAAAGGTTTTTAAAGGTCTACAGGGAGAAACAAACCACTTTTTATTCGATAATAATCTTAGGCGATTTTAAAATTCATTTATGCTCAATGAATTGTCACGTCACAGATTTCTTGGGCCCTGTAAACTGCTTTGGCTCGCATTTTGAGCACACGCAGCAAGGGGGGTTTCTAGAGGACCTTTTGGCTGAATCTGATCTCGTACAACCAAGCATAAACTTACATGAGCCCAGGATCCCTACTTTTAAGGCGAGAGGCCTGGATTCTATAATTGATTTTATTTTCATCTCTCCAGGCCTGCTGTCCCAGGTGGTTTCTTACAATGCACTCTGGTCACACTTTAGTGATCATAATCCTATTTACCTTATATTAGGGGGAGGTATGGGACTAATTGGCAAACCTGGAGAAGCCTCTACTGAAAATTGCTTAAAGCTAGCAGACCAGGGTCGCAGGCTGAAATGGAGCAAGGTCGACCCGGACCTCTTTTTCGAAGACCTATGGGTTAACGCAATTGAGGATCTTGGGGTTTGTCTTGACCATACTAAGATGGGGGTAGAAACTCTCTCAGCTTTTGAGAGGATTTGTGGTTTGGTGGCTAAGGGTCTTACACTCCCAAGTAGTAATCGTAAGGTTGTAGGTGAGAGGTGGTTTGACCACAAATGTACAGAAGCCCACCAAAAACTTTTCTTTGCTTTAAATCAAGTACCCCAAGATAAACTCCATATTGCTACACTAATAAAGATCTATAAGTGTGCCCTAGAAACCCGTAAAACCGAAGTTAAACAAGAAACCTGGATGTCCTTAAGAACAGCACCAGGTTTTGGGAGATAGTAAACAAACTTTTTTTTTCTGGCATTAGCAACTCTCCGTTGGAATGCAATATCACGGAAATTCAATGGACCACTCATTTTAAACTTATATATGAGGATCAGGAAGACGTGGTACCTCCTACCTTTTCTGCTCAAAGTGAGGGTCCACAGAGATTGGCTTTTAACAAGGGAGAAGTCGGGTTGGCAATTACGCAAATGTCCAGTAATAAGGTGTTCCGGCTGATCTATATAAAACGAATGTGACATTTTGGGCAAAAATTTTAACAAATGTTTTTAATGGGGCAAGTCAGCATGGGTTCCCGGGGTCTTGGTGTCAATCTACCATCATTCCGGTATTTAAAAAGGGCCAGAGGGACGACCCGCGCTGTTATAGGCCCATATCCCTGATCGATTCAGCAGTGAAAGTAGTGGGTAGAGTGATTCTCAGCAAACTAACGGATTGGCTAGAGGAGAGCGGAGTATTGTCAAACCTGCAGTATGGTTTTAGGAAGGGCAGGAGTACAATCGATCAGTGCCTAAACTGACAGCTGTTAGCTGGGACATTACATCTGGCCTTTATTGACCTGTCCTCAGCATTCATTCGAGTCAATAGGGCTAAACTATGGGTATTACTAATTGACATGGGCATGGACCGCGGTATAGTTGACTTTCTGGCGGACCTGCATAGGGATCTCTATGCGAGGGTGAGATTTGACCAGAGAGGCCACTATACCGAGCACTTTCGTATTGGAAGAGGCGTCAGACAGGGCTGCATTCTAGCTCCCCTCCTTTTCACTCTATATATAAACAACCTTGAATCCACCCTCTGTATAGCCTCTCAAGATATACCTCGAGGGGGGATGCGGGCAATCCCCGCTCTTTTATACGCAGATGATGCGGTTCTGCTAGCCCGCACAGCAGTGGGGCTCCAGAGACTCCTGGATTCTTTTGCGGACGTCATGAGTTCACTGGACCTAAACTTTAATATAGCCAAATCGCACACCATGGTCCTGGGTCAGAAACCTAAAAAGCTTAAAACATTCAACTGCCAAGGGTCTGAATTAACAAGGGTGCCCTCATTTACAGGGGTTCTGTTTGATGAGAAGGGTTCGTGGGCACCGCAACGGAAAGCAAAAAAGCACGCTATGGCAAGATCTACAGCAGCTCTCCTTGGTTTTGCGCAGAGACTTGGGTCTAAGCCAATTGAAGCTATGCTCAACATTTATAGACCGAAATGTATTGCTATCTCGAAGCATGGGTCTGCAATCTGGGGCTATAAGCCGGTGGAGGATTTGCAAATAGTGGAAAACAAATTTTTTAGGAACTTGCTTTCAGTTCTGCAATCAACCCCTTCGTACATCATCCACAAAGAACTAGGTTTTGGCTTTGTAACCGATCTGATAGGTCTGGCTCCTCTTGTATGTTGGTTAACGATTTGGATTAACCCTGAACTGTTGATGAATAGAGAGATTGCTCGGGATTGTTTATCTTTGGACAGATCCAGCTGCATCCCATGGCCACAGAATGTTAAGTCGATAACTAAGAAATTAGGACGCCCCGATCTCTTTGACTCTCCAGACAATGTTAGGAAAGAGGACCTATCGTGGGTCAAAAAACATTTTTTAAACTAAATGTATACTGGGAGAGAGGCCAAAGAGATAATGAAACCTATGGTACGAGCCTACCTTTTGTTAAAAACATCTCCATCGACAGAACCGTACCTGAAAGTAGTAACAAAGCCATACCATTGCTTCCTTTTAATCAGATTCCGTTTTAATCTTCTGCATTGTATACTGGCTGAACCACAGGGTTGGAGCATGGTGAAAGATCTAGGTCCATGCACATGTGATAATTTTTCCACCCAAGACACCATGCACTTTATTATGTTCTGTGATCATTTCCATGAAATCCGCAGAAAGTTTTTATTGACAATTTTAAAGGGAAAAGGTTTTACTCAGGTACGGCCGGCATTAGTGTATCTTCAGGTGCTGAATGACACTTGGGAGATTTTTCATATTGCTAGTTTTTTAGTCGCCGCCGTTAAGGAAAGGAAAAGAAGGCCCATTATGCCCAGTAACGCTGCTGTTCTTTTAGATTCATGTGGAAAGATGTTTTAATTGTTTGCCTTTTTAATTAGAGGTGTACCTTCTTATGTCATGAGTGAATAAGAATTACCGTTTAAATGTGTTGCATCTCCTGCTTTAGAGATTTAACAAAGACACATTTGCTCAGATTTATACAAATCAAATTGAATTTTATGGTGCCTAAGATTATTTTAACATGTTTCTTGTTGTAGGGTGTTGTATATGGTATTGTTGTGTACTTTTATTGTTTTTATTAACCCAATAAAGTGGATTTGACTGACTGACTAACTTAGCTCTAATGGGCAAGCGCTGACATTGAAAAGCCACATCACTGTTGGCCACTGCCGTTAGCCAGTATATAAATTCAAGTTCAGCATCTGTAGCGGATACTCTTTCCAGCGGTTTGGTCTGCTGGAGCGTATTAGCTAATTCACTTGTGGCCACGTGTTTCCAATTACGAGTTAATCTAATTTCAGGAGGATGAGTAGAAGGAGCTCTTTGAGGTGAAAGCGAGAATTCAGTGATATGGTCGTCAGACTAGATGCAAGGTTTTATAATAATATCAGACACGTCGATGTTTTGTGCCCAAATTTGGTCTAATATGTGGTCTTTGATGTGTGTAGGTTTAGTAATATATTGTTGAAAATGTAAGGCAGACATAGTATCTGAGAACTTTTCTCCTTTATTAACCTTACCCTCTGAGTCGATCCAGAAAATAAAATTCCTTAGGACCAGTATCTGAGAGTATTGTGATGCAAGAGGACAGATCAGTTTAAATATGTGCTCACAGACGTTAGGCATATATTGTGGAGGGTGATAAACCAATAGGCATACAATGGAGCATTTGTTAAAGTCTATTCTCAGTAGTAGAAGGTCTACTATTGCTGTAATTTGACATTGGAGTTCAGCTACCTTCAGTTCTTTCCTCACCAGAACAGCGACCCTCCGCCTTTTCTGATTCCTTCCCTATTTGGATGGAGTAATACATATCCTTCAGGGATAGCCTCCAGCATTTTGTGTAAAGAGTCCTCAGTGAGCCAAGACTCTGTGAGCAACAGTACATCAGGTTTAAAATATGTAAAGTAAGAGTAGTACTGCTTGGTTGTGAAAACTGACATCTTCCCACTGCATAATGTTACTGTATCTCTTCAAACCTGAGAACGGTGTCATGCACAAACAAGACACCCATACTATTAAATTCTTCATGTCCATTCAGTCATGTCGATAACAGATGTTGCACTCCTAAACTCTGAGAGTACCCACACTGGGGCCTGTGGGTCATAAGATGTCCCTATTTTGAGTTTACAGTATAGTATCTTCCAAACACACAATGCCATTCTTACCAAGTTGTTGTGCATGGTAATAATAATAATAATAATAATACAGACACTTGTAAAGCGCGACAGCTACCTCAAACAGAGGTGTCCCGGCGCTAAGCGGAAAATAGTACAGCACTGGACCGCTCAAGGGCCAAGTCATAGGCCCTCAGTCTTCCTTAAAAAGCCAGGTTTTCACCATTTTCCTGAAAAGGGCTCCGAATCAATAGTGCGGAGATTGCTCGGCAGAGAGTTCCACAGTTTAGCAGCCCCGAGCGTAAAGGATCTACCACCCATACGTGCCTTTTTAAAACAGGGGATACATAGTAGATTTTGGGAATTGGATCTCAAGGTTCTGGATTGTTGGTAACCACGTAATCTGTGTTTCAAGTAGATAGGGCAGTTACCATGCATAGCACGGAACGCCAAAGTCAAAGCCTTGAATTTGACTCTTTTCCTCACTGGGAGCCAGTGTAATGCTTTTAAATGCGGAGAGACATGCTCGCGAAACGGCACTCGCCTAATTAGTCTCGCAGCCGCATTTTGCACTATCTGCAGGCGTTTGATCAGATACTCTGGCTGACCCAGATAGAGGCCATTTGCATAGTCTAGCCTGGAAGTTACCACAGCATGAACTATGTTTTTCCGACACTCCTCTGGAAGCAGATACAAAAATTTCTTCAGATTCCTCAGTTGGCAAAAACAGGTGGCCGTCACCTGACGAATCTGAGCCGAGAAGGAAAGGTCAGACTCCCACTTAACACCTAGATTTTTTATACAATCTGCCGGTGAGGGAGGTGGACCCATTTCGGTAGGCCACCAGAGCTCCGAAGCTGGGGATGGCTCTTTCCCGAAAAACAACACCTCAGTCTTTCCCGCATTCAGCCTGAGTTTGTTGTTATTCATCCACCACGCTATGTCTCTCAGGCAACCCTTGAAACTCTCAAAGGCAGCCACGGTCTGCTCTTTGAAAGAGAAAACCAATTGTGTATCGTCTGCGTAGGAGATCGCTCTTATCCCCCAATTGGCTATCAGGGTAAACAGAGGAGCCAGGTACACATTGAACAAAAGAGGGCTGAGTGCTGACCCCTGAGGGACTCCACACCAGAGCTGTTTTGGCTTGGATAAAAAGGTTGAAGCGCAACCCTCTGAGTGCGATTCTCCAAATAGGATTTCAACCAGGCCAGGGCCGAACCTCCAATACCACTATCCAACAGTCTCTCTAACAGCAAGGTATGGTCAACGGTGTCGAAAGCGGCCGACAGATCCAGGAGCACCAGCATCGCAGAGGCCCCTGAATCTGCAGCCTGTCTAACTAATTCCGCCACCTCCAGGAGGGCCGTCTCAGTGCTAAATCCCGACCTGAAGCCAGATTGGGTATCGTGTAGAATGCCCTCCTTTTCGATAAAACTAGACAATTGCCTCTGCACCAGTTTTTCCAACATCTTAGCCGGAGCTGGTAGCAAAGAGATGGGTCTATAATTGGTCAAATCCCCAGGGTCCCCATTCGGTTTTTTTCTTAACGGTAGGAGAGTGGCGTGTTTCCAGACATCTGGAAAGATACCCGTTGACAGGGAGGCGTTCCAGATATCCAACAGAGTGTGTGACACGGAGTGGGCCATCACTTTCCATAGTGTTGGGGGCAAGGGTCATCAGGTGCCCCCGACTTACACCTCACAATTTCTGACATGGCATCCTGTTGGGAAATGCAGGCAAACGACAACAAAGACGGTTCAGGGACTCTAACTTCCCTCTTGTCACATTTCTCTGTATCTGACCGCCCTGAGAAAGATTTATACACTTCCTGAATTTTATCGTCAAAAAAGATGGAAATACTATCGCATAAGGCGAGTGAGGGTTGGTACCTAGAGAGTTCCTTCAAAACAGGATTGTTAATAATTCAGTGGCATCTAACTGCCCCCTCAGTAGTTCAAGACCAAGCTTGCATCCTGTGTGAATCATTCTGCCATGTACTGCAGCTGGCTGCTAAATTATAGCCTTCTAGAGCTGGGACCCACACGCCTCCTTCTTCATATCTTGACAGTATTGGGTCTAACATCTATATCTTTTGCCCCCCAGTACCCCAACACTAATGCTTCTTCAGACTTCTTAACTGCTTCATTGATCCCCTTGGTATTCTGTACATATATCTTCATGAATTGTGGACCAACATGTATGTGTTCTAGTACCTTGAGCACATGCTCCCTTACCGTACTATTGAATGATTTTTCAGTGTGTAATGACTCAAGAGCCATTTCTTCCCCTCCATTCAGTTTTGTACCTTCAATATGAATCACCATTTAATATGTGCTGTTCTGCAGCCTGGTACGAACCTCCATTGGTGATCATTCAACAAAAATGACATCACCCTATGTAATCACCGCACCTGCACTTTCCCAATAATTTGGTGTCAGTGTTAAGCATTATTAAAAGTCTGATTGTATGTCTTGTAATCTAGCCCATCTTTGGCTGGTTTTAACTGTACCAGTACCATCAGCATTACCTTTCTTGTTGATCTGCTACCTTCTCGTATACCTTCAAGAATCACTTCGCCATCGTAGTTTTATAAACCTTACGCTGATCTATCGGTATAACATCATTTCCTGGCACCTTTCCGGAATTTTGGATTTACACGACCATCTTCATTTCCTGTAACAACAAAAGCATGTCTAGATCTTCCTTTTAGCCAAAGCAAGGGTGGGCATGTATAGTGCCTCCAGTATGCAGCTAATAGCTACAGTATCTGACTGAGAATATTGTTTCTTTTTAGAATTAATTAAGGAGACAGGACCAAACCACAAAGCCCCTCAACGTAAGGAATGGGCACTTTGTCTAAGGAATGTCATCCTGAGCAATGGCTGAAGCAGGTTACAGTTGCGCTCATCCTAGCAAGTGTGTTTCCAGTTTTTCACAGTATCAACTCTGGGATTTTTTTTTATTCAAATGAAAGATTCTAAGCAAGAATACCCACCTTTCCTAGATCAAAAGGCAGCTAACTAGCTGATCATAAAAGAAAATAAGGCATGCTACACCAGATATTACTGCAAATGCAGAACAGAATGTGTGCAGTGGCCCTTCTAGATACTTACTTTCACATTCCAATAGCAAAGAAACAGAAGCGTCATGCATATTTTCAGTGGGCATCACAGTGGTTGCAATTTGCGACCAGTATTTTTGCCCTAAGTATTTTTACGATCCAGCTTATGTGCCATTAGGTCAGTACATAAAAATCAGAATCAGATTGAGTCACAATCCAACCTACCTAATTAATAATCCTTAAATAGGTGGCAAATTGTGCCTCATTCTGATTGGCTACGGTCACAGGGATAGTAGACTGCAAGGGACAGCAGGCCACAATGTCTGTGATTAATCTTTAATAAAGTAAACTTTTTTTCAATGCAGCACATTTTTCTTCATGGAAACGGAGCTGTGTTTTAAAAAAGATTATTTTTTTAAAAGTTTGGTTAAGAGTTGGCAGGGGTCAAAACTTTTTTGCATTCACTAACGAGAAGGGGTCATTAGGGTGAACCCTTCCCAATTGTGAATGGCTTACCACCTCCTTTGAGGTGTCAAAAACTTTTCAGTGATTTGCAACCAGATTTAAGTTGCAAAACTTTGAAACCGATTCTGTTTTTGGAATGAATGCCTACGGCATGCTCTTTCCAGATAAAGAATTGGTATCCATTCAGAATCCCGTTTTAGGAGTCGGAAAAACTTTTCAAGGTCTAAAATGGGTTTAGTACATAAGGAAAAGCATTTTAACACCAAATCAGAAAATTTGTGATTGTTAAATTGCTTGCTGCATCTGGCCCTTTTTATATATTTAGCTAAATTAAAGGATCTCCTTTCAATGCAAAACGCCTCTTTGCAACATCTATCTGTGAAGGCTGTGGGCCCAATTCACAAACTGCATTTATAGTACGTTAGTACAACAGTAGTATCGTACTAAAAATGCTATTTACAAACCCACATAATAAGACCTCTGTCTTTCCTGCCTTTTCCATGCAGAGATCACTCACAGGTACTACAACACACTCCCATAGAATATAATGGAGGCAGGGACTTAAAATAACACACCAAGGGCAGAAATGTTATTTTTTGGACTTAAATACTATATATATATATATATATTATATATATATATATATATTTATTTATTCGCCAAAGGATGCCCCAAATGGAAGACCCGCACCAGGTAGAGTATTTTGAAGAGCTTTATTTCACGGAGGCTGCACGCAGATTTGGACAGGGATGTCATCAAAAGGTAACTGCCAGACGCGTTTCAAGTCTTCCTGACTCTTAATCATTGGCATAACATCCGTAGAGCAGGACGCCATGTGCAACTCATCATCTTCACTTGTACCGCCTCTGTGGGCGTGGCCACTTCTCTGGCCTTGTGGTTATCGTAGTGCACACTAATGAAACTCCAGTGAGTCCGTCCTGCAATGCGTAGAATAAAAGTTCATTTTAAAACCACCGTGGGCTGATGAGCAATATCTGTTAAAACCAGCTGCATTCTCACTCCTCCATGCTCAAACTACCTCCTTTAACGATGACGCCCGATGGCCTCATCTCAGGAACGCTGCGCTTGCAGCGGGGCTTCTTCCGCGGCCTGAGCAGGCCGCTCAAACATAATCGCCAAAGGTTGCCCCAAATGGAAGAGCCGCACCAGGTAGAGTATTTTCAAGAGCTTTATTTCACGGAGGCTGCACGCAGATTTGGACAGGGATGTCATCAAAAGGTAACTGCCAGACGCGTTTCAAGTCTACGCATTGCAGGACGGACTCACTGGAGTTTCATTAGTGTGCACTACGATAACCACAAGGCCAGAGAAGTGGCCACGCCCACAGAGGCGGTACAAGTGAAGATAATGAGTTGCACATGGCGTCCTGCTCTATGGATGTTATGCCAATGGTTAAGAGTCAGAAAGACTTGAAATGCGTCTGGCAGTTACCTTTTGATGACATCCCTGTCCAAATCTGCGTGCAGCCTCCGTGAAATAAAGCTCTTGAAAATACTCTACCTGGTGCGGCTCCTCCATTTGGGGCAACCTTTGGCGATTATGTTTGAGCGGCCTGCTCCAGCCGCGGAAGAAGCCCCGCTGCAAGCGCAGCGTTCCTGAGATGAGGCCATCGGGCTTCATCGTTAAAGGAGGTAGTTTGAGCACGGAGGAGTGAGAATGCAGCTGGTTTTAACAGAGATTGTTCATCAGCCCACGGTGGTTTTAAAATGAACTTTTATTCTACGCATTGCAGGACGGAATCATTGGAGTTTCATTAGTGTGCACTACGATAACCACAAGGCCAGAGAAGTGGCCACGCCCACAGAGGCGGTACAAGTGAAGATAATGAGTTGCACATGGCGTCCTGCTCTATGGATGTTATGCCAATGATTAAGAGTCAGGAAGACTTGAAACGCGTCTGGCAGTTACCTTTTGATGACATCCCTGTCCAAATCTGCGTGCAGCCTCCGTGAAATAAAGCTCTTGAAAATACTCTACCTAATGTGGCTCTTCCATTTGGGGCAACCTTTGACGATTATGTTTGAGCGGCCTGCTCCGGCCGCGGAAGAAGCCCCGCTGCAAGCGCAGCGTTCCTGAGATGAGGCCATCGGGCTTCATCGTTAAAGGAGGTAGTTTGAGCACGGAGGAGTGAGAATGCAGCTGGTTTTAACAGAGTTTGTTCATCAGCCAACGGTGGTTTTAAATGAACTTTTATTCTACGCATTGCAGGACGGACTCACTGGAGTTTCATTAGTGTGCACTACGATAACCACAAGGCCAGAGAAGTGGCCACACCCACAGAGGCGGTACAAGTGAAGATGATGAGTTGCACATGGCGTCCTGCTCTACGGATGTTATGCCAATGATTAAGAGTCAGGAAGACTTGAAACGCGTCTGGCAGTTACCTTTTGATGACATCCCTGTCCAAATCTGCGTGCAGCCTCCGTGAAGTAAAGCTCTTGAAAATACTCTACCTGGTGCGGCTCTTCCATTTGGGGCAACCTTTGGCGATTATGTTTGAGCGGCCTGCTCCGGCCGCGGAAGAAGCCCCGCTGCAAGCGCAGCGTTCCTGAGATGAGGCCATCGGGCTTCATCGTTAAAGGAGGTAGTTTGAGCACGGAGGAGTGAGAATGCAGCTGGTTTTAACAGAGATTGTTCATCAGCCCACTGTAGTTTTAAAATGAACTTTTATTCTACGCATTGCAGGACGGACTCACTGGAGTTTCTTTGGTCATGTGACCAAGACCCGTGGTGGTTGAAACGCGTCATCCATTTGTTTTGTGGATTGAATAAAGCAAACTTTTGATTCCGCTGTTCTGGTAAAAGAGTTTAGGCTTACACCTACGTGTATCAGTAAATATACATTTGAGTACATTATGCCTGCATATTTACCTGTGTGAATTGAGCTCTGCATCTTAAATAGCTGTAACATTGGCTAAATGAGGCTAAATCCTCAAATTCCAAGCTTTAAGTTCCCAAATACTTTACACATTGTTCCTTTCCATTACAGTAGTCATGGGCAGTCATCCTACTTTCATACTCAATGTACTGATGACGTTTCATTTACACGAAATAATTTTGACACAGTTGTTCTTTAAGAACTGTACTCCTACTCTTCCAATGGATACTGTAAATTTCTGTAGAATCGTTTGGTAATACCTCAGCAAGAAAGGCTTCTTTCATAAGGAAAGGCAACCAGCTCTTAGTTAACTTGGCTCCCTTTAGAACATCTTCAGAAGGATTGTTTCTTACATACGTTTATGTTGTCATTTAGAAATACAACACAACAGGCTTGTTCTTTGGAATTCTATGTCAGGACCGGAGGCCAAAATTATGCTATTCTCACTTCCCTTTTAATACAAAATTTCCAAAGAGCAGGCATTTTTTTAAAGTTAACAAGTAAACAAAAACTACTGTTCCCAGAAACCCTAGGGAACTATATTAGGTTCATCTTCTGAATGCCACTGGTGCCAATATAGTCCATCTTCTGCGTCCAGAGCTCCCTCTTCCTTCCATGCTGCAGCCCAGTTAAATCTACCTTTTTCGCCGTCCGCGACATTTCTTTTAAAATTGCGTCATGTAATCACAGTTTTCTATCTAACGTGCCCCGCTAATCTGTCTTTCCTAACAGGTTCCCATTACTCGTCGCGGTCCGCCTTGACATGCCTAACGCGACTCGGACTCAGACACTGCGGTGCGGTCCGCCACCCATTAGGGGATGTGCCACGCGACAAATTTCAAGGGCTCCGTGGCGCACGTTGCCTCATAGAGCTGTCAAACGCGCACCACAGGAGCCCTGTCACACTGCAGCCTGTCAGCCTGCCTGAGATGCCCCTAGGGGTCTGTATTTGCCCTTCAGTTCTATTGATGCCCCTCTGCGGTCTGTATTTTCCCCCTGACAAACGCCCTGCGGGGTCTGTATTTTGATGGTCATGAAGACCGGTTGGGACACTTTCCAGGCAGTGCTTCTCCCCAGTGACCAGCGGGGTGTAAGTGTCCCTTGGGTTTGCGCCCGTATATTGTCTGCCTCTGGCCACACATATCCCCTGCGTCCCCGCCCAGAACCATATTTACATGCTCTGTGTGTGGTAAACCTAAGCTTAGTCTACAATATTTAACCTTCCCCGGGCCCCTACAGTGTACTGGTAACCCAGTCTTGGCACTATATATACACAACACTACGCGCCATTGATTGTGATGAGCCCTATTAGGAGAAGGATTCCTTGTCCTTCCTCTAATGGGATGATGATTTTTACAAGGCTGTGGAAACCTCGATTTATAGGGCTGTCAATGCAGCCATGGAGCCCCTGGAGCAGCGCCCCTCAGAAAAAATTGCTTGCAAGTGCACAAAATTCCTACAACCTCCTCCACAGGCGACTGTTAACCCCCTTCCGCCCCACCTCCTTCACCAGCGCCCCGAGATGCCCCTCCTGAGGGCCCCCTTCAAAGAAACAGTGCCAAAAAGGGGTAGACCAAGAAGTGTTCACATGCCTAAAGAAGGCCCAAGTGCCCCCCTCTTGCGAGGTCAGGGGAGCCGGCAGATAACTGACCAGCCCTCCCCAGATCAGCCCGACCCAGACGAGACCCACGGGGAATCTGAAGAGGCGGGCCCTTCCAGGTTCAGGCACCCTTCCCCAGACCCGACCCCCAAACATGAAGGGGATTCGGACATGCTTGATCCAGACGATATTGTCCACCACAGGTCCACAGATTGGGTTGTGCTGGATAAAGTCACAAGGTACGTGGCAGCACGTCTCTGCAAGTCCTTTGAAAAGGATGCACGCAACCGCCTTCTTGCTGGAGGGGAAGGTTACCCTCACCCCAGACATCGACCCCAAAATGGCCACCTTCTTGGTGAAATATATTAAGGTTCCTAAGAAGGGTATTGACCGCTCTTGGGGATTATGCCAAGACAAACTTCTTGATGCCATAGTCCCCATGACTAAGATCCTGGACATGACGGAGGAGGCGAAGGCATCAGGTTCCTGCGTTCCGCCCAAAGTCCTTTCAGGATAGGCTCAGTGCGCATTTGTGTTTATGGGAAACGCAAATTGCTCGCTCTCCACTGAGCGTCGCTGCTCTTTGCTAATTAAAATTTACCCCAAACTGGGTGATCTAGCCATCTTGGAGGCAGGCCTAGTAGCCCAATGGGGATTGTTCGGGGACCCATTCGTGAAGGAATTAGGCAAGTTTGGGGTGACTTTCACGTCTCTTGATAAGGCCCAAACTAACATCAGGCATGTTTTACCCCAGCGGTTTTCCAAGGGGCTGGTCATGGTAGGGGCAGCACGGCCGGACGCTTTTATCCTACACCCCGTTCCAGGGGACAAGGCTTTATGCGTGGACATTGGCAATGTTCGCTGCAAAAACTTCTTCCCCACAGAGGCCAGCGATTCAGCGGAAGAGGCGGATTTAAGGGTCACACCGGCAACAACTCTAGCAGCGGTAAGTGTAATATCTTCTGCCCGGATCAGGATAGGGGACCCTCTAGCATTGTTTCTCCAAGCTTGGTCTTCCATTACATGAGACACATCGGTGCTACAGACTGTACAAGGTTTCCAGATAGAGTTCTACGGGGTTCGGTATCAGGACTCCAGACCGCGTCCCATGTACTTCTCCCAGCAAGCCCCTGAGCTTATAGACAGGGCGGTACATGGACGTTTACAAAAAAGGGCCATTTTCCGTTCCCCCACACATCCCAACGGCTTCATCAGCAACATCTTTTTAGTGGACAAAGCCGATGGTGGGCTATGACCAGTAATACATCTCAGAGAGTTCAATGAGTCGCTGGTATACCGCCACTTCAAGATGGAGGTTATCCATCTCCTCAAAGATGTTCTCCGGCCCATGGATTGGATGGTGCGTCTGGATCTGAAAGACGCCTACCTAACTATTCCTGTCTTCTCGCCGGTTTCTCCAATTTGTCTGGCGCGCCCTGACTTTTGAGTTCACCACCCTTCCCTTCAGACTGTCGTCTACCCCATGGTGTTTCACGAAGGTACTCAAACCAGCAATAGAGTTCCTTCGGGCCCAGGGGATAAGACTTATTGTTTATTTGGATGACATCCTCCCACTGGCCCAATGCCCCCAAAAGCTTGCTTGGCAGCTCCAGGCTGCAGTGAACCTATTGCAGGTGTTGGTCTTTGTAATCAAAGAAAAGAAGTCGCTTCTGATGTCGGCTCTACGGGACATTTTCCTAGGGTTCCTAATAGACTCTACCACAGCCACTCGCAGCCTTCCATCTCGGAAGATCGCAAAGATTTGGAACGAATTATGACAGACCTCAGACAAGCCTCAGACCTCTCTCAGTTATTTCACTTGCCTGGTGAGTCTTCTGTCCTCATCAATCCAGGCGATTTCCCCATGCGCTCTGCACTCTAGGGCTCACCAGCGCCTCAAGGCCCATCACCTACGCATGGGTCTTAGTGCTCCCAATCAGTCCCTCTGTCGGACGAAGAGAAAGAAGAAATTGATTGGTGGCTAGCCCACTTGGAGGGCTGCAACGGGAGGGTGATCTTCGGATCCACCCCGACTTGGTAATAGAGTCCTACGTCAGCTGCTCCGGATGGGGCGCTCGATGTGGGGAATTCTCCACAGCAGGAAGTTGGTCACCACACAAACAGAGCTTTCATATCAACTGTTTAGAGCTCCTAGCAGGCTCGTTTGCAGTGCATTGCTGGAAAAAGGACAGGATACAATCCTGTGTTCTACTAAAGATGGACAGCGTCTCAATGGTCAGCTATATCAACCACCTGGGAGGTACCTGGTCGATAGCCCTGGCAGACTTGGCAAAAAACCTTTGTAATTTATGGCTGGAGAATCAGGTCTCCGTGAAGGCGGAATGTCTTCTGGGTCAGTCGAACCAAGTGGCGGATTGGCACTTCTGCAGCTTTCACGATACAAGTTTGTGGAAGCTGAACCTGCAGGTCTTCTGACAACTCTGAGACAGATGGGCCAATTCTCGATCATTCTTTTTGCGTCCCGGCTTGACCACCAGCTGCCCCAGTTCTTTAGCTGAAGACTTGATCCTTAAGCGGTGGCAACTACGCCTTTCTCCAGAATTGGTCCCAGGAGAAGGGATATGCGTTTCCTCCCTTTTCAATGATCACCTTAATATTGGCACAGACACTGTCAGCACACGGACGTGGTCTTGGTGACAACCTGGTGGAGATCGCAAGTATGGTTTCCGGTCCTTCTGGAACTTTCCTGTGATTCTCCAATTCAACTCCCCCTCTTTCCTCAGATTCTGCTGAGTCCGGATTTCACACCACACAGATTGGTTACTGAGGATTCCCTGCAGCTGATAGCCTGGCAGATTAAAGGCAACGTTGGACGCTACCAGGGCTTTCACATCATGCTGAGCTCCTTCTCTCTAAGTCATGGGCGGATGGTGCCACCAAATGCTACCGGTCATCCTGGACGCGATGGGTGCGTTGGACTTTGAAACAGGGTGTGGATCCCGTGGGGGCAGGAGTTGTCCATCTCTTGAATTTTTTGTCTAACTTAGCTGAGTGGCAGGCATATCGGTCTATCAATGCTTTCAAGTCTGCCATTTCGGCAGGGCATGCTCCGGTTGATGGCTGCCCGGTAGGGGAACATCCTTTTGTCTGCCTCTTACTTAGGGGGATTAAGGCTGTCCCTTCCCCCGGAGCCCTGTTATTTGGGGTTGTGGGATGTTAATCCGGTCCTTAACCTTTTTCTATCTTGGCAGCCGAATAGGTTTCTGTCTCGGAAGAAACTGTCGGCTAAGCTAGCAATTATTCTTTGACTGGTCTCATGCAGGCGAGTGTGTGAGAAGTAAGAGCTCTGTACCTTTCAGGCAGGGTTTTTTCCCCAGATGGGGTGTCATTTACAGTAAGTAGATGGACCAAGTCTAATACCCGGGTAATATCATACCTGGCCTTTACAGACGTGCCCAAGCTGTGTGTGGTTCAATGCCTCCAAGCATATGAGGATACGACAGTGGAGGTTCGCCCTCCAGGTAAAAGGCAACTCCTCATTGCCTTAAGGAAACCATACAAACGGTGTCATTACCCACTATAGCCGCTGGGTGCGGTGGGTTATGCAAGAGGCTGGTATTGATACCAAGAAGTTTGGGGCACACTCAACAAGAGGGGCATGGACTTCACCTTCAAGAGGTTTTATTTTAAACCGGTGTTGGATGTGGCTCAATTAGTGGTAAGTAAGCTTTAAACTAGGATAATCCTTACCTCCGGTCCTGACATAGAATGAAAATTTGCCTAGCTATAGTGAAGGTAAGTATCAATTCTATTAAGGACACGGAGGCATGAATTATCCCCCCAGTGGTCAATTGAGCACGTACACTCCCCTTTGACAGTAAGTAAGGCTTTCATGTGCAATGTTATATACAACTAATGGCATGATGATATTTTGTTGAATCATATGTGTTGCAGGCTCATATGTTACTTATGGCGATTTGTGTTCTGCTTATGTCAGAAGTTCTTATAATGACAGACTTGTTCAGAATGGTTATTTACGGGTTTCCTCTCTTCCTAGGAAATGATGCCTAATAATTCCGTTTGAGCATGACTCACGTGAAGAAAGAGGGAGCCCTGGACACAGAAGATGGACTATATTGGTGCCAGTGGCATAGATTAGAAGATGGACTTGATATGGTTCCATAGGGTTTCTGGGAACAGTAGTTTTTCTTTACTTGTTAACGTCCAAAAAATGGCTGCTGTTTGGAAAATTTGTATTTAAAGTGAAGTCAGAATAGCATAATGCTCGCCTCCGTGTCTGTAATAGAATTGAAACTTACCTTTACTATGGCTAGGCAAATTTACATTCAAGACAAGTATTACTCCCCACCAGATTCAAAGATCACAAGCCACCACTGACTTTTATTCTAGTTTGTACACTTAATTTGGTTTGTTAAGTAAAGCATAATATAGCATACCATGTCAATGTATTTTTATTACTGTTTACTGAATTGGTGATGATTGATTTGTTGAGTGTATTTTGTATGGTTTTATGGGTTTTCGTAATCTGAAATAAACTTTGATTCTGCTTGTTAAGTAAAGAAAATTCATTAACTTTTGCATGAGAAAGTCTGCAGTGTTTCCCTGCATTACAGCTGCCCAGTTCTTTCTATCTAAATATAAAGCTTAATTGATTTAATGGATTCATTTATTACACACATATTATTTATCTCCGTCTCACTTTCTCTCTCTTCTCTACATACTTTACCTAAATCCCAGTATCATTCTCTCTTTTGTGCACACCTGTGCCAACGTTCTGTCTCCCTTTCTTTTCATCTCTCTTTCTCTTATTCCCTCTGACTGCTTTCTCTCTCTCCCTCCCTTGTTTCTGCTCTGTCATTCTTACTCCACTTCTCTGTCTCTTGCTGTATATAAATCTGACTGCATTTTCCCTGGTCTTTTTTCCCCCACATTCATCACTTTTTATAGGCTAAAAGAAGAGCTGGAAGTCAAGGCAGGTGGCCCACCATGCATTGCCATGGACGTTGTTACAGAGGAGAGTGTTGAGAAGGTAAGATTGCTTTCCCACAACTTGAACTTGCTGCTATTAGAGACTCATATATAATATGTGGACATAGAGGAAAAATCTTGAGCACCTGGCTTTATCCCTTGAGGGAATGATAGGATTGGGATTAAAGAAACATTTCCAAACAATATAGGGTCCACCCTGAATTGTGTTGAATATCTTCGACAGATTACATACCAGAGAAGCCATACCTACGTGAAATATATTTGAGAATCGCAAACAAAGTATTAGTGCCTCCAACCTGGACAATAGCAATGTCCTGATTGCTGGGGTTGACGATTTCATCTTGGTCAATCTGTAGAGAGTTCTCTAGTTCTCTATGCTGCCACACATCTTATCAAAGAATTGAAGAAGTACATTCAAATCTCTTTCACCGTGCTAACCCTGATTTTCCTTTCAAAACTTTATCATCTTTAACACCTCTTTCAACCCCCATGAAGCTGAGACAATCAGCTCTGTACTGTACCTGGCAAATAAATGCATCTTTTCCATCAAGGAATCCATTTGATGATCATTAAATTATTCCAGCAGACCCAGTGGTGTCCTGTAACTCTTTTAAATTATCATTGCTCAAAATGTAGCAGATACCTCCTCAGGAATACAACACTGCCCTTTAAAGCCCCTAATCCAGCAGTTCCTGCATTTCCGTTTCAGGAAACAAATCTCAGTTTTTCTTAATTGATCCTCACCATTTGATGACAGGCTCAATAGAATGCCAGGCAGTACCCTACATGGGAGAAAGGACACTGAACCTCATGCTGTGTAGGATATTATAAGCACCTCAGAGGAAGACATCCATAGAAAATACCCAGACTTGAAGGGATTCTATACTTAAAAACATCCCACTACAACGTTTAGTACCACAGACACCTCCAGAGAATTTGGTTGGTATGTACTTTAAAAGCATATTACAAAATAGAGAGTTATCCAGTATTGGGGTATCTTTCATAGATTCACATGACTGAATCATTCCCCGTCGTCGAGATGGGAGTCCCACGGTAAAATATTCAAGCAGTGCCTTAAATCCTTAATAGGCTATAATGGCCCTAGGCCATCTCATTAGTAGCCTATCCATGTCCTTTTTAAAAAAGGACCAAATGTTGGCATACAGCCAATCAGCTGTTAGCACCCTCTAGAACACTCCCAGCAGGAGCCAGTTCTCTTCAGATTTTCACCGCACGTTGTGTGGAAGGGAGTCTCCCTGAGTGCTACTCAGTTTTCTTCTGTTCAGCAAATCTAGACATCATGTCAGACAAGAAAGGCCTTTTCCGCCCTTGTAAAACCTGTGGGAAGAAAAGGGTCCATGTGGATGATCCACATAAAGAATGTATTTACTGCCTCTATCCCAGGCATGAGGTGAGAGATTGTAAGATCTGTCGCACCTTCTCTAACAAAACCCTCAAGGACAGAGAGGGAAGATTGCTATTGTGGCTTCAAACCACAAAACAACAATCTCGTTCTTCTGATGAGGAAGAGGATGTAGCTTCAACATCCCACAAGAGGGCTAGATCCCAGGACAGATCCTCAGGTGAGGGAAGAAAACATTTTAAATCTTCCCAAGAAAAGGCTTCAAGTAAGGAGAGAACTACCAAACATTCCTCTGAACCAACGTTATCTGTGCCCTCTACACCTGTCAAGAAAGAAAGAGATCGTCCGAGATCTTCCTCTTCTGATCATGTGAGTAAAAAACAGTTGAAAAAGCCATCGTCGATGACAATTTATCTCTCGTCGACGACAATATGTGTAACATTGTCGACGCCATCGTCGACGGCAACAGTGACGATGACGGCGATCCAGTCCCCTATTCTATCTACTAAAGTTTCTATCTCGACGACGAGAGCTTCTTCGTCGTTGAAGACTGTCGACGCCCCACCATCGACTACATTTCCGTCGACGGCAGAGACATCGTCGACGAAGACACCGTCGACGAAGACAACACCGTCGACGAAGACAACACCATCGACGAAGACAACACCATCGACGAAGACAACACCGTCGACGAAGACACCGTAGATGAAGACACCGTCGACGACGACGACACCGTCGACGACGACACCCACGATAACAATACAGTTGACGACAGCACCGTCGATGAAGGAAATCCCCTCGATTATAACTTCTGCACCGTCGATGCCCCCGTCGACGAGGATTACTCAGGTCACTAGAGTTACAAAGACTTTTTTACACCCGTCTATGCAGGACTATAGCAAGGTGTCGCCTTTGCTTCCATCGAATCTGTTGGAAGGGTATATCGAGGAAGAGGATGATGATGATGATGACGGCCTCTATGGGGTAGCTCACAGCCCATCTGAGCTCCATGTAAAGTGTCAGGAGGATGATGAAGAGGAGGAAGATTATCAGGAGGCACACTATTACCAGGAACAGTATATGGCTCCACGTCATAGCTATCAATTTAACCTCCGACAGGAACCGCGCCACAGAGAAATGGCTCATCTAACACCATCATTAATAGAAGATCTTCAAGCCATGTTGGCGGATTACAGACAAAGATTCCCTCCTCAACAACGTCAACCAGAAGACCGGGTTCCTCAACTGGAAGAACCTGCAGGTGCACCAGGTCCTCAAATGCCTAGCACACCTGTGAATGTACCGGGCTCTGTGGCAGCCGACCCCGAAGAACAGAACACTTCCTCCTCGGGAGAAGAAGTAGAGGAAGGTGAACTACCAGACCCGGCATCTGTTCCTGATCCGTGGGATGATTATGTGATTCCAACACCATCCCCACCTCCGCACTTTCCTTCAGACTCTCCCCCAGAGGATATCGGGGGGTTTCACAATTTAATGCAAAGGGCAGCCAACAGGTTCCACTTACCCATTACTGTAAAACAAACAGAATGTTTTCTGTACGATTTCAAAGAGGACACAAAGAAAGTGGTACGTTCAATTCCTATCATTGACCATATATGGCAGGAGGGCATCAGGATTATGAAAACACCAGCATCCATACCACCTGTGCTGCCTCGTGTAGAAAAGAAATATAGGGCTCCAGATGACTCTCCATCTTGCCTTATTGGGCATCCTAAGCCTGATTCAGTCATCTCCCAGGCTGCACAGAGGCGCTCGAAGAACCCGGCCACCCCGATTACTACCCCCCAGACAAGGAAGGGCGTAGAATGCACATCCTGGGGAAAAGGTTTTCAATCAGAGCAGCAAATGCTCTAGCCATTATCGGTCGCTATGACCGCCAGATGTGGTCCGATATGGCAGGACTGATAGACCTCATCCCGGAGGAAAACAGACAAGATGCACGCAAGATCCTGCTGGAGGGTGAGCGTGCAGCTTCAGAAACAATTGACTGTGCCCTTTACATAGCAAATACTGGTTTTAGACAGTTGGCAGGAGCGGCTGTACTTCGACGCCAAGGGTGGCTAAAAGCAACTACCTTTAGACCTGAGGTACAAACAAAAGTTCTTGATATGGCTTTTGTCGGGGAATCGCTCTTTGGAAAGCACATTGATGAAGCTCTATTGGCAATAAAAAATTATATGGACACCGCAAAGTCTTTGGGAGCTCTGCAGTACAGAAGAGTACCATTCAGAGGTGCTAGAGGGCGAGGATTCGCCACTTACAAAGGAGGATATCAGAGGGCTCAACAATATCAACCATACCAATCTCAATATCGCCAATCTTACAACCCTCCATCTTATCATCAATCATCGACGGCTGGTTTCTCTCGCCAGGCAGGCTGCAAGCGAGCACCCCAACAAGGCCGTGACTCAGGCAGAAAACAATGAGTATGTCAGGGTACCAGCCCAACTTCCCTCCCTGCTCGTGGGTGCGAAAATTTCTGCTTATGTACAACGGTGGCACGAAATAACATCAGACCGCTGGGTGTTGGACCTAGTAACCAAGGGTCACACTCTAGAATTTATTCAGCGGCCACAGATCACTCCACCCAGGGGTCCCCCTCGTCTTCACTTATTACGAAAGGAAGTCTTGACCATGCTCCTCAAGGAAGCAATAGAAGAAGCACCATTCGCTCAGAAAGGAAGAGGTTTTTATTCTCGTTTCTTCCTAATAAAAAAGAAGTCAGGAGAATGGAGACCAATTCTGGACCTAAGGGAACTCAACAAGTTTCTCAAGAAATAGACGTTAAGGATGGTAACACTCTCCGATATTCTGGGATGCCTAAACAAAGGAGATTTCATGACTTCGCTCGACATGGAAGACGCATATTTCCATATCCCAATCCACCCAAAGCACCGGAAATTTCTACGGTTCAAAGTGGCTGGTACCCACTATCAATTCAAGGTGCTCCCGTTTGGCCTAAAATCAGCACCACAGATTTTCACCAAGTGCCTGGCGCCAGTAGCGGCAACCCTGCGGTCTCAGGGGTTTCAAGTTTTTCCGTACCTCGACGATTGGCTGCTCAAAGCAGCAACAGCGCAGGAGGCCAATCAAACAACGAGAGCTTGCCTCCATTTGTTCAATACATTGGGACTCACCCTAAACAGGGAAAAATCGGTTTTACATCCAACTCAAGTAATATCTTTTCTGGGAGCATCCTTGGACACTGTTCAATGCAAGGCGTTCTTGTCTCAAGAGAGACAGATACGTCTACAAAAGCTGGCAAAGACCATTTAAAAAAAGGGTCAGTTTCTGTACGAATGTTCAAATCGCTCCTGGGGATGTGCTCTTCAGCAATAAATCTGGTACCTCTAGCCAGACTAAAGATTAGGCCTTTTCAGGCAGAGCTGCAGAAACAGTGGCACCAAGCTTTGGGATCCTTCGAAGATGTAATTCGAATCACAACATGTATGGTGGAAATACTACAGTGGTGGTCTCAAGCGACAAATCTCGTTCAAGGCCTAACTTTTCTACAAAACACCCCAGATTTCATTCTAACAACAGACGCCTCCATGGAGGGCTGGGGAGGTCATCCGCAGGACTTGCAAATCCAGGGCAAATGGTCTTTGGTACAGAAAAAGCAGCACATCAACAGTTTGGAGCTCAAAGCCATATTCCTATCTCTCCAAGCTTTCCTGCCAAGAATAGCAGGCTCCTCAGTGTTGGTACGTACGGACAATACGACCAGCATGTAATATGTAAACAAGCAAGGAGGAACAAGATCCATTCGCTGTCTCAAGAAGCGCAGAAATTATGGGAATGGACTACGTACCATGGAATCTCGTTGGAGGCCGAGTATGTCAGGGGTCTGCACAATACCCTAGCAGACACGTTAAGCAGGTCTCAGTCCAGTTGCCACGAGTGGGAGCTAGAAGAATCCCAGTTGGACAAGGTCTTCCAAAAATGGGGGAAACCAGCTTTGGACCTCCAAAAGCCAGTATTATGCCAGCAGATTCCCACTACCAGGGTCAAGGGGGAATGCCCTTTTAATGCAATGGTCAGGGATATATGCCTACGCTTTTCCCCCCATCCCGTTAATTCCCAGGGTGCTAAACAAAATGAAATCGGAAGGCTGCCGCCTGATCCTAATAGCACCACGGTGGCCCAGGCAATACTGGTTCCCGGAACTGCTCCTGCTGTCGCAAGCGAGGCCCATTCGTCTACAGCCGTCCTCAACGATGTTATCGAGGAACAAGGTCCAAGTGAATCGTCCGGATCCACACTCTCTTCACTTGCACGCATGGCTCCTGAATTCCTAGAATTTAGAGACCTAAATATACCTCAAGATTGTAGAGAAATCATTGCTAAATCCCGTGCTGAAAGCACTATCAAAGCATATCGTTTGAAATGGAAAAGATTCTGTTGCTGGTGTGAAAGAAATAACGTCCACCCACTGCAAGCCCCTGCTGAGCAGATTTTGCCGTACCTCCTCTCTCTGGCTAAATCAGGTCTCACTTTCTCTTCAGTGAAGGTTCACCTAGCTGCAATTTCCCGCTATAGGAAATCTCCTCAAGCTCCTTCTCTCTGTGCATCTAGTCTCATAAAGCAATTCATGAGAGGCCTTTTCAGCACATTTCCCCCGGTGCGTGCACCTCCTCCAAAATGGAAGCTCAATGTGGTCCTGGCGCAGTTGATGAGACAACCGTTGATCCAATTCACAAGGCGGAGCTCAAGTTCCTCACATGGAAGGTATCCCTTTTACTAGCTCTTACCTCTTCAAGGAGGGTGAGTGAAATACAAGACTTTACAGTAAAGGAACCTTTTCTACATTTTACTGAAAACTACATAACTTTACGAACAAACCCGACATTTATTCCAAAGGTACCAACGCAATTTCACCTCAATGAACCTGTGATATTGCAATCCTTTTTTCCAAATCCATCTAGCCCAGCAGAACAGGCATTGCATACGTTGGATATCAAAAGGTGTCTGAATTCTACCTACACAAGACGAAGGAGATAAGGAAAACAGATCAGCTCCTGGTCGCTTACGGACAAGGAAAACAGGGAACAGCTGTAACAAAGGCTACGATCGCCAGATGGGTTTCAGCCGCGATTCAGTTCTGTCACGAAAAGGCTAACAAGCCTCTAACAGCAAGAACTAAAGCACACTCCACAAGAACTATTTCTTCATCTGCAGCTTTATTTGTTGGAGTGACATTGGACAATATATGTCGTGCTGCGACATGGAAGAATGTCCACACGTTTACGAAGCATTACTGTTTACAGTCTACACAACAAGAGGATGTAGCGGTTGGTCAGGCGGTGCTGCGGCATCTCTTCAAATAAGGTCAGCCTCTTTGTTTGACATAAGAGGAAATCTTTCCTTTATTCTAATAAAGGTATGGCGCTAATCTGAAAATGTATAGACAAAAGGTATATATATGTATTTATATATATATATATATATATTTATATATAGATCACTATGTAGGACTTTGTTTATATGTGAATGCTCGTGTATCATGAAGGATTTATCTCAACAGTGATGGTTTTTAGCATTTTACTTTACTGGAATATTTAATGCATACAGTTCATATTAGATTTTATGACTACTAGAAATGTTTCTGGTATATGGCTATAACATTGGGAGTTTAAGATTATATGTTTCCCACCGTCCGCTAACGACAGTACAGTTTCAAGGTACTGCTTGCTATTGTGATTCAGGCATGTGAATCTATGAAAGATACCCCAAAACTGGTTTTGAAAATAAGTTACTTACCTGTAACTACGGTAATCCAGTATTGGTATCTTTCATAGATTCACATGCAACCCACCCTCCTCCCCGTGGAGTCAGTTCTTATTGAATTTTGGGATCCTTACTTCCCACTTGTGCTTTGAAAATCTGAAGAGAACTGGCTCCTGCTGGGAGTGTTCTAGAGGGTGCTAACAGCTGATTGGCTGTATGCCAACATTTGGTCCTTTTTAAAAAGGTCATGGATAGGCTACTAATGAGATGGCCTAGGGCCATTATAGCCTATTAAGAATTTAAGGCACTGCTTGAATATTTTACCGTGGGACTCCCATCTCGACGACGGGGAATGATTCAGGCATGTGAATCTATGAAACATACCAATACTGGATAACCTTAGTTACAGGTAAGTAACTTATTTTCTTCTTACTCATCAAAAGTAGAGAATTAGAAAGAAACAGTCACATTCACATAATTGCTCTAGGAATTGTTCTTCACCAAGAGGGTATTGCTGTCAATTACTTTCTTAACCTCAAACGTTGTTGCACACCAACGCATTACGTGAGGGCTGATAGAGATACTTCTCCAGAGTTACTAAACTACATCTCTAGTGACTTTTACCTATTGACATTGCAACATTCCCCCTTGTCTTAGCCAAGTGAGCAACAAAGCTTAATCGATCAGAAGAATAAAGTACTTACCTTCGGTAACGCCTTTTCTGGTAGAGACTCTATCTAACCACAAATTTCTCACCTAGCCTCCCTGTTCTGTGGAATGGTCTTGTACAGTCCAATTTTCTTAAGTTTCCATTACAAAAAGGTCTGAACACTCTTTCAAATGCATTTCTATAGGCTCCATGTCTGTTGGCACAGATACAGTTCAGAAAGAAACTGATGCCAGTGCGAGCAGGTGGGGTATTTGAACTGGTCCCACTGCATCTAGGGGAAAAATTACAAATAATGTTGTGGCACAAAATTAGAAGACAGGTGGGTGCCAAATCTTTTAAGTATTTGCCCTTTACATGCCACCAAAAAATTCAGTCTTGAAGCTAAGTTTATTGAAGTTTATTGAGACTGTCACTCTTCTATAGGGATGGGGAAGTAACATGGAGTGCAGAATGACTGGGCTCACCTAGTAGCAAACACAAGTGGTACCAATGGTAACTGGTTTGAAGAAGAAAATGCCTGTCATGGTAAACACTAAGAAAGCTGTTGTAAACAGGGCAGAAATGCTAGAAAACTCAGTTTGCTAAAACTAAATCAGAGTTCTAGGACTCCTGTGAGGTGTATACCCATGCTTGTTGGCAAAATTGGCAATGGAGGTGCTGGATTTAGCTAGGGAAGACTATCCCATCTATGTGGCCTACCTCATAAATGACTCATGAGACAAGGACACAATACTAACAGTGGCGAAGCTAAGAATGATTTGCAGTACAAAGGCCACAGGATCAAGTTGTTCGCTGACTTTGTCAATGGAAGAGAAGCCTGAACGTAGACAAGAAGAGATTTATAGACTAGGGTATTTGTGTGGGATTCTCTTACCCACTTAAACTGTGGATCACACATGACTGAAATGAGCATCTTTTCTGGAATCCAAACAGTGCTGCATACATTTGGCAGAAGCTTTGGCCAAAACGTGCCGTGCTACATATTTTATTAAATGGCATTGGAACCAAGCTGTGGTGTGAGTAGCGTTTTTTTATAAGACGGAGTAAGACGTAAGTAAAAAGGGTGATGTTGACCCTTTACTGCTCACTGATGCCAGTAGGAGGATGCTCGCTGGATACCAAGAGCACTGAGAAAGCAGACCCCTTGAAGACTGTTACTAAACCGGTGGGTGAGAGTGAGTAGAGGAATGCAGTACACTGAAAGCAATATAAAATGCCTCCCTTTTACACTGGTTTCTGAATTGGTGGGAAGTAACAATATTATGTGATCTACTTCATGGGCTAGTGACACATGGAACAAATAATCCGTTAAAATCGGATTTACATTTCACTGGCCACTTGAATGCCAATATTTATTCGTATAATTGCTTATTCGTAATTGGTCGATAAAGGATTTCTAATTCAAGGATTCCTTGTGGGTATACTGCACCCAGCAAAATTGAGGGTTACACATGAGTGTAAGATCTGCTACTTTCAAGAATGTAGATAGTGTTGAGTTTCTCTTTAAATCTGTCACTAAGCAAGGGGGAAAGAAGACAAGTGGTAAAGAACAGATAGAACCTCTCCTATTTGCACTGACATCTGAGAAGGTAGAGAGAAGATCTGGTTGAAGTACCTAGATTGGCAACCCATGTAAAGAATTGCAACTTAAAGTGGAACTGATGCCTAGCTGTCCATGTGTGAACAACAGTTTCTGTCTTCTTTTTTGCTTCTTTATTTCCCGAGCTATGTGACTCTGGAGTATATTGGGCTGTTACTTTAGGGGTGCTTACAGGTGGGACCGTCACTGCTTTTTTTGCTATTGTGTTCTGTATAAACAAAACAATAAACAAAATAGGAAAACAAACAAAAGAAATAGATTAGGCAGAAAAAGCATTTTTCATTTTGGGTTATTTTCTAATTTTAACTAGATTATTTGTAAAAAAAAAAAGGGAAAGTGAGCAAATTTGATCAAAGTTGCCCTCAGATAGGCACATTAAAAAAAATGATTTTTAGAGGAAAGATGCTGTCTGATCCAACATAAGGGTGGATGTATTCACTTTTTTAGAATTCCATGAAGTGTCGGATGATGTAGAACTAGGATTACTTATAGAATTGTAGATTGGTAGCTGTCTATAATGGATTTTTTTCCACCAAAGAGATTTCAATTGACATCGGCTACAACTAGAAAAGCAGTGCATTGTTAAACATAGCCTGGGAAGGCCAAAATTCCTTCGCTTTAGTAACACATCTCTATCATTTTAAGAGACCAAACGTCAACCAATCAGGTTGCAGCACCCTCTAGAACACTCCCATCAGAGGCTTCTGTCTCTCAGATTTTCTACCGCACATTTTGTGAGGGAGTCTCACCCTGAGCTCTGGTCATTTCAACCTACTATTCAATCTTCAGATATTTTTATAAATATGTATACACATACATCTACCTACTACTACCCGTTATCATCTGCTTCAAATCTGACTCTACAATGTCAGAACTGGGTTACAAAAGGTCTTTTAGACCATGTTGGAAGAAGAGGCTGCATTCTGAAGACCAACACAAGGACTGCATATGCTGCCTCTACCCATCTCACAAGGTAAAGGTTTGTAAGATCTGCCATACCTTTTGCTAAAAAACCCTAAAAGACAGGGAGGGGGTTATTGCTGTAGCTTCAAAAGCTTAAAGCAAAGGAAGACCCTGTTTCTGGTGATGACAGTGAGGATTCTTCCTCATCTTCCAGGAGAGTTCAAAAAAGGGAGAGGGAGAGGTCAGAATTTCAGTCATCTCATGAGCCTCTTAAGAAGTCTTCAAAAAAGACTCACTGTGGGTCCTGCAAGGAGAGCAGTCCCTCTTAAAGGCACTCTCACAAGCATAAGGAACATGGTATTTCCTCAGAAAAGCCAGGAAAATCAAGATCTGAACCGTGTACGCCTTCCCCTCGGATTTCTCCCAAGTTTAAGAAACCATTGTCAGCAGCGCTGACAGAGAAATCATCGACGAGCACACCATTGACGAAGAGATCGTATACTATGACGGCAGCGACTACGACGCCAACCATGACAACAGAAGCAACAGTGATCGTGGTCAATTCGCCACCAACGACAAATACATCGTCGACAATACAGTCTACAGTGTCCATCGCCTCGATGGCCAAAATGGTCTCTTCGTCATCACCGACGACGACACTGATCCCATCAGCAGTACCGGTCAGACCACCATCGACGACATTGTCGACAAGAGAAAAAGCAAAAGAAATGGGGAAAACCATATCTCTGATGCCGGATCATACATCCCCAAGCAAGGTGTCACCCTTACCACCAAGTCATCTCCTGGATGAGGATGACTCAGATGATGATGGTCTTTTTGGGATAGCATGTAACCCTGGACCAGGAACTCTGCTCCGTTCGCAGAGTTTTCCGCACTCCGCAAAGCATGCAAAGTTCCTAAAAACTCAGTGGAGCGGAGCAGAGACAACGTCAAGTTGGCGAGTGAGAAAAATACACCTCCCGGCGAGATTTTTCCTTGCTCGCTGAGGTCTAGTTGACGAGCGCAGGTGAGGAAAATCAACCTCCTGGCGAGATTTCTCAATGCGGTCGGTCGGATTTCTCAATGCGGGTGGTCGCGGCAGGTCTACTCGAGCAGCAGAAAGGAAGCTGCGCCCTCTTGCGCTGCACATGGTGCCATTCGCGATGATTTTATAGCGTGGGACAAACACCCAGCGCTCAAAATCACTGCGAACGGCATGACCCTAATGCACTCCGCCTCTCCACGTAGCTTAGCAGAGTTTTTTGTCACTTTACATGGAACTCTGCGAACTCCGCCCAGCCTTAGTAGCACGTAGCCTGTTGGAGCTGCATGTAAAATATCAGCAAGATGATGATGAGGAGGAGGAAGAGTATTATGGCTAGGAGTATTACCCTCCTCAGCAAGAGGGCCTACATTATCAGGAACAATTCCAGTCATATCCACAGCAACAGTACCAGGAGGATGTGGCATATGTACCAAGGGCATTGGTCTCTGATCTGCAAATTATGATGGCAGATTACCACTAGCGATTTCCGCCTACAACTACCTCCTAAAACTCATTCAGTGCAGGCTTCTACTCCCAAACCCCACGCAATATCCCGACAGTCGCCTCCACAAGGCATACACCACAGTCCAGAACTGTACCAGTGCATGATAGCTCGTCTTCAGATGACGACAGGGAAGAGGGGGAACTAAGAGATATCCACACTGAGTGGGATGATTACCTCATTCCGGCTCTTTCATCCCCAATGCCACCACCCATGGATTCACCCCCTGAAGATATAGGAGGTTTCAATAATCTCCTAGAGAGAGCAGCAAATTTTTTTTACCTTCCAGTGATAACTAAGCAAGCTGGCTGCTTCTAGTACGATTTTAAAGAAGCCTTCCGTAAGAGCCCCAGAGCTATTCCTATTGTGGACTACATATGGAAGGAAGGTGTAAAGAAAATAAAAATCCCGACTACAGTGGCTGCAGTCTTCCCACGCCTAGACAAGAAGTATAAGGCCCCAGAAAATTCTCCAGCTTGCCTAATTAGACACCCAAAGCCTGACTCCGTAATCACCAAAGCGTCCCAGCGCCGTTCTAAAAATCCATCTACACCAATTTCACCACCTCCTGATAAGGAAGGGAGGTGCCTCGACAATATCATAAGACGCTTCTCTTCGATGTCGGCACTAACGGTGCAAGCAGCCAACTCGTTGGCAGTGTTCGGAGGATATGACTGCCAGATGTGGTCAGACATGACACCATATATTGATCGTCTACCAGAGGATGCAAAAGCTGAAGCCAAGAAGATCCTACAAGGAGGAGAGCGTGTCTCCTCTTAAATAATTGACTGCCCCATGGACATTGTGTCCACAGGTTTTAGACAGCTGGCAGGAGCAGCAGTCCGACGGAGACAGGGGTGGTTGGAAGCCACTTCGTGTAAACCAGAGGTCCAAAACAAATTTCTAGACCTCCCATATGACGGTGAAGCCCTCTTTGGGAAACACATTGATGAGGCCCTCCAAACCATTAAAACGAATACTGATACTACAAAGTCGCTGGGTAATCTGCAATACCGAAATATTCCTTTTTGTGGTGCATGAGGTAGAGAGCAATTCTCTTACAGAGAAGGCGACCAACAAAACAGGTGCTCAACTACCAATCTGGGTCGCAGCAGTTTCGCCTGCAATATCAAAAGAGACAACCTCCTCAGGCAGCCTACACAAGACAAACCCAGAGAGGAAAGCTGGGTTTGAAGGGCAAGGACACAGGACGTGGACAGTAACGGATTACAGGCACCGGCTACACTTCCATCTCCTCAGTCATGTCTCGGAAGAAAAATATCCAATCATCCCCCTGAACGGAAGAAAATAACTACAGAACAATTGGTATTGGATTTAATTACATTTGGTCACACACTGGAATTCATTCATAAACCGCCTCCGACTCCACCCCAAAAGTTCCCGCTAAAACATCTGCATCTTCTCCGGTTTGAAGTCCAGACCATCCTCAGCAAAGGGGCCATAGGACGAGGCCCTGGAAATCAGAAGGGAAAAAGTTTCTACTCCCAGTTCTTCTTGGTTCCGGAAGAAGTAAGGGGAATGGAGACCTATCCTAGGTTTAAGAAACATTGAACAAATATCTCAGGAAACAGGCATTTCGCATGGTCACACTTCAAGATATCCTACAGCTTCTGAACCAGGGAGATAATATGAAAATATTAGATCTCCAAGATGCATATTTTCATGTCCCAATTCATCCACACCATTGAAAATCTTTAGTGATTCACAGCTGGCAGCCTTATCAGTTCGAAGTCCTCCCATTTGGCCTGAAATCTTCCCCTCACATTTTCACAAAGTGCTGGGTTCTAGTAGCAGCATTGTGAAGGCAGGAAAAACACTAAGGGGCCGATTCCGATCTCGGTCGGAGGCGCACCCAATACCATTCGGTCGGGAAAAAAGCCATGCGAATGCCTGTTTCCCGACCGATCCGTACATCATTCCGAACGAGTAAGTACGATGCGCACAACAGCATAGAATCCGGCTGAGTCGTACTCACCCAATCCAGGTCCTGTTCTCCGACCGAGGCGAATCCGGAAACGCAGAATCGAGTCGCGCGGAAGGGAAAATGCAGCCCCGTCCGGCCGAACAAGTACGATGCGCTTTCCGTACGCGCCGAACCCGTCGCTACGTCCGGCACGTCAAAGCTTCCGGGAGAGGCGCACATAAGCTCCGATTCGCGCCACAACACGATCCACGGCTACGAGGCGAACACGCCAGCGACGAGGACGACGCGAAGCAACGAGAAAGACGAACGAGACGAACCAACCATGAATCCCTACGTTCCGATCCTACCAATATTCTACATTTACTACCGGAACAGGCACGGACGCGTACGGCGCAGAAGGTAAGTCAGACACCAACCACAAAAACATACAACACGTACACGACACATCACACACACACAGAGGGATGCAGAATTTACTTACACCAGCAACAGCAGCACCATAGGGGCGGGATGCCCATCACCAATGCCACATATGCACACAGGGGCCTGGATGCGCACCACCACTACCACCCCTACCCAGGGGGGCTGGATGCCTACCACTACTACCACCCTTAGCCAGGGGGTGCCAGATGCCTACCACTACTACCACCCTTAGCCAGGGGGCTGGATGCCCACCACTACTACCACCCTTACCCAGGGGGGCTGGATGCCTACCACTACTACCACCCTTAGCCAGGGGGCTGGATGCCTACCACTACTACCACCCTTACCCAGGGGGCTGGATGCCTACCACAACTACCACCCTTAGCCCAGGGGGCTGGATGCCTACCACTACTACCACCCTTAGCCATGGGGGTGCCAGATGCCTACCACTACTACCACCCTTAGCCATGGGGGTGCCAGATGCCTACCACTACTACCACCCTTAGCCAGGGGCTGGATGCCTACCACTACTACCACCCTTAGCCATGGGGGTGCCAGATGCCTACCACTACTACCACCCTTACCCAGGGGGGCTGGATGCCTACCACTACTACCACCCTTACCCAGGGGGCTGGATGCCTACCACAACTACCACCCTTAGCCAGGGGGCTGGATGCCTACCACTACTACCACCCTTAGCCAGGGGGCTGGATGCCTACCACAACTACCACCCTTACCCAGGGGGGCTGGATGCCTACCACTACTACCACCCTTAGCCATGGGGGTGCCAGATGCCTACCACTACTGCCACCCTTAGCCAGGGGGCTGGATGCCTACCACTACTACCACCCTTAGCCATGGGGGTGCCAGATGCCTACCACGACTACCACCCTTACCCAGGGGGCTGGATGCCTACCACAACTACCACCCTTAGCCAGGGGGGCTGGATGCCTACTACTACTACCACCCTTACCCAGGGGGGCTGGATGCCTACCACAACTACCACCCTTACCCAGGGGGGGCTCGATGCCTACCACTACTACCACCCTTAGCCATGGGGGTGCCAGATGCCTACCACTACTACCACCCTTAGCCAGGGGGGCTGGATGCCTACCACTACTACCACCCTTAGCCATGGGGGTGCCAGATGCCTACCACGACTACCACCCTTACCCAGGGGGGGCTGGATGCCCACCACTACTACCACCCTCAGCCATGGGGGTGCCAGATGCCTACCACTACTACCACCCTTAGCCAGGGGGGCTGGATGCCTACCACTACTACCACCCTTAGCCATGGGGGTGCCAGATGCCTACCACTACTACCACCCTTAGCCAGGGGGGTGCCAGATGCCCACCACCACTACCACCCTTACCCAGGGGGGGCTGGATGCCTACCACTACTACCACCCTAAGCCAGGGGGGCTGGATGCCTACCACTACTACCACCCTTAGCCAGGGGGGTGCCAGATGCCCACCACCACTACCACCCTTACCCAGGGGGGGCTGGATGCCTACCACTACTACCACCCTAAGCCAGGGGGGCTGGATGCCTACCACTACTACCACCCTTAGCCATGGGGGTGCCAGATGCCCACCACCACTACCACCCTTACCCAGGGGGGCTGGATGCCTACCACTACTACCACCCTTAGCCAGGGGGCTGGATGCCTACCACTACTACCACCCTTAGGCCAGGGGGTGCCAGATGCCTCACCACCACTACCACCTCTTACCCAGGGGGGCTGGATGCCTACCACTACTACCACCCTTAGCCATGGGGGCTGGATGCCTACCACTACTACCACCCTTAGCCATGGGGGTGCAGATGCCTACCACTACTACCACCCTTAGCCATGGGGGCTGGATGCCTACCACTACTACCACCTCTACCCATGGGGGGCTGGATGCCTGTCACTACTACCACCTCTACCCATGGGGGGCTGGATGCCTACCACCAACACCACTCCCACTCATAGGATGGACAATGCATGACACAACCAGCACACCACAACCTAGGGAATGCAAGAAAAAGACATCCCCCCAATACCATGACAAGCGTGTGTAGACTGTGTCAAATGCCTACAACACTGAACATGACTTTGAACATACAATGTGACCCCCTATCACATGTGCCACACATATATGTGTGTGGCCCCCACAATGCAAGCAGGCCATGATCATTGTGGCAATGGGGTCCAAACCCCCATCATCACAGTGACCAAAAGGTAAGTGTGGGGTCCATAGCTGAAGCACATTTTGAACATTGTGGCAATGGGGTCCAAACCCCCATCATCACAGTGACCAAAAGGTAAGTGTGGGGTCCATAGCTGAAGCACATTTTGAACATTGTGGCAATGGGGTCCAAACCCCCATCATCACAGTGACCAAAAGGTAAGTGTGGGGTCCATAGCTGAAGCACATTTTGAACATTGTGGCAATGGGGTCCAAACCCCCATCATCACAGTGACCAAAAGGTAAGTGTGGGGTCCATAGCTGAAGCACATTTTGAACATTGTGGCAATGGGGTCCAAACCCCCATCATCACAGTGACCAAAATGTAAGTGTTGACAAAGAAAAAGCTGCAACTGCCAAACTGCATGGATGATTCCTGGTCACAGAACATAAAACACATCAGTGGCAAAGTAGTGCATGTGTCCCATTGCAACATAGATTGGGGGAGGCAAATACTGCAGTGCAAATAAGACATACCTTTGGCCATGTGCAGACAAACAACACCCATGGGGGCTGACACAGTCAACATTCATCAATGACACAATGACAGAAGTGACCATCAGAATGCAGACCCACATATTTGCACCAATGGGCACACAAATGCAGATACCCTGTGGAGACTGTAGATGTGAGGTGAACAGATACCATACCATGGCAGCAATGGGACACACAAACCATGATCATTGTGCTGACCGATGACCTAGGAGTCCCAGGGACAGCAGGGGAAACCCACCAAACAACATACAGCCAATGGCACACCTAAGATATGCCAATGCAGTGGTGCAGATGCACAAACACAAACAGGCAGACCCACACTGCACATCAAACACAACAGGTGAGGGGGGTGCCAGTGTCCCCAGGCAACCACACAACACATGAGGAGGCCTGAATACCAATTACACAGATGTGCATACAGTGCCACACAAAGGTAACTCATGGATCCAAATCCCCTATGTGGGCAATCAGGCATTGTCAGATGAGAGGGAGCACAAATCACACATGTCACACAAGCACGTAGGAACAGCAACTGACACAGCAAGACACAGACACACCACAGCACTACCCCCAGGGCCCCCACAATGTGGTGACCCTGGGCTGCATTACAATCCCACTGTGATGACAAAGCTAAATGTCGTTCACACTGTGAACCACAGTCATGTGTCCTGAGCAACAAACTACCATCACACCTACACAAGCACAAATCAATCAGCACGGCCAGTAAGCCAAGGCCAACATGGAGGCAGGGGTCTAGCCGGGCAACAACTCTCATCTGCACACACTCAACACCACACACCTCGACCTCCAACAATGTGCAGCAGTGAAGCACACATGCACTGGTGACATTGCACATGCACCCATGACAATCCCAGGGTGGTGGGTGGGAACCAAGGTGCAGAAACACATCACACATGGCCACTCAACAAGACTCCTGAATGTCTGACACACTGCACACTACGCTGTACATGGACATGACGGCAATACCACACCAACCAATGGGATCCCAGCCACAGTCACACACCAATGAAGAAGCCAAGGTCACCCACAAAGAACACACATAGACAACAACCAACATTGCAGCCCGGACCCTGAGGAGTGCCAGCAGTCACACACACAACGTGTCACAATCACTGAAAGATAACACAAACTGGAAATCACATGACAGGTGTAAACAACAAGTGCCAAGGGGAAACCTGACTGTGACCCATCTGCGTCTGCACACAAACTCAGCCCTGACAGCAAACACACCTATGGGTGACACCCGGATGACCAGTAATGTGCCATGCACCCACATCACAGAGAACCCAGGGAGAAGACTTTGGGGGAACATAGGTCAACTCAGCAAGCATCACAAACAGGTACAACACTAGGGATCACAGCATGCACAGCAAAACGGAAGTGAACACACAGACATGCTCATACAACACACACCTTGGGCGCAGGCAATGTCACAGGAGTACACACTGCCATCAGGGGACTCCACTCCTGTGTGAGGAAAGCTGTGCCATATGTTGCCTCAGTAGGGCCCCATCATGTCAGCTGAGCACTTGGTCACACAATCAACAATTAGCACCAAATGAAGGCTCCCATCACATCAGCCTGGTCATGGGAGTGCCAACGAAATCATCAGCACAGATCCAACACACTTGTATAGCAATGTTGCACTGACAACACAGATGAGTCCTTCCCCATTGATGCCCAAACCTGCATGTCCAGTGGAGATGGCCACACGGTCAGGGAAGTAGACGAATTGAACAATGGCAGGCACAACAGATGTGCAGGGCTGGAAGCCACAGATGTGAAATTGCTAATGTAAGTAGGAAATCCCATTGCCAAATACTGAACACAGGACACCCTCAGATGCTGCTAAGGATGACATGGATACACCACAGGATAGGACACATTCCCCCTGGACCACATGTGTTCCTGCACAGTAACACTTCATTATCATGAGACCAAATATCACCATCACTGCAGCAAGGGCATGGTTAGCATCATCAACAACATGTACATCAGAAGCATAAGCACTAGAGAACAGAAAGATGCTTTATTCAGCATATGTGTGTCCAATAACTCAGAGAACAGTAATGCTCCAACAAAGGCCAATGCCCAGTCCATCAAGTAAGTCAATACAGGGTGACAGTGGCAGATGTCACCCTACGCATGCCTGCACTGCACAAAACCAGGGACAATCCACTAGGAGGGGCAACCGGGGGGCAGGCCAGGCACCGCAGGGACAGGATCAGGGCTCACCAGGAGGAGGCAGGGAAGGGGTGGTGGGTGCTGGAGAGCCACTGACAACTGCAGTGGAGGTGTCTGACATGGTGTGTGCCGGCACAACTGGGGGCATGACTCAGATGTTGTGGGTGCCGGCACGACTGCAGTGGACCCTGCAGATGGAGTGGACAGGTCCGCCACTGCAGTGCCCAAGTCAGACAGGGTGGTAGTGGACTCCACTGCAGTGCCTACCTCCAGGGGAGGAGAATGGGGAACAGGCAAGGTGGGCTGGACAGAGGGGGAGGACACCCTCACCACATCAGTGGCACAGACAAGCGCAGCGGGGGTGTGGTGCCGGGAGAGCAAGTGGCAGGGGAGAAGGCCGGATCCTCTTGGGGATGGTATATCTGTGGGTGAGGGAACCTGGGGCAGGGTGTGGTGGGGGCACCTGTGGAGTGGGGGCCTGAGGGATGGAGGAAGGAGACCTAGTGCCTGAGCTGCAGGGCGGCGGCTGGGTCTTGCTCTTACGACTCCGGGGGACTTGCGGGTGGGGGCCTCAGTCTGTCTGCGCCTGGGGGAGGGTGTCCGGGGGCGAGGGGCACTCTGCTCCATGTGGGTGGGCTTCCTCTTCCCCCTGGATGCTGGATCAGCTGGATCGGAGGGGATGAGGCCGAGGTCACAGAGGAAGAGCCGCTGTGACTTTGGGGTTGCAGGTGAGGCAAGGGAGGGTGCTTTGGAGGGAGAGGCAACTGAGGACTGCGCAGTGCTTGTGGATGCGTGTGTGTGTTCCAGGGCCCCATCCCCTGTGAGTCTGGTTTCAGTCCCCTGACTGTGCGTGCGTGTGCGTTTTGTTTGTGGCGTGTGTGTCTGTGTGCTGGACGTGTGTGTGCTGGTGTGTGCCTGTGCCGGTGTGTGTGTGCTTGGGACGGGTAAGGTGCTGGGGAGTGTGGATGGAGCAGAGGCAGGAGGGGTGAGGGACTGTCTGAGGAGGGACACTGCTGCCGTCAGGGAGGAGTCCATGGACCTATTGCTCCTCTGTAGGTCAGACATGCCCGATGAGATGCCCTCCATGAATGACACCAGCTGAGTCAACAGAGCAGTGTGCGCATGGAGGACACTCAGCATGGCTGTCTGCCCTACATGGAGCTGGTGAAGGAGGTACACAGACTCCTCACTCAGGGCAGCAGGGGACACAGGGGCAGGGGGTGCGGTGCCTGGCCCAAAGGAGACACGCTCCCGAACATGGGAGCCTCCACGGACCTGGGGAATGGGAGCCGATGGGAGGGCGGTGGTGGTGCTGGTGGTGGCGGGGACAGCAACACTAGCTGGGGTGTGGTGGCTGCTGACACCCGCCTCCATAAGGGAGTCATCCTCCGAGCCGCTGTGGTCCTCAGCTGAGGTGGATGCTGCTGAGGACTCCTCGGTGTGGCTCCCCTCGCCCTCCGTGCCACTGGGTCCCTCCGACCACTCCTCGGCTGCTGACCCAGTCTGGCTCTCCGGCTCCTCCTGGTCCGTGGAGCTGTCCCCTTCCGTGGCCGTGGATGTATCTGCAAACAATGGGGAAACAGACAGACATCAGTCACCTGCACCAAACGCACACACCACTGTGAGCACAGCACATTACAGAGCAAGCCCTGGCATCATTAGTTGAACATTGCTAAAAGTGCCCTAACTGAACAGGAGAAGCCAATTGTCAGTCTGATGCCAACCATGGCACTCACATCCCACATGGCCTTGCACCCATCTGTCTGGTGTCTGTTGGATAGCAACACCCCAGTGTGGACACATGCACCACCTACACAGTAGTTGGACAGTGCAGAGGACACGGTGTAGCATGTGGACATGCACACATCACAACTCTTGCCACTGAGTCAGTACAGGTTTCCGGATGAAAGGGATGCCCAGAGTCAAATAGGAAATGCATGTGATGCATACCAGCGACAGACACCATGATGCACCCATGTCCTGATAGCCATCGCCACAATGGTGTGCATGTAGCACATGTCACTCCCCTGCAGGATCACCAATAAGTAGACACATGCCATGGCGGAGGCATGACTGCTAAGTCATACATCACTGTCTCAGTGATGTATGACTTGGCAGCCAGACAACAACACTCTGCACTGTGTCACAATAGTAGGTCATGGGGAATGCAAGTCCTGGAGCTGCACAAGTGCACATGTACATCCCCCACACAACACATCATCTTAACCCTCATCTGTCCAGGTCATACCGATTGGACATATGGGAGACCTGTGACACTACCCTCTGAACCTGAGCCCCTCACAATCTGCTGTGAATGGGAAACAGCTGCCTGAACTTCACATTCGCATACCCCAGTCTGCACGGGCAGCTGATCAAACACCTATGTGACACACAAGTATCGTCTCCTATGGTCACATCTCCAGTGGCATGCTGAGCCCCTACCGAGAAACACCCCAGCAGTCCTGGCAACAAATCCACAGCACACTGACACAGAGGCAGACACCTGAGGGGTCAAATCACTGCGCACAACGTGTCAGCTGATACACGGGAGTGGGAGTACAGGTGTATTGGATGGGCTGGAGTAGGCATGACTGTCCTGCCCCACATGAATGAGGGATGAGCCCTGGACAGTGGATAGCTGGCTATGTATGTGTGACACACGTAATCTGCACACTCCTGGGGCCCAAACATTGTTCCCACCCGCTGCATGGGTGTGTGCCAGATACCCCAGGCACATGTGGTGGCTCAGCTCAGCAAGTGGACCGCATATCAAAGCAACACGCAGATTACATGTCCGAACACAGGCATTGTGTGAACAATGGACCCACCCATGATGCCCACAACAGAGTTAGGGAAACAGATGCTGTCCCCCACCTTGAGTGAAGCAAACTGCAAGGACACAGTCCCAAGTGACACAATTCCCTGAATGTAAGGGCCACACCTGGGTATCAGATGAGGAGTGGGCAGTGCACAATAGAGGGACATGGCTCCTGGACAACATGACTGCTGTACTGTGGCAGTTTAACCAGGCCAGAGGAGGGCACATAGCATGTAATACAGAGTTCACAGTGCAGTCTTTGACTCACCCCTCCTTGCTGCTGTCTGGCCTTCAGCTGCCCATCCAGGTCTGGAAACACCACCGCCAGGATCTGGAGCATGTGGGGGGTCAGGGTCCGTGTTCCGCCCCTCCTGCGAGGAGGCGACAGCTTCAGCTGGACCCGTGCAATCCTCCGGGTCCAGCCCCGAAGGTCCTGCCACCTCTTCTGGCAGTTGCGGATCCGGCGCTTGTAGACCCCCACGGACCGGACAGCCCGGACGATGTCCTTCCAGATCTCCTGCTTCCGATGGGCATTAACCTGTCAGGATGACAAAGTGAAAAGGCCATTACTACACATGCAACATATCCGTGCATGACACAGTTGTATATACATGTCTCAATCACAGGGGCACATGATGTACACAGGCAGTGCAACGCTGCCCATGGACAGTTTGCCAGAAGTCACTACATGGTATCATTGCATGGGAAGTAAAACCTTGTTCAAATGCACTGTCACTGCACCATACCTGTCCAGTGCATGTCACTACACACTATGGGGGGTGACAACTACTCAGTGAGCCTGCTAGCCAGTGGCGTGCAGACTTTCAGCCTTGCTAGTCAGACAAAATGCACATTCAGAAAGGCAGTGCACAGAACACTCACCTGCTCCCCTGGTGTCCCATACAGCTTGCTGTACTGTGGAAGTAGGCTGTCCAGCAGGGCCTGGTTCTCCTCAAGGCTGAAGGCTGGGGCTCTCTCCACAGTACGTGCCATTGCAGGGTCCAGAGGGGGCAGAGACAGCAGCAGTGCAGTGGCAGATGTCGTCCTGGAGCATGTAGTGCAGGCAAGTGAGCTCTCAGGGGAACAGCCAGCAATATATATGTGCTGCAGAGGCAGATACTGTCCCATGTGTCCAAAGTGATAGGTCCAAGTCGTTTGCATCTTCTGAATCTGGCCAATCCATGGAATAGCAGCACCAATACACGCCCACAGCATCCTTCAAATCTTCAACTTCATGACATACATGATTTTGCAACATTGTTGTGGGTGACCAACTGAATTTCCAGCAACCGACTCGTTCGAATTTCGAAAACGCGTCCGTTGCCAGGCTAGGCCATTGACAATGGGTGCGCACCGATCGGTCCATTGCTGTTCAACGCGTACAGGGGTACAACGCGTACCCGCACACATTGAATGCAATGGGCCGGCCGGGCACACCGATCGGTCCATTGCGGTACAACGCGTACAGGGGTACAACGCGTACCCGCACACATTGAATGCAATGGGCCGGCCGGGCACACCGATCGGTCCATTGCTGTTCAACGCGTACAGGGGTACAACGCGTACCCGCACACATTGAATGCAATGGGCCGGCCGGGCACACCGATCGGTCCATTGCGGTACAACGCGTACAGGGGTACAACGCGTACCCGCACACATTGGATGCAATGGGCCGGCCGGGCACACCGATCGGTCCATTGCTGTTCAACGCATCCCTGTACAAGTGACTGGCATATGTCACCATGCCTGTCTCAGATGAACATATGCCAGCCACAGATAGCTCCCAGGGAGTGAGGGGCACACCTACAACACCACAGCCTGTCCAAACTGTATCATAAGGCATGTAAGGCTGCATTTCCTATTGTGTGTATGTTGGTGTACATGTTGTCCTGTGGGTGTCACCTGGGGGCAGCCACCCCCAGGCTGTGCACGTGTTCATGGGGACAGGATCCTGGGTGTTACGTGTACATGACCACTGTGATGTGCAACTGTTCATATCTGAGCATGTGCCATGGTCACATTTCACGGTGGTGTATGTGTATGTCATGTCACATACCCCGTGAGTCCCATGTGGGACGGTATGTTTGAGCCAGGGTGACCCAGTGGCACAATAGTGATGGTCCTCCACAGTCTGTGTGCATGTAGTGTTTACAATGTCTCTGATTTCATGTGCACAATGGGAGACAGTCTCCACATCCACGTTGTGTGTGCATGGACTTTGATGTTGTGCGTGTGTGTGTCACAGACGTCCATGTCTGTCCTGCAGAGGCAAGTGGAACCACTACCTGTGGGGGTCATGGTTGTTTTGCTGTGGTGTATACATGATACTCCATGTAATGCCAGTGTCCATGTGGCAATACAGGGTCCCTGGGAATGTACCTGTCGTTGAGCTGTGATGCCTGGGGCACATCTGTCCTCACATGTCACTGTGGGGGGTGATTGTGACATGGCAGCAGGAGATGGGAACTGTGACACGGCCTCATGATATCCAATGGGCCAACCTGGGACTTATTGATGCCACTTGTTGAACCGTGATGACAGATGTTGGCCATGTATGTACCATACATGTCCTTACGGAACTGCACACTTCATGTAGTTGTGCCTCATAATGATGTATGATGTGATATTGAGTGTGTTCAATGCCGCATATGTGGGGTGACTGACAATCTTGCTTTCTACTCCTCTGCACTGCAGGGCTCCTGCTGTCCATAGACCTTTCCCAGACCTGGCAACGATGGTGGAACGGGACAGCATCCGACGGTACAACTTCACCAGGCAGCTGATTGAGGATTTGGCAGTGCAGTTGGCCCCACATTTGCAGCCTGGCCGGCCGTATCCTACAGCGCTGACCCCCAAGGTGAAGGTGATGGCAGCCCTACACTTCTTTGCCACCGGTACCTTTTAACATACTGTGGCGACTGCTGGTGGGATGTCACAGACCATGTTCAGCCGTGTGCTCCGCGATGTTTTGGAGGCAATGTTGCTATACCTGAACCGGTACATCTATTTCCCTAGACTGCAACGACTCACTGACGTGAAGAGTGACTTCTATGCCCTGGGGAGGATGCCGCATGTCATTGGCTCCATTGATGGGACACATGTGGCTTTGGTACCACCACAGGCCCAGGAGCAGGCCTACCGTAACCGCAAGCACTACCACTCGGTCAATGCACTGGTGGTGTGTCTTGCAGATATGACCATCTCACACGTGTGTGCCCATTTCCCTGGTTCAGCACACGATGCCTTTGTGATGAGGAGTAGTCGCATCCCCAGGATGATGGCACAGATGCAGAACCAGCGTGCCTGGCTTGTCGGTGTGTACTGACTTTGTGCCATTGTGTGTGATCTGATCTGTAGTATTCCACCCACTTTTCCAAGTCAGCTAATGTGCACTTGTCTGTCCGTAGGTGACTCGGGATACCCCAACATGCCGTGGTTGCTGACACCCCTCAGGAACCCTGTGACACCAGCCCAGATGCGCTACAATGAGGCACATGGTCGGACCAGGAGAGTGATTGAGCGGACATTTGGTCTCCTGAAGAGCCACTTCCGCTGCCTCGACAAGACAGGAGGGTCCCTCCCATATGCCCCAGCGAAGGTGTGCAAGATTATCATCGTCTGCTGCATGCTCCACAACCTGGCAGTGCGGAAGGAGTTGCCTCTCATCCAGGATGACAATGACCAACATCCGCCACCTGTGGAGGATCCTGGCCTGGACCACGATGCCAGTGATGATGATGATGATGGTGATGTCCGCACACAGCTCATCACCAACTTCTTTAGCTGAATGTGAGTATCCTGAGGTGTCATGTCAATGATGTGAGTTGGCATGATATGTGTAGGTGGTGCTCTGGTGCTGTTGGAGTGTGTCCATGGGCTACTTGACTGGATGTGTGTAGCGATGTGTGCTTACAGGTGGTCTGTACTCCCCAACAGTGTTGACATGCTAACTTGGTTCTGGGTGGGTATCTTGTAACATGTATTGTGCATGAGTTTTGCTGTTCTGTCCTGTTCTCCATTGCTTTTGACTGTGTGTCATTTCTGTCCTTCACAGGGTACTTTCAGATTCGTTTGGTCAACTGTGTCCACCGACGACGTCATTGTACTTCCAGGGTGGTAGCTGTTGTGTCCCTACAGGTGATGTGCGCCACACCCATGGACTTCCTTCCTTCTACAGTTGTTGACTGTGTGCCCGCTGCCAGGTGGGATTACCTTGCATCTGTAGTGGTTACGACATGTTGCAACTGTGTAATAAACCTGTGCTTCACTTTGTGATGTGCGTTGTCTGTGGTCACACATTTGACTGCCATTTGCTTACTGCACCTGTGGGCTACTTGACTACAACTGGGAATAGGTGTGGTGTCTGTGCATTGCACCGTCTTTCCTGGCAACATCAGTGTAGGCAATGAGTCAGATGGCCTAGGTGTGTATGTGTTGTGTAGCCCTGGTGGTGTGTCTCCCTCATATGTGTCACGTTGCCATTACTCACATGCCTGTGTTGTACTTGCTGTTGCAGTTCGCATACACAGTGTAATTTTGCAGTTCATCATCCCCATGACAGCACCCACGTTGGAATCACAACAGAGGCAAGTATGGTGTATTAGTGTGTTTATTGTGATACATTTGTGTGAATAGTGCATAGGATGGTTAGTGCTGTACATTTATATTGCAATCAGAAGTTCCTAGATGAATTGAAAGTCCTGGTAGACAAAATCCCCAGTATCGGGGCCACAGTTGTCTGAGACATTGGTCCAACTTGTACTCCCCATGTCATGTGTGGGAGTTGTGTTGCCGTCAACAGGGTGAACAGTTTGCGCACAAAGGTGGACATCCAGAACAGGTTCAGGCTTCCTGGGGGTTGCACTTGGCCATCGGCCTCTCACTTGCCCCTCCTCGGACGACCCCTCTTCTTTGGGGGGGCCCCTCAAGTACAGGCTGCTGCGGTGCAGGGGACTCTCCGCCAGAGTCATCCTCCCTCCCTGTGGCAGTTGCAGTTGTTTCAGCACCAGATGTTGTTGGCACACAGGGAGGTGTAGACTGGTTGCTGTTCATCTGGCGGAGGCATTGTAATATGTCCCTATGCACCGCCGTCATCTCTTGCAGTGTGTCCCACTTGGACTCCACGCGGGACATGTGTGAGTCCAAGCGGGCATGATGGGCAGCCTGCTGCTGTTTCATGTCCCTGAGGAGCCCCACTACCTGGCTGAGATCTCCGGTGCTGGACTGGTACGCATCGGCTATGCGTGCCAGTTGTGGGTCATCATGCACACCAGACACCTCTGCAAGCAGCGACCTCTGTCTCCCACCCCTCCCACCACCCCTGCCGACATGTGCAGTGCGTGCAGTGGCACGCACAGATGACCCTGGTCCCCCTTGGGGGTTGGTGGTGGTGGTGGTGTCCATGGCCCCACGTTGGTCCAGGGTCCCTGTGCTGGTGGTGCTCCTTGTTCTGTCCATGTCGGCAGGGATGGTATTTGTGGTGACAGTCGTTGGAGGGGTGGGTGCAGGGGTGCAGCTGGTGGTCCTGCTGGTGCTGCATGTTGACTTGCACCGGAGGTGCCAGGTTGGTCTTCTTCATCCGAGGAGGGCAGAGGCTGTTCGACACCAGTGAGCTCCGTATCCTCTTGAGCCTGGGACTGGGACTCCTCAGCGTCTGCTGCTGTGTCCCCATCATCACCTGTTTTTGGGAGACACACACAATGTATGTTATGTTTCTGCAGGCAACAATGGTTGACACACCTGACAGTTGTGACTGTGCCTCTGGGTGCGGGCCTGTACATTGCATTGTCCTAAGTTGTCATAGTCAGGGGTTGATATTGGTGTAGCACATTGTCCTGCATTATTTGGGCATTTCTATGTATTTGTTGGGGTGTGAACATGGTCTGCATTGGTTGTATTTTGTTGACAGCCGGCCCTCCTTCCCACCCAGCCAGTCAGTTATCCCACCATGGACTGTGCTTGCATTGCAGGGAGTGAAAGTTGTCTTTCAAGATGTCAGTCAGTGGTGTCCTGCTGTTGGTTGTTGCACAGTTGCCAGCGGGGCCTTGTGCTCCCCACAGCAGTTGCCAGTGTCAGCCATCTTGTCAGTGGTTTTCCACTCCCTGTGATGTCAGCATGGTTCAGGGTGGTGTTGATGGGACAGTTGTGGGGGTGAGCTATGTCTGTGACTATGACTCCCATCATGCTATTGCCTCCACCCCACTTCCCAGCATTCCCATACTTACTTGCTTTTGTGGGGAGTTCAGTGTGTGTGGGTGTGAGAGCAATGGCAAGATGGCTGACAGTGGTGTCCTGCTGTTGGTTGGTGTGCAGTTCCCAGCATGCCCTTGTGCTCCCCACGACACAGCACCAGTGTCAGACATCTTTGATGGGCCTTTCCACTCTCTGTGGGATGTGCATGCGTGAGTGTGAGCTTGCTGGGCCATGTGGTGGGGGATGTTGAGCTGTGACTACGACTCCCATCATGCTATTGCCTCCACCCCCTTCCCAGCATGCCCATCCTTCCTTCCTTTTGACTCTGCTTCCCTGTGGGGTGGGCTGCCTGTGCTGACAGGATGGCTGGGAGTGTTGTCCTGGCAGTTGTTTGGCTAAAAGTCCCAAGAGTGTCCCTGTGCTTCACACAACATAACCCAGGGTGGTGGTTCTTTATGGGATCTTGAGTTAGGATGTGAGGCATTGCATTCTCCCAGGTGGGTTATGTGGAGTTTGTGTTGAGGGGGTGTGTGGGGGAGGTGCTTGTGACTATGGTCAGTGCTGTGAGTCCTCCTTCCCACCCAGCCAGATATCCCACCATGGAACGTGCTTCCATTGCAGGGAGTGGAAGTTGTCTCTCAGGATGTCAGTCAGTGGTGTCCTGCTGTTGGTTGTTGCACAGTTGCCAGCAGGGCCTTGTGCTCCCCACAGCAGTAGCCAGTGTCAGCCATCTTGTGAGTCCTTTTCCACTCCCTGTGATGTGAGCATGGTTGTGAGTGGTGTTGATGGGCCAGTTGTGAGGCTGAGCAATATCTGTGCCTACTACTCCCATCATGCTATTGCCTCCACCCCCCTTCCCAGCATGCCCATCCTTCCTTCCTTTTGACTCTGCTTCCCTGTGGGGTGGGCTGCCTGTGCTGACAGGATGGCTGGGAGTGTTGTCCTGGCAGTTGTTTGGCTAAAAGTCCCAAGAGTGTCCCTGTGCTTCACACAACATAACCCAGGGTGGTGGTTCTTTGTGGGATCTTGAGTTAGGATGTGAGGCATTGCATTCTCCCAGGTGGGTTATGTGGAGTTTGTGTTGAGGGGGTGTGTGAGGGGAGGTGCTTGTGACTATGGTCAGTGCTGCAAGTCCTCCTTCCCACCCAGCCAGATATCCCACCATGGAACGTGCTTGCATTGCAGGGAGTGGAAGTTGTCTTTCAGGATGTCAGTCAGTGGTGTCCTGCTGTTGGTTGTTGCACAGTTGCCAGCTGGGCCTTGTGCTCCCCACAGCAGTAGCCAGTGTCAGCCATCTTGTGAGTCCTTTTCCACTCCCTGTGATGTGCGCATGGTTCATGGTGGTGTTGATGGGACAGTTGTGGGGGTGAGCAATATCTGTGACTACGACTCCCATGATGCTATTGGCTACACTGACTTGCCCAGCATACACAGAATTCCTTTCTTTCAGTGGTCTTCACTGTGTGTTGGTGTTGTAGTGGTGGCTACATGTCTGGATGTGTTTGTTAGTTATATTTGTGCCACTGCCTAGCTGTAGTTGTAGTTGTGTTTGTACATGTGATGACACGGTTAAATGTAACTTTGAGATGGCATGTGTTGTGTTTATCTGACTGACATACACATTTTGGGATGATTCTGTTCTGGTTGCTGTGTAATTGCTAAGAGTGCATGGTTTGACTCTCCCCTTGACAGTGATGTGTGTGTGTATTGTGGCAGAATATTGTGTACATTTGTTGTGTACTCACCAGGCTCTGGGATGTTTTCTAGTCCATAGACGCTCACTGGCGGAAGGATGGCCCGCACCTTCTCCTCCCAGGGCCTGAGGTATACTGGCTTGGCAGGAGGGCCACTGCCGGTGTATTGGCTCAGGAGGTTGTCCTTCTTCAGCAGCTCCCGTACCCTCCTGCGCACGTCATACCACCTGTTCTAGATGTCAGTCTTTGAGCGCAGACATGGTGATTGTGCGTTCACCCTGTTGATGATCCTCTCCCACATCTTTGTTTTCTGGGAGATGGGTGTCTGTTGGACCAGTGCGCCAAACAGCTGTGGCTCTACCCTGAGGATCTCGTCTACCAGGACTTCCAATTCACAATCTAGGAACTTGTGATTCTTCTTTGGGGGCATGGTGATGGGTGGTGATGGTGAGTAATGTGTGTGTTGGTGTGCAGGTGAAGGTGTGTGAGTGTGTGTTTTGCTGGGTGTATGTGAGGTGGCTATTTGTAGGTGTGCTGATGGTGTGTGGCTTGTGTGAGGGATGAGCTGTGGGTGTGTGGTTGCTGTCTGTTGAGTGCTGGCAGGTGAATAGCATTTGCAAAGGATCATGGTTGGGATTTGTGTCCTTTATATGGGTGGAGTTGTGGGTGTGTCTTTGTTCTCTGTCCCCACCCCCCAGTATTTATTGGCTTTGTAATTGCTTGTTTGGCCTTTTTTTGTGTATTTTTCCTTAGTACTTTCTGTGCATGTTGGAAACGTTCTTGTGACCGAGTCGGACCCTGCAGTTGTCTCGTACGGTCTTCTCCGTTTCGTTCACGCTGTGTTTGTGCAATTTTCTATGCTGCGTACGCGTCGGTCGCGGTGTTTTGTGTTACTTCGGCTCTCAGTTTTGTATGCGTGTCGGTCGTACGGCTTGTCCTCCGTACGACTCGGTCGTGGTTTTCGCGCCTTGCATCGTACTTTGCGGTTTGGAGTTCGCGGGTACGTTTCGGTCGGATTTGTTCCGGGTGCGTGTCGGTCGGTTCGATTTGTGTGTTTTTCCGGCCGGATTGCTGTTTTCCGTGCGGCTCGGTCGTTCGGCTTGGGTTCAGTACGTGTCGGTCGGATTTTGCACGCTTTGCATCGTACTTGGCGTGTCGGGCGCCACAGGTACGTGTCGGTCGGAATTAATTCCGGCTCCGAGTCGGTTGGTGCTTTTTCCGGCCCGAATCGGAATCGACCCCTAAATCTCATAAATATGAATAATTTCACTAATCGCCTTTTGGCCCAGTCTTTATGCAAAACATAAAATACACTCAATCGACCTTTGCAAATATGCTGCCCTAAATTTGAGCAGGGGATCCCAGTTTCTAGCAGAATCAAAAAGGATACCCAAATAAGTGAACTTGCGCACTTTAGCCATCTCAGTTCCATTGATTGGAAAAAGAGTTTGGTTTTAGGTTCTGTGGTCCACATCTCATTACAAATGTTTTGTTTAGATTTGTTTTCAAACCCAACTCATCCATAAAAGAGCTGTAAGCATTCAGTAAACTTTGAAGCTCATTTGCAGTTCTTGCTATTAGAACCATGCCATCAGTGTAGAGAAGTACAGGGATAAAACACTTTCCAAGTTAAGGTAAATATTTATCTAGGCCATTGATATACAATAACAATCAGAAGGACTCCATCACACAACTCTGATGGATACTCCGTGTAGATCTTATATTAGGAGAACATCACCCTTTTTACCATAATAAATCTTGGCTGTGGCGTTTGAGTGTATGCGACGCCACAAATCAATCAATGCCTTGGTAGTGCTCATCCCCATCATAATATCCCACAATTTAGAACAAAGTACTGTGTCGAAAGTACAGTAGAGGTCCATATAGGCCAAGTGGATAGACCCTCTCCTGGTGGTTACGTACTTCTCAATTATGAGATGGAGGTCAAGACACCACTTAACAGTACCTAGCCTTTCCGAAAACCAAACTGGACTTCAATCAATATCCAATTCTCAGTTGCCCAATCTTCATGTTTAGAGACAAAAATCCTTCCCTGTATCTTAAAAGTGCTATCTAACAAAGATATTGGCCTATAGTACCATAAGTGGTTTCTCTCGACGTTTTTGAAAATGGGTACAATTGGCTCACTCCGGGAAGGAACTAGAGGGCCAACTATAGTCGCTGTTATCACATTCCTATCATGGGTGCCCAAAGGGGTATATATTCCTTCAATAGGTCCACAGGGACTCCATCCGGGCCTGGGGTCTGCCCAAGTGGACTTCTATTAATGGCAAGCACAACATCATTAACACTAATAGACTGCTTTAAAAGAAATGCAACATTCACAATACATAATGCAGAACCAACTGGGTTAAAAATGTTAAGTAAAGTGTTTGACTCAACCATGTATCGCAAGGAGGCACTCAATCTGAGGTCTTTGGTAATCTCTAAAAAAGGGTTGGTTAACCACCTTCCAAAATGCCTAAGTATCCTTGAGTGACCCTGTCATCTCCGGATCTCCCTATGCCTTCTCTCTAATCTCAGACTTTGTGGCCTTCAAGATTTTCTTATAAACCTTCCTGACAGTAAGAATCTCTGCCCTGTCTCACGGATGTTTAATAAGTATTGCTTTTAATTTTTTAAGAGCAACAGTACATGCATGGTTAAACCATCCAAGAGAAGGTTGGTACTTGGCCCGCTTTTGTACAAGGAGCTTAGAGAAGATGGCAAACACATATTGAATTAAATGATAATATTCGGTTCTTCCTCAAAACAAGTGATATTTTTAAATATATTGTGGTTTTCCTTAATAAACTCTTGTATAGAAAGTTCCTTATTCACCTTATCCCACTAAGGGCCTGATCACGAGTCTGGCGGCCCACAGACGGCCAGACTCGTGGGAGCGAGGTGGTCTCCTGACCACCCTATTACAAATCGGGCCGTCGGACCGCCACAGCCCCGCCGCAGCTGCCAGGGAACCGCCCTTCCCTGGCGGTGTTGCGGCGGTCAGGAGGCCGCAATATGCTTGGCGGGACCGCCGCAGTCCCCCCAAGCATATTATGAGTTTCCTCTCCACCGGCAGTGTCATGGAAGTTCCTCCTCCATGAACACCATGGCAGAGAGGAAACAAAGAAGGCCCTGTAGGGCCCCCTGTGCCTCCTCCGCATGTGTGTGCACACAGGAGGGCACAACATGTGCCTCCCTGTGTGCATGCACAGCAGTTCCTGCACGGATAGACTTTTCAGTCCATGCCATGCAGGAACTGTTTTTGGTGCTCCCATTGTGAAATAACGATTACACTGTAAGTACAATTGTCTTTATTCAGCTAACATCCATAGCCCACAAAAGCTGGCAGTTCAACTGCTGAGCCAACCATCTAACTGCTGGCACAAACGTTCTTAAAGGATTGGAAAACAAGGTAAGGAAATGGGGGGAACAGAGTAGACCATTCGAGGAGGGTAAGAAAGATTGCATTGAAGAAGAAATTAAAAAAAGGAAAAACTAGATAAATGTTAAAACACAACACATCTCCTTCCTATAGCAAAACAAGGAACTGAAAGATTGATAAATGTCCTTTTCTCCTATAGGACACCATCAAAAGAGAAGGAACTACCATGCAACATTACACTGAACGATTAGCCTACAAAGAACATAGATCTACAGAAGTACATTTGATTTTACAGGAAAATGTTTAGGATTAGCATTAGTACATAACATAGTCATTATGCCAAATGGGTTTCTTGTGAGAGCCACGTAAAAGATCTTTCCTGAAAATGAAAACTGTCAGTAAGTTGGGAATCATAACCACCAACATCCTCAACCTTACCCTCACTATTGTCCTTTACAATCTTGTCAATGGCCATGTTTGACCTTCATCCAAAACCACAACATTTTTCAATATTTTGCAGATCCTTTTGGGTGCGGAAAATTTAGATGATCCAGAACGCACTATTCTGGGCACCTTCACCCTCACCGCATCCCCGATCTTCCAGTTTATCAATTTTCCCCGCACATTACTGGTATACTCACTAACATACCTCTTTTGGTGGTCATTAATTATTTGCATGACTTTCTCTCTGTCTACCCCCTCTGCACTGCTATCAACTAACCATTGCAGACTTAGTTTTGTACCGGGATCTTTTCCTTTCAAAGATTGGAAAGGTGAAACCCCTGTGACTGAATGAGGGGTAACACGGTAGGACCAGATCATGTCATCCAAAGCTTTTTTTTAAATTGATCCTCTTGCACTATTGAGTTGGATACACTCTTTTATTAGCCGATTGACACGCTCAACCAAACCATTAGCTCTTGCAGAATAAAGAGCAGTTTGCAGATGTTTTACTGAAAGACTGTGCAAGAATTCTTTATTTGAACAGATGTAAATTGAACCCCATTGTCTGTTACAAGTGTCTGTGGTATCCCCTCATTCTGGATAACATCATGTAAAAATGCAATCACAGTACTGGTGTTAATATTGTCCACAATCTTAATTTGAGTGATAATCAACTAGCGTCAATATGAACCTTCCACCTAAACCTCTAGAATTTTTCAGGCCAATGATGTCCAAAGCTACTTTATTCCATGGTGCAGAAGGTACTTCCACTGCTGAGATGGGCACCTTAATGACACGTTTGATTTTGTCACTGTAAGCACAGCTTACACATTCTCTCGATCATAGAATCCATACAAGGCCACCAATAGTGGAGCCTCATTTTGATTTTAGTTAAACTGCAACCTTGGTGTCCTTCATGAGCCAAAGATATGAGTTTCTTTTTCGTCCTCCTTTAAATCAGCACATTTCGTTGCCCACCCCTTCAAAATCCAATCTTTTATTTGGTTAATCACTGGATCATCCCTCACACCTTCTTCCCATTCCTGTCTGTTCACGCCATCCGTGATGGATGCTACTACAAATTCCTCTACTTTGCAATTACCTATTTCTTTGTCAGGTAAGGAAAGCCTGGACAAACAGTCTGCAACTTGATATTTCATTCCAGGGATGTAGACCATTTTGAAATTAAAACCCTCCAAATCAAAGAACCAATGGGAAATTCTAGAGGTGGTCCTTTCAATGTTTTTCACCGAGAATGCAGTGACCAAAGGCTTGTGATAAGTCCTCAATGTGAATGGTATACCCTACATAAAAACCCTGAAATGTTGCACTGCCCAAAAACACGCTGGCGCTTCTCTTTCAACCACCGAATACCTAGATTCTGCTTCTGACAATGCCCGGGAGGCGAACGCTACAATTCTTTCTTCACCCTCTACAACATGACTAAGAGTTGCACCTATGCCTTTAGTGCTAGCATCGGTGGGGAGTATTGTGTGTTTGCTTGTGTCACACTGCCCCAAACTGCCCCAAATAAGGTGCATTTACAATCACATCTTTCAGTTTACTGAATGCTTCTTCACATTCCTTGCACCAAATAAATTTTGCATGTTTCTTTAGTAATTTCCTCAATGGATAGGTGATGTTAGCAAAATTCTTCACAAATTTTGAATAATATTCTTAGAGTCCTAGGAATGATTCTATTTCCTCTTTACTGTTACGAATAGGAGCTAGTCTAATTGCCTCCACCAAATCAGGGTTACGTTTTTATCCCTTCTTTGGATAGACATGTCCTAAATAGGTGACAGATCTGACCCAAATTTGGCATTTCTCTTTCTTTAGCTTCAAACCTGCTGTCTTAAGTTTGTTCAAAACATTCCTAAGAGTAATATTGTGATCCTCCTTTGTGTTCCCAAATATTAGTAAATCGTCTTGGAAACATAAACCTTGATCCACCCCAGTTAGACTCTGCTGCATCACTCTCTGGAAAACCGCAAAAGCGGAAGCAAGACCAAAAGGCATCCTGCAAAATCTACCGAAAGGTGTTATGAATGATGTTAAAGGTGTACCCTTTGGGTGTAATGAAACCTGATGGTATGCAGAGGATAAATGTATTACAGAACATAAATCTTCCCTTCCCATTAATCTCAACATCTCACTGATATTTGGTTAGGGATGCCTGTCCACCCAAATGTTTGCATTAAGTTCTCTCAAATCAATACATTACCGAATGTCCTTGCTATTGGATTTAGACGTAACAATGGGTGCGATCCATTCAGCACTTTCAATTGGCTCAATCACACCTTGTTTAACTAATTTCTCCAACTCCTGTTTGAGAGGTTCCCTCATCATGAAAGGGATGGTCCTGCATTTGTGTGAAATGGGTTTAGCATTATCCTTTAATTTAATCTTGTGTTGGAACTCCCTCAGACACCCCAACTTATCTGTAAAAACTTCTGAGAACTTATCCAACAACTCCAAACCACATATACTGATCTTTCAACTAACATAACCAGCACTTCTGCTATGAGATCCAATTTGATTCCTAAATCCCTCTGATGCGCCCAACCTAGAGGATTGGATCCCTGCTTTGCTACATATACCTTTCCCACTGTATTTCTATCCATGAACGTAATCCTCATGGTTACCATTCCTTCTAGAGGTATAGGGTCTTTGTTATAGCCTCAAAAACCTGTTGGGAGGAAAAGGTTAACAATAAACTCCCTCCTCTCCATTCTCTTAAACCCAGTTAAGTCAATATATTTTCTTAATAATGCTTGCTGGTGATGTCTTTCCGTTTGCACAAGACCTTGTGCATGTATCTGGGCTTCTGAAATACAATAATAGATGGACACGTTCCATAGGAGAAAAAAAAGAAAAAAGAAAAAAAAAATCCAGGAGACAGTACATGGTACCAACGACTCCTCAAAACTACAACAGCTATCCCACAGAGGAAAATGCTGAAATGTGACCAATTTTGTGGCTGTGCACTCTTTTGGAATGTTGAGATCTATGCCGCTGAGGAGTCAACCAATTTTAAGGCAAGGCGCTCACAATAGAATGTAGAGACGATCCCCGCCTGCATACTTGCTACTAACAGCACACCGATGCAAATTTCCCCCAAACGACGAATATCGCTACAGCGAGTCAAAAGTAACAGAAATGCTACCATGGCCAGATAGTACCTCACCAAGTCCGTTGACACTGTTAATTCCTCTATCGTAGACTGATCAAGCTTTACACACTAAGCATTGCTGTTGGACGAAAACCATGAAATAGCGCCCACTGCGGGAAGGTTATTGGTCCCGCCCTCAAAGCACTGATGGGAGCACTTCACACTCGGAAGCCGCCCACCGCTTCCTTCCAGGTCTCAACGGGCCGGACTTCCTGACACCGATGGAAAGGATTACCAAGCAGGGCGCCACAGATCTGGGAAACTTTACTTGGTACACAAAGGTACACAAAGTTGACGCCGAATCCAAATGTCGTAACGCTGCACAACCTCAAATGTGGGTCACGACTACAGAGGGGATGTTAAGCACGTTGTCCTCCGCGCAACCGTGTCATTGCCAGTGAAATAACGAAGATTACATGGTAAGTAGAATTGTCTTTATTCAGCTAACATTCATAGCCCACAAAAGCTGGCAGTTCAACTGCTGAGCCAACCATCTAACCGCTGGCACAAACTTTCTTAAAGGATTGGACCATTTCAGGAGGGTAAGAAAGATTGCACTGAAGAAGAAATAAAAAAAGGAAAAACCAGATAAATGTTAAAACACAACACATTGCGGTGCCCATTTTCAGAGCACCGCCATAGGAACATCAAAAAAAACCTTGCCAGACAGGAGGAAATTCCTAATCTGGCGGGCAGTCTGCCCACGGCTTTGCCGGTGTGGTGGCGGGGCAGACCTGGTGCTGCAACGCCAAAGTTGTAATCAGGCCCTTAATGTTAACTCCTTTGTTCTGGGCATAACCTAACTCTTGTTTTTTGTCCTGAGCGTTAACTTCTGTTAAACTTAGTCCAAGAGCAACTGTGAGCGGCTTATGGTCACTGCTACCATTGGCTTTTACATTAAAGTCTAATAAACGAGGAACCAAATCCGAGGACAGAATTACATAATCATCAGTGCTACAATTTCCATTGCCCTTGAAAGTCGGAAGAAAGAATAAATCTAACTGGCCAAAGTCACTAGCGAAGACCAGATGCCTGTATATTATTATATTGTTTAAGGCTTCCCCATATGGTGCGTGCTTAAAATGTGGTTCACACTTCCCTTGTGGTGCTGAAGGCCACACACTGTGTTAGTCCTTGAGTTACACAGACAAGTATTAAAATGTCGCAATGAGAGAAAAAGCATTTTTTTAATGCACATCCAGAGTCTTAGGGGCTCATTAGGATGGCGGCCCTAGCGGTGCTGGGACCGGCTGCCAGTGGTGCGGCGGTCCCGCACCGGCGATTAGGATGCCACCGCCACCGTGGCAGTGGCATCCTCCATTTCCAGCATTGTGGCGGGCGGTGCTCACAGCACCGCCCGCCACAATGCTGGGAATGCACTGCGTTCATTGTCATGCACAAGGTGACAGGCACCGCGAGGTGCCTGCCACCATGTCCATGACAATGCAGGGGGGTGCCATAGTTACCCCCATGTGCACCCCCCACCCCCCCCAACATCTTGGGGCCCGCAACGGGCCCCCGGAAGAGAATTCTGCATGCCTTTCCGTGGCGGCGTTGCCGCCACGGAAAGGCATGTTTCCGCACCCATGCTAATATGGATGGCGGTGTCTAGCAGACACGCCACCATATTAAACCCTTTTCCGCCCGGTCGACTTGTCGACCAGGCGGAAAAGCGGCGGACGGTCTTCCCGTCCATCGCGGTACCCCCGCCATACTAATATGGCGGGGGTAAATGGCTGGCGGGCGGGGAAGGATGTAGGGCGGATCGCCTCCGCCATGCGGGCGGTGGCGATCCGCCCTACATCCTAATGGGCCCCATAGTTAACTACTCATCTAAGTCTTTGATCACATAAGTAGCACCATTGTCCAAGATATTATGATAAAAATTGACCGACAGCAAACCAAATGAATCGGGGACTCTGAGTCATAATATTTGATAATAAGGAGAAGAGTTAATTTCTAAGACTGCCAGTTTAGTCAAGTTCACTGAAATCAAGGTGGCCAGACCACCTTTCACTCTAGCCGCCCTTCATGGGGTTGCTGCAGTGCGCCAAGAATTATATACATTTAAGCAAAAATAGCCAGGGACCCAAGTTTCCTGAGAACAAATAATGTCATAATTCTGGACCAAAGAGATCAAATCTGGGTTGCTCAATTTGGACTGAATGCCTGCAACATTACAGGAAAGCAGCCTAACGTTTACTAACAGGAAAAGAAGATAAACCACTAGCAGAAAAGGGTTGAACTATGGCAGCTCCAGTGGTGACCTCCTGGAGTTTCCTTCAATTCAATGAGAGAGCTTCATAACTATTCCTTGTCTCAACGCCAAGCGTCCATTGTCCAGAGCCACCTGTAATTTGTTGCCAGCACGGGGGAAAACACTGAGGTTGTATCTTTTAAAAATAGCCCAGCTGCAAAGCTTTGATAGAGCTTGGGATCACTGACAAAATATCGAAGGTCAAAAAATCGACCTACAAAAATATCGGAGCAAGAATATCGATGTCAACAATATCGATATCCTATCTACAACATGGTAAGTACAAAAATATCGGAAAAAAACTATCGATGTCAAAAATATCGTTATCAAAAATATCGGGGTTTTTTTGTTAAAAAAATATGTAAAATAAACTAAATAATACTTATAAATAAAATAAACATAGTGAAAAATATTTTATAATGTTTAAAATTAATAAGTAACATATAATTTAATAAAACATTAATTAAACATATACAAATAATATATAATATATATACTTAATAATCAGTTTTAATAATTATTTTAATAAATTATAAATTATTAAAAAATAATATAAATTACAAATACATCTATACACATAAAACAATAACATAAATAAAAATTAAATAATTATGTATAACAAATTAAAAAATTAAATTTACTTTTAATATTTTTAAAATTAATTATATACTACATTAACTAAAATAATACAAAAAATATTAAATAGCGGAGGGAATAAAACTACTATTGCAACTCCCAAAAAAACAACAGTAAGAAAAATGTTGGATAGCGTAGAGGTTAAAATTACTATTCCCACTCTAGAGAGTGCAACAGTAGAGAAAGTATTGGATAGCGTAGGGGTAAAAATTACTATTCCCACTCTAGGTAGTGCAACAGTAGGGAAAACGTTGGATAGCGAGAGGGTAAAAATTAATATTCCCACTGCAGTGAGTGCAACCGTAGGGAAAGCGTTGGATAGCGTAAGGGTAAAAATTACTATTCCCACTCCAGTGAGTGCAACAGTAGGGAAAGTGTTGGATAGCGTAGGGGTAAAAATTACTATTCCCAATCCAGGGAGTGCAACAGTTGGGAAAGCGTTGGATAGCGGGAGGGTAAAAATGAATATTCCCACTCCAGTGAGTGCAACAGTAGGGAAAGTGTTGGATAGCGTAGGGGTAAAAATTACTATTCCAACTCCAGAGAGTGCAACAGTAGGGAAAGTGTTGGATAGCGTAGGGGTAGAAATTACTATTCCCACTCCAGGGAGTGCAACAGTAGGGAAAGCGTTGGATAGCGTGAGGATAAAAATTACTATTCCCACTCCAGTGAGTGCATCAGTAGGGAAAGTGTTGGATAGCGTAGGGGTAAAAATTACTATTCCAACTCCAGAGAGTGCAACAGTAGGGAAAGTGTTGGATAGCGTAGGGGTAAAAATTACTATCCCAACTCCAGAGAGTGCAACAGTAGGGAAAGTGTTGGATAGCGTAGAAGTTACAAATAACATACTTATAAATAAAATACTTTTTAAAAATAATTAATGAATTATTAAATAACTCTAAACTATTTACCAATACCAATAAATAATTATTAAAAACATAATTACCAATAGAAAGTTTATTAACAATAAATTAATAATAAATACCAATAAATAATAATTAATAAATATTAATTACTAAATAATAAATATTGAACAATAAAATATTTTTAATAACAAAAACATATAAATTATTAAAACTTAATTACCAATTAACTAATATTGAACAATTACATGCTTTTTTATACCAATAATAATAATAATTAAACATTATCAATTAATAATTACTTCTTAATATATTAATTAAATTTATCAATAAATAATATTTAATAATATTTAAATACCAATTAATGATAAAACAACAATAAATTAATTTTTAGAACCAAAAACGTCTAATTAAAAAAAAATTACCAATTAATAATTAATGTCCAATAAATAAATTATCAATACCCAAAAATAAATTTAATAATTACTTAATTAGATTTCAATTACTTCCAAAAGTATTCCCCTATAAACGCACAACACACTCCAATAATAAAATAATACACAACATAATCAATTAATAAAAATTAATAACTGAAGGGACCGCGCCAACCAGACCGGAGGAGGCATCGCCATCGTCCACAAGAACACCATCCGCATCACGACCAACTCCGACGACACCTTCACAGCCGGCGAACACCTGCACTTCCAGATACACACCGACCCCAAGACCACCCTCAGAGGCACCCTCATCTACAGACCCCCAGGACCACGCACACAATTCAGCGAAGACATCGCCGACCTCATCAGCCCGCACGCCCTCCCCTCGGCTGACTACATCCTCCTTGGGGACCTCAACTTCCACCTAGAGAACAACAACGATCGCAACACCACCACCCTGCTGGACAACCTCGCCAACCTCGGACTCAAGCAACTGGTGACCACCCCCACACACCACGCCGGCCACACGCTTGACCCCGTCTTCTCCTCCAGCAAGGACATCTCCTTCAGCCACACCACCGGACTCCACTGGACAGACCACAGCTGCGTCCACTTCAGCTTCAGCAGGATCACCACGCACCACCACCCGCAACAGTTTCCGCGCAGAAGCTGGAACAAGATCACCACCGACCAACTCACCACATCCCTGAGCCAGAACCCTCCCGCCAGCTCAACGAACCCCAACCAAGCCGCCAGCAACCTCACAAGATGGATCACCAACTGCGCAGACGACCTCGCCCCATTGAAGACCCCCAGTCAGACCCGGCAACAAGAAAGCATCCTGGTTCACCGACGAACTCAAGAAATCCAAGAAGAACTGCCGGGCCCTCGAGAAAGCATGGCGCAGAGACCCGACTGCAGACAACATGACCACCCTCAAGCACGCCACCCGAAAACACCACCAGCTGATCCACACCACCAAGAAAACCGCATTCAAGGAACGACTGGACAACAATGCCCACAACAGCAAGGAACTCTTCATCATCGTCAAAGAACTCTCGAACCCCAGCGCCGGAAACAACGACATCACTCCCTCGCAAGACCTCTGCAACTCGCTCGCCTCGTTCTTCCACAGCAAGACCGCAGACATACACAACAGTTTCAGCACACAGCCGACGTACCCTACGACCGTTCCAACGTCCCCCACCTCCACCCTCCGAGCCTGGACCCCGATCAACACCGAAGACACTATCCGCACGATGAACTCCATCCACTCCGGATCACCAACCGACCCCTGCCCTCACCACGTCTTCAACAAGGCCGACGCCGTCATCGCACCCCACCTCCGGGACATCATCAACACCTCCCTCGACACCGCCACCTTCCCAGAGAGCTGGAAGCACGCCGAACTCAGCGCCCTACTGAAGAAACCGTCAGCGGATCCCACCGACCTCAAAAACTACCGCCCCATCTCGCTCCTTCCTTTTCCTGCCAAAGTCATCGAGAAGACCGTCAACAGACAACTGGCCGCCTTCCTCGAGACGAATGGATCCCTCGACCACTCGCAGTCCAGCTTCCGGGCCAACCACAGCACCGAGACCGCCCTCATCGCAGCCACCGACGACATCCGAGCCCTGCTCGACAACGGGGAAACAGCGGCCCTCATCCTCCTGGACCTCTCCGCAGCGTTCGACACAGTCTGCCACCGCACCCTAGTGCAACGCCTGAACAACGTCGGAATCCAAGAGAAGGCACTGTAGTGGATCATCTCCTTCCTCGCCGGAAGAACCCAGAGAGTCCGCCTCCCCCGTTCAGTTCCGAGGCCACCGAAGTCATCTGCGGCGTACCACAAGGATCATCACTCAGCCCCACCCTCTTCAACGTCTACATGAGCCCCCTCGCAGCCATCGCACGCCAACACAACCTCAACATCATCTCCTACGCCGACGACACCCAGCTGATCCTCTCCCTCACCAACGACCCCAAAACCGCCAGAACCAACCTACATGAAGGGATGAAGGACGTAGCCGAGTGGATGAGGAACAGCCGCCTGAAACTGAACTCAGATAAGACGGAAGTCCTCATCCTAGGATCATCACCCTCCGCCTGGGACGACTCCTGGTGGCCCCCTGCCCTGGGCAACGCACCCAAACCAACGGACCACGCACGCAACCTGGGCTTCATCCTGGACTCCTCCCTCTCAATGACCCGACAAGTCAACGCCGTCTCCTCGTCTTGCTTCAACATCCTACGCATGCTGCGCAAGATCTTCCGGTGGATCCCCACCGAAACCAGGAAGACGGTCACCCAGGCCCTCGTCACCAGCCGACTGGACTACGGCAACTCCCTCTACGCCGGAACCACAGCCAAACTTCAAAAAAGACTCCAACGCATCCAGAACGCCTCAGCTCGACTCATCCTGGACATCCCCCGACACAGCCACATCGCCGGACACCTGAGAGACCTGCACTGGCTCCCCGTCAGCAAGAGAATCACGTTCCGACTCCTCACCCACGCACACAAAGCTCTCCACAACCAAGGCCCCAGATACCTCAACGACCGTCTGACCTTCTACACTCCCACCCGCCAGCTACGATCGACCAACCACGCCCTCGCCGCCGTCCCCCGCATCCGAAGAGCCACAACGGGAGGAAGATCCTTCTCCTACCTGGCTGCCAAGACGTGGAACTCCCTACCCATCCACCTCCGCCTTACCCAAGACCACCTCTCCTTCAGGAAGCAACTCAAGACCTGGCTGTTCGAACAGTAGCGGACCCCATCCCCCAAGCGCCTTGAGACCCTCCGGGTGAGTAGCGCACTATACAAATGCTTGATTGATTGATTGAATTAATACAAATTAATTACCAATTATTAATTAATTAACAATAATATAATCATCAATACCAATTAATTAAAATAAATTATAACTTAATTACAATTAAATTACTTCCCACCCTATTCCCCTATAAACCCAGAACCCGCTACAGAATTTAAACGCAAAAAATAATTAAAATTAATTTATAATTCCTAAAAATTAATAATTAATTTAGTATAATTAAATTACTTCCCACCCTATTCCCCTATAAACCCACAACCCGCTACGGTACAAAAAAAAAAAATAACTTAAAAAAAACATTATTAACATATAAAAATTGTATACATATATTTTTAGACAAGTAGAACACTTAACAAAAACACATATAACACATACATATTAAAAACATAACAAAATACATAACAATAATACAAATATCGATATTAGTAACATCGATATTAGTAACATCGATATATTTGATTTCGATATTACTAACTTCGATATTACTTACATCGATATAAAAAAATCGATATTACTTACCTTAGGGTCGATATTCTGTCCATCGATATTCTTAACATCGATATTCTGTCCCTTCGATATTGTGACTTCGATATTAGTGTATGTCGATATTTTATTTTCGATATTTTGACTGCTCACCAGAGCTTGCTGATGGATTATGTGACTGAAGCCGTTGAAGAAGGTATCTTGCAACAAAATGTCTTCTAAAGTTAATGTGCACACAATTGCCTAGGGATTCCTTTATCTGGTTTCCAACCCATGCTGTTCATCTCATTGAAAGTATTTCAGCTGGTACATCATGTGCCCAACATGATTTTTTTTTTAACCCAGTGCTTTGTTTTATTCTTAAACACAGAATGATGGTCCATTTGGGAATGGCCTGGCAACAGTTTATCCTTTAAAACTATAAAATAGGGTGTACATTCTGGGGGAAGCTGGGGATATACACGGTTCATTTGGAGATCTGGTCTATTCATTGAATCCCTAAGGGTTGGTTATACAAGAGTAACCAGGATACTCCGAGCGGGGGATGGTTCTGAATACTTATATCATGTTAGAGCCCACTTGAGATTTGGACTGTCTGCACCAGTACGCTATTTGGTGGTACACCACTGGAAGTACCTGGTTGTAGTTTGTTTGATTCAAGGGAAGGTGTTTTAAAAGATAATTCAGACTTAGCATCCATTTCTTTTCATTTGCTCAGTACTAGTAGCCTGAAATCTCTGAGGGGCCGATTCCGATTCGGGCTGGAAAACGTACCGACCGACTCGGAGCCGGAAGAAATTCCGACCGACACGTACCGGTGCAGCCCGACCCGCAAAGTACGATGAGAAGCGTGCAAAACCCGACCGACGCGTATGGAACACAAGCCAAACGACCGAACCGCGCGGAAAACAGCCATCCGGACGGAAAACCACGCGAATCGAACCGACCGACACGCACCAGGAAGAATCCCGAACGAAACGTACCCGCGAACTCCTACCCGCCAAGTACGATGCAACGCGTGGAAAACACGACTGAGTCGCACGGGGCCCAAGCCGTACGACCGACACGCATACAAAACTGCGAGCCGAAGCAACCCAAAACACCGCGACCGACGGGTACGCAGCACAGCAAACAGCACAAACACAGCGTGAACGAATCTGAGAGGCTCGCACGAGACAACTGCAGGGTCCGACTCGGTCAGAAGAACGTCTCCTACATGCACAAAAAGAACTAAGGAAAAAACACACAAAAAAAGGCCAAACAAGCAATTACAAAGCAAATAAATACTGGGTGGGGAAACAGGGAACAAAGACACACCCACAACTCCACCCATATAAAGGACACAAATCCCTACCATGATCCTTTGCAAATACAAATTACCTGCCAGCACTCAACACCAACAGACAGCAACCACACACACACTCACAGCTCATCCATCACACAAGCCACACACCAGCAGCACCTCAACAAATAGCACCCTCACATACACCCAGCAAAACACACACTCACACACCCTCACTTGCACACCAACACACACATCACTCACCATCACCACCCATCACTCACCATCACCACCCATCACCATGCCCCCAAAGAAGAATCATAAGTTCCTAGATAGTGAATTGGAAGTCCTGAAGATGAGATCCTCAGGGTAGAGCCACAGCTGTTTGGTACACTGGTCCAACAGACACCCATGGCGCAGAAAACCAAGATGTGGGAGAGGATTGTTGACAGGGTCAACGCACAATCACCATGTTTGCGCACAAAGGGAGACATCCAGAACAGGTGGTATGACGTGCGCAGGAGGGTCAGGGAGCTGTTGAAGAAGGACTACCTCTTGAGCCAACACACCGGCAGTGGCCCTCCTGCCAAACCAGTATACCTCAGGCCCTGGGTGGAGAAGGTGCGTGCCATCCTACCACCAGTGAGCGTATATGGACTAGAAAACATCCCAGAGCCTGGTGAGTACACAACAAATGTACACAATATTGTGCGACAATACACACACATCACTGTCAAGGGGAGAGTCAAACCATGCACCCTTAGCAAATACACAGCAACCAAAACAGAATCATCCCAAAATGTGTATGTCAGTCAGATAAACACAATACATGCCATCTCATAGTGATATGTAACTGTGTCATGACATGTACAAACCCAACAACAAATACAGCTAGGCAGTGGCACAAATCTAACCAACAAACACAGTCAGATATGTAGCCACCACTAGAACACCACCTCACAGGGAAGCTCACTGAAAGGAAGGAATTCTGTGTATGCTGGGCAAGTCAGTGTAGCCAATAGCATCATGGGAGTCGTAGTCACAGATATTGCCCACCCTCACAATGCGCACATCAACACCACCATGAACCATGCCCACATCACAGGGAGTGGAAAACAACTGACAAGATGGCTGACACTGGCCACTGCTGTGGGGAGCACAAGGCCCTGCTGGGAACTGGGCACCAACCAACAGCAGGACACCACTGTCAGCCATCTTGCCATTGCTGTCACACTCACACACAGTCAAGTACACTCAAAAGGAAGGAAGTATGGGCATGCTGGGAAGGGGGGTGGAGGCAATAGCATGATGGGAGTGGTAGTCACAGATATTGCTCACCCTCACAACTGTCCCATCAACACCACCCTGAACCATGTGCACATCACAGGGAGTGGAAAAGAACTGACAAGATGGCTGACACTGGGTACTGCTGTGGGGAGCACAAGGCCCTGCTGGGAACTGTGCACCAACCAACAGCAGGACACCACTGACTGACATCCTGAAAGACAACTTGCACTCCCTGCAATGGAAGCACGTTCCATGGTGGGATATCTGGCTGGGTGGGAAGGAGGACTCGCAGCACTGACCATAGTCACCAGCAGCTCCACCCACACACCCCCCTAACACAAACTCCACACAACTCACCTGGGAGAATGCATTGCCTCACACTCCAATCAAATATCCCACAAAGAACCACAACCCTGGGTCATGCTGTGTGAAGCACAGGGACACACATGGGACTTGTAGCAAAACGAACCCCAGGATAACACTGTCAGCCATCTTGTCAGCACAGGCACACAACCCCACAGGGAAGCAGAGTCAAAAGGAAGGAAGTATGGGCACGCTGGGAAGGGGTGTGGAGGCAATAGCATGATGGGAGTGGCAGTCACAGATATTGGTCACCACCACAACTGTCCCATCAACACCACCCTGAACCATGCGCACATCACAGGGAGTGGAAAAGAACTGACAAGATGGCTGACACTGGGTACTGCTGTGGGGAGCACAAGGCCCTGCTGGGAACTGGGCACCACCAACAGCAGGACACCACTCACTGACATCCTGAGAGTCAACCTGAACCCACTGCAAGGGTGGCATGCTTCATGGTGGGATAACTGGGCTGGGGGGGAGAAGGAGGTCCGGATGTCAACCAAATACAACCCATGCAGACCATGTACACACCCCAACATTCAAATTGTAATGCTCAAAGTATGCAGGACAATGTGCTACACCAATATCAACCTCTGACTGTGACAACTCAGGACAATGCAATGTACAGGCCCGCCTCCAGAGGTACAGTCACAACTGTCAGGTGTGTCAACCATTGATGCCTGCAGAAACATAACATACATTGTGTGTGTCTACCAAAAACAGGTGATGATGGGGACACAGCAGCAGACGCTGAGGAGTCCCTGTCCCAGGATCCAGGGGAAACGGAGCTCACTGGTGTGGAACAGCCTCTGCCCTCCTCGGATGACGAAGACCTACCTGGCACCTCCGGACCGAGTCAACATGCAGCACCAGCAGGACCACCAGCTGCACCCCCTGCACCCACCCCTCCAACGACTGACAACACACAAACCACCCCTGCCGATACGGATAGACCAAGGACCACCACCAGCACACAGACCCCTGCCCAACGTGGGGCTATGGACACCAACACCACCAACAACCCCCAAGGGGGCCCAGGATCACCTGTGCATGCCACCTCAGGTACTGCACGTGTCGCCAGGGGTGGTGGGAGGGGTGGTAGACATAGGTCGCTGCTCGCAGAGGGGTCTGGACTGCATGAAGACCCACAACTGGTACGCATAGCCGATGCGTAACAGACCAGCACCGGAGAGTTCAGCCAGGTAGTGGGGATCCTCAGGGACATACGACAGCAGCAGGCTGCCCATCATGCACGCTTGGACTTACACATGTCCCGCATGGAGTCCAAGTGGGACACACTGCAAGAGATGACGGCGGTGCATAGAGACATATTACAAAGCCTCCGCCAGATGAGCAGCAACATGTCAACACCTCCCTGTGTGCCCACAACATCTGGTGCTGAAACAACTGCAACTGCCACAGGGAGGGAGGATGACTCTGGCGGAGAGTCCCCTGCATCGCAGCAGCCTGCACTTGAGGGTCCCCCCCCAAAGAAGAGGGGTCGTCCGAGGAAGGGCAACTGAGAGGCCGATGGCCATGCGCAACCACCAGGAAGCCAAAACCTGTGCTGGATAATCACCTTTGTGCGCAAATTGTACACCCTGTTGAATGCAACACAACTCCCCCACATGACATGGGGAGTACAAGTTGGACCAATGTATCAGATGACTGTGGACTTTACTCAGGACATTTCTGCTACCAGGACTTCCAAATCATCTAGGAACTACAATCACAATGTACAGCACCCACCATCCTGTGCACCATACTCACACATGTATGACAATAAACACACTAATACACCATACCTGCCTCTGTTGTGATTCAAATGTGGTTTCTGTCATGGAGATGATGACCTGCCAAATTACACTGTGCATGCTAACTGCCACAGCAAGTACAACACAGGCATGTGAGTCATGGCAACGTGACGCATATGAGGGAGACACACCACCAGGGCTACACAACATATACACACCAAGGCCACCTGACTCATCGCCTACACTGATGTTGCCAGGAAATACGGTGCAATGCACAGACACAACACCTATACACAGTCTTTGTCAACTAGCCCACTGGTGCAGTAAGCAAATGTCAGTCAGATGTGTGACCACAGACAACGCGCATCACAAAGTGAAGCACAGGTTTATTACACATTTGCAACATGTTGTAACCACTACAGATGCAAGGTAATCCCACCTGGCAGTGGGCACACAGTCAACAAGTGTAGAAGGAAGGAACTCCATGGGTGTGGCGCACATCACCTGTAGGGATACGACAGCTACCACCCTGGAAGTTCAATCACGGTGTTGGGGGATCACAGTTGACCAAACAACTCTGAAAGTACCCTGTGAAGGACAGAAATGACACACAGTCAAAAGCACTGAAGAACAGGACAGAACTGCAATACTCATGCCCAATACATGTCACAAGATACCCACCCAGAATCACGTTAGCATGTCAACACTGTTGGGGAGTACAGACTACCTGTAAGGACACATCGCTACACACATACAGTCATGTAGCACATGGCCACACTCAAACAGCACCAGAGCACCACCAACACATATCATGCATACTCACATCATTGACATTACATCTCCGGATACTCACATTCAGCTGAAGAAGTTGGTGATGAGCTGTGTGCGGACATCACCATCATCATCATCATCATCATCATCATCATCATCATCATCATCATCATCACTGGCATCGTGGTCCAGGCCAGGATCCTCCACAGGTGGCGGATGTTGATCATCGTCATCCAGGATGAGAGGCAACTCCTTCCGCACAGCCAGGTTGTGTAGCATGCAGCAGACGATGACAATCTTGCACACCTTTGCTGGGGCATATGGGAGGGCCCCTTCTGTCTTGTCCAGGCAGCGGAAGCGGCTCTTCAGGAGACCAAAGGTCCGCTCAATGACTCTCCTGGTCCGACCATGTGCCTCATTGTAACGCATCTGGGCTGATGTCACAGGGTTCCTGAGGGGCGTCAGCAACCACGGCATGTTGGGGTATCCGGAGTCACATACATACAGACAATTGCACATTAGCTGACTTGGAAAAGAGGGTGGAACACAACATTGCAGAACACACACAATGGTACATAGTCAGTACACACCAACAAGCCAGGCACGCTGGTTCCGCATCTGTGACATCATCCTCGGGATGCGACTACTCCTCATCACGTACGCATCGTGTGCAGAACCAGGGAAACACACACGTGTGAGATGCTCATATCTGCAAGACATACCACCAGTGCATTGACCGAATGGTAGTGCTTGCGGTTCCTGTATGCCTGCTCTTGGGCCTGTGGTGGTACCAAAGCCACATGTATCCCAACAATGGAGCCAATGATATGCGGCATCCTCCCCAGGGCATAGAAGTCACTCTTCACGTCAGTGAGTTGTTGAAGTCTAGGGAAATAGATGTACTGGTTCAGGTATCTCAACATAGCCTCCAAAACATCGCGGAGCACACAGCTGAACATGGTCTGTGACATCCCACCAGCAGACGCCACAGTGTGTTGAAAGGTACCGGTGGCAAAGAAGTGTAGGGCTGCCATCACCTTCACCTTGGGGGTCAGCGCTGTGGGGTATGTCCAGCCAGGTTGCAAATGTGGGGCCAACTGCACCGCCAATTCCTCAATCAGTGGCCTGGTAAAGCGGTACAGTCGGATGCAGTCCCGTTCAACCACTGTTGCAAGGTCAGGGAATGGCCGATGGACAGTTGGTGCCCTGCAGTGCATAGGTGAAGAAAGAAAGATTGTCAGTCACCCCACATATGTGGCATAGACCAGACTCAATATCACATGATACACCATTACGAGACACAAGTACATGATGCGTGTGCCGTTCCGTAAGGACATGTATGGCACCTACATGGCTAACATCTAACATCACAGTTCAACATGTTCCCTCAACAAGTCCCAGGTTGTGCTATGGGATATCATTAGGCTGTGTCACAGTACCCATGTACTGCTGCCACGTTCCAAACACACACCACAGTGACATGTGAGGACAGATGTGCCCCAGGCATCACAGCTCATCGACAGGTAGATTCCCAGGGACCCTGTATTGCCACATGGACACTGGCATGACATGGTGCATCATGAATACACCACAGCAAAACAACCATGACCCCCACAGGTAGTGCTCCCTGTTGCCTCGGCAGGACTGACATGGACGTCTGTGACACACACACGCACAACATCAAAGTTCATGCACAAACAACGTGGATGTGGAGACTGTCTCACATTGTGCACATGGAATCAGAGACATTGTAAACACAACATGCACACAGACTGTGGAGGACCATCACTATTGTGCCAATGGGTCACCCTGGGACGTACATACCGTCCCACATGGGACTCAGGGGGTATGTGACATGACATACACATACACCACCGTGAAATGTGACCATGCCACATGCTCAGGAATGAACACTTGCACATCACAGTGGTCAAGTGCACGACACACCAAGGATCCTGTCCCCATGAACACGTGCACAGCCTGGGAGTGGCTGCCCCGAAGTGACACCCACAGAACAACATGTTCACCCCCATACACAGAATAGGTAATGCAGCCTTACATGCCTTAGGATACAGTGTGGACAGGCTGTGGTGTTGTAGGTGTGCCCCTCACTCCCTGGGAAGTATATGTGGCTGGCATATGTTCACCTGTGACAGGCATGGTGACATATGCCAGTGACTTGTCCAGGGACGCGTTGTACAGCAATGGACCGATCGGTGTTCCCGGCCGGCCCATTGCATTCAATGTGAGCGGGTACGCGTTGTATCGCGGGTACGCGTTGAACAGCAATGGACCGATCGGTGTTCCCGGCCGGCCCATTGCATTCAATGTGAGCGGGTACGCGTTGTATCGCGGGTACGCGTTGAACAGCAATGGACCGATCGGTGTTCCCGGCCGGCCCATTGCATTCAATGTGAGCGGGTACGCGTTGTATCGCGGGTACGCGTTGAACAGCAATGGACCGATCGGTGTTCCCGGCCGGCCCATTGCATTCAATGTGAGCGGGTACGCGTTGAACAGCAATGGACCGATCGGTGTTCCCGGCCGGCCCATTGCATTCAATGTGAGCGGGTACGCGTTGTATCGCGGGTACGCATTGTATCGCGGGTACGCGTTGAACTGCAATGGACCGATCAGTGTTCCCGGCCGGCCCATTGCATTCAATGTGAGCGGGTACGCGTTGTATGCGCAATACGCGTTGTACAGCAATGGACCGATCGGTGCGCACACATTGGCTATGGCCTGGCCTGGCAACGGACGCGTTTTCAAATCTTTAACGAGTCTGATGCTGTGAATTCAGTTGGTCACCCACAACAATGTTGCAAATTCATGGGTGTCATGAAGTTGAACTTTTGAAGGATGCTGTGGGCGTGTATTAGTGCTGCTATTCCATGGATTGGTCAGATTCAGAAGATGCAAACGACTTGGACCTATCACTTTGGATACATGGGTCAGTATCTGCCTCTACAGCACACATATAATGCTGGCTGTTCCCCTGAGAGCTCACTTGCCTGCACTACATGCTCCAGGACGACATCTGCCACCACCACTGCTGTGTACCTGCACCCTCTGGATCCTGCAATGGCACGTACTGTGGAGAGAGCCCCAGCCTTCAGCACTGAGGAGAACCAGGCCCTGCTGGACGGCCTCCTTCCACAGTACAGCAAGCTGTATGGGAAAGCAGGGGAGCAAGTGAGTGTGCTGTCCACTGCCTTACTAAATGTGCATGTTGTCTGACTAGCAAGACTTACAGTCTGCACGCCACTGGCTAGCAGGCTCACTGAGTAGTTGTCACCCCCCCATAGTGTGTAGTAACATGCACTGAACAGGTATAGTGCAGTGACAGTGCATTTAAACAAGGTTTTACTACCCAGGCAATGATACCATGTAGTAACTGCAGGCAAACGGTCCATAGCCATCGTTGCACTGCCTGTGTACATCATGTGCCCCTGTGATTGAGACATGTATATCCAACTGTGTAATGCACGGATATGTTGAATGTGTAGTAATGGCATTTTCACTTTGTCATCCTCACAGGTTGATGCCCACCAGAAGCAGCAGATATGGCTGACCATCGTCCGGGCAGTGAGATCCGTGGGGGTCTACAAGCGCCGGATCCGCAACTGCCAGAAGAGGTGGCAGGACCTTCGGGGCTGGACCCGGAGGATCGCACGGGTCCAGCTGAAGCTGTCGCCTCCTCGCAGGAGGGGCGGACACCGGACCCTGACCCCCACATGCTCAGGATCCTGGCGGTGGTCTTCCCTGATCTGGATGGGCAGCTGAAGGCCAGAGAGCAGCAAGGAGGGGGTGAGTCCATGACTGCATTGTGAACTTTGTCTGCCATGCTATGTGCCCTCCTCTGGCCTGGTTAAACTTCCACAGTACATCAGTCATGTGGTCCAGGACCCATGTCCCTCAATTGTGCACTGCCCACTCCTCATCTGATACCCAGGTGTGGCCCTTACAGTCAGGGAATTGTGTCACTTGGGTACTGTGTCCTTGCATTTTGCTCAGCTCAAGGTGGGGGACAGCATTTGTTCCCCTAACTCTGTGGTGGGCATCATGGGTGGGTCCATTGCTTACACAATGCCTGTGTTCTGCCATGTAATCTGCGTGTTACTTTGATATGTGATCCAATTGCTGAGCTGATCCACCACATGTGCCTGGGGTATCTGGCACACACCCATGCTGCGGGTGGGTACAATGTTTGGGCCCCAGGAGTGTGTATATTACGTGTGTCACACATACTTAGCCACCTGCCTACTGTCCAGGGCTCATCCCTCATTCACGTGGGACAGGACAGTCATGCCTACTCCAGGCCATACAATACACTCTGTACTCCCACTCACGTGTATCAGCTGACACGTTGTGCTCAGTGATATGTCCCCTCAGGTGTCTGCCTCTGTGTCAGTGTGCTGTGACATCGTTGTCAGGGGTGTTTCTCGTTTGGGGCTCAGCATGCCACCGGAGATGTGACATAGGAGACGATACTTGTGTGACACATAGGTGTTTGATCACCTGACTGTGCAGACTGGGGTATGCGAATGTGATGTTCAGGCAGCGGTTTCCCATTCACAGCAGATTGTGAGGTGCTCAGGTTCAGAGGGTTCTGTTACATGTCTCCCATATGTCCAATTGGTATGACGTGGACAGATAAGGGTTCAGATGATGTGGTGTGTGGGGGATGTACATGTGCACTTGTTCAGCTCCAGGACTTGCATTCCCCATGACCTACTATAGTGACAGTGCAGACTGTTGTTGTCTGGCTGCCCTGCCCATGTGACTGGAGACAGTGATGTATGACTTAGCAGGCATGCCTGTGCCATGGCATGAAACTTCCTATGAGTGATCCTGCAGGGGAGTGACATGTGCTACATGCACACCATTGTGGCAATGACAATCAGGACATGGGTGCATCATGGTGTCTGTCGCTGGTATGCATCACATGCATTTCAAAATTGACTCTGGGCATCCCTTTATCCGGACACCTGTACTGACTCAGTGGCAAGAGTTGTGATGTGTGCATGTTCACATGCTTCACCGTCTTCTCTGCACTGTCCAACTACTGTGTAGGTGGTGCATGTGTCCACACTGGGGTATTGCCATCCGACAGACACCAGACAGATGGGTGCAAGGCCAGGAGAGATGTGAGTGCCATGGTTGACCATCAGACTGACAATTGGCTTCCCCTACTCTGTTTGGGCACTTTTAGCAATGTTCAACTAAGGATGCCAGGGCTTGCTCTGTAATGTGCTGTACTTTCTGTGGTGTGTGCGTTCGGTGCAGGTGTCTGATGTCTGTCTGTTTCCCTATTGTTTGCAGATACATCCACGGCCACAGGAGGGGACAGCTCCACGGACCAGGAGGAGCCGCAGAGCCAGACTGGGTCAGCAGCCGAGGAGTGGTCGGAGGGACCCAGTGGCACGGAGGGCGAGGGGAGCCACACTGAGGAGTCCTCAGCACCATCCACCTCAGCTGAGGACCACAGCAGCTCGGAGGATGACTCCCTTGTGGAGGCGGGTGTCAACAGCCACCACACCACAGCTAGTGTTGCTGTCCCCGCCACCACCACCGCCCTCCCATCGGCTCCCATTCCCGAAGTCCGTGGAGGCTCCCATGTTCGGGAGCATGTCTCCTTCGTGCCAGGCACCGCACCCCCTGCCCCTGTGTCCCCTGCTGCCCTGAGTGAGGAGTCTGTGTACCTCCTTCGCCAGCTCTATGTAGGGCAGACAGCGATGCTGAGTGTCCTCCATGCACACACCACTCTGTTGACTCAGCTGGTGTCGTTCATGGAGGGCATCTCATCGGGCATGTCTGCCCTACAGAGGGGCAATAGGTCCATGGACTCCTCCCTGATGGCAGCAGTGTCCCTCCTCCAACAGTCCCTCACCCCTCCTACCTCTGCCCCATCCACACTCCCCAGCACCTTACCTGTCCCAAGCACACACACACAGGCACACACCAGCACAGACACAGGCAGCACACAGACACACACGCCAAAATCCACACGCACACGCACGCACAGTCAGGGGACTGAAACCACACTCACAGGGGATGGGGCCAAGGCACACACACACGCATCCACGAGCACTGCGCAGTCCTCAGTTACCTCTCCCTCCAAGGCCCCTTCCCTTGCCTCACCTGCAACCCCAAAGACACAGCGGGTCTTCATCAGTGACCTCGGCCTCTTCCCCTCCGATCCAGCTGATCCAGCATTCAGGGGGAAGAGGAAGCCCACCCACATGGAGGGGAGTGCCCCTCGCCCCCGGACACCCTCCCCCAGGCGCAGACCGACTGACGCCCCCACCCGCAAGTCCCCCAGGACCCAGAAGAGCAAGACCCCGCCGCCGCCCTGCAGCTCAAGCACCAAGTCTCCTTCCTCCATCCCTCAGGCCCCCACTCCACAGGTGCCCCCACCACACCCTGCCCCAGGTTCCCCCACCCACAGATACACCATCCCCAAAAAGATCCGGCCTTCTCCCCTGCCACTTGCTCTTCCGGCGCCACACCCCCTCTGCGCATGTCTGTGCCACTGGTGTGGAGACGGTGTCCTCCCCCTCTGTCTTGCCCACCTTACCTGAACCCCATTCTCCTCCCCTGGAGGTAGGCACTGCAGTGGAGTCCACTACCACCCCGTCTGACTTGGGCACTGCAGTGGGGAACCTGTCCACTCCATCTGCACGGCCCACTGCAGTCGTGCCAGCACCCACACCATCTGAGTCATGCCCCCAGTTGTGCCGGCACACACCATGTCAGACACCTCCACTGCAGTTGTCAGTGGCTCTCCAGCACCCACCACCCCTTCACTTCCTCCTTCTGGTGAGCCCTGATCCTGTCCCTGTGGTGCCTGGCCTGCCCCCCCGTATGCCCCTCCGAGGGGATTGTCCCTGGAGTGCAGCAGTGCAGGCATGCGTAGGGTCACATCTGCACTGTCACCCTGTTTTGACTTTCAGAATGGACTGGCCATTGGCCTTTGTTTCTATTTTTTCTGGACTTTAACTTTAGAACCCACATATGCTGAATAAAGCTACTTTCTGTTCTCTAGTGGTTTTGCTTCTGATGTACATGATGTTGATGATGCTAACCGTGCCCTTGCTGCAGTGATGGTGATTTTTGGTCTCATGAAAATGAAGTGTTACTGTGCAGGAACCCATGTGGTCCACGGGTAATGTGTCCTATCCTGTAGTGTATCCATGTCATCCTTAGCAGCATATGAGGGTGTCATGTTTTTAATATTTGGCAATGGGATTTCCTACTTACATTTGCAAAATCACATCTGTGGCTTACACCCCTGCACATCTGTTGTGCTTGCCATTGTCGAATTAGTCTGCTTCCCTGACCGTGTGTCCATCTCCACTGGACATGCAAGTTTGGGCATCAATGGGGAAGGACTAATCTGTGTTGTCAGTGCAACTTGCTATACATGTGTGTTGGATCTGTGCTGATGATTTCGTTGACACTCCCATGACCAGGCTGATATGACGGGAGCCTTCATTTCGTGCTAATTGTTGACTGTGTGACCAAGTGTTCTGCTGACATGATGGAGCCCTACTGAGGCGACATATGGCACAGCTTTCCTCACACAGGAGTGGAGTCCACTCATGGCAGTGAGTAATCCTGTGACATTGCCTGAGCCCAAGGTGTGTGTTGTGTGAGCATGTCTGTGTGTGTTCACTTCCATTTTGCTGTGCATGCTGGGATCCCTAGTGATGTTCCTGTTTGTGATGCTTGCTGAGTTGACCTATGTTCCCCCAAAGTCTTCTCCCTGGGTTCTCTGTGATGTGGGTGCATGGCACATTACTGGTCATCAGGGTGTCACCCATAGGTGTGTTTGCTGTCAGGGCTGAGTTTGTGGGCTAACGCAGATGGGACACAGTCAGGATTCCCCTTGGCACTTGTTGTTTAGACCTGTCATGTAATTTCCAGTTTGTGTTAGCTTTCAGTGATTGTGACACGTTGTGTGTGTGACTGCTGGCACTCCTCAGGGTCAGGGCTGCAATGTTGGTAGTTGTCTATGTGTGTTCTTTGTGGGTGACCTTGGCTTCTTCATTGGTGTGGGACTGTGGCTGGGATCCCATTGGTTGGTGTGGTATTGCCGTCATGTCCATGTACAGCGTAGTGTGCAGTGTGTCAGACATTCAGGAGTGTTGTTGAGTGGCCATGTGTGATGTGTTTCTGCACCTTAGTTACCACCCCCCATGGGATTGTCATGGGTGCATGTGCAATGTCACCAGTGCATGTGATCTTCACTGCTGCACATTGTTGGAGGTCGAGGTGTGTGGTGTTGAGTGTGTGCAGATGAGAGTTGCTGCCCGGCTAGACCCCTGCCTCCATGTTGGCCTTGGCTTACTGGCCGTGCTGATTGATTTGTGCTTGTGTAGGTGTGATGGTGGTTTGTTGCTCAGGACACATGACTGTGGTTCACAGTGTGAACGACATCTAGCTTTGTCATCACAGTGGGATTGTCATGCAGCCCAGGGTCAACACATTGTGGGGACCCTGGGGGTAGTGCTGTGGTGTGTCTGTGTCTTGCTGTGTCAGTTGCTGTTCCTACATGCTTGTGTGACATGTGTGATTTGTGCTCCCTCTCATCTAACAATGCCTGATTGCCCACATAGGGGATTTGGATCCATGAGTTACTTTTGTGTGGCACTGCCTGCGCATCTGTGTAATTGGTATTCAGGCCTCATCATGTGTTGTGTGGCTGCCTGGGGACACTGGCACCCCCCTCACCTGTTGTGTTTGATGTGCAGTGTGGGGCTGCCTGTTTGTGTTTGTGCATCTGCACCACTGCATTGGCATATCTTTAGTGTGCCATTGGCTGTATGTTGTTTGGTGGGTTTGACCTGCTGTCCCTGGGACTCCTAGGTCATCAGTCAGCACTATGATCATTGTTTGTGTGTCCCATTGCTGCCATGGTATGGTATTTGTTCAGCTCACATCTACAGTCTCCACAGGATATCTCCATTTGTGTGCCCATTGGTGCAAATATGTGGGTCTGCATTATGATGGTCACTTCTGTCATTGTGTCATTGATGAATGTTGACAGTGTCAGCCCCCATGGGTGATGTTTGTCTGCACATGGCCAAAGGTATGTCTTATTTGCACTGCACTGTTTGCCTCCCACAATCTATGTTGCTATGGGACACAAGCACTACTTTGCCACGGATGTGTTTGTTGTTCTGTGACCAGGAATCATCCATGCATTTTGGCAGTTGCAGTTTTTTCAATGTCAACACTTAACTTTTGGTCACTGTGATGATGGGGGTTGGACCCCATTGACACAATGTTCAAAATGTGCTTCAGCTATGGACCCCACACTTACATTTTGGTCACTGTGATGATGGGGGCTTAGACCCCATTGTCACAATGTTCAAAATGTGCTTCAGCTATGGACCCCACACTTACATTTTGGTCACTGTGATGATGGGGGCTTAGACCCCATTGCCACAATGTTCGAAATGTGCTTCAGCTATGGACCCCACACTTACATTTTGTTCACTGTGATGATGGGGGCTTAGACCCCATTGCCACAATGTTCAAAATGTGCTTCAGCTATGGACCCCACACTTACCTTTTGGTCACTGTGATGATGTGGGTTGGACCCCATTGTCACAATGTTCAAAATGTGCTTCAGCTATGGACCCCACACTTACATTTTGGTCACTGTGATGATGGGGGCTTAGACCCCATTGTCACAATGTTCAAAATGTGCTTCAGCTATGGACCCCACACTTACATTTTGGTCACTGTGATGATGGGGGCTTAGACCCCATTGCCACAATGTTCAAAATGTGCTTCAGCTATGGACCCCACATTTACATTTTGTTCACTGTGATGATGGGGGCTTAGACCCCATTGCCACAATGTTCAAAATGTGCTTCAGCTATGGACCCCACACTTACCTTTTGGTCACTGTGATGATGGGGGTTGGACCCCATTGCCACAGTGGTCATGGTCTGCTTGCTTTGTGGAGGCCACACACATTTATGTGTGACACATGTGATAGGGGGTCACATTGTGTGTTCATAGTCATGTTCAGTGTTGTAGGCATTTGACACAGTGTACACACGCTTGTCATGGTGTTGGGGGGATGTCTTTTTCTTGCATTCCCTAGGTTGTAGTGTGCTGGTTGTGTCATGCATTGTCCATCCTATGAGTGGGGGTGGTGTTGGTGGTAGGCATCCAGCCCCCCATGGGTAGGGGTGGTGGTAGTGGTAGGCATCCAGCACCCCCTGGGCAGGGGTGGTAGTAGTGGTAGGCATCTAGCACCCCTGGGTAGGGGTGGTAGTAGTGGTAGGCATCTAGCATCCCCTGGGCAGGGGTGGTAGTAGTGGTAGGCATCCAGCCCCCCATGGGTAGGGGTGGTAGTAGTGACAGGCATCTGGCACCCCTGAGTAGGGGTGGTAGTGGTGGTGGGCATCCAGCCCCCATGGGTAGAGGTGGTAGTAGTGACAGGCATCTGGCACCCCCTGGGTAGGGGTGGTAGTAGTGGTAGGCATCTAGCACCCCCTGGGAAGGGTGGTAGTAGTGGTAGGCATCCAGCCCCCCATGGGTAGAGGTGGTAGTAGTGACAGGCATCTGGCACCCCCTGGGTAGGGGTGGTAGTAGTGGTAGGCATCTAGCACCCCCTGGGCAGTGGTGGTAGTAGTGGTAGGCATCTAGCACCCCGTGGGTAGGGGTGGTAGTAGTGACAGGCATCTGGCACCACCTGAGTAGGGGTGGTAGTGGTGGTGGGCATCCAGCCCCCCATGGGTAGAGGTGGTAGTAGTGACAGGCATCTGGCACCCCCTGGGTAGGGGTGGTAGTTGTGGTAGGCATCTAGCACCCCCTGGGCAGGGGTGGTAGTAGTGGTAGGCATCTAGCACCCCCTGGGTAGGGGTGGTAGTAGCGACAGGCATCTGGCACCCCCTGAGTAGGGGTGGTAGTGGTGGTGGGCATCCAGCCCCCATGGGTAGAGGTGGTAGTAGTGACAGGCATCTGGCACCCCTGGGTAGGGGTGGTAGTAGTGGTAGGCATCTAGCACCCCTGGGCAGGGGTGGTAGTAGTGGTAGGCATCCAGCCCCCATGGGTAGAGGTGGTAGTAGTGACAGGCATCTGGCACCCCCTGGGTAGGGGTGGTAGTAGTGGTAGGCATCTAGCACCCCCTGGACAGGGGTGGTAGTAGTGGTAGGCATCCAGCCCCCCATGGGTAGAGGTGGTAGTAGTGACAGGCATCTGGCACCCCCTGGGCAGGGGTGGTAGTAGTGGTAGGCATCTAGCACCCCCTGGGTAGGGGTGGTAGTAGTGACAGGCATCTGGCACCCCCTGAGTAGGGGTGGTAGTGGGCATCCAGCCCCCCATGGGTAGAGGTGGTAGTAGTGACAGGCATCTGGCACCCCCTGGGTAGGGGTGGTAGTAGTGGTAGGTATCTAGCACCCCCTGGGCAGGGGTGGTAGTAGTGGTAGGCATCTAGCACCCCCTGGGTAGGGGTGGTAGTAGTGACAGGCATCTGGCATCCCCTGAGTAGGGGTGGTAGTGGTGGTGGGCATCCAGCCCCCCATGGGTAGGGGTGGTAGTGGTGGTGGGCATCCAGCCCCCCATGGGTAGAGGTGGTAGTAGTGACAGGCATCTGGCTCCCCCTGAGTAGGGGTGGTAGTGGTGGTGGGCATACAGGCCCCTATGTGTATGTGTGGCATTGGTGATGGCCATCCCGCCCCTATGGTGCTGCTGTTGCTGGTGTAAGTATTTCTGCATCCCTCTGTGTGTGTGATATGTTGGGTACGTGTAGTTTGTTTTTGTGGTTGGTGTCTGACTTACCTTCTGCGACGTACGCGTCCGTGCCTGTTCCGGTAATAGATGTAGAATATTGGTAGGATCGGCACGATGGGATTCATGGTTGGTTCGTCTCGTTCGTCTTTCTCTTTGCTTCGCCTCGTCCTCGTCGCTGGCGTGTTCGTCTCGTAGCCGTGGATCGTCTTGTGGCGCGAATCGGAGCTTATGTGCGCCTCGCCCGGATGCTTTGACGTGCCGTGCGTAGCGACTGGTTCGGCGCGTACGGAAAGCGCATCGTACTTGTCCGGCCGGACGGGGCTGCATTTTAGCTTCCGTGCGACTCGATTCTGCGTTTCCGGATCCGCCTCGGTCGGAGTACAGGACCTGTATTGGGTGAGTACGACTGGGTCGGGATTTGGGCAGTTGTGCGCATCGTACTTGCTCGTTCGGACGTATGTGCGGATCGGTCGGGAAACAGGCATTCGCCTGGCTTTTTTCCCGACCGAATGGAATTAGGTGCGCCTCCGACCGGGATCGGAATCGACCCCTGAATAGCTCCTGTATCCAGTTAACGCTGCTCGAAAGATGATCTTCTAGCCTTGATTCAAATGCTGCCCAATCACGCGGGATCTCACTTCCTGAGGCATTAATATTACACCTCTTCTTATGGGAGCTTGTCAAATCTGCCTTTGTCAGTCCCTTGCTTTGGCCCTAAGTGTGATTCTCATTTCCTTTTGATGCCAAAATTGCAGTCGACTCCTTTCTTTTCCTTTCAAGTAGGGGCAACCCACTTAAAGCTATAGTTGTAGCCGAGATATCGAAAGAGGATTGCTTAACAATGCAGGAATTTCTGCTGAGGGAAGTACAGGCTCGATTTGTATTGACCCCCTTGTTGGAAGCATTAACCACAAGGCCATACACTCCAGACTGCTGTTAATGGGCACTGCATGTATCTCCAACATTGATAATGAGGACTGTCATTTTATATCATCTATCCTGTCCTCTACCAAGCATAGTTCGAAGTTAATGACCCCATCACTGAAGACAGATAGGTAGGTTTTTTTTTAGAATATTTCTTTATTGATATTGTGAGTGACAGCATATTTGACAAAGAAGAGTACAGTCATATATTTAAGCAGTGTTACTGGAAAGACATCTGTACATTCACTGAAAGGGTTTCTGTGTGTGCATCATACATAGGTTGCATACAATTCTGCAATGTATCTGTATTCAGGTCATAGCAACAACAAAAACAATTGCTTAATTTAAAACACATCACTAAACATTATAAGAACAATTCTAAATGTGAGTAAATAATCATGTGACAGTTGGTAGTGGTGTCATGATATGTCGGATGGGATGTGAAGGAGAGGAGGAGGTTGAATGTACAGAATCCATCCTCGATTAGTGTATTTTATCATTGTGTATAGGGGGATTTAACTGTCATGTGGGGAAGGGTCTCGAGAGGGCCATGCTGCCGCCTTCCGGGCTGGACAGGTATCTCAAACACTCTCAGGGTAGAGCACCCATATATCTAGACTCCACTACCTCCAGATATCTTTGCCAGTCTAGGCGGTGGGACGAAGTCGGTCAGCCTGTCCCTGCAGTGTGTAGAGCTTCCTGTTCTGTCATAATCCCAGCACGCAGATCAGAGAGCCACAATCAAGTAGGAGGGGGCGCTGCCGATTTCCAGCACATTGCTGTTCTTCGCTTGGCCAAAATCAGTGCCTGGTCACGAAATTTGTTAGTGGCTTTGCGCTGCTGTACGGGAGATTATCCCTAAGAGATAACGGAGACCAACTATTTGGAGTGTAGTGTCAAGGGCCTCTGAAAGTACTTCATTTATCTCATTCCAGTAGGAAATCAACTGGGGACCTGTCCATACCATGTGGATAAATTTGGCCTCAGCATTTTGGCAGCAGGGGCAGGAGTCCAAAGCCTCTTGACATATACACGCCAGTCTGAGAGGAGTGAGATAAGTATGGTAAAGATAATTAAACTGAGTATATTTGAGTCTGGCGTTCATGGTGATGCACTTTGGGACCCCCAAACATTGTGTCCATTGTTTATCTGTTAGTGTAGTGGATAGCGCCTTGCCCAGTAGGCATGGAGAGCAGTGGGTGACGTTCCTTTCTCCGCTTGTAGAGAGTTGTATAATAATGTAACAGCATGGCAGCCAACTCTGTGTGTAAGCACTACCTGGAGGAGTTTGGATGTGTTTGTTTCATCATGTGCTCTATGCCAAACCGTATGCAAATAATGGGTTAGTGAGGCGTAAAGGAGAAAATAACCCTGCGATATACCATAGCCATCCACCAGATTTTCAAACGTACAGAGTATTTTATCGGTGAAGAGGTCTCCCCATGTTGTGAAACCAGAGTTTATCCATGCAGCAGTCTCTATCCTGGAGTCCAGTTCCATACAGCCCGGCATTGCACAGAGGTATATGGAGGGTGAGGGCGCTTCTTAAGCAGATAGGTGTTCCGGCACATGCGGGCTGTGCGCATAAGAATATTACCAGCTCTTCTGGGGACCACCTCATCTGAACCCAGCAACCATTCCAGTACAGCAAGTGGGTGTATCCCATCTGACCAGCATCCCAGTTCCGACACATTTTGTCCAGCCAGCCAACGAGTAGGCCATTGTAACTGTGCGGCCGCATAGTAATATTTGTAGTTCGGGACACCCAGGCCGCCCTCTGATAAAGGGGCTAATAGTTTATTAATTGTCACTCGTTTTCTGCCATTACCCCATATTAGCACAATCAGGAGTGTTTGCAAGTCTTAAAAATGTTTTCAGGGTAAATGAAAAAATATAATCTGGGGAGAAGGAGCATTTGCGAGATAGCTATGCGACCGATAGGGGAGAGTGGCAATGTGGTCCAGAATGGAAGGGAAGATCTTGCCTTACCTATGTTACCATCCAGTAGATCCCTTTCAGAATGATAGACCCAGATTCCCAAATATTTAAACGTATCACAGGCCCAAGGATAGTATAGTATTTGGGAGTACCCGTCGTTGAGCTGGAGAAAGAAATGTCAGCGGGAATAACTGAGATTTGTCCCAATTCACCTTTAATTCAGAGGCATCTCCGAATTGCATCAGTAGCTCCATGAGACTCGGAAGCACTGTTGCATCTTCACGAAGATACACCAGTGCATCGTCCACATACATAGATATTATATGCCATTGGTTGCCTGCCTGTTTCCCCCAACTTGTGGCGTGTTGTCGAAGTGGGCATGCCAGTGGCTCCATGCAAGTACGAAAATAATTGGGGGTAGGGGGCAATGCTGGCGGGTGCCTCTACCGGTATTGGATAGATCAGAGAATGTGGACATGGTTTTTACTCGAGCTATAGGTGAGTTATATAGCAGAGAGACCCACTTGAGGAATTTAGGCCCCATTCCGAACCTTCCAAGAACCTCCATTAGGCAGCCCTAACCCAGGGTATCAAATGAATTCTCAATGTCAAGGGATGTGACCCAAGGGTATGCACCCTCCTTCTGAGCCCAGTCCATCAACATAAAAAGCTGACGCAGATTCAAGAAAGTATTCCTGCCAGGGATGAACCCGTTTTGTTCTTGATGTACTACATGCTGCACTATAGGAATTAATCGGTTAGCTAGTACTTTGTAGTCAAAATTCAGGAGGGATAGTGGACGGTATGACCCCAAGAGCAATGGGTCTCAGTCCGGTTTGGGTAGCACTATCAGCACTGCCTCTCTGAGGGTAGAGGGGGGAGTACCTTCAGCGTACGATGTGGTGTAAACCTTAAGCAGATGTGGAACGAGTTGTGATTTGAAAATGGAGTAAAACTCCAATGGCCAGCTATCTGCCCCAGGGGTCTTACCCCATGCCATTTGTTTGATCGTCTCACAGTTTTCGAGTTAAGTAAGTGGACCTTCCAGATCCACTTGCTGAGAGGCCTGTATACGCAGGAGGGCCACTCTAAATAAAAAGGATTGTATCAATGCAAAGTCCTCCCCTTGCGGGACTCTGTATAAGTTAGCAGGCTCCTTGGTGAATCAGAGCGGAGAAGCCTCGTCAAACGTCTACCCGCGTAATCTCACTCTCCGTGTTTCCTTGCCAAGTGTTCCCTGTAGTCTAGTGTGCCCACTTTCTCTAGAGTGGATCTGTGCGCGAGTCTGGCCTGTGCTAGCAGGACCACAACCATCTGGTCTGTGGGAGATAATCGTTCATAACACTGTATGTCCTTTTCCAGGGTATTGAGTTCCCTACGAAGGGTTAGCCTGGTGCTGTATACTGCCTTGATTGTGTAGCCGTGAATTATGGCTTTGAAGAAATCCCTTTCGATACTGGCTCTCAAAGCTGAGCCCTCCTTATCTTGAAAGTAGGAAGTGATATTATCTCAACGAACAGAACAGAATCCAGTATCACGGAGTGCCGCCGAGCTAAAGCGCCATGTGGGTATTTTCGGTCGATCTCTGCCCCAATGCAATTGTAGCTGCAGGGGACAGTAGTCAGAAAAAGTGCACCCCAGAAATTTCTGCGCATGTTACTTTAGAAAGGGCATCTTGACTACAGTAAAAAAGATCTATCCTAGCGTGTAGGTAATGGAGTCCCAAATAATATGAGTACTCCCTGGGCACAGGGTTCAGGCTGCGCCAGGCGTCCTGAACCTGAGTATTGGTGGCCCATCATTGTAGATGATGTGTAAGGAAGATCGATTGTGCCCCATGTATCGGGGGGCGGGAACGGTCATAGTCTAAGTCCGGGGTGCAGTTGAAGTCCCCACCCCAGTAACTGGGTGCCAAAGTGTTGTGTAATATTGCCGGAGTCAAGGAGTGTAAAAAAGGAGCCTGGCTGGTACTGGGGGCATAGAGCGAAATGAGGGATACGGGGAGACTGTCCAGCAGTCTCTCCAACACCATATACCTTCCATCTGTGTCGATTTTGGTATGCAACACCTCTAGGGGTACTCCTGGTGCCACCCAGATTAGAACTCCCCTAGCATATCGAGCGTATGGGGTCCCTATCAGTGTGCCCCTCCAACGCTTGCACATTGCTGTTAGGTCGGGGCAGTCAGATGTGTCTCCGGAGGAGTGATATTTGAATCCAGCGGATCAGTGACTAAATATCGAGGGACAGAATATCGACTGTCCAGAATATCGATGCCAAAATATCGAGTGACAGAATATCGAGTCCCTATCTACAAACAGGTAAGTACTAAAATATCGAGTACAAAATATCGATGGTTAAAATATAGTTAACTAAAATATCGAATTTTTTAAATGTATTAAAAATAATATAAAAGTAATTAAATAATAAACACAATTAAATAAAACATAGTTAAAATAATGTAAAAAAGCTTAAAATGTAAAAATAATTAATGTAATGAAAAAAAACATATTAATTTTTTTTAACATATATATATTTACTTAAAAATATTATAAAATAATTATTAATCTTAATTATAAAATATTTAAAACATTATTAAAAATATATTTACATATATATATAAATAAACATATTATATAAATATAAAAATAAATAATATATAATAATTTAAATAATTAAAGTACATTTTTTTATGTTAACCCCTTCGCTGCTAGGCCTTTTCCCCCCCTGTGCTAAGCCTTTTTTTGGCTATTTGGGGTAGTGCGCGCTTGGGCCCCTGTAACTTTTTGACCACATAAGGTATCCACGCCAAATTTGCGTCCTTTTTTCTAACATCATGGGGATTGTAAAGGTACCCAGGGTTTGTGGATTCCCTGGAGGGACCCAGAAATTAGCCAAAATACAGCAAACTTTTGTTTTTTGGGGAAAAAAGCGAAAAAGGGCTACAGATGAAAGCGTCTTGTTTTTTCCTGCAAATGGCATCAAAAAGGGGTTGTGGTGCTGAAATCACCATCTTCCCAGCTTTCAGGGACAAGCAGACTTTTGTCAGAAAACCAACTTTTTTACACAGTTTTGGCATTTTTCTGGGACATAGCCTATTTTTGCTATTTTTTGTGCTTTCAACCTCCTTCCAGTTAATGGTAGAAATGGGTATGAAGCCAATAATGGATCCTGGAAAGCCATACATTTCTGAAAAGTAGACAACATTCTGAATTCAGCAAGGGGTCATTTGTGTAGATCCTTAAAGTTTTCCTTATAGAAACTAACAGTTAAATAAAGGAAAAATTGAAAATTAGTTGAAAAAAACAGCCATTTGTGTCAACGTTTTCACCTGTAACTTCTTCTAATTATGACAGCTATTTGAAAGCAATATACCGTTATATCCGCTGGACCTTTCTGGTTGGGGGGATATATAGGACTTGTAGGTTCACCAAGAACCCGACGAACCCAGAGCCAATAACTGAGCAGCATCTTGCAATGGTTTATTATTATGTACCGGGTATATAGCAATTATTTTGGGAAAATGTATACATGGAAAAATTGTTATGAAAGACACCTATGTATTTATGAAATGGGAACAAAATGTAGATTTTAGAAACAGTAGATATTTGCACATTTCCGAAATTGGGAGTACCCATACTGCAACGTGGACGGAAAGTTCTGGAATCTGCGTGGATCCACAAATTTCCACCCACCCCGCGTTCCCCAAAGTCTTACGAGAAAAATGGTACCTCACTTGTGTGGGTCGGCCTAGTGCCTGCGACAGGAAACGGCGCAAAACGCAACGTGGTCACACCTCAATTTCGCAGTGAAAAATGACCCTTTTTTTGCAAAGTGCATAGCTGTAGTTTTTGAACCCTAGCTCTGCGGGCACTTAGGGAAACCTAGCAAACCTATACATTTTTGAAAAGTAGACACCCAGGGGAATTCAGGATGGGGTGACTTGACTGGCTCTCACCAGGTTCTGTTACCCAGAATCCCTTGCAAACCTAAAAGATTGGCAAAAAAACCACATTTTCCTCACTTTTCTGTGGTGGAAAGTTCTGGAATCTGCGTGGATCCACAAAATTCCACCCACCCCGCGTTCCCCAAGGTCTTCCGAAAAAAATGGTGCCTCACTTGTGTGGGTAGGCCTAGTGCCCGCGACAGGAAGCAGCGCAAAACGCAACGGGGACGCACCACATTTTCACAGTGAAAAATGACCCTTTTTTTGCAAAGTGCCTAGCTGTAGTTTTTTAACCCTAGCTCTGCCGGCACTTAGGGAAACCCAGCAAACCTATACATTTTTGAAAAGTAGACACCCAGGGGAATCCAAGATGGGGTAACTTGACTGGCTCTCACCAGGTTCTGTTACCCAGAATCCCTTGCAAACCTAAACAATTGGCAAAAAAAACACATTTTCCTCAATTTTCTGTGGTGGAAAGTTCTGGAATCTGTGTGGATCCACAAAATTCCACTCACCCCGCGTTCCCCAAGGTCTTCCGAAAAAAATGGTACCTCACTTGTGTGGGTAGGCCTAGTGCCCGTGACAGGAAGCAGCGCAAAACGCAACGTGGACGCACCACATTTTCACAGTGAAAAATGACCCTTTTTTTGCAAAGTGCCTAGCTGTAGTTTTTGAATTCTAGCTCTGCCGGCACTTACGGAAACCTAGCAAACCTATACATTTTTGAAAAGTAGACACCCAGGGGAATCCAGGATGGGGTGACTTGACTGGCTCTCACCAGGTTCTGTTACCCAGAATCCCTTGCAAACCTAACAAATTGGCAAAAAAAACACATTTTCCTCACTTTTCTGTGGTGGAAAGTTCTGGAATCTGTGCGGATCCACAAAATTCCACCCACCCCGCGTTCCCCAAGATCTTCCGAAAAAAATGGTGCCTTACTCGGGTGGGAGGCCCAAGTTCCCGCGACAGGCAAGGGCCCACAACGTATTGAGGCGACCTCAAAATGGCCTATCACAAAACGACCTGGTTTTGCAAGGGGGCTCCCATGATGTTTTGGCCCGGGGCTCGGCGGCCACCTAGGGAAACCTACCAAACCCACACATTTCTGAAAAGTAGACACACGGGGGATTCCAGGGAGGTATGGCTTGCGTGGATCCCCCAACATTTTCTTACCCAGAATCCCCTGCAAACCTGACCTTTTGCAGAAAAAATCCCTTTTTTCACACATTTTTGTGAGGTAAAGTTGTGGCATCACGGGGCTGACACAAATTTCTTACCACCCACCGTTCCCCCAGGTCTCCCGATAAAAATGGTGCCTCACTCGGGTGGGAGGCCCAAGTACCCGCAACAGGCAAGGGCCCACAATGTATTGAGGCGACCTCAAAATGGCCTATCACAAAACGACCTGGTCTTGCAAGGGGGGTCCCATGATGTTTTGGCCCGGGGCTCAGCGGCCACCTAAGGAAACCTACCAAACCCACACATTTCTGAAAAGTAGACACCCGGGGGATTCCAGGGAGGTATGGCTTGCGTGGATCCCCCAACGTTTTCTTACCCAGAATCCCCTGCAAACCTGACATTTTGCTGAAAAAATCCCTTTTTTCACACATTTTTGTGTGGTAAAGTTGTGGCATCACGTGGCTGACACAAATTTGCTACCATCCAGCATTCCCCCAGGTCTCCCGATAAAAATGGTGCCTCACTCGGGTGGGAGGCCCAAGTACCCGCGACAGGCAAGGGCCCACAACGTATTGAGGCGACCTCAAAATGGCCTATCACAAAACGACCTGGTTTTGCAAGAGGGGTCCCATGACGTTTTGGCCCGGGGCTCGGCGGCCACCTAGGGAAACCTACCAAGCCCACACATTTCTGAAAAGTAGACACCCGGGGATTCCAGGGAGGTATGGCTTGCGTGGATCCCCCAACGTTTTCTTACCCAGAATCCCTGCAAACCTGACATTTTGCTGAAAAAATCCCTTTTTCACACATTTTTGTGTGGTAAAGTTGTGGCATCACGGGGCTGACACAAATTTCCTACCACCCAGCGTTCCCCCAGGTCTCCCGATAAAAATGGTACCTCACTCGGGTGGGAGGCCCAAGTACCCACGACAGGCAAGGGCCCACAACGTATTTAGGCGACCTCAAAATGGCCTATCACAAAACGACCTGGTTTTGCAAGGGGGGTCCCATGATGTTTTGGCCCGGGGCTCGGCGGCCACCTAGGGAAACCTACCAAACCCACACATTTCTGAAAAGTAGACACCCGGGGGATTCCAGGGAGGTATGGCTTGCGTGGATCCCCCAACGTTTTCTTACCCAGAATCCTCTGCAAACCTGACATTTTGCTGAAAAAAATCCCTTTTTTCACAAATTTTTGTGTGGTAAAGTTGTGGCATCATGGGGCTGACACAAATTTCCTACCACCCAGCGTTCCCCCAGGTCTCCTGATAAAAATGGTGCCTCACTCGGGTGGGAGGCCCAAGTACCCGCGACAGGCAAGGGCCCACAACGTATTAAGGCGACCTCAAAATGGCCTATCACAAAACGACCTGGTTTTGCAAGGGGGGTCCCATGACGTTTTGGCCCGGGGCTCGGCGGCCACCTAGGAAAACTTACCAAACCCACACATTTCTGAAAAGTAGACACCCGGGGGATTCCAGGGAGGTATGGCTTGCGTGGATCCCCCAACGTTTTCTTACCCCGAATCCCCTGCAAACCTGACATTGTGCTGAAAAAATCCCTTTTTTCACACATTTTTGTGTGGTAAAGTTGTGGCATCACGGGGCTGACACAAATTTCCTACCACCTAGCAAACCTATACATTTTTGAAAAGTAGACACCCAGGGGAATCCAGGATGGGGTGACTTGACTGGGTCTCACCAGGTTCTGTTACCCAGAATCCCTTGCAAACCTAAAAAATTGGCAAAAAAAACACATTTTCCTCACTTTTCTGTGGTGGAAAGTTCTGGAATCTGCGTGGATCCACAAAATTCCACCCACCTTGCGTTCCCCAAGGTCTTCCGAAAACAATGGTACCTCACTTGTGTGGGTAGGCCTAGTGCCCGCGACAGGAAGCAGCGCAAAACGCAACGTGGACGCACCACATTTTCACAGTGAAAAATGACCCTTTTTTGCAAAGTGCCTAGCTGTAGTTTTTAGCCCTAGCTCTGCCGGCACTTAGGAAACCTAGCAAACCTATACAATTTTGAAAAGTAGACACCCAGGGAATCCAGGATGGGGTGACTTGACTGGCTCTCACCAGGTTCTGTTACCCAGAATCCCTTGCAAACCTAAAAAATTGGCAAAAAAACCAAATTTTCCTCACTTTTCTGTGGTGGAAAGTTCTGGAATCTGCGTGGATCAACAAAATTCCACCCACCCCGCGTTCCCCAAGGTCTTCCGAAAAAATGGTGCCTTACTCGGGTGGGAGGCCCAAGTACCCGCGACAGGCAAGGGCCCACAACGTATTGAGGCGACCTCAAAATGGCCTATCACAAAACGACCTGGTTTTGCAAGGGGGTCCCATGACGTTTTGGCCCGGGGCTCGGCGGCCACCTAGGGAAACCTACCAAACCCACACATTTCTGAAAAGTAGACACACGGGGATTCCAGGGAGGTATGGCTTGCGTGGATCCCCCAACATTACCTTACCCAGAATCCCCTGCAAACCTGACATTTTGCAGAAAAATCCCTTTTTCACACATTTTTGTGAGGTAAAGTTGTGGCATCACGGGGCTGACACAAATTTCCTACCACCCAGCGTTCCCCAGGTCTCCCGATAAAAATGGTGCCTCACTCGGGTGGGAGGCCCAAGTACCCGCAACAGGCAAGGGCCCACAACGTATTGAGGCGACCTCAAAATGGCCTATCACAAAACGACCTGGTCTTGCAAGGGGGGTCCCATGATGTTTTGGCCCGGGGCTCAGCGGCCAACTAGGGAAACCTAACAAACCCACACATTTCTGAAAAGTAGACACCCGGGGGATTCCAGGGAGGTATGGCTTGCGTGGATCCCCCAACGTTTTCTTACCCAGAATCCCCTGCAAACCTGACATTTTGCTGAAAAAATCCCTTTTTTCACACATTTTTGTGTGGTAAAGTTGTGGCATCACGGGGCTGACACAAATTTGCTACCATCCAGCATTCCCCCAGGTCTCCCGATAAAAATGGTGCCTCACTCGGGTGGGAGGCCCAAGTACCCGCGACAGGCAAGGGCCCACAACGTTTTGAGGCGACCTCAAAATGGCCTATCACAAAACGACCTGGTTTTGAAAGAGGGGTCCCATGACGTTTTGGCCCGGGGCTCGGCGGCCACCTAGGGAAACCTACCAAACCCACACATTTCTGAAAAGTAGACACCCGGGGATTCCAGGGAGGTATGGCTTGCGTGGATCCCCCAACGTTTTTACCCAGAATCCCCTGCAAACCTGACATTTTGCTGAAAAATCCCTTTTTCACACATTTTTGTGTGGTAAAGTTGTGGCATTACGGGGCTGACACAAATTTCCTACCACCCAGCGTTCCCCCAGGTCTCCCTATAAAAATGGTGCCTCACTCAGGTGGGAGGCCCAAGTACCCGCGACAGGCAAGGGCCCACAACGTATTTAGGCGACCTCAAAATGGCATATCACAAAACGACCTGGTTTTGCAAGGGGGGTCCCATGACGTTTTGGCCCGGGGCTCGGCGGCCACCTAGGGAAACCTACCAAACCCACACATTTCTGAAAAGTAGACACCCGAGGGATTCCAGGGAGGTATGGCTTGCGTGGATCCCCCAACGTTTTCTTACCCAGAATCCTCGCAAACCTGACATTTTGCTGAAAAAAATCCCTTTTTTCACAAAGTTTTGTGTGGTAAAGTTGTGGCATCATGGGGCTGACACAAATTTCCTACCACCCAGCGTTCCCCAGGTCTCCCGATAAAAATGGTGCCTCACTCGGGTGGGAGGCCCAAGTACCCGCGACAGGCAAGGGCCCACAACGGATTGAGGCGACCTCAAAATGGCCTATCACAAAACGACCTGGTTTTGGAAGGGGGTCCCATGACGTTTTGGCCCGGGGCTCGGCGGCCACCTAGGAAACCTACCAAACTCACACATTTCTGAAAAGTAGACACCCGGGGGAGTCCAGCGAGGTATGACTTGCGTGGATCCCCCAACGTTTTCCTACCCAGAATGCCCTGCAAACCTCAAATTTAGCTGAAAAAAATCACTTTTTTCTCAAATTTCTGTGTGGAAAAGTTCTGGAATCTACGTGGATCCACAAATTTCCTACCACACAGTGTTCCCCCATGTCTCCCGATAAAAATGATACCTCACTCGCGTGGGTGGGTCAAGTACCCGCGACAGGAAAGGGCCCAAAACCTATTGAGGCGACATCAAAATTACCTATCACAAAACAACCTGGTTTTGCAAGGGCTGTCCCATGAGTTTTTGGCCCTGGGCTTGGTGGCCATCTAGGGAAACCTACCAAACCCACACATTTCTGAAAACTAGACACCCGGGGGAGTCCAGCGAGGTATGGCTTGTGTGGGTCCCCTAACGTTTTCCTACCCAGAATCCCCTGCAAACCTCAAATTTAGCTGAAAAAAATCACTTTTTCTATAAATTTTTGCGTGGGATCACCGTGCCGGAACAAATGTCCTACCACCCAGCGTTCCCCTTGTTCTCCCGAGTAAAATGATACCTCACTTGTGTGGGTGGGCCAAAGGCCTGTGACTGGGAAGAGCCCAAAACATAGGGATTTAGGGTATAGCACCGAGAATTCTAAGCGCTACATTTTTTTAAAATAAGTTTTTAGCCAGTTCTGCTTTGGACACCCACACAAGTGAGGTATCATTTTACTCGGGGAACAAGGGCAACGCTGGGTGGTAGGACATTTGTGCCAGCACGGTGATTCCACGCAAAAATATGTGGAAAATATGTTTTTTCAGCTAAATTTGAGGGTTGCAGGGCATTCTGGGTAGGAAAACGTTTGTGGACCCATGCAAGCCATACCTCGCTGGACTCCCCGGGTGTCTAGTTTTCAGAAATGTGTGGGTTTGGTAGGTTCCCAAGATGGCTGCTGAGCCCGGGCCAAAACCCAGGTGATCCCCTTGCAAAACCAGGTTGTTTTGTGGTAGGTAATTTTGATGTCTCCTCAATACGTTTTGGGCCCTTGCCTGTCGCGGGTACTTGACCCACCCACGCGAGTGAGGTATCATTTTTATCGGGAGACCTGGGGAAAGCTGGGTGGTAGGAAATTTGTGGATCCACGTAGATTCCAGAACTTTCCCACACAGAAATTTGAGAAAAACGTGATTTTTTTCAGCTAAATTTGAGGTTTGCATGGGATTCTGGGTAAGAAAATTTTGGAGGACCCACGCAAGCCATACCTCGCTGGACTCCTCCGGGTGTCTAGTTTTCAGAAATGTGTGGGCTGGGTAGGTTTCCTAGATGGCCGCTCGAGCCCGGGCCAAAAACTCATGGGACCCCCTTGCAAAACCAGGTTGGTTTGTGATTGGTAATTTTGATGTCGCCTCAATAGGTTTTGGGCCCTTGCCTGTCGCGGGTACTTGACCCATCCACACAAGTGAGGTACCATTTTTCACGGAAGACTTTGGGGGACGCGGGGTGGGTGGAAGTTTGTACATCCACGCAGATTCCAGAACTTTCCACCACAGAAATGTGAGGAAAATATGTTTTTTGGGACGAATTTTTAGGTTTGCAAGGGATTCTGGGTAACAGATCCTGGTAAGAGCCAGTCAAGTCACCCCATCCTGGATTCCCCTGGGTGTCTAGTTTTCAAAAATGTATAGGTATGCTAGGTTTCCCTAGGTGCTGGCAGTGTTAGGGTTCAAAATCTACAGCTAGGCACTTTGCAAAAAAAGGGTCAGTTTTCACGGTGAAAATGTGGTGTGTCCACATTGCGTTTGGGCCGTTTCCTGTCGCGGCCACTAGTCCTACCCACACAAGTGAGGTACCATTTTTCTCGGAAGACTTTGGGGAACGCGGGGTGGGTGGAAATTTGTGGATCCATGCAGATTCCAGAACTTTCCACCACAGAAAAGTGAGGAAAATGTGTTTTTTTGCCAATTTTTAGGTTTGCAAGGGATTCTGGGTAACAGAACCTGGTGAGAGCCAGTCAAGTCAGCCCATCCTGGATTCCCTGGGTGTCTAGTTTTAAAAAATGTATAGGTTTGCTAGGTTTCCCTAGGTGCCGGCAGAGCTAGGAACCAAATTCAACAGGTAGGCACATTCCGAAAAAAGTCAGTGCCTAGTGATCTTTCTGCCGCCCTGCGGAGGGGAAATCAGGGGCTATTTCCCGATATGCCCCCGAGGGGGCAGAAAGACTGTGGCTATTCTTTTGGGGGTCGGGGCATTGGGATGCCCATTCTGGTCAGCCCCTACCCCTGCGTATAAAAAAGCCAGCATAATCGCTGGCACATAGTGGGCTTTCTGCCCCCCGGGGGCAGATCAGGGGCTACTGCCCCCATCTGCCTCCTGGGAGGGGCAGAAAGACAGTGGCATCTTTTTGGGGTGGGTGGGGGCATTGCCATGTCCATTCTTGGCAGCCCCCACCCCGAACTTTGTAAAAAAAAATCCCTGGTGGCTAGTGGGCTTTCTGCCCCTCCGGGGGTGCAGATAAGGTGCTGTTGCCCCATCTGCCTCCCAGGGAGGCAGAAAGACTGTAGCATTTTTTTGGGGTGGGGGCATTGACATGCCCATTCTGGGCAACCCCACCCCTACCTATATAAAAAAATCCCTGGCGCTTAGTGGGCTTTCTGCCCCCTCCCCGGGGGGCAGATCAGGGGCTATTGCCCCCATCTGCCTCCTGGGGGTAGGGTGGGGGCATTTGCATGCCCTTTCTGGGCAGCCCCCACCCCGGGCCTATAAAAAAAATAATCCCTGGCATCTAGGGTGTTTCTGAACCCCGGGGGGGCAGAAAGACTGGAATTTCGTGGGGGGAGGGGTGGGGGCATTGGCATGCCGATATTGGGCAGCCCCTACCCCAAATTATAATAATAAAAAAAATCCCTGGTATCTAGTGGGCTTTATGCCCCCCCCCCCGGGAGGCAGAAAGACTGTACCTTTGCGGCAGGGGGGGTGTGGGGGCATTGGCATGCCCATATTGGGCAGCCCCACCCCTAACTATAATTTTTTTTTAAATCCCTGGTATCAAGTGGGCTTTCTGCCCCCCAGGGGGGGGCAGAAAGACTAATTTTGTGGCCAGGGGGGTGCGGGCATCGGCATGCCCATTTTGGGCAGCCCCCACCCCTAATAAATATCACATTAAAAATCCCTGGTGTCTAGTGGGCTTTCTACCCCCGGGGGCTAGATTGGGGGCTACTGCCCCATCTGCCCCCAGGGAGGCAGAAAGACTAATCATGCCAATTTTTATGGGGGAGCAAAGGCCCTTGCCCAAGGGGCCGCTCCCCTCCCTGGTGCCTAGTGGGTGGGTCTCTGCTTGGGGATCGCCCTCCTGGGGCGATCCCCAAGCAGGGATCCACTAGGGAGAGTACCATTGGAAAGGGGAGATTCTCCCTTTCCAGCAATACCTCTCCTGAGTTTCTACGTGCTCAGGGGCTGAGATAGCCCCCTGAGCACGTAGAAACTGAAACTGAAATGAGCCTCTTGGCTCATTTCAGTTTCAGTTTCACTGAAATGACATCAGCGCGACATGCGCGCTGATCGTCATTTCAGGGAAACCAGGGGGGGGGCCTCAGGAGCTGGGGAAGCTCTTCCCCAGCTCCCGAGGCTTTAGAGAAGAAAAGGGAATTCCTCTGGTGCCCGCAACAGAGGGATTTCCTGTGCAGGGAGTCATGACGAGCTGGACTCATCATGAGCACACGACCACTGTGTGCCATGACGAGTCCAGCTCGTCATGAGCATGGAAGGGGTTAATTAATAATTTACACTACATTAAATATAACAAAATTAAAAACATTGCATAGCTATGGGAATAAAATTAGTATCCACACTCCAACAACTGCAAAAGTAGGGAATTTGTTGGATAGCGGGTGGGTACAAATTACTATTCCCACTCAAGTGAGTGGAACAGTAGGGAAAGTGTTGGTTAGCGGGTGGGTAAAAATAACTATTCCCACTCCAGTGAGTGCAACAGTAGGGAAAGTGTTGGATAGCGGGTGGGTAAAAATTACTATTCCTACTCCAGCGAGTGGAACAGTAGGGAAAGTGTTGGATAGCGGGAGGGTAAAAATTACTATTCCCACTCCAGTGAGTGGAACAGTAGGGAAAGTGTTGGATAGCGGGAGGGTAAAAATTACTATTCCCACTCCAGTGAGTGGAACAGTAGGGAAAGTGTTGGATAGCGGGAGTCTGAAAATTACTATTCCCACTCCAGTGAGTGGAACAGTAGGGAAAGTGTTGGATAGCGGGAGTCTAAAAATTACTATTCCCACTCCAGTGAGTGGAACAGTAGGGAAAGTGTTGGATAGGTGGGAGTGTAAAAATAACTATTCCCACTCCAGTGAGTGCAACAGTAGGGAAAGTGTTGGATAGCGGGTGGGTAAAAATTACTATTCCTACTCCAGCGAGTGGAACAGTAGGGAAAGTGTTGGATAGCGGGAGGGTAAAAATTACTATTCCCACTCCAGTGAGTGGAACAGTAGGGAAAGTGTTGGATAGCGGGAGTCTAAAAATTACTATTCCCACTCCAGTGAGTGGAACAGTAGGGAAAGTGTTGGATAGCGGGAGTCTAAAAATTACTATTCCCACTCCAGTGAGTGCAACAGTAGGGAAAGTGTTGGGTAGCATAGGGAATAATTGAGTAGACCCACTCCTACAATATAATTAAAATTAATTAACAAATAATTAATTAATAAAAATATATTTACCTTCCAACATTTTCCCCTATAAACGTCACCTTCAATAGTGTAAAATATTAATGAATCAACATAATTAATTAACATTTAATTAATTAGCTAATTACAATTAACAATCAAATTAATAGGCATCATATCTAAATTAATTAACACAATTAACACTATAAAATAACTTTCAATAAATAATATTTAAAAATTATTAAAATTTGAATTAAATTTAACTTAATTCCCACCCTACTCCCCTATCAACACTCAACACACTACATTTTTTTTAAACATAATTAACATATTAAAAAATTAATTTTTAATTTAATAATTAATATGTAATGAATTACTAATTAATTTTAAAAAATCAAACAATTTACATAATTATCAATTAATTAAAAAATATTATTATTCACTCTTTATATATTTAATAATACATTAATTAACTTAATTAACAATAGTAATTATTAAACAATAAATTATTAATTAATAAATTATTAATTTTTATAATTTAAATTAAATTACTTCCCACCCTATTCCCCTATAAACCCACAACCCGCTACGGAACTAATATACGCAAAAATTATTAAACTATAGTTATTATAAAACACTAAATTATTAATTAATAAATTATTAATTTTTATAATGTAAATTAAATTACTTCCCACCCTATTCCCCTATAAACCCACAACACGATATTTTTTCCAACTATATTATGTCTTTTCTATATTCTGTCCTCTCGATATTTTGTACTCGATATTTTGTCCTTTCGATATTAAAACTTCGATATTTAGTCTGTTCACCGAACCCAGCATCTACGTACGTATTGATAAACACTGTATTGGTTTGTGTAACCTGCCAGACCATGTACATTCTAGGTCATTAACAGAAATGGTTTTGTAGCCGATATCACATTGGTGGCCATTGTGACATGTATGTTTTGTTCACTCCAGCTCCGCTACACCATACCAATTCCCCCTCCCCAAGTCCCATAGCATGTCACACTTTCCACAAACATATAATGAATAACTATATGAAAAATAAATGAGAAAATATATAGGAAATTCCCAACGCCCGTTTCCAGGCCAGTACACCAACTGCCGACTAGCCATTGGCATTATGATGCAATATGAACAAAGTTATATAACAGTCTATAACAGTGGTATTTCACAAGTGAGGGTGGTTAGATGTCCGTTGCAGTATACCAGTGTAAGCGTGTACTCAATCCTCAGTCAACGCATCAACATTACCATTGCTTACCCAGTCAAAAGCAACCATAAGTGTAAAACATTTATATCAATAGTTTTCCCGAATCTGGAACTGCAGCCTATATCAAGTCCTCAGCTGTCTGAGGTGCAACAAGCGGGCCGCCACCCAACAGTTCAGCAATCTGCGAGACAGTCACTTTGAAGGATTCATCTGGTTAATTTTCAGTTTCTGATCATGAGGACGAGTAGGCCGCCACGCGTCGTTCCACATTGGCCAACCCCTAAGCCCTCTCCCAAGCCGCCTGTTCCCTAGTTGGACCACGAGGGTGGTTTATGGTGTCTTTTTACTTTCCATTCAGGAGGAGGGTCCATTTTAACCCCAGAAGAGGATGTGATGCCTCTGCGTTCCAACCAAGACCAGAGATCTTCTGGTGTCGAGCAAAAGGAAGTGGTGCCCTCATGAGCGATCCTGAGTGTGGCAGGAAATAGCAAAGCATATTTAATGCCATGTACTGGCTGGAGTGGGTAGTTACTACAGCAGGTATATACTCGAGTGCTGTGCAACGGACAGAGTCTGTAAGGATCATTAATTATGAGCAGCAAACAGTTACTGAAAGCAGCAGCATGCAGCTTTACCTTGATGTAGTTCAGGACTCAACTGGATGCCAGTGCCCAGTATGGCCATGGCCAGTTCCAGGAATCCAGGGCCCCTGGGGGAAACCATAAGTGATGAGATCTTCTATTTATTCTGCCCTCATTAGCAATAAGTTCTGGCAACTAGACGGTGGGCTGAACACGGGGTGCCAGCAGGTCTGCTGTGCGGGGTGTATTCTCAGGGGAGGCCAGAAATTAGGGAAGCCGGAGCAGTCCGCCCAGTGCAGGGCCCTGGGCACACTCCAGAGCCACGTGTCTCTCCGACTCCTCTTCAAGCCGGCCTGCTCGTCGTTGCACGTCCACGTATGGTGCGGGTGTTGTCAGGCCCTTGGGCCTCTTCAGTGGTGCATGGTGAGACCTCCTCTACACCAGGCCAGCCCCAGTATAGCACCACCGCGGATCGGCACCTACAGGCCCCTGCAGCTGTGGCCAGTTGTGGAATGGCACCCGCTCGATTGCAGCACTCACACTGACTTTCACGACGCCCAAGCCTCAACAGAGTAAGGAATTCCACATTTAAGCCGTTCAGAACACTCCAGGCAGGTTGTTGGGGGCCGTATGCCTCCTCCGCTCTCAGATGCTTCTCTCCTTATGCTACATTCTCTTATCGCGGCCCCCGCATGATGACGTGACCGCGCTGCAAAAGGACCACGGTCTAGGTCTTACACTCGAGTAGCATTTCTTATATCCAGGGCAGAAAAACAGGGATAACACTTGTGCGTTTCCCTTGTGGCCTGTGTCTTCCTTCAAGATATTCAGCCCGGGCAGCGATTGGTGATGAATTGCGGCCGATGCCGTCGTCCCAGCTAATCCTCTCCCTATTTAAGTCTCAGTGGTGCATGGCCGGAGTTCTCCACTGCACAGAGATCAGCCCTGGGCTCCCGCCGGTTCCACTGCACCACAGCGCCGTCTCTCGACGGATTCCACGGTCTCGTCGGCGTGAGCCCTGCTCCTCCCTGTGTACCCAGGCATTTGTGGTGGTTCAGCTCTAGCGGCGCCGCATGGCCTGTGTCTCCACCACGACGGCCATGGAAGCGCTCGATATCAGGCAGCTGCAGCTTTCAGTCTGGAGGTGCTGCAGAATGGGTCCTCCACACAGTACAGGGTAATTCTGGACCAGGTTGCCTGATTAAAACAAGATTCTTAGCGGGCTCAGGACGGAGCTCACTAGAGGACATTTTATACGGCCGCCATCTTGGCCACGCCCTCGAAGACAGATAGGTAGTTAGAGATTCATTTGGTGCAGCTGGGTTTCCCTTGTTGCCATTTAACGTGCTAGCTTTTTTCCTTTCCATCTTCAAGCAATTAACATTAACATTAAAGACCTGCAATGGGCAGGACTACATGTATAGGAACAATTACCTTTAGACTCTCTGATACATATCCACAGGTCCATAGCCAGGTGGGGTGGCCCAGCTTCCTCCGGGCTCTGATGGGCACAGACAGGCCTGACTTGACCCACGTCGCGTGCCACGGGCTGCAAGAAGCCGCCCCCCACATCCAGGCAGGTAGGATGAAAAAATGGGTTTTGGAGTCCTCTGGCCCTCAGAGTCTTTGCCAAGTGCATCCTTTCTTGAGCCATGGAGCTGTCATAGACATTCCACCATGATATTTGGAATTTGGGTTGGCATCTGTGTCCAGAGCAGTGCAGTCTGCCAACCCAGGAGTCTTTGAAGTAGTTCATTAGGGCACTTAGTTTGTGCGTGTTTGTTGGTACAATGGGCTTTCTATAAGTAAGTTGTAGTGCTTAACTTCCTCTGTTACAGGGCCATAGGCTAGTGCAATAATTTTTTTAATTTTAAAGACAAATTGACAATATATTGCATATTTTACACTGAGGGCCAGATTACGAGTCTGGTAGTCCTCGGACCACCAGACTCATAGTGGCGCGGCGGTGGTGGAACCAGCCACCACCGCACCCGCGGTCCAACCGGCCAATTACTACTCGGGCAGTCGAACCGCACTAGGACCGCCGGCTCTGCAAGGGAACTGCCGTTCCCTAGCGTAGGAGCGGCGGTCAGAGGCCGCAATATGCTTAGCGTGACTGCCACGGTCCCGCCAAGCATATTACGAGTTTCCTCTCAGCCAGGCTTCTCATGGCGCTTCCACTGCTATGAAAAGCCTGGTGGAGAGGAACACATATGTCTGAGGCACACAGGGGGCCATAACATGTGCTCCCCTGTGTGCATGCACATAGGTTCCTGCATGGCATGGACTTACAAGTCCATCCCGTGCAGGAACCATGTGAGGCGTTCCCATTTCTGTGCCTTTTTAAAAGGCACCACTGCCTTTTAAAGGGCACCACAAGGGGAACCACCACGCCGCCCGCCCGCCAGACTACGAATAAGTCGTAATTTGGTGGGCGGGCAGCACAAGCTTTGGCGAAGCAGTGGTGCGGCGGTTTGTGCCACCGCTCCGCCAAAATCCCGTAATTTGGCCCTTAGTGGAGATTGATGGAAGTGTCTCAAAATGCTTTAGTTAAAATGGTGGTAAAAGCCTTGTACGGCTATGTGTGGATATAGTTTAAGTATGAAAGTTGATTATTATTTTATGTGGGGAGTAGTTGTTTGTTTTAATGTTAATTGGCTTAGTTTTAATAAGTTATCTGCTGTAGCAAATGTACTAATGCATTTCTCATTAAAAATGATATGTCGGAGGAAGGGTTCTTCGTTATGTGTGGTGGTTAAGTGTTTGGGGATTTGGATATCTTGGTATTTTCTAGGGGCAGGAGGAGTATCATTGGTGGCTTTTTTTATTTTCTGCAGTTAAGCGCTCCAAGGTGGGTATAGTTGGTACCTGGCATGTGATGTGTTCAAGTACTTTAGGGGAGAATACCTTTTTTGTATTTTAGTAGTGGGCTCGTGGGAACTAGTGCTTGCCTCTCTTAAATCTTGTAGTACTTGCCTTACTTTGATTTTGGTGACATTTGGGGGGTAGTTGTGTTCTTTCACATTAATACCAACATCAACTTTTGTATTAGCCCTCCCATAACAAGCATTAGAGTAACATTTTGTACTTGTATTTTGTACTTTCCAATTAACATGTTTGGTGCTTGCATTTGTAATTGTTTCCCTTTCTGTGATATTATGTATCGTGCTCTTTCTGTCATTGTATCTGAAAATGGTTTAATAATATAATTAATTACATTTTGTACTTTACATTATAGTGTGCATATAAAATTATGGTATTCGTTTTCTATTTTATACTTACATATGTGTTCTTGAAGGAAACTGAAGTCCTTTTTTTCTATTTTCTGTTTGGTTGTTATAATGTGGATCAAGTTGCTTCTTTTCTGTTGGGGAAAAAAGTTGTTTTAGTTTTATTTTAAACATTTGTTTGTTGGTAGCTATTAGGGAATTTTATTTTTATTTTTAGTGTTTAATGTTGCCTTGGTATTTAGAACTGTTTTTAATTTACTTACTTTTTATGTCCCATTTTCAGGTATTTGTTTGCTGGAGTTTCTTGGTGGGTTTGTAGTTGTCAATGGTGTAGTCATTTTTCTGTTGTTTCTAAAGTTTATGGCATAAAAAAATTGAGTTTTTGGTTAGTTATTTATAGTTTTAAAGGTTTTTAATCAGTTATATTTAAGGGTTTAATTAAATGTTTTACTTACCATGGAAGGTAGTTGTATGTATTCTTCCACTTTTGTTTTACGATTTTGTGTAGCAAATCTGGCAGAGTATCGTCACCTTGCAGCTTTCGCAGTTTTTGGTGTAGTAAGTGATCATATTTTACGTTCCTTTTATATTGTTAGTTTAATTGATTATATTGTTTTATTGATTTGTTTGCTTTACATTTCTTTTTATTGCTCAGTGTTCGTCTAGTTTCAATTTTTTTCAGTTATTGCCTTTTATGGTGGATGCTTATTAGGGGTCGATTCCGATCTCGGCCGGTAGGGCACCTAACAGTATTCGTCCGGAAAAAATGCCAGCCGAATGCGTGTTCCCCGACCGATTCATACACTCGTCCGGACGAACAAGTACGATGCGTATAACAACTCATTTTCCGAGCGAGCCGTACTCACCCAATCCAGCTCCTGTTCCCGCCCGAGCCGGATCCGTGAACGCCGAATCGAGCAGCACGGAAGCAAATATACAGCACCTTCCGGCTGGACTAGTACGATGCGCAATCCGTACGCGCCGAACCCGTCGCTACGTCCGGCACGTTTGAGCATCCGGGTGAGCCGTACATAAGCTCCGTTTTGCGCCACAAGACGATCCACGGCTACGAGACGAACAAGCCTGCTACGAGTACGACTCGAAGACACGAGAAACCCGAACGAGGCGATCCAAGCATGAATCCCATTGCGCAGGTCCTACCTATACTCTACATCTATTACCGGGACCGGCACGGACGCGTACGGCGCAGACGGTAAGTCAAACACCAACAATACAAACAAACTACACGTACCCGAAATATGTCACACACACATAGGGATGCACAAATAACGTACACTAGCAACAGCAGAACCATAGGGGTGGGATGGCCAACACCAATGCCATACACACCCATAGGGGGATGGATGCTCTACCACCAACACCACCCTACCACCACCCCTACTCAGGGGGCCTGGATGCCTGCCACTACTACCATCCCCACCCTTAGGGGTATGGATGCCTACCACTACCACCATCACTACTCAGGGGGCATGGATGCCTACCACTACCACCACCCCTACTCAGGGGGCCTGGATGCCTGCCACTACTACCATCCCCACCCTTAGGGGTATGGATGCCTACCACTACCACCATCACTACTCAGGGGGCTGAAGGCCTACCACTACTACCATCAACACTCATGGGGGATGGATGCCCACCACTACCACCACCCCTACTCAGGGGTCTGGATGCCTGTCACTACTACCATCCCCACTCATAGGGGCTGGATGCCTACCACTACTACCATCCCCACTCATGGGGGATGGATGCCTACCACTACCACCACCCCTACTCAGGGGGCCTGGATGCCTGTACCTACTACCATCCCCACTCATAGGGGGATGGATGCTCTACCACTACTACCATCCCCACTCATGGGGGATGGATGCCTACCACTACCACCACCCCTACTCAGGGGGCCTGGATGCCTACCACTACCACCACCCCTACTCAGGGGGCCTGGATGCCTGCCACTACTACCATCCCCACCCTTAGGGGTATGGATGCCTACCACTACCACCATCACTACTCAGGGGGGCTGGATGCCTACCACTACTACCATCCACACTCATGGGGGATGGATGCCCACCACTACCACCACCCTACTCAGGGGGCCTGGATGCCTGTCACTACTACCATCCCCACTCATAGGGGGCTGGATGCCTACCACTACTATCATCCCCACTCATGGGGGGATGGATGCCCTACCACTACCACCACCCCTACTCAGGGGGCCTGGATGCCTGTCACTACTACCATCCCCACTCATAGGGGATGGATGCCTACCACTACTACCATCCCCACTCATGGGGGATGGATGCCTACCACTACCACCACCCCTACTCAGGGGGGCCTGGATGCCTACCACTACCACCACCCCTACTCAGGGGGGCCTGGATTCCTGCCACTACTACCATCCCCACCCTTAGGGGTATGGATGCCTACCACTACCACCATCACTACTCAGGGGGGGCTGGATGCCTACCACTACTACCATCCACACTCATGGGGGTTGGATGCCCACCACTACCACCACCCCTACTCAGGGGGCCTGGATGCCTGTCACTACTACCATCCCCACTCATAGGGGGCTGGATGCCTACCACTACTACCATCCCCACTCATGGGGGATGGATGCCTACCACTACCACCACCCCTACTCAGGGGGCCTGGATGCCTGTCACTACTACCATCCCCACTCATAGGGGGATGGATGCCTACCACTACTACCATCCCCACTCATGGGGGGATGGATGCCTACCACTACCACCACCCCTACTCAGGGGGCCTGGATGCCTACCACTACCACCACCCCTACTCAGGGGGCCTGGATGCCTGCCACTACTACCATCCCCACCCTTAGGGGTATGGATGCCTACCACTACCACCACCCCTACTCAGGGGGCCTGGATGCCTGCCACTACTACCATCCCCACCCTTAGGGGTATGGATGCCTACCACTACCACCATCACTACTCAGGGGGGCTGGATGCCTACCACTAACACAACCCCTACTCAGGGGGGCCTGGATGCCTGTCACTACTACCATCCCCACTCATGGGGGGATAGATGCCTACCACTACTACCATCCCCACTCATGGGGGGATGGATGCCCACCACTACCACCACCCGTAGTCAGGGGGGCCTGGATGCCTGTCACAACTACCATTCCCACTCATAGGGGGCTGGATGCCTACCACTACTACCATCCCCACTCATGGGGGATGGATGCCTACCACTACCACCACCCCTACTCAGGGGGCCTGGATGCCTGTCACTACTACCATCCCCACTCATAGGGGGATGGATGCCTACCACTACTACCATCCCCACTCATGGGGGATGGATGCCTACCACTACCACCACCCCTACTCAGGGGGCCTGGATGCCTACCACTACCACCACCCCTACTCAGGGGGCCTGGATGCCTGCCACTACTACCATCCCCACCCTTAGGGGTATGGATGCCTACCACTACCACCATCACTACTCAGGGGGGCTGGATGCCTACCACCACCCCTACTCAGGGGGGGCTGGATGCCTACCACTACCACCACCCCTACTCAGGGGGCCTGGATGCCTGTCACTACTACCATCCCCACTCATGGGGGATGGATGCCTACCACTAACACCACTCCTACTCATAGGGCGGGTAATGCATGACACAACTAGCATACTCCCACATAAGGAATGACAGAAGATTACATCCCCCCAACACCATGACAAGTGTGTGTAGTCTGTGTCAAATGCCTACAACACTGAACATGACATTGAACATACAATGTGACCCCCTAGCACATGTGTCACACATAAATGTGTGTGGCCTCCACAATGCAAGCCGACCATGGCCACTGTGGCAATGGGCTCGAACACCCCATCACCACAGTGACCAAAAGGAAAGTGTGCTATCCATAGCTGATGCACATTTTGAACAGTGTGGCAATGTGGCCTAAAGCCCCATCACCACAGTGACCAAAAGGGAAGTGTGGTGTCCATAGCTGATGCACATTTTGAACCGTGTGGCAATGGGGCCTAAAGCCCCATCACCACAGTGACCAAAAGGGAAGTGTAGTCATGGTAAAAGCTGCCAAAGCCAAACTGCATGGATGAATCCTGGTCACACAACAACAAACACATCAGTGGCATAGTAGTGCTTGTGTCCCATAGCAACATAGATTGGTCGAGGGAAACAGTGCAGTGTCACTGAAACATCGTTTTGGCCATGTGCATACAAACATCACCCATGGGGGCCCACATTGTCAACATTCACAAATAACACAATGACAGAAGTGACCATCATAATGCTGACCCACATATCTGCACCAATGGACACACAAATGTAGATATACTGTGGAGACTGTAGATGTCAGGTGAACAAATACCATACCATGGCAGCAATGGGACATACAAACCATGATTATTGTGCTGACTGATGACCTAGGAGTCCCAGGGACAGCAGGGGAAAGCCACCAAACAACATACAGCCAATGGCACACTCAAGATATGCCAATGCAGTGGTGCAAAGGCACAAACACAAACAGGCAGACTCACACTGCATATCAAACACAACAGGTGATGGGGGGTGTGCCAGTGTCCCCAGGCAACCACACAACACATGAGGAGGCCTGAATTCCAACCACACAGATGTGTATACAGTGCCATACAAAAGTTACTCATGGATCGGATACCCCTATGTGGGCAATCAGGCATTGTTAGATGAGAGGGAGCACAAATTACACATGTCACACAAGCTTGTAGGAACAGCAACTAACACAGCAAGAGACAGACCCACCACAGCACTACCCCCAGGGACCCCACATTGTGCTGACACTAGCCTGCATGATAATCCCACTGTGATGACAAAGTTAGATGTCGTTCACACTGTGAACCACAGCCATGTGTCCTGAGCAACTAACTACCATCACACCTACACAAGCTCCAATCAATCAGCACGGCCTGCCAGCCAAGGCCAATATGGAGGTAGGGGTCTAGCCGTGCAACAACTCACTTTTGCACACACTCAACACCACACACCCTGATCTCCACCAATGTGCAGCAGTGAAGCTCACATGGACTGGTGACATTGGACATGCACCCATGACAATACCAGGGGTGGTGGTGGGAACTAAGGTGCAGAAACCCATCACACATGGCCAGTCAACAAGACTCGTCAATGTCTGACACACAGCACAGTATGCCGTACATGGGCATGATGTGAAATCCACCACAATCAATGGGATCCTGGCCATAGTCACACACCAACGAAGAAGCCAAGGTGACACACGAAGAACACACGTACACAACTTCCAACATTGCAGCTCTGACCCTGAGGAGTGGCAGCAGTCACACACACAACGTGTCACAATCACTGAAAGCTAACACAAACTGTAAATCACATGACTCGTGTAAACAACAAGTGCCAAGGGGAATCCTGAATGTGTCCCATCTGCGTTTGCCCACATCCCCAGCCCTGACAACAAAGACAACCTGGTATGACAACCTCATGAACATTAGTTTGCCATGCACCCACATCACGGAGAAACCAGGTCCAAGATGCTGGATGAACACAGAACAACTCAGCAAGCATCACAAACAGGAACATCCCTAGGGACACAGCCTGTGTAGGAAAAGGGAAGGGAACACGCACAGACATGCTTACACAACACACAACACAGGCCCACGCAATGTCACCGGATTACACACTGCCATGAGGGCACTCCACTCCTGTGGAAGGTCCGCTGTGCCAAACCTTGTCTGTGCACGACCCAAACATGTCAGCAGAACACTCCGTCAGTGAGTCAACAACCACAACACACAGAAGGCTCTGCTCACATCAGCCTGGGTACGGGAGTGTCACGTCAGTCATCTGCACACACACAAAACACGTGTCAAGCAAGTTGCACTGTATACACAGATGAGTCCTTCGACATTGATGTGCAAAACTGCATGTCCAGTGGAGCTGGGCACACAGTCAGGGAAATCGGAACATTGAACAGTGGTAAGCCCACCAGATGTGCATCAGTGTAAGACAAAGATGTTCATTTACAAATGCAAAATGGACATCCCTGTGTCAAATGCTGAACATTACACCCTCAGACTGTAGCAAAGGATGCCATAGATCCAGACTACAACAGGACACATATCCCATGGACCACATGGAGTCCATCACTGCAACACTTCATTTTCCTGATGTGAACACTATTACAACTGCAAATGCAGGATGCTACTCATCCACATCATGTACATCAAAAGAAAACCCACAAGTAAACAAAAAGAGGCTTTATTCAGCAAATGTCAGGGTAAACACGGAAGTCCAAAAGAAACTAAGGCCAATGGCCAGTCCAAAATCACAGTCCCAACGGGGTGAGAAGTGACAACTGGTCACACATTGCTTGCCTGCACTGGTACGGTTAGGGGACATCCCCCTTGGAGGGGCATACAAGGGGCAGGCCAGGCACCGCAGGGACAGGATCAGGGGATGGCAGAGTGAGGCAGTGAAGGGGTGGTGGGTGCAGGAGTGTCACCGGCAACTGCAGTGGAGGTGTCTGACTCAGGGGGGCCGGCACCACTGTGGTACACAAGTCAGTTGGTGTGGGTGCTGCAACCACTGCAGTGGGCTGGACTGATGTAGTGGACTGGGTACCCACTGCAGTGCCCGAGTCAGACGTGGTGGTTGTGGACTCCACTGCAGTGCATGACTCCAAGGGAGTGGAAGGGTGGGCAGATGAGGTGGGCAGGACAGAGGGGGGACCCGGTCTCCACAACAGTGCCACTAACAGGCAGAGCGTCTGGGTTGGGGGTGGAAGAGCAAGTGGCAGGGGGGGAGGGCCTAAGCAGTCTGGGGATGCGGTATCGGTGTGTGGGGGAACCTGGGGCAGGGTGTGGCGGGGGAACCTGTGCAGTGGTGGCCTGGGGGATGGAGGAGAGAGACTGGGCGGTGGAGCTGCGTGGTGGTGGTGGTGGGGTCTTGCTCTTCCTGGTCCGGGGGGACTTCCGAATGGGGTCCTGTGTCTGCCTGCGCCTGGGGGAGGGTGTCCGGGGGCGAGGGGCACTCCCCTCTGTGTGGGTGGACTTCCTCTTCCCCCGGTATGCTGGATCAGCAGGATTGGAGGGGAAGAGGCCGAGGTCACACAGGAAGATCTGCTGTGTAGGTGGGGTAGCAGGCGAGGCAAGGGAAGGGGTCTTGGAGGGAGAGGATTTGGAGGACTGCGGAGTGAATGTGGATGCCTGTGTGTGTGTGTGTTCCCCATCCCCTGTGTCTGTGGTATCAGTCCCCTGAGGATGCTTGTGTGCACGTCTTGCCTTTCTCTTGGGTGTGTCTGTGCTGCTCGTGTCTGTGTGTTTGGGTGACTGTGCAGGTGTGCATGTGCTTTGGACAGGTAGGGGGGCAGGAAGTGTGGATGGGGCAGAGGTGGGAGGGGTGAGGGACTGTTGGAGGAGGGACACTGCTGCCGTCAGGGAGGAGTCCATGGACTTATTGCTCCTCTGTAGGGCAGACATACCCGTCGAGATGCCCTCCATGAACGACACCAGCTGTGTCAACAGAGTGGTGTGTGCATGGAGGACACTCAGCATTGCTGTCTGCCCTACATGGAGCTGCCGAAGGAGGTACACAGACTCCTCACTCAGGGCAGCAGGGGACACAGGGGCAGGGGTGCGGTGCCTGGCACGAAGGAGACACGCTCCCGAGTACGGGAGCCTCCACGGACCTCAGGAATGGGAGCCAATGGGAGGGCGGTGGTGGTGGTGGTGGTGGCGGGGCCAGACAGACTAGCTGGCCTTTGGTGGCTGCTGAGACCCGCCTCCACAAGGGAGTCATCCTCCGAGCTGCTGTGGTCCTCAGCTGAGGTGGATGGTGCTGAGGACTCCTCGGTGTGGCTCCCCTCGCCCTCCGTGCCACTGGGTCCCTCTGACCACTCGTCCGATGCTGACCCAGTCTGGCTCCGCTGCTCCTCCTGGTCCGTGGAGCTGTCCCCTCCTGTGGCCGTGGATGTATCTGCAAACAATTAGGGAAACAGACAAACATCAGTCACCTGCACTGACCGCACACACCACAGTAAGTACAGCACATTACAGAGCAAGCCCTGGCATCCTTAGTTGAACATTGCCTAAAGTCCTCACACAGATTCGGGGAAGCCAATTGTCAGTCTGATGGTCAACCATGGGACTCACACCCCTCCTGCCCTTGCACCCATCTGTCTGGTGCCTGTCTGATGGTAAGACCCCAGTGTGGACACATGCACCACCTACACAGTTGTTGGACATTGCAGGGAACACGGTGAAGTATGTGAACATGCACACATCACATCTCTTGCCACTGAGTCAGTGCAGGTGTCCGGATAAAGGGATGGCCAGAGTCTAAATAGAAATGCATGTGATGCATACCAGCACCAGACACCATGATGCACCCATGTCCGGATAGTCAATGCCACAATGGGGTGCATGTTGCACATGTCACTCCCCTGCAGGATCAGTCTCAGGAAGTTTAATGCCATGACACAGGAATGCGTGCAAAGTCATACATTACTGTCTCAAGTCACATGGCCATGGCAGCCAGCCAACAACAGTCTGCACTGTGTCACAATCCGAGGGCATGGGGAATGCAAGTTATGTGACTGACAAGTGCACATGTCCATCCCCCAAATACCACATCATCTGTACTACTATTTGTCCACGTCATACCAACTGGACATATGGGGGACATGAAACACAACTCTCTGAACATGAGCACCTCACAGTGTGCTGTGAATGAAAATACAGCTGCCTGAAAGTCACAGTCGCAAACACCTGTGTGCACAGTCAAGTGATCAGACACCTATAAGTCACAGAAGTATCGTCTATCATGGTCACATCTCAGATGGCATGCTGAGCCCTAACCGATAAACATACCAGTAGTCCTGACAACGAAGACACAGCACAATGAGACAGAGGCAGACACCTGAGGGTACATTTCACTGATCACAACATGCCAGATGATACACGGGAGTGGGAGTACAGAGTGTATTGTATGCCCTGGAGTAGGCATGACTGTCCAGCTCCACCTGTAAGAGGGATGAGTCCTGGACAGTAGGCAGGTGGCTAAGCATGTGTGACACACTGGATACACATACTCCTGAGGCCCAAACATTGTTCCCACCAGCAGCATGGGTGTGTGCCAAATTCCCCAGGGACATGTGGTGAGTCAGAGCAGCAAGCGGACCACATATCAAAGTTACACCCAGATTACATGTCAGAACTTAGGCATTGTGTAAGCAATTGACCCACCCATGAATCGCACAACATAGTCACGGGAACAAATGCTGTCCCCCACCTTGAGCAAAGCTAAATGCAATGACACAGTCCCCAAATGACACAATTTCCTGACTATAAGGGCCACACATATGCGTATCAGAGGAGAAGTGGGCATGTCACAAATGAGGGACATGGGTCCTGGACCACATGACTGATGTACTGTGGAAGTTTAACCAGGCCAGAGGAGGGCACATAGCATGTCAGACAAAGTGCACAGTGCAGTCATGGACTCACCCCCTCCTTGCTGCTGTCTGGCCTTCAGCTGCCCATCCAGGTCAGGGAAGACCACCGCCAGGATCCGGAGCATGTGGGGGGTCAGGGTCCGGTGTCCGCCCCTCCTGCGAGGAGGCGACAGCTTCAGCTGGACCCTTGCGATCCTCCGGGTCCAGCCACGAAGGTCCTGCCACCTCTTCTGGCAGTTGCGGATCCTGCGCCTGTAGACCCCCACGGATCTTACTTTCCGGGCGATGGTCAGCCAGATTTCCTGCTTCTGGTGGGCATCAACCTGTGAGGATGACAAAGTGAAAAGGCCATTACTACACATGCAACATATACGTGCATCACACAGTTGGATATACATGTCTCAATCACAGGGGCATATGATGTACACAGGCAGTGCAACAATGGCTATGAACAGTTTGCCAGCAGTCACTACATGGTATCATTGCATGGGAAGTAAACCTAGTTGGAATGCACTGTTACTGCACTGTACCAGTTCAGTGCATGTAACTACACACTTTGGGGTGTGACAACTACTCAGTGGGCATGCTAGCCAGTGGTGTGCACACTGAAAGTCCTGCTAGTCAGACAACATGCACAATTAGTGAGGCAGTGGACAGCACACTCACCTGCTCCCCTGGTTTCCCATACAGCTTGCTGTACTGTGGAAGGAGGCTGTCCAGCAGGGCCTGGTTCTCCTCAAGGCTGAAGGCTGGGGCTCTCTCCACAGTACGTGCCATTGCAGGAGCCAGAGGATGCATAAACAGCAGCAGTGTTGGTGGCAGATGTCGTCCTGGAGCATGTAGTGCAGGCAAGTGAGCTCTCAGGGGAACAGCCAGCATTATATGTGTGCTGCAGAGGCAGATACTGTCCCATGTGTCCAAAGTGATAGGTCCAAGTCGTTTGCATCTTCTGAATCTGACCAATCCATGGAATAGCAGCACTAATACACGCCCACAGCATCCTTCAAATCTTCAACTTCATGACACCCATGATTTTGCAACATTGTTGTGGCTGGCCAACTGAATTCACTGCATCAGACTCGTTGGAGCTTCGAAAACGCGTCCGTTGCCATGCCAGGCCCCAGCCAATGTGTGCGCACCGTTCGGTCCATTGCTGTACAACGCGTATTTCGGGATACAACGCGTACCCGCACACATCATATGCAATGGGCCGGCCGGGCACACCGATCGGTCCATTGCTGTACAACGCGTATTTCGGGATACAACGCGTACCCGCTCACAACAGATGCAATGGGCCGGCCGGGCACACCGATCGGTCCATTGCTGTACAACGCGTATTTCGGGATACAACGCGTACCCGCTCACAACAGATGCAATGGGCCGGCCGGGCACACCGATCGGTCCATTGCTGTTCAACGCGTACCCGCTCACAACAGATGCAATGGGCCGGCCGGGCACACCGATCGGTCCATTGCTGTTCAACGCGTACAACCGCTCACACATCAGATGCAATGGGCCGGCCGGGCACACCGATCGGTCCATTGCTGTACAACGCGTATTTCGGGATACAACGCGTACCCGCACACATCATATGCAATGGGCCGGCCGGGCACACCGATCGGTCCATTGCTGTACAATGCGTATTTCGGGATACAACGCGTACCCGCACACATCATATGCAATGGGCCGGCCGGGCACACCGATCGGTCCATTGCTGTACAACGCGTATTTTGGGATACAACGCGTACCCACACACATCATATGCAATGGGCCGGCCGGGCACACCGATCGGTCCATTGCTGTACAACGCGTATTTCGGGATACAACGCGTACCCGCACACATCATATGCAATGGGCCGGCCGGGCACACCGATCGGTCCATTGCTGTACAACGCGTATTTCGGGATACAACGCGTACCCGCACACATCATATGCAATGGGCCGGCCGGGCACACCGATCGGTCCATTGCTGTACAACGCGTACCTGTACAGGTCAGTCGCATATGTCACCATGCTTGTCACTGGTGAACGTATGCCAGCCACATATACCTGCCAGAGACCCAGGGGCACACCTACAACACCACACCCAGTCCACACTGTTTCCTGAGGCATGTAAGGCTGCATTTCCTTCTCTGTGTATGGGGGTTAACATGTGGTTTCTGTGGTGGCACTTGTGGGCAGCCACACCCAGGCTGTGCATGTGTTCATGGGGACAGGGTCCTTGGTGTGTTGTGCACATGACCACTGTGATGTGCAACAGTTCATTTTGGAGCATGTGGCATGGTCACATTTCCAGGTTGTGTATGTGTATGACATGTCACATACCCCCAGAGTCCCATGTGGGAAGGCATGTACGTCACAGGATGACCCATTGCCACAATAGTGATGTCCCTCCACAGTCTGTGTGCATGTTGTGTTTCCGATGTCACTGATTCCATGTGCACGATGGGAGACAGTCTCCACATCAACGTTGTTTGTGCATGGACTTTGATGTTGTGCGTCACTGGCGTCCATGTCTGTCCTGCGGATGCGACAGGGGCCACTACCTGTGGGAGTCATGTTTGTTTTTCTGACGTGTACATGATACGCCATGTCATGCCAGTGGCCATGTGGCAAGACAGGGTCACTGGGAATCTACCTGTCAATGATCTGTGATGCCTGTGGCGCATCTGTCCAGACATGTCACTGTGGTGTGTGTGTGGAACGTGACAGCAGTAAATGGGTACTGTGACACAGCCTAATGGTTTCCCATAGCACAACCTGGTACCTGTTGTGCACACATGTTGTACTGAGAAGTTAGATGATGGCCATGTAGGTGCGAGTTATGTCCGACAGAACGGCACACACATCAAGTACTTGTGTCACGTAATGATGTATCATGTGAAATTGAGTATGGTGAATGGCACATATGTGGGGTGACTGACAATCTTTCTTCCTTCAACCTATGCACTGCAGGGCTCCAGCTGTCCATAGACCATTCCCTGACCTGGCAACGATGGTGGAACGTGACAGCATCCGACGGTACCGCTTCACCAGGCAGCTGATTGAGGATTTGGCAGTGCGCTTGGCACCACATTTGCAACCTGGCCGGACGTACCCTACGGCGCTGACCCCCAAGGTGAAGGTAATGGCAGCTCTACACTTCTTTGCCACCGGTACCTTTCAACACACTGTTGCGACTGCCGGTGGGATGTCACAGACTATGTTCAGCCGTGTGCTACGCGATGTTTTGGAGGCAATGTTGAGATGCCTGAACCAGTACATCTATTTCCCAACACGTCAACAACTCACTGACGTCAAGAGTGACTTCTATGCCCTGGGGAGGATGCCACATGTCATTGGCTCCATTGATGGGACACATGTGGCTTTGATACCACCACAGGCACATGAGCAGGCATACCGGAACCGTAAACATTACCATTCGATCAATGCTCTGGTGGTATGTTTAGCAGATATGAGCATCACACATGTGTGCGCCCGTTTCCCTGGTTCAGCACACGATGCCTACGTGATGAGGAGTAGTCGCATCCCGAGGATGATGGCACAGATGCAGAACCAGCGTGCCTGGCTTGTCGGTGTGTACTGACTTTGTACCATTGTGTGTGTTCTGATCTGTAGTATTCCACCCACTTTTCCAAATCAGCTAATGTGCACTTGTCTGTCCGTAGGTGACTCCGGATACCCCAACATGCCGTGGTTGCTGACACCCCTCAGGAACCCTGTGACACCAGCCCAGATGCGCTACAATGAGGCACATGGTCGGACCAGGAGAGTGATAGAGCGGACCTTTGGTCTCCTGAAGAGCCGCTTCCGCTGCCTGGACAAGACAGGAGGGGCCCTCCCATATGCCCCAGCAAAGGTGTGCAAGATTGTCATCGTCTGCTGCATGCTACACAACCTGGCAGTGCGGAAGGAGTTGCCTCTCATCCTGGATGACGATGACCAACGTCCGCCACCTGTGGAGGATCCTGGCCTGGACCACGATGCCAGTGATGATGATGATGGATGATGTCCGCACACAGCTCATCACCAACTTCTTCAGCTGAATGTGAGTATCCAGGGAGATGTAATGTGAATGACGTGAGTTTGCATGATATGTGTGGGTGGTGCTCTGGTGCTGTTTGAGTGTGGCCATGTGCTACTTGACTGGATGCGTGCAGCAATGTGTCCTTCCAGGTAGTCTGAACTCCCCAACAGTTTTGATATGCTAACTTGGTTTTGTGTAGTTGTCTTGTGACATGTATTGGGCATGAGTATTGCAGTACTGTCCTGTTCTACAGTGATTTTAACTGTGTGTCATGTCTGTCCTTCACAGGGTGCTTACTGAGTACTTTGGTCAACTTGGATCCCCCGACACCATGATTCAGCTTTCAGGGTGGCAGCAGTAGTTGGCCTACAAGTGATGTGCCACACACCCCTGGACTTCATATCTTCTGCACTTGTTGACTGTGTGGCCACTGCCACGTGGGTAAACCTTGCATTTGTAGTGGAAACAACATGTTGCAAATGTGTAATAAACCTGTGCTTCACTTTGGGATGTGCGTTGTCTGTGGTCACACATCTGACTGACATTTGCTTACTGCACCTGTGGGCTAGTTGACACAGACTCTGAATAGGTGTGGTGTCTGTGCATTCCACTGTATTTCCTGGCAACATCACTGTGGGCGATGAGTCCGATGGCCCTGGTGTCTGTGTTGTGTAGCCCTAGTGGTGTGTCTCCCTCATATGTGTCACGTCACCATGACTCACACGACGGTGTTGTACTTGCTGTAGCAGTTAGCATACACAGTGTAATTTAGCAGAACATCATCACCATAACAGTATCCACATTTGAATAACAACAGTGGCAAGTATGGTGTACTAGTGATTTTATTTACAGAAATGTGTGTGTGTATAGTGCACAGGATGGTGGGTGCTGTACATTGGGATTGTGATCCAAAGTTCCCAGATGAGTTGGAAGTCTTGGTAGCAGAAATGTCCTGAGTGAAGTCCACAGTCATATGATACATTAGTCCAACTTGAACTCCCCATGTCATGTGGGAAAGTAGTGTTGCATTCGACAGGGTGAAACGTTTGCACACAAAGGAGAATTTCCGGAACAGGTGTTGGCTTCCTGGGGGATGTACGTGGCCATCAACCTCTCAGTTTTCCTTCCTCGGACGACCCCTCTTCTTTGGGGGGGACCCTCACGTGCAGGCTGCGGCGGTGCAGGGGACTCTCCGCCAGAGTCCTCCTCCGTCCCTGTGGCGGTGTCAGTTGTTGCAGCACCAGATGTTGTGGGCACACAGGGAGGTGTGGCCATGTTGGTGCTAATCTGGCGGAGGCATGTCAATATGTCCCTATGCACCGCTGTGAGTTCTTGCAATGTGTCCCACTTGGACTCCATGCCCGACATGTGTGTCTCCACACGGGCCATGTGTGTCTCCACATGGGCCATGTGGGAGTCCAAGCGGGCATGATGGGCAGCCTGCTGCTGTTGTATGTCCTTGAGGATCCCCACTACCTGTCTGACCTCTCCGGTGCTATCCTGGTACGCATCAGCGATGCGTGCCAGTTGTGGGTCATCATGCAGTCCAGACCCCTCTGCAAGCAGCGACCTATGTCTACCACCCCTCCCACCACCCCTGGCGACACGTGCAGGACCTGCGGTGGCACGCACAGGTGACCCAAGGCCCACTTGGGGGTTGTTAGTGGTGTTGTCATCCATTGCTCCACGGTGGGCCTGGGGCCCTGTGCTGTTGTCAGCGGTGGTCCTTGGTCTGTCCGTGTCGGCGGGGGTGGTCTGTATGTTGGCAGTTGTTGGAGGGGTGGGTGCAGGGGGTGCAGATGTTGGTCCAGCTGGTGCTGCATGATGACTCACACCGGAGGTGCCAGGTAGGTCTTCGCCATCCGAGGAGGGCAGAGGCTGTTCCACACCAGTGAGCTCTGTGTCCCCCGGAGCCTGGGACAGGTACTCCTCCTCGCCTGCTGCTGTGTCCCCATCATCGTCACCTGTATTTGGAAGAGACACACATTGTATGTAATGTTTCTACAGACATCAATGGTTCACACACCTGACAGTTGTGACTGTACCTCTGGATGCGGGCCTGTACATTGCATTGTCCTAAGTTGTCACAGTAAGAGGTTGATATTGGTGTAGCACATTGTCATGCATACCTGGGGCATTTCAATATGAATGTTGAGGTGTGTGCATGGCCAGCATTGGTTGTATTTGGTGGACATCCGGCCATCCTTCTCCACGTGGCCCAGTTATCCCACCATGAAGCATGTCACCCTTGCAGTGGGTTCAGGTTGACTCTCAGGATATCATTCAGTGGTGTTGTGCTGTTTGTTGGTGCACAGTTCCCAGCAGGGCCTTGTGCTCCCCACAGCAGTAGCCAGTGTCAGCCATCTTGTCAGTCCTTATCCACTCCCTGTGATGTGAGCATGGTTCAGAGTGGTGTTGATGGGCCAATTGTGAGGGTGAGCAGTATCTGTGACTCCAACTCCCATCATGCTAATGCCTACACCCCCCTTCCCAGCATGCCCGTACTTCCTTCCTTTGGACTCTGCTTCCCTGTGGGGTAGTGTGCCTGTGCTGACAGGAAGGCTGACAGTGTTGTCCTTGCGTTTGTTTGGCTACAAGTCCCAGGTGTGTCCCTGTGCTTCACACAGCATTACCCAGGGTGGTGGTTCTTTGTGGGATCTTCATTTGGTATGTGAGGCATTGCATTCTCCCAGGTGGGCTATGTGGAGTTTGTGTTGAGGGGGTATGTGAGGTGAGCTGCTTGTAACTATGGTCAGTGCTGTGAGTCCTCCTTCCCAGCCAGCCAGATATCCCACCGTGCAACGTGCTTGCATTGCAGAGAGTGCAAGTTGGCTTTCAGGATGTCAGGCAGTGGTGTTGTGCTGTTTGTTGGTGCACAGTTCCCAGCAGGGCCCTGTGCTCCTCACAGCAGTAGCCAGTGTCAGCCATCTTGTCAGTCCTTATCCACTCCCTGTGATGTGAGCATGGTTCAGAGTGGTGTTGATGGGCCAATTGTGAGGGTGAGCAGTATCTGTGACTACAACTCCCATCATGCTATTGCCTACAGCCCCCTTCCCAGCATGCCCGTACTTCCTTCCTTTGGACTCTGCTTCCCTGTGGGGTAGTGTGCCTGTGCTGACAGGAAGGTTGACAGTGTTGTCCTTGCGTTTGTTTGGCTACAAGTCCCAGGTGTGTCCCTGTGCTTCACACAGCATTACCCAGGGTGGTGGTTCTTTGTGGGATCTTCATTTGGTATGTGAGGCATTGCATTCTCCCAGGTGGGTTATGTGGAGTTTGTGTTGAGGAGGTGTGTGAGGTGAGCTGCTTGTAACTATGGTCAGTGCTGTGAGTCCTCCTTCCCAGCTAGCCAGATATCCTACCATGCAATGTGCTTGCATTGCAGAGAGTGCAAGTTGGCTTTCAGGATGTCAGGCAGTGGGGTTGTGCTGTTTGTTGGTGCGCAGTTCCCAGCAGGGCCTTGTGCTCCCCACAGCAGTAGCCAGTGTCAGCCATCTTGTCAGTCCTTATCCACTCCCTGTGATGTGAGCATGGTTCAGAGTGGTGTTGATGGGCCAATTGTGAGGGTGAGCAGTATCTGTGACTCCAACTCCCATCATGCTATTGCCTACACCCCCTTCCCAGCATGCCCGTACTTCCTTCCTTTGGACTCTGCTTCCCTGTGGGGTAGTGTGCCTGTGCTGACAGGAAGGCTGACAGTGTTGTCCTTGCGTTTGTTTGGCTACAAGTCCCAGGTGTGTCCCTGTGCTTCACACAGCATTACCCAGGGTGGTGGTTCTTTGTGGGATCTTCATTTGGTATGTGAGGCATTGCATTCTCCCAGGTGGGTTATGTGGAGTTTGTGTTGAGGGTGTGTGTGAGGTGAGCTGCTTGTAACTATGGTCAGTGCTGTGAGTCCTCCTTCCCAGCCAGCCAGATATCCCACCACGGAACGTGCTTGCATTGCAGGGAGTGCAAGTTGGCTTTCAGGATGTCAGGCAGTGGTGTTGTGCTGTTTGTTGGTGCACAGTTCCCAGCAGGGCCTTGTGCTCCCCACAGCAGTAGCCAGTGTCAGCCATCTTGTCAGTCCTTATCCACTCCCTGTGATGTGAGCATGGTTCAGAGTGGTGTTGATGGGCCAATTGTGAGGGTGAGCAGTATCTGTGACTACAACTCCCATCATGCTATTGCCTACACCCCCCTTCCCAGCATGCCCGTACTTCCTTCCTTTGGACTCTGCTTCCCTGTGGGGTAGTGTGCCCGTGCTGACAGGAAGGCTGACAGTGTTGTCCTTGTGTTTGTTTGGCTACAAGTCCCAGGTGTGTCCCTGTGCTTCACACAGCATTACCCAGGGTGGTGGTTCTTTGTGGGATCTTCATTTGGTATGTGAGGCATTGCATTCTCCCAGGTGGGTTATGTGGAGTTTGTGTTGAGGGGGTGTGTGAGGTGAGCTGCTTGTAACTATGGTCAGTGCTGTGAGTCCTCCTTCCCAGCCAGCCAGATATCCCACCATGCAACGTGCTTGCATTGCAGGGAGTGCAAGTTGGCTTTCAGGATGTCAGGCAGTGGTGTGGTGCTGTTTGTTGGTGCACAGTTCCCAGCAGGGCCTTGTGCTCCCCACAGCAGTAGCCAGTGTCAGCCATCTTGTCAGTCCTTATCCACTCCCTGTGATGTGAGCATGGTTCAGAGTGGTGTTGATGGGCCAATTGTGAGGGTGAGCAGTATCTGTGACTACAACTCCCATCATGCTATTGGCTACACTAACTTCACCAGCATACACAGAATTCCTTCCTTTAAGTGAGCTTCCCTGTGAGGTGGTGTTCTAGTGGTGGCAAAATATCAGGCAGTGTTTGTTGGTTATATTTGTGCCACTGCCTTGCTCTATTTGTTGTTAGGTTTGTACATGTCATGACACAGTTACATATCACTATGAGATGGCATGTATTGTGTTTATCTAACTGACATACACATCTTGGGATGATTATCTTTTGGTTGCTGTTGATTTGCTAGGGGTGGATGGTTTGACTGTCCCCTTGACAGTGATGTGTGTGTATTGGCACACAATATTGCGTATATTAGTTGTGTACACACCAGGCTCTGGGATGTCTGTTAGTCCATAAACGCTCACTGGTGGTAGGATGGCCCGCACCTTCTCCTCCCAGGGCCTGAGGTATACTGGTTTTGCAGGAGGGCCACTGCCGGTGTGCTGGCTCAGGAGGTAATCCTTCTTGAGTAGGTCTCTGACCCTCCTGCGCACATCATACCACCTGTTCTGGATGTCTTCCTTTGTGCGCAAACATGGTGATTGTGCGTTCACCCTGTCGACGATCCTCGCCCACATCTTGGTTTTCTGCGACATGGGGGTCTGTTGGACCAATGTGCCAAACAACTGTGGCTCTACCCTCAGGATCTCGTCTACCATGACTTCCAATTCACTATCTAGGAACTTTGGATTCTTCTTTAGGGGCATGGTGATGGGTGGTGGTGGTGGTGATTGATGTGTGTGTTTGCAAGTGAGGGTGTGTGTGTGTAGGTTTTGCTGTGTGTGTGTGAGGGTGCTATTTGTTGAGGTGCTAATGGTGTGTGGCTTTTGTGTTGGATGAGCTGTGTGTGTGTCTGTGTTTGCTGTGTGATGGTGTTCTGTGCTGGCAGGTCAGTGGGATTTGCAAAGGATCATGGTAGGGATTTGTGGGCTTTATGTAGGTGGAGTTGGGGGTGTGTCCTTGTTCCATTTTTTTCACCCCCTGTATTTATTGGCTTTGTCATTGCTTGTTTGGCCCTTTCTTTTTGTATTTTTTCATTTGTGATTATTGTGCATGTAGGAGTCGTTCTTATGACCGAGTAGGACGTTGCAGTTGTCTCGTGCGCGCCTCTCCGAGTTGTTCACGCTGTGTTTCAGCTCAGTTTCATATGCGGCGTACGCGTCGGTCGCGGAGTATTGTGTTTGTTCGGCTGGGTTTGGTATGCGTGTCGGTCGTACGGCTTGGGCTCCGTACGAATCGGTCTGAATTTGCACCCATTGCATCGTACTGCGCGGGTCGGAGTTCGCGGGTACGTTTCGTTCGGATTATTTCCTGATGCGTGTCGGTCGGTTCGATTCGCGTGGTTTCCCGGCCGGATAGCTTGTTTCCGGCCGGGTCGGTCGTTCGCCTTGAGTTCCATACAAGTCGGTCGTGATTCCCATGCATTTCATCGTACTTCCCAGGTCGGGCAACGCCGGTACGTGTCGGTCGGACTATTATCCCGTACCGAGTCGGTCGGTATTTTTTCCGGCCCGAATCGGATTCGGCCCCTTAGTGTTTATTTTATAATGTTAAATATATGTTTCTGTTTTTAGTTTTATTTTGGGTGTATTATTTATGCACAATTGTTAATTTATTTTTGTTTAATGTTGATATTTCATTAGTTGTACATATTTATATTTGAATCATGATTTGATATATAGAAGTGTTTAATTTTTTGGATGTTTAAAGTTTATTTTTGTTTTAATTTATTTTTATAATGTTAAATTATTTATATTTTTTTAGAGATTATTATTATTTTTTAGTTAATGTAAAATAGTATTATTGTGTTTGTAATCAAATGTCTTCATTTTTTGCGTTATTAGTGTAGTCAATATTGTGTATTGTGATATTTTTGACAGTTTATATGTGTATTTAAAGGTAACAATATTTTTGTTTCCGATATTTGTGTTATCGATATAAGTAAAAATAGATATTTTTTAAATGCGATGTTTTGGTTATCAATATTTGTGTTTTTATTAGTTATGTATAGGAAGGCAATATCTTTGAGAACAATATTTTTGTTAACCAATATGGTTTCATCGATATTATGCCATTGATTCGCTTGGCGTAGCACCGATGACCCCAGGCCCCAAAACACAATGCGGAGACAATAGCAATAGCAGTAGCTGTGGTATTTGGGCCCGGGTTCAGCTACCACCCTGGGAAACCTTCCAAACCCAGACATTTGAAAAAAAACTGGGCATCTGGGGGAGACCGGAGTGTTGTGCCTTGCATGGACCCCGACAATATTATCTTACAATCACCAGCAAATCTCAAACTGTGCCTAAAATCACACATTCTCCTCACATTTTTGTGAGAAAACCCAGAACCTAGAGCGATCCACAAAATCCGGACCACCTAGCGGTCCTAATCTTGTCTGGATAAAAACACTACCCTACTTGTATGGCTTGGTCTTGTCTTGTGCCTGCGACAGGACCACATCAAACCAGGGTCAATGCAAGCCCTTCGCGAGTACTTTGATTGTCTCTAGTTTGATCCATTTTTTTAATAACGCATTTGTGAATGAGGCCCACATGCCAAAGGAGAAATGGCAGTGAAGCCTAGCAAAATCGAAGTTTGCAGCAAGTTACAGAAATTGTGTCTTGTGTTTGCAAAAATATTATTAACCTCTGTAATAACATTTGAAATTTGGTCAAGCTTCAAGCTGCTTTAAGCTAAAGAGGTGAGGGTGCCTTGCTGTTAGATTAGCAACTGGTAACAAACATCAGTGAAGTAAGCGCCCATTTCAGAGATCTGTGGCTAACCTACAGGCGAGATTATTGAATTACAGCACTACCAGCAGAGTTTTTCACCCGTCTGCAGTTGTTGAAATGAATATTGTTGAGCTATATAATAACACCTATTATTTACACATCTAGTGATAATTCACTATGTGGTGTATGCTATATAATAGTTCAGTGTTATTAGTAGTCATACTGTAGTTCTGCCATAAGTGGGGTTTTAAGTGTTGGCAGAATGCTTCAATGACTGAAGACAAACACCTTAAAGCGTTCTTAGGGTTCATGGTGTCCATTCTCAATGAGATGATTCATTGTGAAACCAGGTGGGTGAATTTAGAAGTGCTCCTGATGTCAATTTTATTTGGTAATGCTATGGATTCAGCATCCTCTTCTGTAGTTTCATGGGTCAAATCTGCTCCTTTCATCCGAATAATAGGCATTTTGTCCAATATGAACAGGTGCAAGCCCATCCTTTGTCTTAGCTTCACTGTGTTATGTTATGTTGATTTGTATAGGTGTAGGAAAGTGGGTTTCTGTTGCAGTAACCCTCCCACTTTTTGCCAGACTACTGATGCACTTTTACTTGATGTGCCCTGGGTCCCTGCCAATCAGGTTCCCAAGGCCTGTGTTCTTTCCCCAAAACTAACCCAATTGGCATCTCTGGCCACAGGTCAGCCGCTGGTAAATGGTACCACAGGTACCCAGGGCACTGTGACCAGGGAAGACCTCTAAGGGCTGCAGCACTTATTGTGCCACCCTTAGAGGCCCTGTACTCTTACACACACACACTGCCTTTGCAGGCTGCGTGATTTGGTGCAGAACAAAGTGAAGAGTCGACATGGCACACATCCCTGTGTGCCATGCCTACAACCCACTGCCCTGGCATAGATCAGTCACCCCTCTAGCTGGGTGCACTATACCAGTGGTGAGGGTACAGGTGCATGAGCCCTGTACCTCTACAGTGTCTAAGGCCATTCTTAGACATTGTAAGTGCAGTGCTGCCATTAAGAGTATATGTTGCTGGGAGTTTGTCATTACGAACTCCACTGCACCATAATGGCTACACTGAAAACTGAGAAGTTTGGTATCAAACTTCTCAGCACATTGAACCCACACTGATGCCAGTGTGGGATTTAATGAAAAATGCACACAGAGGGCTTCTTAGAGATGCCTCCTGAAAACTAACCCACCACTAGTGTCCAGGCTGAGTGACTGCTTTCAGCTGCCACCACCAGACATGTTTCTGGACCCCAGGGTCGAGAGCCTGCTGCTCTCTGGGGCCTGAAACAATGCACATCCTGGGACGAGGTGCCAAGCCTCCTCCCCCAGGATGGGCAGGGTTCATGAAAGGGAAGCTTCAAAGGCTTGCTGCCTTTGTGAGCTTCCCCAGGCCACTTGCTGCTTTCAGCAACTGGTCCCCACTGGTTCTGACCCCCACTTTGGGCGGGAGAACCGGCGGGAAAAACAAGTGAGGAAGAGAGGTGTGCCCATCTCTGCCAACTCAGGTGGGGGAGGCGAGGTGAAGCACAACTCCCAGTCCCCGCCATCTTGCAGACTCAACCAACCAGGGACAGGCTCATGCCCCCCTCCCACTGGAGGGTGGCATAATAGGGGGTGTACCCACCCCAAGGAAGGGACCCATTGGTCCCTGCCTTTTACCTACCTGTAACACCCCTAAATATAGTATTTAGGGGCACCTCTGAACCTTGCTTCCTCAGACAAGAAGAAACTACAAGAAGAAGAAGAAGAAGGACCGAACAGCCGTGCAGCAGCTAACAAGAGGAAGACGCCCACTGACTTGGCCCCAGCCCTACCAGCCTGTCTCCACCTCGAATCTTCTCCTGCAAAATCCCGGGGTGTCCTGCAGCCAGCAACCTCAAAAACCCCGAAGGACCCGCCTGCCTTCAACCCCAAAGACTTTGTCTCCCGTGAACACCGGATTTGTTCATCTGCAACCTCTGGCTCCGGCCAGACACCGCGAATCCGCCCCACTCTGCACCCGCCGTCCACGGCCCGAGCTCGAGTGGGCAAACCTCACGAGGTGGTCCCCCCCCCGGCGATCCTGACCCGAGATCCAGCGACTCCTGAACTGCCTCAAGCCTACAGCCGACGCCTGCAGCCTAAATCCGGAAGGTCCCCCCAACCGCTACCAGGAGCTGGTAAGAAGATCCAACCCCAAAAGGCACCCCTGCACCCGACGCCCCACGGCCTAGGGTGCCCAAACCGACAGTGCCTAGCCAACCCCTAACTTCCCAACTTACCTCTCGAAGTGGTGGTCGCACCCAGAAGACCTTCGTCCCCAAGCCTGCAGTGCCTTTGCAAACCGGAGGTTCCCCATTGAAAACAATAGGGCGCCCGACATCAAAAGAGCACCCTGCACCCGGCCGCCCTAGTGCCGCTGAGGGTGCACCTTTGGTGCTACTTTGTTTCCCCATTTGCCCTGAGCTAAAGTCCAGGAGCTTTGCTCCCACAACCAAGTGGCCTGCTCGTCAGCAGCCACCAACCGGAGGCCCCCTACCCCCCATTGGATAACATTGTGCCTCAGCACTCTGCACCCGGCCGCCCTAGTGCCGCTGAGGGTGTAACAAGAGTATATCCTTGACCCTGGGGGACCCCTGAGTCTACCCCCAGAACCTCAACTCCCACTACCAAATACTTACCTCAAAACCGATAACAATATTTTCCTCCGTAGGATAACATTGACTGTTTTTCTGTGAAAAGTTTCTAAGTGTGGAGTTTGAAAACCTAAAGAAATTCTTTAAAGTTGTAGCGTTTAACAAAAACGATTTTACTTACCTGTTTACAGGAAATGTCCCAGAGTAGTATCGAGGTATACTACTCTGAATAAGAAAAGTAATCCAAAAGTAACTTACCTGTAATCTTACTGAAAATCCCATTCAAAGTATATGTACTGTATTCTGAAAGGCATTGCATTATCAGTAACACTACTGTAATCTAATCAAACTACATTTACAATTGCAATCTAAACTGTGTTACAATCTGTATATTTACTGCAAAGTACTTATCACTTACGTGTGCCAGGCTTGCTTGGTTCTAGGAAATAAAATACCTAAAAGAATATTTTTTGATACAAAACAATTGTTCTGAAGTTCAGTCTTTGAGTGTGCGAATTCATTTGCTGACTGAGTGTGTACAACAAATGCTTAACACTGTCCTCTGATACTGCCTTACTGCTCGACCACACTACCACAAATAGAGAGTGAGGTGCTATCTAACTTTACCTCTGCCTACCTTTGCGGTCACACTGGACTCTGTGCACACTATACCTCACTTTGGTATAGTATATACAGAGCCAGCTTCCTACAATAGGGCACTAATCACCCCAGAGGGTATCCAGACGCTTGGGCAAGATGTGTGGTCCCAATGTGCTTATATGAAGAGCCAGGTCTTCGTCTTCTTGTGGAACTCAGTAAGAGAGGAGGAGGCTCTGATGTGTTGAGGGAGGTTGTTCCATGTCTTTGGTGCGATATAGAAGAATGAGCAGTGGTAGCTCCTCCCCTATGCCGGAGGAACGTTGCCCCACTGCTTTCAAGCAATGCGAGAAGAGGAAACATAACATGATAATAACTTTCAGTTATTATCATGTTATGTTTCCTTTGCGGGCGTGCTGCTCTGCTCACGGAGCAGGGCAGGGCCGGAGTGGTTTGCCCACTCAAGTGCGCAATGACTGTTTGGTCGGCCCTCTCGGGCCGCCCAAACCAGTCATCTGCACTTTCCCCTTCTCCATGCAGGCTGCATTATAGCCTGCATGGAGAACAAGCCCAGGCTCCCATTCCCTGGTTCAGCGTCCAACCGCTGTATTGCGGCGTTGTGATTGGTCAGTCAGTGGGGCCTGGCTGTGCTTCCGGAGAAGAGCAGGAGCGGAGACGGGGGACCCGGCGGGGTGGTAAGTTAATTTTCTTTTTTTTAATTATGCACGATCACCTGCCACCCTCTGCGCAACCCGCCGCCCGCCCCGCCACCCACTAGCCATGCCGGCCGCCGCTGAGAATGATTGACCTCCAGTTTTGCTTTTGAGGGGCGTGTGCGCAAGTGAGAGTGAGGCAGAGCATAGGCGTCTGGTGGGTTGGTGAAAGTGTATGCGGCTGTTTAGGTATTCTGTTCCTGTGTTGTGTAGGGCTTTATATGTGTGCATGAGAAGTTTGAATTGACTGCTTGTGAGTGGTGAGCCAGTGAAGCTGCATGAGGTGCAGTGTGATATGGGTGCAGCGTGGGAGGTCGAATATGAGACTTGTGGCTGACTTTTAGAAGGTCTGGAGTCTGTGTGGGAGTTGTTTGGAGATTCCGGCGTAGAGAGTGTTGCTGTAATCCAGCCTGCTGGTGATGACTGCTTGTGTGACGGTCTGTCTGGTGTTCTGAGGCAAGCATTTATAGATCTTTCACAGCATGCATAGGATATGGAAGCAGGAGGTGCACACTGCATTGACTTGAGCCGTCGTGTAGAGCTTGTCATCTAGGATGATCCCTAGATTTCTTGTGTGGTCTGTAGATGTGGGTGTGGGTCCTGGCTCCGATGGCCACCAGGTGGAATCCCATGAGGAGATCTTGTTGCTGAAGGTCAGTACTTCCGTCTTGACGGAGTTGAGCTTCATGCAGTTAGTTCGCATCCAGTCTGCTACCATGGTCATACAGTTGGTGAAGTTGGTTCTGGTGGTGTTTGTCTTGTCCATCAGGGAGAGGATAAGTTGGGTGTCATCAGCACAGGAGATGATGGTGATGTATTGTGTTGGCGAGCAGTGTCATGTATATGTTGAAAAGAATGGGGCTGGGGGACAATCCCTGTGGGACACCGCAGATCAGTTTCTTGGCCTCTGATGTGAAGGATGGTAGCCTGACCCTTTGGCTCCTTCCCGTGAGGAAGGAACAGATCCATTTGAGAGCAGATCCTTGTATTTCAATCTTGTGGAGTGTTCTGATGAGGGTATTGTAGGAGACAGTGTTGAGGCCGCTGAGAGGTCGAGCAGGATGAGGGCTGTTGTTTCTCCTCAGTCCAGAATGTTTCGAATGTCGTTGGTGGCCGCAATGAGTGCTGTTTCGGTGCTGTGGTTCTTTCTAAATCCTGATTGTGTGTTGTCTGGAAGATGGTGAAGTTCGAGGTGGGTTATGAGTTGCTCGTTAATGGCCTTCTCAATCAATTTGGCTGGATAGGGGAGATGGAAGATGTGTCGGAAGTTGCTCAGTTGATTCGGGTTGTTGTGAGCTACTTGAAGAGGTCTTTGATTTCTGCAATTTTTCATTCATCTGTGAAAGTGGCGGACGTGATGGAGGTGTTGATGAGGTGGACCAGGGTGGTGCTGATTGGTGATGTTCCTAGGTTGTAGATATGGGGGGCCTGGGTCCGTTGGGGCCCCTGAGTGTATGGTCTGTATGATTGCTGCTATGTCGTTTCTGGTGAGGGTTGTGCATTTGGTCAGTGGCTGTCTTGGTTGGTGGTTAGTAGGTTAGCGATGAGTTCTCTGGGTTTGGGTTGGTGTGCGAAGTTGGTATAGATCTTTGCAATTTTGCTGTGGAAGAATTGGATAGGTTGTCGCAGAGTTGTTGGGAGGGAGCAATGTTGTTGATAGTGGCTGAGGGTGAGGTAAAATCCTTGACGATGAAAAAGATCTCCTTGCAGCTGATGGAGCTTCCTTTGTTGAGGTTCACCAGTACTTTTTTCTTGGTGACTCCAATTTTCTGGTGATAGCGTCTGAGTGCAGCCTTGTAGGTAGTTCTGTAGGTGGTATCGTGGCTGGCTCTCCATTTCCTTTCTAGCAGTTTACAGTGTTTTTTGGTGTGTTGGAGGACTTCTGTGTACTAGCTGGCCTGCGCGATTGAGCTACTATGCTTTTTGGGTTTGATGGATGCAAGGGAGTCCGCACAGTTCTTGAAGCAGTTGTTGATGTCCTTGTCGAGGCTGTCTGTGGGGCTAGGCTGATCAGTGCTGAGGGTGCTGAACCAGTCTGCTTCTGTGATTTTACTCCAGCTGTGGCTTGGAATGCTGAACCTGATAGGGGTGTTGACCTGAGGTGTGTTTTAAAAAAAAAATTATTTTTATTAAACAGTTAAACAAAATGAATTACAGTGAAATTATACTGTACAGCTCAGCAATATTAAAAAGTTACAGCGGCCATTGACAGAGACTGAAAAGGACAGTCACCTTGTGACTCTGAAGCATGACATCTGCATTTCACAGGTCAGCAATAAAATGAGAAATGTCATTATTACATTGCAACATCCTCAGTCAGGGGTTCACAGAGGCCCCCCCGGTATTCGTTCCATCTGCCCCATATTTTGCTCCATTTATTCAGGCAGCCTCTTCCCACATATACTACACTCTCAGCCATCATGGACCAATCCCTGTCATTTTTCCAGTCTCTCAAGCTTGTACTCAATTTGGCCTTCCACATGCAAGCTAAGTTCTGATTGGCCACAATTAAACCCGGGGTGACCCAGAGCTGGTCCATGTGAGTAATGTCTGATTTATCCCACACATTGAGTAGGAACCATTTGGCGGACAACGCCAGGTCACTGCCCACCACCTCACTGAGACATGCAAGCACCTTCCCCTAATAACCCTGAAGCACGGGGAAACTCCACAGCATATGGAAAAAGGTACCATCTTGAGCACACTTCCTAGGGCACCTAGCATGGTTGGATTTTCCCATTTTAACCAGGGTAGTACATTCATAATAGCTACGGTGGAGTATTTTCAATTGTACCAGTTGAAATCTAGAACGTATGGCCACCTCTCTAGGGGAAGCCAAGGCCTCCAGCCACTCTTTATCCTCTAAACCTCCCAAATTCCACACCCAACTCGCCCGCAGCTTGGTTAAGGGCTCAGGGGAGTTATTAATCAATTTGCGATAGGTAAGTGAGATAGCCTGTTTTGGCAGTTGCTCATCTAACATTTGTTCATCTAACAATCTATCCTCGAGTGGAGAGGACCCGGTAGATCCGCCCCCTGGGAATTGCCCTCCAAAGGGCACTCCTGACCTGCCGGTAGCAGAAGGTCGCGTGGTAGTCAAATGGTAGTCCTTCTGCAGTTCAGGAAAGGAAAGCACATCACTCTGTTTTTTCAAATCACCCACTTTTGACAGGCCTACTAAATCCCATTTATCAAACCCCAGTGCGTGGCCAGGGTGCCCAACTTCAACATATCCTACAAGGGGGTATCTTGTGTAATTTTGCGTCTCCATCCCAGGCCATGAAGTGTGATATGCCAAAGTGCTACCGTGTCAGCAGTATGGCTAAGTGTAGGCACAGCCCTAGGGCCACCATAGAGGGCTCTAAGCTAGCCACCAGGCCTCATATTGTTCATGTCCATTCTATATGCCGGTTCGTCCCCTGGTAGATGAACCCAGTGGTTTATAGCCCTTAGTTGTGCCGCCCTATAGTATTTTTGTATGTCGGAGAGGGCTATTTCATCCTCATACCAACTCTGAGTCAGCTTTAGCAGGGCAATACATAGGGGACCCCGTCCCAGAGAAGACTGCGTATTTCGTTATCGTTGGTCTGAAAATAGGACACAGGAACTGGGTATGGCATATTGTGACGCGCGTACAAAAGCAGGGCTGGGCCATCATCTTAAAGAGGGCTGCCCTCCCCCAAAAGAGACACATACAAGGCCCTCCAATGTCTAACATCCACTCTCAGCCCATTCAATGGCGGCTCTAGATTGCGAGAATAGAAAACCCCAGGATCACATGTGACAAAGATCCCCAGGTACCTGAATCCCCGTCCACCACCTGGGTCTCACAAGCAGTTGGCAATACCGGGTGTCTTACCGCTGAGAACATATATTAGTGATTTATGCCAGTTGATGGTATAGCCTGAGTATATCCAGTATATTATGAACATGTGCATGAGTCTCTCAAGGGACTCATTAGTTTCTGCCATGTAGAGCAGGATATCATCTGTGTAGAGGGAAATTCTATTGTCTCACTCACGGTCCATCTCAGGCCTCTAACCAGTGCATCTTATCTTATCCATGCCGCCATTGGTTCCAGCACCAAATCAAAGATTAAGGAGGAAAGAGGACAGCCTTGTCTTGTGCCCCGTTGTAGCGGGAACAGCGGGGACGTGGCCCCATTCACTGCCACTTGCGTGAGTGGGTCTGAGTACAGGAGCCGAAAGCAGGACAAGAAGCCTGGCCCAAATCTAAGCCTTTCCAACACAGCATAAATAAAGGTCCACTCTACTGTACCAAAGCAATAGTATGACTGCATCCTCCCTGATCCTGTCTGCTCGAAGCAAGGCACCTTGTAATCGACCCATGCATGAAGCTGGACTGGTCTGGATGGACCAACGAGCCAATCACTTGAATCAGGCATGTGGCCAGTAGTTTTGCTAGTATTTTATCTTCTGCAGTTAACAATGAAATGGGCCGTAGGAGGCACATTCCTCGGGTGGCTTGCCATCCTTACGGATCACTACTATAGTGGTCACTCTTTGATTTCGTGGCAATAGACTGACCTTTCTACTTTCCAGGAACATGTTCAGGAGGTGGGGCACCAGCTCTGTAGCTGCAGGTTTGTACAATTCTATGGCGAGTCCATTGGGTCCTACTGCCTTACCAGAGTTGAGGGCACCAATGGCCTCCGTCACCTCCCCTTCTGTCAGGTCTTTGTCCATTGTATCTCTCTCTGTCTGTGATAGGCACAGCATTTGGATACCTGCCAGAAGCTCTCGAGATTCCTCAAGAGTAGCCATGTCAGCCGAGGCATAAAGGTGGATGTAGTGGTCTGCAAACACCGCAGCCACACCCCTTCTATCTCACACAAAGCCCTCAGCATCATTCAAAATTTCCAGGACCCATCGGGACCTTGCCTCCCTCCTACCCAATCAAGCGAGGAGTTTCCCGGCTCGATCATCCACTCCATATAAGCGATGCTGCTTGGTACGGTAGCAGTTTCTGGCTGCCTCCATCACCACATCTTTATATTTCTTCTGTTTCAAAGCCAGGTTGTGAGTGAGATCTCTCTGGTCTTTCTCAGTTAGTCAGGACTCTAGCTCCGCAATTTCTTTCTCGAGTTTCTCAAGACTGACCCTCTTCTCTTTCTTGTATCCCACAATCAGGGCTATTTCCTGACCTCTGATCACCATTTTGTACGCCTCCCACAGCATCTGGGCCGAAGTCACTAATCCTGCATTCTCCCTAAAGTAAAACTCCGTAGTTTCACAAAGACTTTCAAGTACTTTTAGGTACCAAGGGTCCATCACCACCTGTCGACCACTTGTCGATTATCTGAAATGCCCCTGAAAAGATGCGAGATCTCCCTGAAACAGGGGAGTTGTCGGGTCGTGGTCAGGATGTAGTCAATGCCTGAAAAATTAATGTGGGCCCGAGTGGAATGTGTACTGTTGCAGTGTGGAATTAAGGGCTCTCCATAAATCAATAAAGCCCTGGGTCTCCATAAAATCTACTAAGGGCCTATGTTGCGATGTCGACTGGCGAGGAGGCCAGCGATCTGCCACGACTGGGGAGGAGGCCAGCGATCTGCCACTTCATCATGGACTGTGTTAAAGTCTCCCCCCCCAAGAGAACCCCACCCTCAGGGAGAGTGTGCAATAATGTACTAAAATCTGAGAGAGCCTCATCATGCAGTCTGACGGGAACATAAAGGTAAGCAATATTAATCGTGTTGCCCCCCCTTGTCCTGTCACAACTGTAAATCTCCAATGTGGATCGGACCATGTCTTCTGTACAGTAAACGGGAGGGTCTCGCGCATAAGAATGCCCACCCCTCTCAATCTCCTCGTATATCCTGCATGAGCAACCATTTTATAGCCTCCTCTGTCTAATGCGTGATAAGTGTTCCCTTGTAGGTGCGCTCCTGGAGGAGAACTACATCAGGGGAATGTCTCCTAAGGCATTGTAGCACCACCCGCCTAATTTTGTCCCCTAAGCCATTGACATTCCATGAAAGGTTCTTAAAAGCAGGGGGCTTCAATGTATCGACCATATGGCTCACCACCACAAGAGGCACGGACGTCACCAAAGTAAATCTCCGTATCCCCGTCCATGGGGACCCCACAAGAAAAACCATCCTGGATGAGTCTGACCCTACTCCTCAGGGGGAGTTCTTCGCCCCAGGCAGATCCGGCCGTGGCTACCTCAGAAAACAACAAGTCACAAGTAATAAGGCATCAAGTTTCAATCATCACTGCAGCGGATAGGGAATGTCACCTTGTTTAAAACATAATAACAAAATAGAAAGAACAGTACAACAAATGCCCCAACAAATACCCCCCTCTCTGCCTTCCTGCATGAGGGACTTAGAAACTGTGCAGTGTGCCTGTCGCCCCAAAACATGACACATACTTAGGGGAACTGTGAGTCTTGTCGTGCCTGTGCACAGCCACTCCCCAGTAGTCATGTTCAACATAGCACCCGAGGAGACCCCAAGGCTTAGGGACTCTCCAATGCAGATAAAGAACAGGAAGGTCAACAGGGTGATTCCGGTCTATCGACCTACTGATCTTGTGTCTGACACTGACAGTGAGTACCGGAGCGCTGCCCACCTCTCCTCTCACGGGGTTCTGATCCCGTAACTTTTCTCCAGCCCGGGTATGCCCAGACGTGGGTCCCGTTCTCTCCATGCCACTGGAGTCAAGCTATCCTGGCTGATGAGGGCTGAAAGCCCGAAACCGGTCCTAGGATGCTTGTTTCCAGTCCAGGGAGGACCTGGCCTGGCAGTTCGGGCTGGACTGTTCCCATTGGGCGCAGGGTCAAGACTGATTTGCATATGACTGGGTCCAAACTGGAATGGCATGGTGAGCAAAAAAACGATGGATTTAGGTCCAGATCTTTGTACTGGGGTGAATGTATGACATTGTTCTGCATTATGTCCATCCATTGTTGTTTTTGCATTTGTCTCCCCGAGTGGGACGGGTATGCCCAGACGTTAGTCCCGTGCTCTCCATGCCACTGGAGTCAAGCTATCCTGGCTGATGAGGGCTAAAAGCCCGAAACCGGTCCTAGGATGCTTGTTTCCAGTCCAGGGAGGGCCTGGCAGTTCGGGCTGGACTGTTCCCATTGGGCGTAGGGTCAAGACTGATTTGCATATGGCTGGGTCCAAACTGGAATGGCATGGTGAGCAAAAAAACGATGGATTTAGGCCCAGATCTTTGTACTGGGGTGAATGTATGACATTGTTCTGCATTCTGTCCATCAATTGTTGTTTTTGCATTTGTCACCCCAAGTGGGACGGGTATGCCCAGACGTGGGTCCCGTGCTCTCCATGCCACTGGAGTCAAGCTATCCTGGCTGATGAGGGCTGAAAGCCTGAAACCGGTCCTAGGATGCTTGTTTCCAGTCCAGGGAGGACCTGGCCTGGCAGTTCGGGCTGGACTGTTCCCATTGGGCGTAGAGTGAAGACTGATTTGCATATGGCTGGGTCCAAACTGGAATGGCATGGTGAGCAAAAAACCGATGGATTTAGGCCCAGATCTTTGTACTGGGGTGAATGTATGACATTGTTCTGCATTCTGTCCATCAATTGTTGTTTTTGCATTTGTCACCCCGAGTGGGACGGGTATGCCCAGACGTGGGTCCCGTGCTCTCCATGCCACTGGAGTCAAGCTATCCTGGCTGATGAGGGCTGAAAGCCCAAAACCGGGCCTAGGATGCTTGTTTCCAGTCCAGGGAGGACTTGGCCTGGCAGTTCGGGCTGGACTGTTCCCATTAGGCGCAGGGTCAAGACTGATTTGCATATGGCTGGGTCCAAACTGGAATGGCATGGTGAGCAAAAAAACGATGGATTTAGGCCCAGATCTTTGTACCTGGGTGAATGTATGACATTGTTCTGCATTCTGTCCATCAATTGTTGTTTTTGCATTAGTCACCCCGAGTGGGACGGGTATGCCCAGACGTGGGTCCCGTGCTCTCCATGCCACTGGAGTCAAGCTATCCTGGCTGATGAGGGCTGAAAGCCCAAAACCGGGCCTAGGATGCTTGTTTCCAGTCCAGGGAGGACCTGGCCTGGCAGTTCGGGCTGGACTGTTCCCATTAGGCGCAGGGTCAAGACTGATTTGCATATGGCTGGGTCCAAACTGGAATGGCATGGTGAGCAAAAAACGATGGATTTAGGCCCAGATCTTTGTACTGGGGTGAATGTATGACATTGCTCTGCATTCTGTCCATCAATTGTTGTTTTTGCATTTGTCACCCCGAGTGGGACTGGTGTGCCCAGACGTGGGTCCTGTGCTCTCCATGCCACTGGAGTCAAGCTATCCTGGCTGATGAGGGCTGAAAGCCTGAAACCGGTCCTAGGATGCTTGTTCACAGTCCAGGGAGGACCTGCCCTGGCAATTCGGGCTTGACTGTTCCCATTGGGCGCAGGGTCAAGACTGATTTGCATATGGCTGGGTCCAAACTGGAATGGCATTGTGAGCAAAAAAAACATGGATTTAGGCCCAGATCTTTGTACTGGGGTGAATGTATGACATTGTTCTACATTCTGTCCATCAATTGTTGTTTTTGCATTTGTCACCCCGAGTGGGACGGGTGTGCCCAGACGTGGGTCCTGTGCTCTCCATGCCACTGGAGTCAAGCTATCCTGGCTGATGAGGGCTGAAAGCCTGAAACCAGTCCTAGAATGCTTGATTCCAGTCCAGGGAGGACCTGGCCTCGCAGTTCGGGCTGGACTGTTCCCATTAGGCGCAGGGTCAAGACTGATTTGCATATGGCTGGGTCCAAACTGGAATGGCATGGTGAGCAAAAAAACGATGGATTTAGGCCCAGATCTTTGTACTGGGTTGAATGTATGACATTGTTCTGCATTCTGTCCATCAATTGTTTTTTTTGCGTTCTGTTCTCGGAGGCATTTAAGTCTCGCTGTACCTTCCCCGCTGGACAATGGTCACTGTTGAGAGGTTTAATTTCCCCATTGGCCGGATTATGGCACTGATGTTAAGGGATTAGTGTGGCTAGCTACAGGAGCAGCTTCAGAAAGCGCCATATTCCAGACTGTCGCCAGGCCCCACAACCTGTGTTGGTTTGGAAGTGGATCATCATGGACGGTCGGTCCATGTGAACTGTGTGGGGAAATTGTATTTGATGCTGTCACTTGTGGTGAAGATGGGGTCCAGTGTGTGTCCTGCTGAATTTTGTTGGTTCTGTGACGTTCTGAGTGAGTTCAATGATGCACAAGCTTTCAAGGTGTACTGTTGAACAGGAGTTGTTTCGGTCTTCCAGGTGAAAGTTTAGGTCACTGAGGAGAATGTAGGCTGTGGAGTTGATGGTGGACGGAGCGATAGTCGGTGATGAGGTTGGTAAAGGTGACTCAGGTCGAGGTGGTTGATAGGCGAGGGTTCTGTTCAGGTTGAATTTTTCTGACATTTGCAGCTAGAAATATAGGTGTTCCATGAATGGGGTGGTGTTCTCTGTGGATGTTGTGCATATGATGGATTTAGTTTTCCTCACGGTATAACTTGGTTTATAGGTTGCTCTTAAACTGGATGTAATGGGAGCCACATCTTTAGTGAAGGTTTTGACTTGTTCCATGTGGACCTATCTCCTTTGCAGCATGTACCCTTTCTGCTACATTGTATTTTATTGTATTGTAATTGCATTTATATAGCGCTTACTACCCCTGACGAGAAGTTGAAGCGCTTTTTCGGCGAGTAGCACACTACTCCGGAACCCATAAAGGATTAGTGGTGTATTAGTATAGTGGAATATAAAAGTAATTTGAGTGGTGGATATGTTAGTCAGTTATTTGGATTGAGAAGGATAGTGGAGGAATAGAAGAGGGAAAAAGGTTTGCATTTATATAGCGCTTGCTACCCCTGATTAGGTGTTGAAGTGCTTTTTCGGCAAGTACCACGCTACTCCCGAACCCATAAAGGATTAGTGGTGAATTAGTGTAGTGAAAATATGAACGTAATTTGAGTGGTAGATATTTTAGTTAATTATTTGGATTGAGAAGGATAGTGGAGGGATAGAAGAGGGAAAAGATTTGCATTTATAATGCGCTTGCTACCCCTGATGAGGTGTTGAAGCGCTTTTCCAGCAAGTAGCACGCTACTCTGGAACCCATAAAGTATTAGTGGTGAATTAGTATAGTGAAATATGAAATTAATTTGAGTGGTGGACATGTTAGTCTGTTATTTGGATTGTAAAGGATAGTGAAGGGATAGAAGAGGGAAGGATGGAGATTTTTTTTTGGGGAGCTCATAGCAGAAGGAGGAGTCTTAGGATGAGTAAAAGGGATGTGGAGGAGGAAGAGTCAGAAGGAAGGGTTTAGAAAGGCTTGTTTGGGAGATATGAATAGTAAAGAGGTATGAGATGATGCAAGGAGGGCTAGAGTAGGGAAGAGTCTAGAAAGGCTTATTTTGGGGATCGTAGTAGTGGTATGGGGTTTGGGATTAATGAGAGAGTGGAGGTAGAGGACATATTGATAGATATATTGCAGATACATGGGGTAGCAGCCACCCTTAGGCTGGTATTTCACTTCTGTCTCTGTTTAGTTCACTGATCTCACACCCTATTTGGTCACTTGCACCATTCCTGCCAGCCTTCTATGTCTGTTTAATAGGTGTGCTCTTGTAAACAGATGGAACGCAAGTGATTTATCATAAGGTCACCCTCATTGCTAGAGCATCAATGATGAAAAACCTGGTGCTGCAGTCGAGTCACACCACCAGAACCACTGCCACATCCATCAGGTGTCTCCTCAAACGCATCCCAGGGGTATACAGGAGGAGGTCCTGACAAGCTAAAGAAAGAAATATGCTTCTATTTGTAATCCTGCTGATATGTAGGATATTTCTTTGATACTAATACTCCAACACAAACTGCATCAAAAATTACACCTTCATATTTTATTTTGAGTACGATGAACAATGGCTGTGCCTGTTTTTCAGATAAAGCTCTTTTGGGAACACTGCTGCTTTAGGGTGGTGCAACCGCTCGGGGAGCGCTGCATAGCAAAATATATTAAAAAGTATGGGAACTGTGATGCTGTACTCAAAAGGGGCGGGTTGAGAGAGCGTAGGGGCAGAATCAAAGGCATGGCTAGAAAAACAAACTATTTTGTAGCTTTTTTCGGTCTTTCACCTTCAGGTAACTACATATAAAATAAGGCACAGCTTAAATTAAAAATAAATGCAAGTTAAGTTAATCAGTAGCAAATGCACTATCATACATCATGAAACCTCTATTAATGCACTGCAGAGGTCTGTGTCTGTAACCAGAGAGCCACAGAATTGAATCCTGGTTGATACAGTGGAAAATAGTGACGTGTATGTTTAATGCTACGAGTGATAGGAAGCACTGTGAATATGTAAGTTATTATTTTAAACTTGCATTACACACAGTATAAGATAGGCTGCTACAAAATGCGTGAAAAGGTGCTTCTAAAATATAGATTTTAGTAATACCCACACTGTACATAGTGCTTTTTTTTTAACCTGTCATTTAAAAGCACACACTTCACAGCTCAGCTTGTAACTCCCTTGCGATACCACCCTAAAAGAAACTGTGTCATCAATAAGCTTTAAGTGGAGTGATTCCATCAGTTAAAGCCAATACCAGCTTCCAAGCACCCTTTACATTTGCAGATTGACCTGTTGCGTACATTTACATTTATTTCAGGCAACAGGTACCCTAGCAGGACGGCTTGTTTAGCTGTCTGCCCCTCCCTCGGTTTCACAACACAGGAGACTCCTTGCCTTACAATGCAGCTGAAGCATTAACGCTGAAGCATTCCAGGTCTCGGAATTAACGGTTCAGGACGGTTGCCTTTTCATAAAAAGTAGCAGAACTGTTTTTCTTAGAGTAAAAAAGTATGGGCATGTCGTGCCCCTCAGATCCAGCCCACTTCGACCACTGGTCTAGTCACAGTTTTGTCTCAAAGTAGCATAGAGGATTTATATACCTGCTTCAAAGCATACGTGTTTCATTCAGGTCACAGATTTCTTTTTTATGTTGATAGCCCAGTGAGTTACTGCTTCTGTCACAGAGATCCTTTTGTTACTTGCAGTTCATAACTTACAGTTCTTCCAGTATAGTACAGTTACCTATGATGCGGAATCAAAGAGTTGGGTGCAAAGTGCAGGGCCTACGTTTAGAAGGATGTTGGTTTTTTTCAGTTGTTCCTTATTGTAAGGTTGCTAAAAATGGTTCCTTTACATAGTAACACATTTTTTTTTATTATTAGTGCACACAACACCAAACACTGCGTTAAAGCATGAGTTGGTCAATTTCTCGAGAACAAGCACACTTCTAAAGCCTCCCAGTATGGCTGATGTGTAACTTCTGTAACTTTAAGTCCTTCATTGTCTTACGTAACTTTTCCTGTACATCGATTTACACACTGATATGATTCATTGTCTATGTATAATATGTGTGTTCATGTACATCACGTAAAGCGCACTGACACATTACTTTGGGATGATAAATGTGATAGAGGTACAATGACGAGATTGGGGGCGCCACTGGAGGCTGGTAGTGAAGGATGCGTAGAGAAGGAGGTCACAGGGGTGTGCCAACAAAGATTGTGTCACAGGCACCACCAGCGCTAAGACTGGCCCTGTTCGGGAACAGTCTACTCTACACTATAGTCAACGCGCATTCTCCACACGACCGAGAAAATGGCTGCGTTGCTGTACTACTTTTAAGGTCATTTCTGGAAGCGCAGTCTGATCACATGCTACAGCCCTTACACCACTCCCACTGCCAAGGGCACACCAGGTTCGCACAAAGTCTAATTATTTGCCTGTCTGTGCACAGAAGTTGAGAGTGCTGGAGTGTGCTACTTAAAAACAAATATTTGTTAAACAGGAGGGGGACTGCGATTTCTGCTGCTCGCTCTTACAAATCATGTGTGCACGTTGTAGCACTCTGCATCACTCTATGCATAGAATTTCTGCAACTAACCTCAAAAGAAAAATTGTGCATTCCTTGGATGTATGAACAAGCTGTTTAGCTTGGCGTTTTGCCAAGTAGAAATCGATGCGCAGAGTATGATAATCCCATTTAGCTAGAGCTCAGGGCTAACTTTATTTGCTAATGTTAACCTTCAGGGTTAAAAAGTAAAGGTTTTAGAATTACAACCCAATTTGTGATTAGCATATTTCTTTTTAAGCTTAACCATATTTACAAGGCCAAGTAAAGCCACCCTGCGTGGTTTTTTCATGGCCTTGTAGATATGGAGTAAGGCAGGGTAGTGCAAGTCGCTGCCTTGCCTTACTCTGCATGAAATAGGCATCCATGGGTGTTGCTGTGGGTGTTCCCACTCAACACCCATGGAATTTAACACTGGCCCAGATTTACAACATCTCGTGAACCTGGGGCAGCGCCAAAACCTTGCGTCTTTCCTAGAGCAGGCTTAAGGAGGACAAATGTTTACATTTCGCCTCGTTTTTTCCTCTTTCCACGTGTGCTACATTCTGCAGCTCACGTAGAATGAGGAAAATGCCTCTCGTGATTGTTTTTGTGCAGGAATGTGCCCCTTCCTGTGCAAAAACAATTGTGCAAACAACACAGATACCCTTGCCTTGCACCATGGTGCTAGGGTGCCAGCATTGGTGCTAGGGTGCCAGCGTTGGCGCAAGGCTGCTAATTGTGCGCCGGCTGAAAGGAGAGGAACGCACTGTACCTTGTAAATACGGTGCATTCCTGTCCTTTCGAATTAGCATAGGGCAGCGCTGCAAGAAGACTTGCGGCGTACACCAATTCTTTGTAAATATGCCCCCAGTTTTTCTTATCTTTTAAAAGCTTGTGTTTCTGAAACAAATTTCTACATCTGGAGCGATTCTTGACTCCCCCCTCCCACCCGTTACTTAGATGAATTGCATCCCTGCTTACAGGAACTAGAAAATAGACTAAATACTCTGGTGTTTGTTTAACTGTGTGAAAGTACCTGGAAAGTGCCTGATAAGTGGGGCGAATCGAGCAAAAGGCAGAATCGGCAAAAACGTGATTATAGAAATGCCAACTAAGGCACAAAATAAAATTAAAAAAGTCAAATTGCACAGCATTAGTGACCATTACATTGAGCAAAAAAATGGCCAGAAGTGTAAAATATATAGCCTTCTTCCACTAAAAGGGAGGCTAAGCCCAGCGAGCACACGAACTTTGGCATAAACACACCGCTCATGCTTGTGATCACTTAAACTAAGGAAAAGAAAAATAGCTATCCACCTGCACACACACCTTCACCGTAAATGCACACACATGTTACACCAGTTGCCCCAATGGTGAAACTATGAGGCCTAAGAGAATATGTGAGAACAAATATGTGAGAATGCCCCAGTTAAAACAGCGGTAAAATCGCAATTTACAATCCCCACCTAAACATCAAGGGGCTTATTTACTAGAAACTGGTGTAGGGCAGCGCCACAAGGCTTCTTGCTGTGCTGCCCTACGCCAATTTGCAAGGAAAGGACTGCACCGTATTTACAAGATACGGTGCATTCCTCTCTTTTCAGCCATCGCCGGCGCACATTTTGCAGCAGTGCGCCAACGCAGGACCCCCTGCACCATGGTGCAAAAGTGTCTACGTTGTTGGCAGGATTGCTTTTGTGCAGGAAGGGGTACCTTACTGCACAAAGACAATCCTAAGAGGCGTTTTCCTCTTTCTATGTGTGCTGCAGAACACAGTACGCAAAGAAAGAGGAAAAAACGAGGAGCAATGAAAACATTTTTCTTCGTTACGCCTGCTCTGGGGAGGCACACCATTTTGATGCTTTCACAGATTTATGCCATGTTGTAAACCTGGGAATGTGTCAAAATCCATGGGCGTTGTGTGGGAACACCCACCTCGAAGCCCATGGAACACCTCTTTGACTCAAAGTAAGGCAAGGCAGCGACTTGCGCTGCTTTGCCTTATTCCATATCTACAAGGCCATGAAAAGCCACGCAAAGTGGGTTTGCGTGAGCTCGTAGATATGTGTCTGCACACTGCACTTCGGGAGCAACAGAAAAGTGACGCTCCGGCAGCGCAAATGTGCCGCAAGGGGCTTGTAAATAAGCCCCCAAAATTGAACATATGAGAGTAGCACTGAACTTATGAGACTAGCTATTCCTCATAGAACTACAATTTAACTTGGCTCATGTCAGATATCTTAGCTAGGAGGATATTACACAAGAAGACTGCAACCAACAAGTACCCACTATGGTTCAACACATAGGGAAGATTCAAAGAGATAAGGTCTAACCAAGAGTATCATTAATGTCTTACTAAATGCGGTGGAACACCACATTAGACACAAAATCTAAATCCTGCATTCCATGTCAACTGAGAAAAGCCATTTAGCACATTCTAGCCACAGGTTTCATCCGGGGACTCTACTGAGTCGAACTTGGTATTTTCCACCTTTTTATCTGCAAGGTAATCTGGCATGTCACAGGCACAGTTAAACCCATGTGCACACCTGGTTACTTTTGTCCTTATACTACAGGAAATTGGACAAGACAAAAGATCATTCGATGGCAGAAGGGGCTTGTTTATCACCAAAGGGGCCACTGAATAAACACAATTCTCACTCAAGAAACCAAGGACACAATCCTTTAGATGCTACAGACACAAAGGATACACAAGCCTTTCACATTTAGCATTTCACATCATACTTCAAACTGTTCCCAGACTTGTAACATAGCACTGCTATTCTGGATGTCTGTAGAATCTCCAGACAAATACAAATGCACATATACAGAAATTATGTTATAGTAGATAAGCCACACTTGGATGCAACCAAAATGCTGCTTATGAAATGAAAATGAAATTTGTACTTGTAAAGCGCACTTATACCCCCAAAGGGGTGTCCTGGCGCTGTACGCATACCGCTGTGGAACCCTTCCTGGCTTTTCCCTGTGAAATGTCCACTCCTGGGCACCCCCAGGGTGAAGCCAGGCATCCCAGCGCTGTTGGGGCCGTTGTGGAGATTAAGCAAGCTATTGCCCAGAGTTGCAGAGTGGGACCCATGATTAGAATAGGCACTGAGGCGAGAATTATCAGGTCCGAGGAAATTGAGCCCAAGACCCGCCGAGGCGGGAATTGAACCCTGGTCCCGGGCCAGATCTCTGCATCAGGGTCTGCCGCTCTAACCACTGAGCCACACTTCTCCACCTTATGCACACGCATGCACTAACAACCACTTATAACTTACTTTCTTCGACAGGTACATTGGATTTCCATTGAATACGTTGTTGATAATACAAATGGAAAGGTGCACCCGGAAAAAAAAATTGTAGTCCGTGGAGAGCCAATAGATTATTGCAAAATATCTGTTTAATTCTCTCTTTATTTTCAATCCATATCCACAAGGTCATCCAGCCAACGTGTTTAGTTCAAAGCATCTTTTTTTAACTTCATCAGGGCTCAAGTGTGTTGAATTCAAAAAGCCTCTTCTTTTTAGAGTTGAGTCCTCATGTATTAATTCGGTAGATGTTGAATTATATAGAGTTATGTCTCTCTTATACAAAGATCATGTAATATCCAAGTATACTTTTACAGTGTCATCCATGAGGTATTGAGGGTGATTAACCTCAGAGTTGATACCTTGATACGTATCTTGGTCGCCTGTACGTCCTGTTCTGGGTCCAACAGGTACCTATAACTCTATATAATTCAACATCTACAAAATTAATACATGATGACTCAAATCTAAAAAAGAAGAGGCTTTTTGAATTCAGCTCACTTGAGCCCTGATGAAGTTCAAAAAGTGGCTTTGAACAAAACGCGTTGGCTGGATGACCTTTGTGCACATATGGATTGAAAATAAAGAGAATTAAACAGATATTTTGCAATACTCTATTGGATCTCCATGGACGACAATTTTTTTTCGGGTGCACCTTTCCATTTGTGGTTTCAATTTATGTCTGCTGGACAGTGGTACTAAACAACGTCAGGTACCGGAAAAGTAGTGCATGGGACCCTAGTTTGTTGAAACTTGAAGTGAGGTGTGGTACCTGTGGTCCGCAGTTGTTTCAAGTTTTTTGGCTTCTGATGTGATTGATAATACATTACCACGATCTCTGTTAGTCCTGCTAAGTCCTCCAAACAGTTTGCATCTACAACCAAACATTCACATTCTGCCTTGCATCCTGGTGTTTACTGTGGTGTCTCAATTATATTCCTACTTGACAGACAGTCTCATTTTGCTTAATCTCACGTTGAGCTGTGCCATTCTACAACAGTGTAATACTTCTCATAATTGCTTGCTGACACCAATCTGTGTTGTTTTCTGGAGGAATTCCTTGAATTTACCAGAATGGTATAGGAGTGTAGAATTGTGGCTGGACTTCATTTTCAATGATTCTGAAATTTAGTTAGCCACAAGAACAGAATGTTTATCCATGACTGTAGAAGCATTCAACATTTTAAAAGTCGCAGACCTTCTGGTCATTAGTGGCATTCTGCCTTCATCACGACCAATACTTGGTTTAATTTTGACTTCTTTGCACCGATGAGGCCTGTACAGCAGTGTAGGAGAGAAAGCACTGGCCCAGGATAGAATACTGGATTGCTACCCTTCCTTCACAATTGTCATAGGTCTTGGAAGCCTGCTGGGACACCATTCTGCTGTGAACTGAGAAAAGACGAAGGACTTCCCTGCTTACCCAGGAGCCAGAATATGCCTGTCGAGGGAGTTACCTGATCCCCGGGAAGACTTGCACAAGACCAAGCTGCTGGAAACACCGACATGAGGATAGCTGGAAAAACGGAGCACAGGAGGAAGAAGGAAGAGTATCTGGTGGTTGTGGAGCTTCTGCATCACCTGTTGTCGCTGAGAGGATGAGCCTGCTCCTCCCCGTGCCGTAAGGGTGCCATCAACATATAAAACAGAAGGTTTACTCGGGGAAACCATAACGTCAAAAGATAAGCCAAAAGGTTGATAAATACAAATACAAATCATTAAATAAATAAGCCAATGCCCACAAAGAAAAGAGTGAATCAATGCATTGAAATTTATGAATCACAATCATAACAATGAATGAATAAACTGAGACTTTTAAAACACAGTTACAATAAATAATGGCGCAGTGCAAAATGTGTGATGATGAAGTGAAGGATTGGTGAAACTTTAGGTGCACAAATTGAGAAAAGCAGAAAAATAATCATAATAGGCTGCAATGAAAAGAACAATAATGTGTGTTATCACAAATTATTTAATTTGAGATGTTATAAGTGTTGTGATGAATGCTATGAGTTCTCATGGTATAAGTGATATATTATGGAAGGTTATAACCAGTGCATGGAGAAGGTGCGAGTTATAGTTAATGTAACATGACGAGTGAGGTGACAACACTAAGGGGCCGATTCCGATCTCGTAAGGAAGGCCTCAAAACGGGATTCGTAAAGAGCAAATCCGATTCAGAGCCTATCTTTCTGTCCGAATTGTCCCCCGTTACAAACGACCAAGTACGATGCGAAGATCGCGTCCACGCCAACCGAATCGTTTACGAACCCGAATCTATCCGTCGGACTTGTACGGAGCCAAATCGTGCCGCGCAATGGAGCCGGATTCCGAACGGGCGAGTACGATGCACGATTCGGGCAGCTGAATCGACTCGGTCTGAGCGAGTGTAAGCAGCTGACTTAATTGGACTCCACCCAGAGCACTCCGAACCGGTCACGGGGGGGGGGTGCGCATGGGTCCCCCCGGTCCAAACATGCACAGTGTGGCGAGCAAAATGGGGTGCCCGCCACGGTGTGTATGCTTTTCCCCACCCACCCCTTTTTTGCTATGGGAGCTTGTGTACACGTCCGTACACAAGCTCCCATAGAGTGCCAAGGGAGCCTGGCCGAACCGAGTCCGTAACCAAGCGGTTGCATCGTACTCGCTCGGTTGGACTCGCACAGCGCGTCTCGCTTGGAAAGCCCTCCAGGTCCGATTTGTATGGAGGGCTTACCAAGCGAGATCGGAATCGGCCCCTAAATATGTAGGTGCACGACTTATTGTAATTTGAAGGTGGTGGGTAAATTATAAATTTAACTTATAGCTATAACTTTAGAATTTCTAATGTTTGTCTAGTTTAAATTGGGTTTGTATAGAAAGAATAAATAAAGGTTTCCTAACTATAACTTACCCTAACCTTTGTTTTCCTTAAATTAAATTTCAATTTTTTTTATTTTTAATAAAACCTTTTTTTAAAAATGGTACAGTTTACTGTGATGGAGTGTCATTAAGTAGAGTGTGGTACAGTAGAATGGAGGAGAGTGTCATAAAGTGTACTGTCGTAGAGTGGATTAGAGTAGAGTGGAATGTGGTTCACTGACAGTGGAAAGTCATGCAGAGTGGAGTGGCATGGAGTGGAGTAGTATGGAGTGGACTGGGATAGAGTGGAGTGAGGTACAGTGTACTAGCATAATGTAGAATATTGTAGAGTGCAGTGGCGTAGAGTGGAGTGGTGTACAGCGGAATAGCGTAGACTGAAGTGGTGTAGAGTGGAATGACGTATATTGGAATACCATAGACTGCAGTGAGGGGCGTACATTGGAGTGGCGTACAGTTAAAGTGGAGTGTTGTAGAGTGGAATACCGTAGAGGAGTGTTGTAAAGTGGAATAGGGTAGTCTGTAGTGGCATACAGTGTAATAGCGTACTGTGGAGTGGCGTAGAGTGGAGTGTTGTAGAGTGTAATGGCATGCTGTTTAATAGCGTAGAGAGGAGTGGCGTAGACTGGAGTGGCATAAAGAAGAATAGCATACAGCAGAGTGGTGTAGAGTGGAATAACATTGAGTTTAGTGGCATACAGTGTAGTGATGTAGAGTGGAGTGGCATAAGAAGTGAAGCATAGAGCATAGTGAAGTAGAGTACAGTTTTGTAGAGTGGAATAGCGTTGAGTGTAGTAGCGTGGGTGATGTTGAGTAGAGTGGCGTAGAATGTAGTGTTGTACTGTGTAACTGCATACACTGGATTGTTGTAGAGTGGCATATAGTGCAGTGATGTACAGTGGAGTGACGTAGAGGAAGAGCCGTATGGTGCAATAGTGTACAGTGTAGTGGTGTATAGTGTAGTGGTGTACAGTGAAGTGGCATACAGTGGAGTGGCATAGAGTACAATAGTGTAGAGTATAGTGCTGCAGAGTGGAGTTGCTTAGAGAGGAATAGTATATTTTGGAGGGGCGTACAGTGGAGTGGCGTAGACTGAAGTGTCATAGAATGGAATGAAGTAGAGCATAATAGCATAGAGTAGAGTGGTGTAGAGTGGAGTGGCGTAGAGTGGATTGGAGTAGAGTGTAATAGCGTAGAATGGAGTGGGACATGGTGTAGTATGATAGAGTGGAGTGGTGTAGAGTGGAGTGTTAATTGAAACAGATGTAGCGTGAAAGTTTGCTAATGGATGTGGATGTATGTGGCAGGAATATGCATTATAAGGTGTAAATGGTAAATTTTAGTAGTAAGTGTAAATAGTGTATGGAGTGTTAAAATTATAAGTTTAAAAAAACGTAGTTATATATTGTGCCTCTGTACACCATGTTAAGTTTGCAGTATACCGCGGTACATGCAGGTGAGAAGTCAGTATGTGATTGGCTAATATCTATGGGGCCGATTACGATGGCGGAAGGCCCGCCACTGCCAGCCGTGCGGTGGCGGGCCCTCCGCCATCCGACAACGATTTCCCCCCGCCAAATTACGATGGCAGGGGGAATCGTCTTAGTACCGTGGCGGGCGCAAAGACCGCCCGCCAGATTTGGTTAAATGGTGGCGGTGCCTAGCAGGCACCGTCCGCCAGATTACAATGCTGGCTCAAGCCAGCCTTTCCATGGCGGTGAAACCGCCATGAAAAGGCTGGCGGGGATTGGATTCGGGGGCGCGTTGCGGGCCCCCCTTGTGTTGGGGGAGTGGTGGTGCACTGGGGGGGTACCCATGGTCCCCCCCTATATTTTCCTGCACTAAGTGGCAGGCACTGCGTGGTGCCTGCCACGTAGTGCAGTGTAATGCATGACATGGCTATTTAGCAGTGCGGCAGGTGCTGCAGCCAGCAGCACCCGCCGCAATGTTAAATTGCTTGATGCGACCGCCATTGTGGCAGTCGCATTGTAATATGGGGTGCGGGACCGCCGCCTTACAGGCGGGCGGTCCCAATCCCCGCTACGATGGCGGGTGGACTCAAGTCCGCCCGCCATCGTAATCGGCCCCTATGTCTTTACCAAAGGTAAAAGGCTGCCATGTAGTATTTATCACAGTTTTGCTGTGTTCTGCGGCCTGTGCTGTGCTGTAAGTTGGAGTCCTAGATATAGGTAAGTAGTAGGTTTTATTTTTGTTCACTACCTATTACCACTTTATTAAAGCGGTAGTAGATAGAGACATTCATTTATAATTTTCTATATATTTTTATAGCAGTCTAGGGAGAACTATGCATTTCTTTCAGTGGTGTGGTAATTTGTAGGTATTACTGTGCTACTCTGTAGAATTTTTGTGCATATTTAAATATGTTAAAAATAGAAAATAAACTTTAGTACACTATATTTGGAAAATATAGTGCATTTACATTTTTTTAACATATTTCTTTTACATTTATTTTTAGTACCACAATACTTCTGAGGCAGTACCTCGGTACTCTGTATTTTTTTTAAATATATAGAAACGTATAAATATTTTTTCCAACCTAATAGCACTTTAATAAAGTGGTAATAGGTAGGGGAAAAATACCAAACCTATGCTTACCCAGATCTGAAAGCGTAACACAGAACACAGCCCAATTACACGTAAAAACAACATTGCTCCTTTAACTTTTGTAAAGGCACTCATTAGCCAATCACCTAATGACTTGTTATCGCTATGTACCACAGTATGTCCGTGAAATACTGCTAATTGTCACGAAAATACCTCAACAATAGATGTCATCAATAAGTTAAAATACCTTATAACTGAAAACATATTTATCTTACTTTCCTGTAGTACCCGAAAGGATGATCTACACACCATAATGTCTAATCCTGCCAAATTTCATGTACATCCGTTCAGCCGTTTTGCTGCAACATCAAATACAAAAAGTCTATGTAAAATGCATTTGGGATCAAAACCTGTTTTTATACCCTCCCTTTCTCTTTGCATAGGAGCATAGTGTGGAATACAGTTCCGTAGAGTGGAGTAGAGTGGAGTGGCGTAGAGTGTTGTGTCATAGAGTGTCATGTCATAAAGTGTCATAGAGTGTTGTGGCGTAGATTGAGTAGGTGATAAACTTAATTGAACTTTACTTTTAAAGCAGCCCATTTTGTCTTCATTCTAAATTGTCTTTAAACAGTCTTATGAAACTACAATTCCAGCAATCCGTTAAAAAATTTCATTTTGATCACATCTTAAATGATGTATTTTATTGTATGTTTTTGTTATCTTTGTAGTCCCAGTACGTTTCATGAGAGGGAAGCTGTCCATCAGTGGGACAGTGGGACAGAGCTTAACATTGTACACAATATGCATGTTTCCCAACGATTCATAAAGCTGTAGCCTCCGTTACTGGAAGGAGGCTACAGCGTTTGTGAATCGTTAGGAAACATACCGTAAGGAATATTGATCTTGGCAGTGACGAACTAGAATCAGGAATCTATCTAACATTCAATTGTTCGTGCATTCTTAAGCCCTGAAGAAGCAAATTTTTTCAAGAAACACATGTTGGCTTGCCTGTATTTCCTTTTTTTGTCAATGAAGATGTATCAAGTTGATGTTTGAAAACAATGAAGAGGATATTCCGACGAACGTTGAAAATACGGAATAACCAATAAGAATAAAAAATGTCTGATGGACAATTGTTATGTTATGTTATGTTAAAAGTACTTGTTAAGCGCACGTACACCGAAAACGGTTTCATGGCGCTCAGGGCAAAGAGGACGGTGCAGAGGTGAGGAGGTAGTATTACTGATAAGCTTGAGAGAACAGCCAGGTCTTGAGCCTTTGCCTGAACTGGGAGTACAGGGTCACAGATCTTACTTCAATAGGCAGTGAGTTCCATAGTTGAGGGGCTAAGACCGCGAATCTAAGTCCGCCATGCTTTTTACGCTTGAACGGTACAGCAGTCAGCAAATTAAGAGTGGAGGAACGCAGTTCGCGAAGAGGAGCGTACCGCTGCAATTTACAAGAAATGAAAGCAGGGCCATTGCCGGCAAGGGCCTTAAAGATGGTGCATCCCATCTTAAAAATACAGCGTTTACCTACCGGGAGCCAGTGTAGGCTCTTCATCAGAGGTTTAACATGGCATCGACTGGACTGGCGAGCGATTAGTCTGGCGGCGTGGTTCTGCACCAGCTGCAGGCGGTGGAGTTGGTAAGCTGGGATGCCTGCATATAAAGAGTTAGCGTAATCGATCCGCGAGATTACCAGAGCAAGGGTAACCAAAATTAGAGCCTCAGTGGTTAGAAATCTGGCAATCTTACGGATTCTGCGCAGATGAAAGAAGCAGGCGGAAACCACCGAGCTGATCTGTGCTTTCATCGTCAGGTCGCTGCTAATCACAATCCCCAAGCTCTTAACAGAAGCTACAGGGAGAGGAGGACTGCCCAAAGAGGAAGGCCAGAAGTTGGAGTTCCACGGGTTAGCCAGTCCAGCAGTTAAGATGAGTTCTGTTTTCTCCGGATTCAACTTTAATTGATTGCAGTTCATCCAGTTACAAATAAAACTCAGAGTGGCCTGGAAGTTAGACACTGAAGAGGGAGAAGAGTGAATGTCAAAAACCAGTTGAAGATCATCAGCATAATTAAAAATATTGGCCATTCTATCGCGAAGAGCTCGGATCAGGGGTGCGATATACAAATTAAAAAGAAGGGGCGACAACGAAGACCCCTGTGGAACCCCACAGATCAAAGAACTCTTTTTGGAAAAGAACTTGCCAAGGCGGACAGCTTGATGTCTATTGCTGAGGAAGGAAGATATCCACTTCAACGCTAGCCCCTGAATCCCGGCATTGCTGACACGGTCGATCAGGAGATCATGATCGACCGTGTCAAACGCGGCGGATAAGTCAAGGAGTACCAGAGCTTGAGCGTATCCCTTGTCTGCGCCCCTTCTGAGCTCGTCCATAACTGCAAGGATAACTGCCTCAGTAGAGTGGGCTGGTCTAAAGCCTGCCTGATGGGAGTCCAGGAAGCGCGACTGTTCGATGTAGGAGCTAAGACAGCTGGTGACTTTGCCCAGATAGGGCAGCAACGAGATGGGACGATAATTACTGAGGACCGAAGGATCCAGGTTAGGCTTTTTCAGAATTGGGAGAATTATGGCACTCTTAAAGGTGTTGGGAACAATGCCGGACTTAAGAGAGTTATTAAGGAGTGCCAGGGGAGGATCAGGGCAGGCAAGGAAGACTTCACGTAAAATGTGGGGAGGGCAGCAGTCGGTAGGGGAACCGGAGCCCACTTTTTTGAGAAGAGCAACAAAGGTGTCTTCTGAAATAGGAGGAATATGGTCAATCGAGGGAAAATTCTGACAGGCGGTAGAGGAGGCTATAAAGGAGGTAGGAGGGGGGATACTGGCCTTGATTGTGGCAATTTTATCAATAAAGTACGAATTAAGGGAGTCACATAAAATTTGTGAGGGGACAGGTTTTGCCATAACTCTGTCAGGGTTGGCAAGTTCATCGACGATGGAAAAAATATCCTTGGATTTGTTTGCCGAACTAATGATCTTAGAGGAAAAATATTCGGCCTTAGCCTGGAGAATGGCTTGTTTATAGGCTTTAAGTAGAGAGACAATTGGAGTTGTAACTTGTATCTTTCTCAGTGCATGATCTATTATACAGGGATATACTGTTCATCCATAGTTGGTAGCGTTAGGATGAGCAATGTCATATACAACACAGTTTAGATCATTATTAATACAAGCACCGTTCAATTATGTTCCAGAGGAAGCAATGTCTTCATCACACACATATTCAGAGCCACTCTGTTACATATTGATTTACATTCATTCTGTCTCTTCAGGATGTAAAAGCAGGTAAGATCGGAGTGGTTGCCAAATGTTTTAGGTCTGGAAGCAAGTGGTTGCATGGAGGTGTATATGTCACTAATGGTATCGAAATATATTAGATCCTTCATCCAGGCCTTAACCGCTGGGGCCACAGGGCAGTGACAACTTCGACAACAACATCCTCCATGAGGAACCCACACCCTCCGCTCCCCGCACCACACATCCGACACTGGACAGCTGGACCGCCCTCAGCATCGAAGACACCCTAAAAACCATGAGGACCACCCACTCTGGGGCCCCCACGGACCCCTGCACCCACCACATTTACCACAAAGCTGTAGACATCATCGCACCCAAGCTACAAAGAATCATCAACCGATCCATCAAGACCGCCTCCTTCCCCGATGACTGGAAACACGCAGAGATCAACCCTCTCCTAAAGAAACCCTCGGCGGACCACACCGACCTCAAGAATTTCAGACCGATCTCCCTACTTCCCTACCCGTCGAAAGTGATTGAAAAAGCTGTCAACAGTCAACTCGCCTCCTTGATCGACGAGAACATCCTCGACTCCTCCAAATTAGGCATCAGGAAGAACCACAGCACAGAGACCGCCCTCATTGCCGCAACAGACGACATCCGCTCCCTCCTCGACAGAGGAGAGACTGTGGCCCTCATCCTCCTGGACCACTCCGCGACCTTCGACACAGTCTCACACCGCACCCTAGCCAGCAGACTCCACAATGCAGGAATCCGGAACAAAGCCCCCAACTGGATCCGCTCATTCCTCTCCGGCAGAACGCAGCGGGTCAGACTCCCTCCCTTCATCTTGGAGCCCACACCAACAACCTGCGGAGATCCTCCATCAGCCCCACCCTGTTCAACATTTACATGGCCCCTCTCGCTCCCATCATCAGAGCACACGGACTGAACATCGTATCGTACGCAGACGACACACAACCCATCCTCTCACTATCCAACGAACCCAACATCTCGAAACACAACTTTTAAGAAGGAATGGAAGCAGTCGCCAAGTGGATGAAGAACAGCTGCCTACAACTGAACATAGACAAAACCGAAGTACTCATTATAGGCCCACATCCCAACACCTGGAACAACACCTGGTGACCCCCAGCCCTTGGCAACCCACCCCCACCCACGGACCACGCATGCAACTTCGGAATCATCCTGGACTCCGAACTCAAAATGGACCACCAGATCGACGCCGTCACCTCTTCTTGTTTTCACATCCTCCGTCTGATACATAAAACTTTCAACTGGATCCCCCTCGAACACACAGGAAAACCGTCACCCATGCCCTCATCAGCAGCAGACTGGACTACCCAGAGAACCTCACCCGCAAACTCCAAAACATCAAAAATGCTGCCGCCAGACTAGTCCTTAACCTACCGCGCCACTGCCACATCACCCAACACCTGCAGGCACTACACTGGCTCCCCATCGAGAAGAGAATAACCTTCATGCTTCTCACCCACGCCCACAAAGCCCTCCACAACACCGGCCCCGCCTACATGAACCACCCCCTCTCGTTCCACGCACCCCAAAGATCCCTCCGCTCAGCCCAGCTCTCCCTCGCCACGATACCACGCATCAGGAAGACCAGAACAGGAGGTCGCTCCTTCTCCTTCCTCGCGGCCAAAGCATGGAACACCCTCCCTCGCCACCTCCGCCGGACACCAACTCTCTCCAAGTTCCTGAAGGGCCTCAAGACCTGGCTCTTCGATGATTCTCCATGAGCGTCTGGCACCGCACGCACCCTGATGGGCTTTGGTAGCCTTCTGATGATTCTCTGCGAGGGCATACGAGGCGCGCGGCCTCCCCCTCCGTCAGCGCCTTGAGACCCTTCCGGATGAGTAGCTGCGCTTCACAAACACTGATTGATTGAGGGCAGTTCGAATGTTTGGAATCTTGCCATTTGGCAAGAAGTAAGGCAATAGCTGAAAAGCGTCGCACGCCAGGTTTAAGCGGCTTCACATAACCCAGCAACGCCATTAATGGGGAGCGGGTTAGTTTGGATTCAATCATCATGACGAGGTAGCAGAAGATTTCATTCCAATACACTAGCACTGGTGCACAGTTCTACTCCACATGGGAGAAATCTGAAGCCTCCATCACACATCTGGGGCAGGCGTGGTATTTTGTGGGGTCCATTTTTGCCAATAGCTTAGGTGTAATGTATGCTCTATGTATGTATTTGAAGTGCAAAATCTTATGGCGATGATTAAATGAGATATACCGGGTTTGTTCGCAACAGTAGGTCCATGTCTTATCAGGTAGGTGGTGGCCTAGATCATTTTCCCAAGCCGCTCGTGTCCCCACGCCCACCTGTGGTTTAAGTGTAAGAGCCAAATAGTAGAGTCTAGAAACCAGATGGGCACCTGAGGTGGAAGTAATAACGAGTGAGAGTGGGAGAAATTCTGCCGGCTCTTCAGTAGATTCTCGCAGCGCAGCTGTCAATGAAGTGCGTGTTCTATGCAGCAGAAACCTGTCCAAGTGGGGCACATCTTGCCCCCCCACAAGTTCTGGGATGGAACACGCCGGGGCGTTTTGGAAAAGCTGTCCTAGAGTGTGTAACTCGCACCGAGTTAAGATTCTTTTAGTCAGGGTCTTCACCGCTTGGGAGAGCCATGGATTGTCTAGAAGCGGTATGTGCCGGGAGTACAGGAAATCAGAACACAGGTATCGGCATAGTCTTGTCCAGGCCCAGAATGTTGTTTGGAGGGTCTGTATTTCAGAGGGTGTTCTAGGTACACCGTGAGGTATAGCTGAAACTGAGCAGGGTCGAGCCTGGGTCCATTCCGGCTTCAAGTATTGCAGTTGAGCGTCGAGGTGGTACCAGTAGTATACATAATGCGCCTGGGCTACCAGATAATACAGATGAAAATCTGGTACCCCGAACCGTCCGCGTTTATATGGCATTGTTAATGTCGACCAACTGATGCGCGGCTGTCCGCTCGCCCATATCAGTCTTCTGAGCATACCCCGCAATGCATCAAAGAATCTGGAGGTGAGTGGGATGGGAATATTTAGAAAGAAATAAAGAAATTGAGGGAAAACCACCATCTTAATAATGGCAATTCTTCCAGCCATAGACAGGGGAAGTTTGATGCATCTGTCGATTTGACCCATCTGTCGACAAGCAGTCAATAGCAGGACTGTAATTAAGCCGAATCACCTCCGCTGCATTATGGTGTAAGTAAACTCTGAGATATTTCGGGGGGTCATCGCACCACTGGAGAGGGAACTCAAGAGTAAACCGGGCCGTGGCATCCGTCAGTGGAAATATTTCAGATTTGGCCCAATTAATGACAGGCCCAGAAAAGAACCAAATCGCATAACCTCTGGGATGAGGGGAGAAAGATTAGTCTCAGGATCCTGAGCGAATAGTATAACGTCATCAGCATATAGTGACGCCACCAGGGGACCTCGGTGGAAATGGAGCCCACACTGCAGGTGCCGCTCCTGCAGGTGGCGAACCAGAGGGCCCATTGCGATAATAAACGCAGTAGTGGTGACAGTGGACAGCCCTGTCTGGTCCCCCGCGAAAGCTCTGATTTATCTGAGAAGCCGCCATTTATACAGAGTTAGGCAACAGGATTTGCGTACAAGAGGTGGACAAGGTCTGAAATGTTTTGTTGAATACCAAGTTTCCGCAAGGTGGTGTAAATAAAGGGCCACTCCAAGGAGTCGAATGCTCTTTCAGCATCTAATAATATCGCTGCTGCTGGGAGTTCAGGCGTGATCTGGTTAATTACTGCAAAGATCGTGCGCAGATTAACTGAAGTGGAGCGATTTAGGACAAACCCCGTTTGATAAGGCCACATAATTTTATCCACTAATAGGGAGATACGAGTTGCGAGATCTTTAGCTAGAATCTTATAATCTTGAATCAATAGAGAGAGGTGCCTATAGGAATCGCAGCGCGATGAAGGTTTACCAGGTTTTAATAATAAAGATATGACGGCCTCTACCATTGTGGGGGGAAGTAAGCCATTCTCAAGAGACTCCGCGTAGACTTCCAGTAAAGGAGGAACAAGCAAAGGCTTAAATGTCTTATAGAATGTGCCAGACAACCCGCCGGTACCTGGGGCATGGGCTCAGCTGAGGTCATCAATGGCCTGGGATATCTCATCTGCCGTAATAGGGGAAGCCAAAAATTGCTGTTGTCCGTCCTCGAGCCAGACCATGGCCACCTCGGATAAATAGTCAGCGAGTGCATTATCCACGGGGGAGAAAGTAGTGTACAGATGGGAATAATAAGAGAAGAAGGCTGTAGTGATTTCAGTCCCGTTAGTGTTTGAAGTACCGCCTGGCATTTGAACATGTGTTATGTAGGAAGACTGATATTGTGGGCGTTGTAATTTAGCCAGTGTCCGCCCAGGCCTCTCTCCTTCCCCATACACTCTGGCTCGTGTATATTTGCCCAAATAGTTGGCCTCACGAGCGGCAAGTTCCTGAAATTCCTCAAACAATTCGGCCCGTTGGTGCAACGGAGTCGGGGCACCTCCCTGTGAAAGCTTTGCATCAAGGTCACTTAAGAGTTTCTCCACCCTCTCTAGGTCTCGGCAGATGGAGCGAAGGACCCCAAACTGTTTGGCGATGCAAGTTCCCTGAATGTAGACCTTAAATGCCTTCCAAAGTGTGGTATAGCTGGATACCCATCCAGTGTTCAAATGAAAAAATTTCACCATGGCCTCACTAATCTCGGTTCGGAATATGCTGTCTTGTATAGCCTCTGCTGGGAAGCGCCAGGTGCGCGCGTGGGTATCGTATCTGGAACAGAGAGGGTCAATAGCACTGGTGAGTAGCCAGACAGTGTGCGAGGAAGATGATCTAGGGAGAGTGTAGCCAATGTAAGGTTGGGTGGCAAGTACCAATGATCTATGCGGGACCATGTCCCTTGAGGGGATGAGTAAAAGGAAATTTCTTTACGCAGTGGATTGCAGATGGGCCATTCATCCACCAGAAGAAAGGATCGTAATAGAGTGTTCAATGCCTGTACAGACTGGGGTTTAGTAATTAGTCCTGTTCCCGTTGTGTCCAGGGTAGGATTTAGTGTGAGGTGAAAGTCCCCGCCCATTAGTATAGTGTCAATGTTAGCTGGGAGATATGCATAGCTATATTGGGAAAGAAATCTGGTCAGTCTATATTGGGAGCACAAATGTTTACCAGGAGTATACTTTCAGTTCCTAAAGTACCGGCCACTAATAAGTAACAGCCCTTGGGGTCTGCAACTGTCTTATGGGCTCTGAACGGTAATGTTCTATGAATAAGGATACTCACCCCCCTTGGGTAGGAACTGTAGTTAGCAAAAAAAGTGATTGTCCCCCCAATTAGATGCAAATCCATTAGCAGAGTTCTGGGCATAATGTGTCTCCTGCAAGAATGCCACCTGGCTATCATGCCGGGCAAGATAGGCCAGTATCTGTCATCCTTTTCGAGGGTTAGACAGGCCTCATACATTCCATGACATACATCTCAATCCCAATGCCCCAGGGCTCCTATTTGGAAGTGTCATGTAGTCTGTGTGATTGTATATGGATTGGGAGCAGTGCCTGAAGGGACCATCAACTGGCCAGATTGCTCATCAATGCCCTGTAGAAAAACTGTCACCAAACATATAACAAATAACACCCCATGCCCCACCACCCCCCACCCACATCTGATAACAACCCAACCAGTATCCGGTGAATCCCAACATTTCCCCATCAAAACAGCAGGAGATCTCCTTGGGGGGAGGCAATGCTCAGAGGAGATCGCCGACATCATCCACGAATAACATCATCTTAATTTGCCCAAAGCAGCAAACACTACTTTATAGAAGCAAAAAAGGGGGGGAAGAGCGAGCTGCAAAGCCAGTTTTAAATTGCTCAAGAGGGCCTGCAACCAGTCCCGGCCCCTTCACCTGTATGAAAAAGGAAGTCCGCCAGTGAATCAGCTGGGCAGAGGGGAGCACAGCAGCCCAAGTCGAAAGTTTTTCATCAGTTCGGACCTCACCGGCCAGTGGGAGATGTGCTTGATAGGTCCTTCCGGCCATCCACCCCGGGGAAGGCGGCGTCCATCCGGTGTTGCTTCCAATAATCAGCCGTCTCGGCGGGAGAGTCGAAGATATGAGTTTTACCGTTCAGATCGCGTAGCGTATTCACGCCTTATGTAAGGATCTTTTAACGTCCAGGAATTTCCGGTGGGCCTTCTGCACTAAGGAGGTGAAGTCAGGGTAGAAAGCGAGTGTCATGCCTTGGTACTGGATAGACTCTCTGTCCCGAGCCAGGCGGAGGGCGACATCCTGGTCATTATAGTTAAGGAGCCGGGCGATAATCAAGCCTGGGGGGCTGAAGGAGCAGCCCTAGGGGCCAGCGAGTGATGAGCCTGCTTCACTGCAAATGTAGCAGAGAATGCGTCGCTCCCAAACAACTGTTTTAGTAGGCGTTCAATATACTTATTCATGGGGCCCGTGTTGGTGGACTCCACCACTCCAGCTATGCGGATATTGTTGCAGCGCAATCGCGCCTCTAAATCTTCAGCTTTGGTGGTGACCGTTTTAGGTAGTCGTTCTGTGCACTCCAGTCGTTTAGCCATGGCTGGCTGTGCATCTTCCATCTCTGATATGTGGTGCTCAGCTGCCTCAATGCAGGTTTCCTGTTGGTCTATGCAGCTGCGCATATCATCAAGCCGAGTGACCAGTGTGTCAAGGCGCGTATCAATGGCCTTGAATCCGGCCCACAACTCCGCCATAATGGCTGCAGCCCCATCCGGCGGAGAGGGCTCCAACTCAGTCTGTCTCTGGGGCCCTCATTCGGGAGGCCCGCATCTTCCTTGGGCCGGGGGGTCCTGGCGGCATCAAAGGAAAGTTGACGTTGTTTTGGGTCTCCCCTCCCCATAGTGTAGATGAGAAGGACACTGCGTGTAGGCAGGGTAGTCCAGGTTTCGCGTGCCCGGAGGGGGAAATGGGTTTATTGCTGACTTAAAGATAAGTGTGATGGCAGCCTTGGGGTTAGAGTCACAAAGGAGCGCAGTAGCGTGTCAAAGCTAGGGGCCTCACCGGGCACACACTTATGCAGCGCTCTGTATAGCTGATGTCCCTATTACCCGGCAACGCGTCACATGCATCCAGCAGTCCAGGGCCCTCCAGGGCAATCCAGCATTCAAGTGAGGGTATCCATGCCCGTGGGCGGTCTCCCGGCCTCAATGTAGCGTGTGTAGCGTGCTGGCCGCCGACCAGCCAATCACTATCGGCACGCCCCAAGGGGACCACAGCCACCCAAGCACCGCAGGCTCCAGTCTGACGGAAGGCCCCGGCCACCAGGAAAGGCACAGTTGTTGCAGGCTAATCAAGCAAGCTCACCGCGATAGCCCAGTACCAGCAGCCAGCTGGCGCCGCTGCACCACGGGCCCTGTACCCGCCGGCACAGAGGGGCACCGCCTGCACCCCCCCGGAACACGACTGCGGCCCGGGCACCACAGGCCGCACCAGGAGGAAGGCCCAGCCCACAGGGAGCCACGCACGACAGTCAAAGGCCACCAGGGAGAACTCACCGCCACAGCCCGAGGTCCGGAATCAGCCGAACGTCCCACACTGCAGGCATCCTTGCAGCGCAGCACCGGGGAGCCCCCCGGATCTGGATGTGTTTGCTAGGGTCGTTGCCACCGGCAGCCCAGCCCTCAGGCTTGCCTGTGGCCCCTATCGCCACAGGGCCACGAGAGCCGCGTTGGGCTGCCGGTCTCGTAGTCTGTTACAATAAGGGGCATGCGGTCAGCTCTCCGTCAGCCCTGATGGGTCACCAGGGGGTTGGGAGTCATCTCCCCCCTCCGAGTCCGCCAGGAGGCCTGGGCATGAAGCTTTGGACTTGTGGAATAGGAGCGGCGGCTCCGGAGCTTCAGTGACGAGCAGCCATCTTGGTGCTCGTCCAGGCCACGCCCCCACTATAGAAACACATCTTAACATGCACAGTTGAGTGGTAATATACTGCTCTGGATGTGAATGTGGTAAAATGTGTACATCTTTTTTCTGCCCAAAGCAAAATATATCACTTGAATATGAAGCATTTTTTTACTTAAACACCAACTGCTGGTTACAAACATTAATCTATAATATAGAGTTATTGAACCTAGAAGTCAAAAAGGTTAATCACATCTCTCCTGGAGCTGCGCTGGACACCCACTAAAACTAAACTGTTGCATGCATCACTTCTACTTAATATAATCCGGGTACCTCCAGAAGCTTTGACCTGCTCGCGTCTTCCTCCCCACCAACCAGCAAATTCCCACTTTCAGGCTGCTTTGCCTTATTGATTTCACCTCATCGATATATATCTCAGCATTTTAGGTTGAAAGAGGGGGTGCAACCACTCTTCTCAAAAAGGCTTCCTTGAATCCCTGAATCCCGAGATCCTTTCCAATTTTCACCCATTATAGCACTCCTGCTGTTGGGTGAGGCCATTGAATGCTTGTTCTCTAGAGCTCCAGCTTTCTTCTAGACCCTCCAGCACTATCTTCTCATGTGCTATCTCTGGACTGAGAGTGGGTTATTGTAGTAACGAAGGCAGCCTGTGTGCTGCTCAGCCCATGCCTAACTGTCACTTCACCTCTCTGAGTCCCAACATTCCGAGGCTCATCAGACTCCAACATTCTATTGTGATCAGATCACAGGCACTGGCTAAGCAGGTGGGTGGAAAATACATTACACAACATATGCAGGATACTACAGTTATATCATCAAGAGTACCAATCTCCAGGTTATGGATGATGTCCTCCTCCTACAAGATGTGTTAAGCCATGTCTCGGGGTGATGCTTGACAACTTAGTTCTGTCCGATACTCTGAGGAAGGACTGCAAAGTTTCATAGCAGTATACAACTTAATAAAGAAACAATAAATGAAAAAAAATCTTTAATCACAAGTCTTTTTGCTTAGTTCAGTGATATGAACTGATAATGCAGTTTCACTCCAACCGAAAGGTGTTTCACAGTGGTATAACGCCCCTTTTCAAGAATCAAATATTGCATTTCAGTCCACTGTATTCATCTGGTGCCATACAGTGGCCTACTTTTTACATTCTTGATAAGATCCACTCATTCTATCAACGTATGACAATTACAAAATGAAAATGATCTCCCTAATCTTTCCGGAAATGGTTGTTTGATAGAATCTATCTATTGAAAATGTATGGGGATTGCTACCTTTAAAATAATTCCTTACTGGGATTTGCTTATTTGGATGATACACCTCTTAGGTTTATAAAACAGTCACTTGTACTATTGCATGCTACTCCAAATACTTCTCATGATATGTAGAATTAATTTAAGGTTCCCAAACTTGAAAATGACACAACTCTGATGGTCAAGTGTAGATCTGTATGTGAAGCACGGATGATCATGGGCAGGTCTGGCTGGTTCAGTTCGGAAATCTGAAATTGAAGATTTTCTTTCCTTTATTGTGATTCGTCCTTTGAGTTTTATACTACGGTGAACATTTGTGGCGCTTCCTGTGTATACAGTATGATAGCAGATTAGGCACCCGTTGGGTAACACGTTATTAGGAATGCACCCCTTTGTCTTTAGCCTCTGTTCAATATATATCCATTATTACGCATATTTGGGAAGATTTGCTAAGGGATTTGTAGCCCTTGAGTCTGGTGATCATGTGACCTGATATACCTGCAAATTGGTGGACCCTGGACAACTCACTTGCTCAAACTAGCTAGCATAACACTGAGGGCAAATCCATGATCTGAAAAAGAGATGTATCAAACCAAGGATGTCCACATACATATGTTAAAATATAGTGGCCCTGGGCCAAATATCTCACCCCTTAATGATAGTCATAGAACAACGGAGGAGCCAAACACATAAAAAGGAATAGCTACAGCGGCGAAGGATAGGCAGGCTGCTGGGATTTTGGTAGCAGATATATGCACAGAAGGGAGAGGTTGAGAGAGAGATACATTTACAGTGCACTGCCTACCAGATGGAGAGCTACATAATGTATAGGAGACTATGTGGACTTGATTTAGGTACTATGACATCTTCAACTGCATGGCAGAAACTATTTGAGACATATTGACATCGGGACACAGAGACCGACCACTTTGGGGCGCACACACCCTCAGAGGGGACTGCGGTGTCCAGGAGGCAACGCCGCATGCTACCCCCCACTGACAACGCATTTAGCAGCACCATCCCTTCCGCAGCGCGGGACACCGAGATTGGCAGCTTTGGGGCACATACACCCTCACAGGGGATTGCATTGCCCTAGAGGCAAGGGGGCACGCTACATCCCCACTGGCAGCGCATTTAGCAGTGCCATCCCTAATGCAGCAAGGGAAGCGCCCAGGCAAAGCCCGGGCCAAGCGTAGACCCATCCACTCCCATCGGTGACCGGAAGAGGCTGGGCCACCACTCTTTCTTCCGACAGCCATCACCTGTGCACCGTCTGTAATATGGAAGCATGAACTTGTTTCATCAGAATCAGAAGCCCCAGTGACATTACTTCTAAGAACAATGTTACAAATGGTGCCTCTAAATCCTCTATTCCTACATTTTTGACAATGGCAGTGAGTAGGGGTAACTAATGATGAAATATGTACAGTTGAGGAGGAACTGGGTATTTGTATTACCACCCTGGACCCAGACATAATTTCACTAAACCGCACTACAATTTTGAGTGCCACTAACAAAGAGAAGGGCGATGAGACTCAATCAGGAGGGACTACCCAAGCGACTACAGTTGTAGAAGTTCATCAGTTAGTGAACTCGAGTAAGACTCCCCATCTGAAAATGGTCCACCCGCATGTAAGCGCAGGAGAAAGCCTGATGTAGCTTCTGCTTTACCGAGAACCAAGACAAGAGGACATATAGACACACCATCAAGTGCAAAGGGCTTTGGGTCTAAAGCCTTAAAGGACTACCATCATGGCACTAATGTTGATGAGATTGTTCCTAAGATTCAATTAATGGTAGAGGTCGCATTTGGTAAATGTATGGCAAAATTGGCGGTTACTGAATGTAGTCTGAATAATTTAATTTGACACTGCACAGACAATACCAAGTGATGGGTCCTGTGAGCACCATTGAAATGGGGGTGGGGCTGGAAACTGAGGCATGGAGGAAACCTGTCCAGGGCCCTCTAGTTTGCCCATAGAGAGATTATTACCATGACCCATTCAACCACCTAATCCAGAAGGGGAGGGGGAGATCCGCTAGTTCCGTCAGGATTAGCAAGGTCCACAGGAGACCAGACAGGTGCTCGGGCCAATATGACACATAAGTCGACTAAGGGGGGAGAGGGGGATTGTGAGCCTGGAATCTGGTTTAATTGCCCCACAAGGAGTGGTCCTTGGCCTCCCCCTGCCTCGGTCCCTACGGGGTGGTACTGCCTCGGTCCCTATGGGGTGGTCCCTTTGCTACAGCATTACAGCAGTGAAGGCTATCCCAGTCTGAAAAACAAGGTTAGTCACTGGTTAATGCAGTTGGGCGGTGAAGGGAGAATCCTGGGAAACAGGATTATTATGGCTCGAAGGGTGGATTGGGTAGGGAGAACTCCGAAAACCTCTGAGGGGTACTGTATTGTTATGTTATGTTAGCAGGTATTTATTAAGCGCACGGCTACTCCCAGGAGTGTCCCGGCGCTGACAAATAACGACCCGCAAAGCTGAGCTCAAGTACCTCGGCCTAAGGCTGCTGTTGGAAAAGCCAAGTTTTAAGTTTCCTTCTGAATGTGAGGAGATCCTGGGATTGCCTCAGCGCGAGGGGCAGGCTGTTCCAGAGGCGAGAAGCCAACACTTGAAAGGATCTACCTCCTCTCCGAGAAAGCCAAATTCTGGGTGTGATGATCAGTGACTTGGCGGATGACCTCAGGGTACGGCACGGGCTATAGTGCTGCATTCTGTCCCCAAGATATGGGGCACCTATTTTATGGAAGGCCTTAAAAACCAATACCAATGATTTAAAGGCAATCCGTTTCCTAATGGGTAGCCAATGAAGGGAGGCCAGGAGAGGAGTAGAGTGAGTTCTCGGTCCTGCCAAAAGAGTAACTCTGGCCGCCACATTCTGGACCACCTGAAGGCGGCTGAGTAGAAATTCAGGGAGGCCGAGATACAAGGCATTGGCATAGTCCAATCTCGACACCACCAAAGCTTGGACTATCGTCTTCCTGTGAGAAACCGGAAGTTTCTCACCATCCTCAGTATCCCAAAACAAGTCCCGGCCACTGATTGAATCTGGGCCTTCATTGAGAGAGAGTCGTCGAATTTGACGCCAAGGTTTTTTACAATCTGGACAGCTGAGGTGGGAGGGGACATGTCTTGCGGCCACCAGTGATGCCATAAGTCACAGGACCGAGAGCCAAAGAACATCATCTCAGATTTTTTAGTATTGCACTTCAGTTGGTGTTTCTGGAGCAGTGGAAAACCTCTGATAGGCAAATGTTGATCTCCTTGCTGTTGAATTCCGAGCTCTTCTCGCAGGTAAACAGTAGTTGTGTGTCATCAGCATATGACACTATCTTTGCCCCGTAACTCTCGGCGAGCCGAGCCAAAGGTGCCAGATAAACATTGAATAATGTGGGGCTGAGAATTGAGCCCTGAGGGACTCCCACATTCATAGGGGGAATGGGTGCCGAGAAAGGCGGAGACCAGATGGTTTGCTGGTGGTCATTCAGAAAAGAGTTAAACCATCTTAGCACTGTGCCTCCGATCCCCCCCTCTTGAAGCCTGCGTACAAGTCCACTGTGAGGCACGGTATCGAAGGCCGCGGAGAGATCCAGCAGCACCAGGGCCGCTCTGCCCCCCCTATCCAAAGTGATTTTAATGGTTTCTGCAACTTCTAGAAGGGCAGTCTCCGTGCTGAAATTGGCTCTAAAGCCAGATTGACTAGGGTGGAGAAGATGGTTAGCCTCCACGTAGTCCGTGGTCACCGCACTAACATAGCTTTCCAGAACTTTGGAGAGGCATGGTAATAAGGATATCGGCCTGTAGTTACTGGCCACCGAGGGATCGGCCGTCGGTTTTTTAAGGAGAGGAAGGATTTTTGCAGATTTCCAATTTTTCGGCATTTCCCCCGCCTGGAGGGCAGTATTCAGAACTGCATTAACTGCCGGATTAATTACCTCCACAATAGCTGCCATGGTTTTGGCCGGGCAAGGATCTGCGGGTGAGCCAGATTTCAGCGCCTTCAAGAGCGCCATGGATTTATCCAATGACATAGGAGGGAACTCAGTAAGAGAGGGGCCGGCCCTGCAACTACTAGGGCAGGGCAGATCTCTCTCCCCTCCACCTACAGAATCTTCGACTCCAAACGAGTCTTGGATAGTCTTAATTTTATCATAGAAAAAACAGGCCATCTGGTTGGACCACTCCTCTCTGGGGGCAAACAGGCTACTAATAGCTTTAGGGGAGTAGAAGTCTTTAACAATATTGAAAAGTTCTCTGCTTCTATTCCCGGCATGCTCAATTTTGGCAGCCAGGAAGAGCTTCTTCCCCTCACGCACCTTCAAGTAGTGCTCCTTAAGGGCCTGTTTATAGACAATTTTGTTGGTCGGCTTGTAGTCAACTTTAACTCTCCCAGAGCTGCCCAAATGGCTTTGAATTTAGCAGGAAGGTCTGCCTATAGAACAAACATCCATCCCCTCCCTCTTGGATATTTTTATCGGCCAATGGCTGCCCAGTGTTCATCTTGGACCAGTTATCCTAACCCGGGCACTGGTCCTGGAACTCTCAGGGCAGCTGTGGGTGGACACTTTGCTATACCCACTTAGAATGGCTTTGGGGTCCTGGGGCTAGATTTGTTAGACTGACTAAATAGTCTCAATCATGTAAGCCCACAAGAAAGTGAGGGGGCAGGAAATGCGGTGAGTGCTAGTGGGGAAATACATCAGTTAACGTATATGGGGGCTATGCAGAGCAGCATACCGACTATCATAGCGGATGGTGACCCCTCTATTCTTTCTATTACTACTGATAATCAACTGAATATACATGATAATAGCATTGGCTATTTTACATTAGCTTCCCGGAATGCAACTGGTATAAATATTAAAAGATATGACCCCCAGGTGGTTATTATATCTAAGATAATTTGTCATAATAAGTATGCAGGAGACCTGGGAGGCAGAAGGGACCTTCTTTCTGGAGGGATATGAATCCTATTCCATGCCCGCTACACCATCAGTTGGGGGTCGGGCAAGGGGCGGATTGCTAATTCTGGTCTCTCTTTTTTTGCACTGTAGAACTAAGGAACTTGTGACAAGTTCCTCAAACATACAGGCAATTCTTATTGGTTCCCATGCAGTTGGTAATGTGATCTTGTTAAACTTTTATAATGCTACATCAGGTCCCACATTCTCTAATACTCTTTTTATTCTCAAGGATCAAATGCTCCATATCGAATCTTGTATCAATATAGGAGCTGGATTTATTTTAACAGGGGATTTTAATATTCATCAATGTGTAAGGGGCCACAATCTCACACAGTATGCGATTATCTGAGTAATGACATCTATATTCAGATGGTACATACTCAAGCTGGCTCCTTTTTAAATCACCTCCTTGCTGAATTCAATCTGGAGTATGTTATGACCAAGCAATTTCAATCTAATGATGGAAGTTTTCCTCCTACATTCACTGGTAGAGGGCAATTCTCTACATTAGATTTTATTTTCGTTTCAGTCTATTTGAGGAATTTTTTGAAACATTTTAGTGTAAACGTTTCTGGTTAATGACCATAATTATATTGACATTAATATTGAAGATCTTTTTGTATGGGTCCTGCACCGGGGAAGGTAATTCATGGGGGTGGAGTATCGACTGATCAGGGGAGAAGATTAAAGTGGTCTAAGGTTATCCCAGAGAACTTTTTAAGATCCCTCGTGGTGACCAAATGGGCTGATTTCAAGACATGTTTGGAGGGCACCTGTACTGACACCACTTTCTTAAGGGCATATTCGGAGATAGGGGAGGAAATTAAGTTAAAACTATCGTTCCCTTCCAGATCATCAAAAAATAGTGCTCCATGTTGGCTCAACAAGGTCTGCTCAAGGGCTCATAAATTGTTAATGAAAGCTCTTAAAGCAGTGCCTAAAGATTGCAGCCTTATTGCAAGTAGACAAATTGCCTATAAGTTAGACAGGAGAAGAAAGGCACTGGAAGAGGAGGTATGGGTGGAGCTGATTGAGGCATCATGTTGGGGCAATAGTTGTAGATTCTAGGAAGTGGTTAATCGCCCTTATTTAATGACAATGGGGATAGTACCATTTCCTCGCATATTCCCCCAAGAAATGGGTTGATCATTTCGAGGGTGTTTATAACGCCCGGTTAACTGAGGGTCAATGTGAGCCTGTTACATTAGCCACCTCTCATTGTAATCTAACTATTACTGTTGAAGAAACCCAACTAGCCATAGATCGACTTGCCTCACATAAAGCCCCTGGACCTGATGGGACCCCTGCACATATGCTTAAGGATACACTAGAATTGTGGGCGCTGATCTTAACTCACACCATCAATTCGGCAATGCGAACGGGTCTCTCAGTTTCATGGTCTCAGTTGGTCATTATCCCTGTATATAAGAATGGCACCAGAGACTTACTAACTGTTATCGTCCGATCTCTTTGATCGACTCAGTTGTAAAGGTAATTGGCAGGGTAATCTTGGAGAGAGCAATGTCATGGGCAGAGGATGGCTCCGTACTCTCCAATCTGCTGTTTGGGTATTGACCGGGCCTGGGTACATGTGATCAGTGTTTAAATATCTTCTTGTTATTCAACAAGTACACTGTGGTGTGGCCCGGGTCCCTGTACATCACGCTTATGGACCTGTCCTCTGCATTCTACAGGGTGAACAGGTCCAAATTATGGCCGATTTTATTGGACCTCGGAATGGATAGAGAGATTGTCTCTTTTATTAGTGAGCTGCATAGGGACATGTCAGCCATTGTCCGGCATAATGTGGATGGGTCCTGTACAAAAGATTTTTCGCTAAAAGGGAGGAGTAGAACAGGATTGCATACTGGCCATTTTTTTGTTCAGCTTGTATGTGAATGATCTAGGGGCCAGGTTGCTAGATAATCAGGTGGATTGCCCGTGAATTGATAATTGGATGATACCCACATTGTTAAATGCGGATAATACCATCTTGCTCGCAAGAACAGTCCTAGGTCTACAAGTATTGCTTGATGGCTTTGTCAGTTACATGAACAGCCTTGATTTATCAACCAATCACGGCAAGTCTCATGTAATGGTTTTGGGCCAAAAGGGGACTAAATCTAGATCCTTTCAAGTACAGGACCATAAGTCACCCAAGGTTAAACCTTCACATACCTAGGGGTTGATTTTGACAATCCTTCCTCATGGGGCCGTTGAGAAAATCAAAACAAAGTCCTTGTCTCGCTCTGTATGATCTATTTTCTTATTTTCCTCAAGAATAGGCAGTAGGCATTTAGATGCATTGGTAAAGATATGCCAAGCTAAATCGGTTACTGCACCAATATATGGCAGTGATGTTTGGGGCTACAAAGATACCTCAGAGCTCCACGTTGAGGAGAATAGCTTCTGTAGACGTCTCTTGGCGGTTCAGGTATCCACTCCTGCATTTTTTTTTGGTAAGCAATTTTATTGTTTTTGACAATAAACATACACCAGCAAATCGGCAGTGGACACTGAGGATAACAAATCACAGCCAAATGAATGATCAATCCCAGAACGCTCGACCCCATAAGGTACTGGTGGAGCAGAGAAAATAATTTTTTTAACCCCTAACAAATTTTATAAATAATTAATAAAATGTTCGTTTAAATGTATTAATCAACAATGTACGTGAGGGAAGGGTAACACGCAATTACATGGGCTAAATAATCTATTAACGAATGTCTGTGTGTCTAATTATAACATAAAATTAATTGCGTACTAAATTAATAATAAATGCATGATTGTGCTTCATAGAATATAAACGTGTCGTTGCAAAAACAATAGTGATGGTAAGTAAGGAACAGCTTAAATGTTGCTTTCTGCTAGGTAATAACTAATTGGGGTACGTAGATGACGGGAGGGAAACGAAAAGGCTATGTTTCTCTATTTTAATTATGTTTTGTTTATTTCAAAATAGTGCTTCTAAGTATAAACGAGTGGCGATATAAAATGGCTGCCGGTTATTGAAGTGCGCATGTGCGGGGAAACGCGTGACAAGGGAGAAAAAGTTGGAGAAAAGCTAACCACGTGATGATGCTGAGAGGCTAGGATGCAAGAATGGTCAAGGCTGATGTGACCTAATTGAACTGATAGTGTGCCGTGGTGATCAGCAAGGAACCGTGGGAAACCGTTTTAAGAGAAAGGACAATGCCTGCAGAGTTCTCGAATGTATCGAAAGAAGTTACAAATGTACTGATCGAAGCGGATGGAAACATGTCTTGAACTGTGAGAAAGGAAATGATCATATACATTCCAAAGAACAAGTTGGATCCGGGAGAACTTGATTAAGAATGAATAGATGAAATGAATGGACCAATGAAAGAAAAGCGCGTTATTAATGTTGCAACAATTAGTTAGCAAAGTTAGAATTAGGGTATAAGAGGGCCTACTCTTAGTGGGAGGGGTACACAGTCAGAGTTGGAGAGTCGCAGTCAGAGTCGGTGTTGGAGTTGGTGGCTTCCAGTGCTTGGTGGTCCAGATCGATCCATTTACTGAGCGGGAGATGCTGAAAGACTGTTAGATGAGACGGGTTGCAGGTAGCTGATGCTGACGAGCTGAAGTTTCTGTTGCTGTCTTATTTTTCCAGTTGAGTATGAGAATCAGGTTATTTTTAATTCGTAAACTTAGGTTAGAAATCCTTAGGCTAAATTAGGGAAGATAGGCAGGTAATTAGGGTTTTTGCTTCATGACAAAATTTCCTTTCTGCAATAAAATTGATTTTGCTTAATAAATATTTGAATTAATAATGAATGAATAATTGAATAAAAAGTCTAAATTCTTTCTCATGCTTTTAAAATTATATAAAATTTAAGATTCTTAATCAAACGACTCAGTGGTTATTTTGCTAAATGATTGTGACACTAGTAATTGGTTATTGTGATTTAGCTGGTCTTAATCACTACAAATTAATTTCTTACTAGATGATCCATCGACAAAACAATGAGCAGGAATATCTTAAGAAATAACTAAGAAAGCGATAGGTTAAGGTAATAAGGTATCCCAGCTCTTTCCAGCGGTACATAAATGATGTTTTTTATTTAGTTCTCATGTTTCTCCTAGGAGTATAGAATTTCGTAAAGGTGTAGAGGAAATCCAGGTGTGTGTGTGTGTGTGTGTGATAGGCGATGTTTATGGGCCCCATCGTCATGTGGATGTGAGAAAATATAAGTCGCCCCTGGATGACCGATAAGTGACCTAGGAGGAAAATAGTTTTTATTGTACGCGCTGCATCAGATTTCTTGGTAGCAGAGTTATGGTTTCTATAGATTAGTTTAGTGATTATTGATTATTGATTATTTTTTGATGACTAACACTATATGTTGAGTCGCGTTATGTTATATGTGAGTTTTCACGCTTCTGGGATGTAGGAAGTGGAACACGTGTGGCAAGAGAAGTCACATGGAATTTGGTACATGGTCTGAATTCAATTTTGGTAATAACACAGGTTGTGTTATGTTAGGGATTTTCTGTACGAAAGGTGTGTAACTGAGATAGCAAATCACGTTTTCTTGTGAAACTTTGGCCTTAATTCTCAGGAGCCTAGTCTCCACATGTGTCTTATCCCCAGAGAAACGGGTTAATTGTTTGCTTGAAAGAAGGGTAAGGTAGAGGGAAGTGCTACTTTATCGGCGAGAGTTAATAATTCTGTGGTAGGGTAGAGGTAAGCGCTGCCTACTGGAAATACAGGATTCTTGTGTAAAAGGACAAAGCTGTCACTTTTGTTTAGCGAATCAGACTATGGAATTGTTTTAATTGTTGTAACTAACGAAGAAACAGTGAAAAGAAAAATTGCCGATAATTTTTGTAAAGGAGGGGTAAAAGAGCAGGAGTGACATCGACAGTGCCGCGCTAGGATTGGATAGTGCGCTAGTCACGTGAACACAGAGTCAAGAGTGACGTAGAAAAGTGCTGCGCTAGGATTGGTTGGTCCGCGGACGAAGGGAATTGTTCTGATTGGTGCATTAGTGTGAGTCGCGCTGTGATTGGTTGAAGTTCCGTACACGGAACAGTGCTGGTTTATAGAGAAAAACCAATCGAAAACATGCCGTATTACGAGTATGAAAGGGAGAGAACGTCATGGACGACAAAAATAAAGAATTTCTTTAAGAAAGACAAAAAGGTTGTGACTAGAGAGGGACAAGTAATTCCTCCGCCGAAATCAGCAGCTTCACATATGATGCTGAAATATGGATATCATACATGCATATGGTTGGAAAATTGGGCAAAGTATACGAAGAATGATGGTGCATTAGCTTTCCCTGAGAATGGTTCATTTAGTGTAGCGGTTTTGCGAAATTTGCGAGAAAAGATGACAAATCTAGAACCTAGACCGACACAGTTTGAAGCATTGACGGAATGGGAGGATGAGATGTATGAGCGAGAGAGATTCAGAGGTTTAAGAGATCATGAGTTTATGCCTGGAAGAATGTGGGGAATAAATCATGAGGATAGAATAAAACGATGGAGATGTGCTAACATGACAGGAGGTTTGTTTCCGGCTTTTACAGTTGAGGAAGAGACTAAGAGAAAACGTACTGAGAAAAAGAAACATATGGAGAGGGAGAAATATATGCATGAGAGTGAAACGGATGATGAATTGCTGGAAGATATTTTAAATAGAAATCCACCTCCGTATCAGCAGAGTTCTACAGTGGTGACACCAAATGCGCCGCTAATAGAGACTGTGCGAAATAAAAGTCCGGTAAAAAGAATTGAAATAAATAGGTCACAAGATCAAATAAGAACTTCACAAAATGAAGGAATAGAAAGTGACAATGCAAGCGAATTAGCAAGGACAACAAAAGAACTAACTGAGAAAATTAGGGAATTAACGAAAAACATGGAAGCTGTGACTGTACCTGTAACAATAGGTCCAGTAATACCAGTTTTTGAGAATCAGAAAATTGATGAACGGTCATTAGTGATTCCTATGAGTTCACAATTTCAGAGAGAAAAAGAAAGGATGGAACCAAGTGCAAGTACAAGTAATTTGGCTAGTACTTACAGACCAAGTCCACCTACAAATTTGACTGTGAATGAGTGTAATGGTAGGAAAATGCATATGGTAACAGAATCTGCAACAGAGACTCCTGAAAAGAGTGGTAATTGGATAGAACTAAATAATACACCCATAGGTCCGACTCCTGATGAGTTAAATGAGTGGATGAAGGCATTTAAAATGAAAGAACCAGAAGAAAAACCATTAGATGTAATTAGGTTAAAAATTGACATGGAAGAATTAATTCTAGGAACGATTGGTACAGAAAAGATAAAAAATTACCAGGATGATGAAATAATGTTTCTGTGCAAAAGTATTACATGGAGAGCAAAGAATTTACATGACAAACTAGAAGAGGTAGCCAGTGAAATTGGAATAGATTTTGCGAAAGTGAAAACATTGCAGAAACCCTACAGAGTAGACTTTTGTGAGAAAGATATTGAAAACTTGAACACAGCAGGAAGGCTGACACAGATAAAAGAGTTAATTGTGTTACTGAGAAAATGGGGTGATGTGGACAGATGGAAAGTTAGATGGACGAAAAAGAATGAGAAAACTACAGACAAAGCTTCTTTGGCTTTTATGATAACTGAAAAAGAACCTGTTGCCAGAGAATACCCTATGAGAGAAACTCCAGGTGGTAGTTATGTGCATGTTCCCTGGACTAGGCAGGATATACTGTCATTTACAAATGAATTCCCGAAGCTGAGAGAGAAACCAGTTGAATGGTACCGACAAGTAGAGAGGTTTGTGAAGGTTTCAAAAGTATTGTGGATAGATTTAGATGGATTATTTGACATAGTGGTACCAACTGATTTGTGGTCAGAGTGTAAAATTACAGTTGACTGGCCAACTACAGAATATCCAAGAGATCCTAAGACAGGAGCTCCAGGTCCTGAGGTGATGAGGAAGTACGATAAGGTGATTACCTTTTTGAAAAATAAGATTCCTCCTAAAGAAACAGATTGGGTGAAAATTGATAGAACTACCCAGGAAAGTAAAGAGTCTGTACATGCATATTATGAAAGGTTGTTGTTGGTTTTCAAGCAGTATAGTGGATATGAGGAATTGAGTGAAAAAGATATGAGTCATTTCGTATACAGATTTGTGTTTGGGTTGAAACCAGAGATTAGTGAAATGATTAAACAGCATATGATTAATTGGCAGAATGGCACGGTAGATGAGGTACTGAGGTATGCTAAGTATTGTAGTGATGATATTGAGAGTAGACAGCGTAAATTGAAAGAGAAGGCAATGTGGGCACAGGTGAAAGTGGCAGAAAAGCAAGAAGCTCAATTGGATAATAATAGTGGGAATGAAACAGGACAGAATAAATCGCGACCTAACATAGGTAAAGGGAAAGGTCAAGTGAGTCTAGAGGAGGCAAAGAAGAAATGGCCCTGTCATAATTGCGGAAAATTAGGGCATTGGAGAAACGAGTGTAAGTTCCCACCTAAACCTAATCCGGAAAATCAATCATTAACTCCACAGGTGCAGAATGAGGTAGTTGTTCAACAAGGTCAGGTGCCACAACCACCACTTCCCAACACTGTTAACCAGCAAAGATACAGTACAGAAACAGGATTCTACGGAGGAGAGCAGGTAACACAGTTGCCGCGAGCAGCTAACATTTCTCAGTATTGGTTGCGACAGAGTGAGGATGAGGCGGATGAAAGTTCATGACGGTGCCTAGGAGAGGGAAAAGAGTGCGTACTTGGCGCAACTCTAGAGGTAGATCAGTCTGGTCCCTTTGTGGATGGAGAAGTGAATGGTGCAAATGTAACATTCCTTGTCGATACTGGAGCTACCCGTTCTACTGTTAGATCAGTGGAAATTCCAAACCTTCCTCTCTCAGGTGAATACATCCAAGTAGTAGGAGTAGCAAATCAGCAGATTAAAACACCACTTACTGAATTAGTGGAAGTAAAAATTGGTTCTTTTAGCAAAATGCATAGATTTGTAGTGTGCGATTGTAGTCCTGTAAATCTTTTAGGTCGTGACCTTTTGTGCAAAATGAATTGCACAATTTATTGTACACCAGATGGAATTGGATTTCAGACCCCAGATGAAGATGTATTGTATAAAGTAACTTTGATGAATCAGGAACCTGAAATGAATGGTTTGTTTCCTGCATTTGATGCAGAAAAACTTCCAGAAGAACTGAAAATTGCAGTGAAAGAAAATGTGTGGGATTTTACAGGAGAAGATATTGGATTAATGAAAGAAGTTGATCCCGTAAAAGTAACAGTAAAAGAAGGAACAACTTACCCAAATACGCCACAGTATAAATTGACTCCAGAAATAATTGAAGGAATAACTCCTGTAATAAATAAAATGATCGAACAGGGAATTCTAAAAGAAATAATGAGCAGTCCATGTAATTCACCTATTATGGGACTGAAAAAGCCAAACGGAACATATAGAATAGTACAGGATTTGAGAAAGATCAACAAAATAGTTGTGCCTTGTTGTCCAATAGTGCCAAACCCTGCAGTAATTCTATACCAAATTCCACACGAAGCTGAGTGGTACACGGTGATACATTTGTGTCACGCATTTTTCTCTATTCCTTTGCATCCAGATAGCCAGCCATTATTTGCGTTCCGGTTCGGAGAGCGTATTTTGGCATGGTGCCGAATTCCTCAGGGGTATACAGAAAGCCCCTCGATCTTTAATCAGATTTTAAAGAAGTCCTTGGAAGATTTGAAAATGCCAGAAAAGTCAGTGATGGTGCAGTATATCGATGACCTGTTGGTGGCATCGAAAACAAAAGAAGCATGTGTAAGTGATACAATTGCTTTACTGAACCATCTAGAGAAAAGAGGACATAAAGTGTCCCCTTCAAAATTGCAATTTTGCCAAAAAGAAGTTCAATATTTAGGGCATAAAATTGAGAAAGGAGTGCGAAAGATAGCGACAGAAAGAGTAAAAATGATTCAAGGAATGAGAGCACCAATGACGCAAAGAGAGGTAAGAATGTTTCTGGGAATGGTTGGATATTGCCGACAATGGATAAGTGGTTTCTCCTTGATTGCTAAACCATTACAAAAACTGACCAAGAAGGATGTAAGAGACCCTTTTGAGTTAAATAACGAAGAAATGAAATCTTTCAAAGAGTTGAAAAAGAAATTGTGTGAGGCCCCTGCTTTAGGAATGCCTGATTATGAAAAGGATTTTGAATTGTACTGCAGTGAAAGAGATGGATGTGCATTTTCAGTGCTGGTACAAAAACATGGAACAATGAAGAGACCAATTGCTTATTTTTCAGCTGTTTTAGATCCTATAGCAAAAGCATTGCCTGGATGTCTGAAAGCTGTTGCTGCTACTTGTGTAAGTTTGGAACAAAGTGAAGGTATAGTGATGGGGTATCCACTGAGAGTATATGTTCCCCACTCAGTAGAGATTTTGTTGACAAGAACAAAAACACAGTACATGACACATAGTCGGCTGACTAAGTACGAAAAAGTAATCTTGAGTGCAGAAAATGTGACCATAGATAGATGTATGAATGTGAATCCTTCGACATCATTGCCAGATGAAGAGAGTATAATTGAACAAGATGAAGTAGATCATGATTGTCTGAATGTGCTGGAATATTGCACAAAACCAAGAGCTGACATAAAAGATGAGCCTTTAAAGGAATCGGATTATGTCATGTTTGTGGATGGCTCATGCTTGAGAACGAAAGAAGGAGTTTTAAGCGCAGCTTACGCAGTGTGCACAGTGGCAACTGTGATGGAAGCGTCTTGTCTGAAAGGAATAAGGTCTGCCCAAGTTGCGGAACTGATTGCTTTGATTCAAGCATGTAAGTTGGGAAGAAATGTACGAGTTACGATTGTGACCGATAGCCAGTATGGTTTCGGTATCGTGCATGACTTCGGTCAGATTTGGTCACAAAGAGGTTTCTTGACGTCTGCAGGAACACCTATCAGAAATGGAGATTTTGTTAAGAAACTGCTTGAGGCGATACAGCTGCCTAAGCAGATAGCTGTAGTGAAATGCAAGGCACATAAGAAAAACGAAGATTACATAGCTGTTGGTAATAACTATGCGGATGAGATAGCCAGATATTGTGCAGAGAACATGGTATCCCTAAACAAGAATAGAGAAAGGGAGCATATCTCTTCTCCTTTGCTTTTTACTAACACTGTCGAGACATGGGATGAGGTGAGACAGTTACAGGAAGCTGCAAATGATGAGGAAAAAGATTACTGGATAAAAGCAGGATGTAGAAGACAAGAAAACAATGGTGTGTGGGTTTACAGAGATGAAAGACCAGTTATGCCTGATAGCATGATTGCAGACATGGCACGGATGTACCATGGACAAGCTCATATTGGGAGAGATGCAATGATCAGACTTTTTAGACAAACCTGGTATAACCCAAAATTCAGAGCCATAGCTGAAAGTCTTTGTCAAAGATGTCTTATTTGTCAACAGTTTAATCCAGGAAGAAAGACAATAGTGAGTCTAGGAACAATAGGACGAGAAGGAGGTCCGTTCACTAGAATGCAATTAGACTTCATCGAAATGCCCCCTTGTAACAGACTAAAATATGTTCTAGTGGTCGTCTGTTTGTTTTCTCGTTGGGTGGAGGCATACCCCACTAGAAGGAATGATGGAATAACGGTAGCAAAACTTATGCTGCGAGAGTTCATTCCAAGGTATGGTTTTCCAGTCACGGTTGAGACAGATAGAGGAACACATTTTCAAAATGAGTTGATCCAATTGATTTGTGAAGCATTAAGTATTAAACAAAAACTGCATTGTGCATACAGACCAGAGGCTTCTGGGGTAGTAGAGCAAATTAATGGAACAATTAAGAACAGGTTAGGAAAAATGTGTCAAGCTACAGGACTCAAATGGCCAGATGCACTGCCCCTTGTTCTGATGACCATCAGAAGCATTCCTGAAAAGAAAACTGGACTTAGTCCTCATGAGGTGATCATGGGACGAGCAATGAGACAAGCACAAGTACCTGTCAACAAGTTATTGACTATAACTGATGATCTAGTACTGGATTATTGCAAAGGACTGGCTGATGTGGTGCGTTCTGTGTTTCATCAGGTTGGACCGGATGCGACCACTCTTGAAAGAAAACCAGCCCACGACTTGAATCCAGGAGACTGGGTCCGCATAAAAATCCACAGGAGAAGAAACTGTCTAGTTCCTCGCTGGGACGAGCCACGACAGGTAATCCTAGTGACAACAACTGCAGTCAAGTGTGCAGGAGTGAAGAACTGGGTCCATGCCAGCCACACAATCAGAGTTCAAGAACCTACAGATCGACATGTGAGTCGACGTCTGGAAGTGTGGGATAAGAGTTCAGCGACTGGGACAACAGGAATAAGAGAAAGGGTGCCAGAACTTGAAGATCGACCTGAAAGTCGACATCTGGAAACCCCAACTGCAAGCACCTCTAGAGAGGAAGAGGAAGAAGAAGAAGAAGGAAGAATTTCAGAAATTCCAGAACCTGAAGATCGACCTGTAAGTCGACATCTGGAAATATCTGACACGAGTTCAGGATCTGATGATTCAGTTGCAAACTGTGAAGAATTTCGAAGGAGAACTTGGGGATATAAACCAATTAGAGAAGAGAATGAACAAGAAAATGATCTAGATGAGCAACCAAGTACAAGTTATGGTGGAAATCCTTCAAAAGTAATATTAATAGACAAAGTAGGGAAAGAGATAAATAAAAAGTTAGAAAATCGAGAAGAACCCCGAGGAGCAATAGGGACAGATAGTGAAACAAAAGAACAGGGAAATTCAGAAGTAGAGAGTGAGGAAAATACCAATTCGGAAGAACACCGAGGAGGGACAGTAATAAGGGAACACAAGAAGGAGAAAACAGATCCACCAGTAAGAGAAGATGAGATCATAAGCTTCAAAATAAGAGACAATTGTGAAAAAGTTGAAACAGAATCTGAAGAAAGTGGAGAAGAAGAGAAAACAAAAACTGAATCAAGAAAAAGAAACTGGAAATCAGAAAGAGGAGAAAAAGAAGGTGAAGCCAAAAGGCCAAGAAAAGGAGACAATTGGCCCAGCAACTATATAAGAAAATTGAGATACAGAATAATCAGAACTGGAGAAAAAAGTGCTGAACAGGTGAATGAAATAACAAGTCAAAAGGAACAAGAAAAGCCAAGTGGAAAACGACTGCAAAAGTCTAAAAGAACAAAGAAAGTGAATTCGAAGTACAAGTCACCTGAGTGGCTGTACATCGCACTAACGGATTACAAAGAAGAAGGAAACACTCACGAGAACCCGAGACTAAGAAACCGAATGGGTAAAGGTGAGATGCAACAAACCTGAAGTGAAGACTTAAAGTGCTTCTGCCGGATGTGACAATTTTACTGGATATGACAAATCACCGGATGTGACAACGAAAGAATTCTGGAGAGAATTAAAAGAAAGTACCAAGCAAAGACTTTTGAAAGCAGAGTGGCATCTAAGTCATTTCTGAGGTGTAGTGACACAATTTTCTGAAACTTAACAAAAAGATAAAAGTAAAATGGAAATGGAAAATACTAGAGATAGAAGAGATAAATGTGAGTTTGTAAAAAGATGGTGTAAAATGTGCTGCTTTTGTACAGGTTTATTAATGACAGTATGGATAGTTTTAGCAATCACAATTCCTATTAGTTTAGCTGTAATAGAAGCAAAGAATGATACTAAACCAGAAAAAGAAACTAATATTAAAGAACCAGTTATTTTAAGAAGTAGTGCAGAATTACATAAGGATAAGTCAGTAACAGACTTTTCTAAAAATGTTTTTACAAAATTGTTGTACGAATATGTAGAGACAATGGATGTGAGAGATTGTTATGTTTGTATGCAGTTGCCTGCATCAGTGTCAGAAGGTGTGACTTATCATCACCTACCTCTAACTTATGGAATAACCTGTAGTGTCATAGCAAGTTTATTTTATAAAACAGGTAGATTAGAGTTTTATTACACTGATATAGATAAGATTTTTGCAAATGTTCCTGTAGTTCCAGAACTTAACAAAGTAAAACAAGCAAGGGTTTTAGGAGAATTCTTTTAGAGCATAGAAAATTAACATTAGAAGAAATAGCTAAAAACAACCTTACCTGTGAGTTAAAGAAAGAAGAAAAGGTATTTTTAGAAATGGTTGAAGAAAGAAGAATGAAATTTCAAAGAGAAGCAATAAAAGAGGAAGGAACACATCTGTGGACATTTGAGGAAGGAAATCATGAAGGGAAAAGATAAATGCAGCAATGACATTAGATTGGCCGCAAACAGGAAAGTTGTGTATTAGAAGAAATAAGACAGTCTATGACAATTACTTTGTAGGTTCCAGTATCTGCCATGACAATTATCAAATTTTGGGAGGTTGGGGATTCAAAGGTGGAAAAGATCCAATATTTCCAGGTATCTATTATATTTGTGGGAATAGAGCTTATTACAGGTTACCGGACCATTGGTATGGAACTTGCTATGTAGGCCTGGTCTTTCCAAAAATCTTTCATATGGACAGAGAAGAAAAAGGAACATACAAGATGATTAATAGCTTTACACGTAGAAAGAGGGAAAGTTTTTCAGAAATTGTAGGTGATATTTTTGGAGCATTAATACCAGCAGTGGGAATATCTTTGAATGCATTTAAAATTCGGAAGTTATCCACAGTAGTAGATCGTTTGTCTACAGATACTGCGGGAGGGTTCTTGATGGTAAATACCGAAATGGTTGCCATGAGAGCTATGGTGATGCAAAATCGGCTTGCCCTTGATATTCTTTTGGCAAAAGAGGGTGGAGTCTGTGGAATGCTGAAAGTCCAACATTGTTGCACTTACATTCCTGATAAAAGTGAAAATATACAAAAGTATATTACAAATATTACAAATTTGCACAAAGAACTAGTTCCACTGGAGGTTGAAAGTGTCTTGGGAAAACTTGGTAGAGGGTTTTCTTCTGTAGCAAATTGGTTAACAAGAATGAGTAGACTAATGATAGGGAAAGTTATAATAATAGCAACTGTAGCAATATTGTTAGCCATGGTGTTGAAAATTGTAATAACGTGTATAAAAAGAAAAGTAAGACAAAATAAGATAAAAAGAAATAACAGAATAATGAAAGAGAGAGAGAGAGAAATGGGTGAAATTGAGTTAGAGAAAATGAAAGAAAGCATGTATAAAGAGACAAGAAGACAAGATGAAATGGAAACAGATGTGTAACTAACAAAAAGCAAAAGGATGAAAGACATATGCTGCCTGGAAAAGAAGTATAACTTGGTTTTATGTGGTGATTTAAAAATCACCAAAGGGGGGAGTTGATGGAGCAGAGAAAATAATTTTTTTTAACCCCTAACAAATTTTATAAATAATTAATAAAATGTTCGTTTAAATGTATTAATCAACAATGTACGTGAGGGAAGGGTAACACGCAATTACATGGGCTAAATAATCTATTAACGAATGTCTGTGTGTCTAATTATAACATAAAATTAATTGCGTACTAAATTAATAATAAATGCATGATTGTGCTTCATAGAATATAAACGTGTCGTTGCAAAAACAATAGTGATGGTAAGTAAGGAACAGCTTAAATGTTGCTTTCTGCTAGGTAATAACTAATTGGGGTACGTAGATGACGGGAGGGAAACGAAAAGGCTATGTTTCTCTATTTTAATTATGTTTTGTTTATTTCAAAATAGTGCTTCTAAGTATAAACGAGTGGCGATATAAAATGGCTGCCGGTTATTGAAGTGCGCATGTGCGGGGAAACGCGTGACAAGGGAGAAAAAGTTGGAGAAAAGCTAACCACGTGATGATGCTGAGAGGCTAGGATGCAAGAATGGTCAAGGCTGATGTGACCTAATTGAACTGATAGTGTGCCGTGGTGATCAGCAAGGAACCGTGGGAAACCGTTTTAAGAGAAAGGACAATGCCTGCAGAGTTCTCGAATGTATCGAAAGAAGTTACAAATGTACTGATCGAAGCGGATGGAAACATGTCTTGAACTGTGAGAAAGGAAATGATCATATACATTCCAAAGAACAAGTTGGATCCGGGAGAACTTGATTAAGAATGAATAGATGAAATGAATGGACCAATGAAAGAAAAGCGCGTTATTAATGTTGCAACAATTAGTTAGCAAAGTTAGAATTAGGGTATAAGAGGGCCTACTCTTAGTGGGAGGGGTCACAGTCAGAGTTGGAGAGTCGCAGTCAGAGTCGGTGTTGGAGTTGGTGGCTTCCAGTGCTTGGTGGTCCAGATCGATCCATTTACTGAGCGGGAGATGCTGAAAGACTGTTAGATGAGACGGGTTGCAGGTAGCTGATGCTGACGAGCTGAAGTTTCTGTTGCTGTCTTATTTTTCCAGTTGAGTATGAGAATCAGGTTATTTTTAATTCGTAAACTTAGGTTAGAAATCCTTAGGCTAAATTAGGGAAGATAGGCAGGTAATTAGGGTTTTTGCTTCATGACAAAATTTCCTTTCTGCAATAAAATTGATTTTGCTTAATAAATATTTGAATTAATAATGAATGAATAATTGAATAAAAAGTCTAAATTCTTTCTCATGCTTTTAAAATTATATAAAATTTAAGATTCTTAATCAAACGACTCAGTGGTTATTTTGCTAAATGATTGTGACACTAGTAATTGGTTATTGTGATTTAGCTGGTCTTAATCACTACAAATTAATTTCTTACTAGATGATCCATCGACAAAACAATGAGCAGGAATATCTTAAGAAATAACTAAGAAAGCGATAGGTTAAGGTAATAAGGTATCCCGGCTCTTTCCAGCGGTACATAAATGATGTTTTTCATTTAGTTCTCATGTTTCTCCTAGGAGTATAGAATTTCGTAAAGGTGTAGAGGAAATCCAGGTGTGTGTGTGTGTGTGTGTGTGTGTAATAGGCGATGTTTATGGGCCCCATCGTCATGTGGATGTGAGAAAATATAAGTCGCCCCGGATGACCGATAAGTGACCTAGGAGGAAAATAGTTTTTATTGTACGCGCTGCATCAGTACAATCGGATATAAACAATGTGTACACAATTTTGACTACTCCCTGGTACCCAGCCATTTGCCCCACACCCTGCGGTACTTCTTTGGACAACCCCGTGCTTCATACATAGGTTTTTCTTGTGTCGCACACCAGTCCACCCCCTTCCGCCACTTCCCAGAGCAAGGTGGAGTTGAAAGCTTCCAGGAAGCGGCTATGTCTCGCTTGGCCACTACCATAGCCGTGTTGAAAAATAATTTCTCGTTCCTAGACCCATCCAGCCCATCCGTAATTCCGAGGAGTGAGTGCCGTGGGTCATGGGGGACCTCCCACCCCAGGATTTCTGTGAGCTCCTCCTCAATGTCTCCCCAGAACCGTGCCAAAAGGGGACATGCCCACACCATATGGAAAAAGTCAGCCGGGTCTTGGCCGCACCTCATGCAGGAAGCAGTCGGATAAAAGCCTGCCCGATGGAGGCGTACTGGGGTTAAGTAGGTGGCGTGTAAATAGTATAATTGGATCCGGCGGAGTTTAACTGATGCAGTAATCGTCTTAGGTGCCATGAGAGCATCACGCCAATCCTCTTCATCCAGAGGACCCACCCACTCCTCCCATTGGCTTCTAAGCCGATCCAGTGAGGTCGGGGTGTTGTTAACCAGTGTCCGGTAAATGCGGGAAATACCCCCCTTCCCCAGGTCGCCCAGCATAATCTGCGCTTCGGGAGGGCTGTACTCAGGGATCCTTGTGTCTTCCGATATGTGTACATGGAGGGCATGTCGCAGTTGCAAATATTTGTAGAATTGTGTTGGGTGTAGGGAGCATCTGGACCGAAGATCTTGGAAGGAGCGCATGTGGCCGCTCGCCCACACATCCCGAGTTGCGAGATCCCTATAAGGTCCCACGCTCTAAATCCTTGCAACCCACTGACCTCCCGGAGCCATGTGCCGTGCCAGAGAGGCGTATGCTGAGTTAACTTGTGTGTCCATTGGGTATGATGCAGGACTGCCCACCAGGCGAAAAGCGCGGTGCGCGTTACCTCTGGTAAGATGGACAGAATGGACTCCCCGTACATCAGGGACTGGATTTTGGGCAAGCCTAGCTCGCTCAATTCAAGCCTATAGGCCGGGTCGGACCAGCCCCCATTAAACCAATCATGTATGGTCAGTAGGCGAGTCGCCAAGTAGTACAAGTATAAGTGTGTCATCCCCATGCCCCCATCGAATGGAGGAATCCAGCATAGGGTCAGAGCCAGACCAGGCCTCCCCCCCCCCCAAGTAATTTGGTGGCCATACTGTCCAGTTCCCGAAACCAAGCCCGCGGAAAACAGAAGGGGGTGTTTTGGAGGACGTAGAGGAATCTGGGGAGAATCATCATTTTAAACAGGGCAACTCTCCCCAAGGGATTCAGGGGTAGCGTCTGCCACTTGTGAATGTCCGCCTTAGCATTTTTCACAAGCGGGGTGATATTGAGGGACCAGCCTAGTTCTGGGAGAAGCGCGACCCAGATCCCTAAGTATTTGAAAGACTGACGCCTAAGCGGTATTGTGGATTGCTAGTCATAGCAGTCTCTAGATAAGTGCAGGGGGACCAGGACCGACTTATCGGAATTCAGCCGGAGGCCGGAGGCCTGCCCGAAGGATTGCAAGATCTGGAGGCAATGAGCGCCCGACTGGGCGGGTTCAGCCAAAAAGATTAAAACATTGTGTGCGTAAAGTGCGATCTTGTCCGCCTCCGAGTTGGGCCATTCCCATCCCCGAACGCGGTCCTCGGACCGAATCAGGGTTGCCAGGGGCTCCATCACCAAGGCGAAGAGAAGGGGCGAGAGGGGGTATCCCTGTCTCATTCCCCTTTGAATGGGGAAGGCCTCCGATAAAACCCCATTGACTAAGACTCGCGCCTGGGGCTGGGCATAAAGGACTTTTACCAGATTACGGAAGTGGGGGCCAAAACCCATCGTGGCCAGCACGTCGCCCATATACCTCCAATCCACCGAATCGAAGGCCTTCTCAAATCGACGAGAAGAATCGCCAAGTAGGGGGTGAGCAAGTGGCGGTGAGCGAAGGCCAGATGAAGCCTCTGGAGACAGTGCCTAGTTCCACGAGTGGGCATGAACCAGCATTGGTCCTGGTGGACCAATGTGGCAAGGTAGGGCTTCAGCCGTTGGGCCAGAACTGTGGCGTATAGTTTAACCTCTGTGTTTATAAGAGAAATGGGATGGTAGTCCGCGCATCGACGAGATGGCAGTTGAGATTTTGGGAGAACCACAATGGTGGTCATATCCGTCTCGGACGGGAAGGAGCCCTTCTCCAAAACCTCTTCGAACAGGTCTGCGAGGCGTGGGACGAGGGTCTTGCGATACATAGCGTAATATTCCTGAGGGAGGCCGTCTGGGCCAGGGGTCTTGCCCGATGAGGTATGAGCTATTGCCTCGTTAATCTCTTCGTGGGTGGTAGGGCGGTCCAAATCAGCCTGAGCGGCAGAACCCAGCTGGGGGAGGCAAGCACAACCCGAGTCCAGCAACTCGGGGAGTGACAGTACTGGGGTCCTTTCCGCGTAGAGCTGACAATAGTAGGAGGCAAAGGCGTGGGCCATTGCCAACGGGGATCGATGTGTCGACCCTTCCGAGTCCACTATTTCAGGGATAATGCAGTTCGCCCTAGGATACGTGGCTAGTCTGTGGATAATCGTGCCGTTCTTGTTGCCCCAGCCATATACTCTTGCTACGGAGGATCTCCAGAGGAACTTGGCGGCGTCCAATGAAAGCTGCCTGATTTCAGCCCGAAGGTGAGCGAGTTGCCTCTCTCGGGAAGTATCGCCATCAGTAGGAGGGGATTGCTCGAGGCGTAACGCTTGCGCCTCTCGCGAGGTAATCTGCTGCAGCTGGGCCTGCCACCGACGCTTGAGTTGGCCCTTAGGAAAGCCACGGATGGTGGCCTTGCCCGCCTCCCATAGGGTACCCGGGGAGGGAACCGATCCATCATTGGTCAGGAAGTACTGCTTAAGCTCTGCCCCCACCACCTTTCTAAATTCCTTATCTTGGAGGAACAAAGCGTTCATCCGCCATGTCGGGCGTGTCGAGGGGGGGTGCCCCCGTACTAAGGAGCAACGGGGAATGGTCAGAGATACCCCTGGGGAGTATACAGACGTCTTGAATCGTGTTGCAGTCAGTCGATGGGACAAAGATTGCATCTATGCGCGCCTGCGAATGGTGTGCTGCAGAGGTATGAGTGAACTGTTTGGTGTGAGGGTGCCAGATTCGCCATGCATCGCAGAGGCCCAGGGATTCGGACCAATGTGTTAATTGTTTCGCTTGCACAAGTCTAGAGTTAGACGGGGGGCCTGTCGTGCAGGGCGGTGGAGTGTTTCAGGGTCATCGTGAGCATCGAGGGGGGCGAGTATATGGACACGAGGTTGAGGGGATTACCGCACTGTGTGCCACAGAGGGCCACGGACATTCCCTGAGGGTCATGAATAACTTGCGTGAGCACAAAGGGAAGGGAGCGCTTCAAGAGGATAGACACCCTCGGGAGCCCCGGGTGAAGCCAGAGTGCCATACTCTATCGTATCCATATCGTGCTAGGAAAGGACAGTGGTTACCCATCAGATGCGTCTCCTGAAGCAGGAGCACCTCTATACCGAGGCGTTGCGCATAGCGTAGGACAGCCATTCGTTTAAGTCGGTCTAAGAGTCCATTAACGTTCCAGGACAGAACGTGGAGGGATGCCCTCGGAATGGGTATGTTAGTCATGGTGGCTGGTGGTCGGTGTAATGGCATGCCGCACCACGGAGAGTCGTGGGTACGTGCGGGGTCCAGCGCAGGCGCAGGAAAGCGCTTGTGAAGAAGCCGTGCGTACGGTATGAGGGAATATCGCAGTGTGTCTCAAGAAAGCCGGTGTAGCAAAACAACAAGAAACAACAACCATGGGAAAAACAGTCCCAACCCCTTCCCCTCGCCCCTCCCCCCACCCTATACTTCGAGAACAGAAGCATCTGACGGCCCAACAGTAGCAACGAGAACCAAACTAAAACGCTCGGGTTGGGTTGCGTGGAGGACCCCTCCATTTAGGCGGATATGCAATGTCTCGGCAGAAAGACAACAAAGTAGAGCAATAGGTCTGCCGTAGCTCCCAGCCTCTACAGTGGCTGGGGGCATGTCCTCGGAGAGGCCGCGCACCGGGCGGCGCCCGCAAGAGCTTCAGAGAGTTGGGCTGCGGGATAGGTCAGAATCCGCGGCCGGCTGGTCCCGTTGAGCCGGCGACGGAGGAGCATTAGATGGGCAGCCAGTTGAGTGATGCCTGAGGCGGGGAGGAGAGCCCGAAGGGCTAGAAGAGTCCCGGAGTCTGTGAGCAGCCAGGCTCGACGATCTAGGTGTCGCTGCTTGGGACTGGCGCCTCTTTCGGGATTGCGTGTGCCTCCGGCGCTGTTGCCTAGGTGACCGAGACCTCGTGGACTGAAGACCCAAAGGTGCGGGGGACAGGTTTCACCGCTGTCTGAGGGGATGTTCCTCCGTCAGCCAAGCCCAGGCCGCTTGGGGCGAGTCAAAGAATTGTGTTTTGCCCTGAAAAATGACGCGGAGGCGGGCCGGGAACTGGAGCTGGTACTGCAGTCCAAGGTTCCGCAATTTCTTTTTGACATCCATGTAGGAGTGGCGTTGGTCTTGCACTTCCTTGGTGTAATCGGGGAATACCATGATGGTGTGGTTCTGGAACTTGAGGGGTCCCCGAGATCGCGCCTCGCGCAGGATGGCATCCCGATCCTTGAAGTTAAGGATTTTTAGTATGATGGGACCCCGGGTGGCGGTTTTGGCGCAAGGGACCGATGGGCTCTCTCCACCACGAACCACGCGGAGAGTGCGTCTTTGGGCATCCATGATGAGAACCAGAATTTGATGAAGGTGGATACCTGGTTCGTCTCGACCCCTTCGGGGAACCCCACCAGGCGGAGGTTGTTACGGCGTGCTCGGTTCTCCGCATCCTCTGCACGCCGATGCAGCTCCTTGGTGTGAGATCGCAGACTGGCCACCTGTTCTTTTAATTGGTGGATATCGTCCTCCACCGCGGAGAGACGAGATTCAGCCTCCGCAATTTGGGCAGTGGCATTGCGGAGGTCTTGCCGAAGAAGGGACACATCCACCTTAACTTCCCCGATCTTCCCCTCCACCGATGCCTGCGAAGCGCTAATCGCCTGTAGGATGGCCGGTAAGTCTTTGCCCGGAAGAGGGAAGGCCCCATCAGCTTGGTCAGGGGGATCATGCTCAGAGGTGGTGAACCGGTCCATCTTTGTTTGCGTAGGAGCGGCCGCGGATTTGGAGGTCCGGTCTCTCCCCATGGTTGATGCCAGGGCTCGCCCCAGCAAGGGCTCCGACTCCAGGAAAGATGGGCGCGAGGGCCACAGCAGCCCAAGGGTGGTCAAGCGCCCCAAGCGATAGTGCGTAAATCCACTGGGGTCGAGGACCACAAATCAGGGTTGATGGCCGCTGGATGGGGGGAGGGTTTTTGGCAACGCCGGTCCCCGGCTAGGCCCCCCAGTGCGGGAACCAAGGATTGGAGCCGTGGGCAAGGATGGCAAGCGCCCACCTTGGTGAGTCCTGGCGCTGGGCAGAGGTTCTGTGAGGCCGTCGGGAAGATAAGTTTCTGGAGGCTAGCACGGCGTGGGGGAGACACTTTAGGAGGATTTGCGGCGGAGGGGTGCCCGCTCCCGGGGCCCCACGTTGCTCGATCAATGCAGCCGATTCCGCCCTCCGCCCGGGCGGCCCACGTCGCGCACCAGACGCCGCCGCTGCTGTATCTTGATGATCCACCTCCTCCTCCTCGCCAGCCAGATGCTGCAGGACACAGAGGGTCCCCCTCCGCCGATAGGGCACCCCAGGCGAGATGGGCCAGTCAGCCTGAGGAATGCGCCCAAGGGAGACCGGGCCGGGGGAACGGAGAGGCGCCAGAAGGGCACTGGTTGCTCCGCACGCCGCCGCTCGAAATGGCGGCAGAGAGAGGAAGAAGAGGTTGCTCCACCTCCACCTCCACCAGGTCCAGGTCAGGGTCGTTAGAACCGGGCCCTCCCCCTGCACAGACGATACAAGCAGGTCAGTCCGCCCAAGGCCCGGCGCCCGCCAGTCCCAGATAATCACAGGAGCAGGGGGGACAGAGAGCCAGGAGCGACAACACCAGGCGGGTGCCCGGAGGACCACACGCCACCCCAGCCGCACAGCCACCAGGGCATCCAGTCCACCCAGCCCCAGAGACACCCAGCGCAGGGGCCGGGGAAGCACAGGCCGGTGTTTGAAGAGGGCCGGTGAGTCCCCCGGGACGCCTGCTGCCCGAAGTACACAGCCGATCGGCCCCTCACCGCCCCACCGGGCGAGTCTACCGTCTCTGGACAAGACAGGCCTCAGGCACAGTGGGTCACCCCAGTCACGGCAGTCAGGACAGGCCCTCGCACACCACAGTACCCGGAAGGGGGGGGGGCGAGAAGCCTGGGCAGTGACCTCCCGCACCGCTGCCCGACGTGACAGCCGATCCCCAGTCCCGTCCCCACTCACCGGGTGTCACCACCCTCCGGGCACCGGAGCCAGCCTCAGCTATTGGTATCAGCTCGATGATCTGGCCTCAGGAGATGTGTCTTTCCGCTTCGGAATGCGACTCCCCCGCATGCCGCCGCCAGGACATAGGCCGGTCTCCCACTGGCCAGGACGTAGTCAGCAGGGCCTTGAGATGGCGGTGTCGTCGTCCGTTGCAAGGCCCGCCAGGCTCACAGGCCGCGGGCGCTGGAAGCCGCCATCTTGTGCAGCCGGGGACCGGGAGAGTCTGGGTACAGGACGGGCCGGCGGCCGTCCAGGGCAGCGCCCTCAAGGACAAGCGACCTGCCGCGTGGGGTCCCCAACTAAGCAGGAGCCGCACCGCCGACAAGCACTCCACGGTGAGGTGCGCCTAAGTCAGCAGCGGATCGCGGTGGAGGCCGCCATGATGCAGCCCGAGGGCCTTGCCGGATCCAGAACCAAAGCGGGCGCCAGGCGCCCGGAATCAACAATCCGGAGTCACTGGTGCGGCGTTCCCTCTCCGGGGGTTCTCGGTCTGTAAGTAGAGGGTATGGATGGCAGCCGCAGGCATTAGGATGAGAAGCGGATGACTGAGGGGTCCGGAGCACTCTTAGAGTGCGACCGCCATCTTGAAGCTTCAGGCCACGCCCCATCCACTCCTGCATTTATGGTACAGAAGGAGTTGGGTTTGCCTTATCTTTCGGATATCATTGCACTGCGCCCCCTGCTTAAGTGCCTCTCTATTTGGATACGTCGCGAGGGCCACTTTAACAGGGAGATAATCAAGGACTGCATGAAGCTCCATGGTTGGAGATCAATTAGATGGCTATCTTACATAAGGGAGTCTTTCGCTAAACTGGGAAGAGAATCTCTGTTTGAATAACCTATGAACATTGTGAAGGCTGATATCCTTTGGACACAAAAGAGTTTTTTACTATGGCTGTATGTAATGAGAGAGGGTCTGGAACTTGAAAAATCTTCAGTCCGTAGCTCATGCACAGTTGTCAATGGCAAATACCATTGAACCCTATCTGTTAAATGTACATTACGGGCACCACCGATTTCTCCTGACCAGATTTCGGTTCAATCAAATACATCGCCCTTTGGCTTTACCCCGGCCTAGGAAAGGGAACAGACACACTGGAGTTTGCACATGTGATTACTTTTCGGCCCAGGATCTTTTCCTTAGTACATTTCTTTGCGTTTTTACGATTGTCCTTTTAAGATTTTTTTGTTGCCTTTGTTGAAATCTTTGAATTTTGTACAGGTTAAGCCTGCCCTTAGATTTCTTCAGTTACTGCCAGATGTACGAGTATCTTTTGCTGCTGCCTGTTTGCTGGCAGCATCTTTGAAGCTTAGAAAATCTTGTGAAGAGGGGTGAGGATGGGAAATTGTAGACCTAGGGTTAAGCTCTTAATTTTGTTGTTGGAAATGGTTTATTATAGCCGGTGGACCAATATAGCATAGCAGGCCCGTTGTATGAGATTTTTGTCCTATTGCTCTTACTCACTTACCTATCAATTGTAAATATATTACGAGCTGCAAATTATTAGATTCAATTTTTAATATGCTTTGTATTTTAATGATGTATTGTCCCCTGTTATGCTATTGAACTCAAGGGAAGTGGATTATGGGGTGTGGGAGAAGCTAAAGTGTGTTATTATGACTAATGTATTGTGTTAAATAATTAATAACTTTTAGGATTGTATATTACTGTATGAATTACTGTTTTTATTACGTACTTTTATATTCTTATTTTAAAGCCTGAATAAAGCTTTTTGAATAAATGACATATTGCTTGATTGGCTCAGCGTATATGCTGTCTCATTTAAAAAAAATCTAGAATAATAAAAAGCTTTTATAAAAAGCTAGACCTTGGTGTAAATGGCAACAACATGGAGTTTGAGGTCAAAGCTGGTGCTGACGAATGACTGTGGTGTAAGGGTGACATTTGTTTAGGAGAGTTATGACAATATGTTTGAGATGGCTGATTCCTATGATATGTTGAAGTAAAGTGTATCCTGGCATGGAGAGAGGATTTCAATCATCGGAATGCTATCAAGTAATTTTCTGGGATCTCAGACACCTAAGCAATAGAGGTGGGCGGAACTCATGGAGTTTCACTCCACAGAATTCCACGGAGGTACCTAAAAACTCCATGAAATTCCACGGAGTTCTGCGGAGTTCCGCGAGCGGGCAGAATTCGGCACGTCGCACTGCTCACGCAGATTTTTAGCACAGGGAGCGTAGTCCCCTCTGTAAAATCAGAGCAAACAGCACTACTCGGCATGCCATAGGGTGCTGCTTCTTTATGCCGCACAAGTACATTTTCTACTCGAGCAGCAGCTTTCTCAACGTAAACGGTAGGGACATGTTGGGACCGCCAGTGTTGAGAAATCTCGGCAGGAGGCATTCTAGCGCTTGAAAATCGCACTAGGGAACGCAAATTTTAATTTGCCAACTTAACGGTGGTGAGCCGCATACGAGAATAAACTCCTCTATGTGGTGGTTGGCGGAGTTTTGCCGTAACTGGCAGAACTCTGCGAACTCCACCGGTGAAGCAGAATTTTTGCCAATGATGACCTTTCCATGGCACAATAACTAGGGAAAATATTTCACATATTTAATACTCTTGTTACATTGAATTTATAACGGCTGTTAGCATGATTGTATAAAGATTGTGAGAAAAATTACCCTCCTGGCACATAGTCCCTCAGCACAGTATTAATATCCTGGCATACTATTCCTGGGTTGTCAATATGAAAGGATCCCTTCACCCACTATTTTAAAGTTGTGTTAATTTACTTGTGCAGTATTGTGATGAATTTTGTTTATGTTTTCAGTACTAGTCGTGGCACCAATCTTGATAGCTAGCGTTTCTCAGTAGAAATTATTTCTGCTGTCAAAATACTCCTTGTAGTGCCCTGCTCTCAGCAATACATTTATCCTCACCCACTTTATAACATTTTCTCAAATGGGTAATTATATCAGCTTTGTTGATGGTTGTCCAAATGTCAAAAATTCTTCTTCTTCTTGATAAAACGTGCTGCAAAACAGCGTGCACCTATAAGACTGTCGCATGGCAAAGCAGCATGTACTTATGAGGCTGTCGCATGGCAAAATAGCACGCGCTTAAGAGGCTGGTGCATGGCAAAACAGCATACACTTATGAGGCTGGTGCATGGCAAAACAGCATGCACTAATGAGGCTGTGGCATGCCAAAACAGTGTGACCTTATGAGGGCATGGCAATGGCAAAACAGCACACACTTATAAGGCTATCACATTGCAAAGCAGTGTGCACTCATGAGGCTGTCATGGCAAAATAGCATGTACATATATACGGCTGTTGCTTGACAAAACAGCGTGCACATTTGAGACTGTTGCTTGGCAAAACAGCATGCACTTATGAGGCTGTTGCATGGCAAAACAGCACACACTTGTAATGCTGTCGCATGTGAAAGTTGCATGCACTTATGAGGCTGTCACATGGCAAAACAGCTTGCACATATAAGACTGGCACATGGCAAAACAGCGTGCACTTATGAGGCTGTGGCATGGCAAAACAGCATACAATTATATGGATGTCACATGGCAAAACAGCGTGCACATATAAGCCTGCCGCATGGCAAAACAGCGTTCATTTATGAGGCTGTCGCATGGCAAAACAGCGTGCACTTATGAGGCTGTCGCATTTCATAACAGCATACACTTATAAGGATGTCACATGGCAAAACAGCGTGCACATATAAGACTGCCGCATGGCAAAACAGCGTGCACTTATGAGGCTGTCGCATGGCAAAACAGCATACACTTATAAGGATGTCACATGGGGGGCGCTAGGTGGCGCACATCCAGTATGGCCGCACACCCGTGAGGCTCTGGAAGCTTGGCGGCACTATTCGCTAATTATCCTGTCTTCTACGCTGGCTGCCTGAGATACGCCGTGGGCTGACTGCCCATTAAGCTTTCCGCTGCCTACGGGGAAAAAGTTGGGGCTCTCGCTGCCTTGTGTGCCTCATTCTGGGCTGTTGCTTGGCTGCGGGCGCTGGGGCTACTGTTCCCGCTGGAGGCCTCACCGGCCGACGTGGCTACTCGAGCCCCGCGGCTCCCCATGCGGCGGTAGGCCTCACTGGCGCCTGGCTTGAATTGGTGCCCTATTGTGACCCGCATAATTTCTCGCCGGCGGCCTCCCCTGCAGACCGCTGCTGACCTTCCCTCCTGTGGGCGCTTGGGCGGCTGCTGGAGCCCTGGGGTGTGCGACGTGGTGATCTTGGAGCTCCGATCTGCGCTGAGACCTGCGCTGCCTCGGCGGCCCTTGCGGCTCTCCCCGGACGCGTGAGTACTGCTCAGTGGGGGACTATCTTGCTGCTAGGGTACCTCTACACTGCTACTGGCGCCTCGCCTCTGGGGACACTCCAACGCTTACCTGCGGAGGCTTGACCTTCCTTATCTGCCTCCCCATCTCCTGGGACTCACGTCTTGGCCGCGCTGCTGTCGCGCTGCACCGGGTCTCTCCCGTTACTGGCCCGCTGTGCACTACGCGGCCCGACTGCCTTGCTGAGGGGGAATCTGCGCTCCTGATCTTCACGACCCCGTACAGCCTGCCTTGCCTCTTGAACTGCTGGAGGCTCACTGACGTTTGCGCTCAGGTGGGGTGGCTCGCCGCTGCTGTCCTCCTGCTGCTGGGCCCTTACTTGCACCCCGCTTGCCGTGCCTGAGACCGCACTACCCTATCTGCCTGGGGGCATATCCATAACACAAGCTGCTTTGGGAGATTGCGGCGCGACGAGGTGCCGGCTGCAGTGGATTTGGGCTGTGCGGTGGGTCTTCCCTCCTGTAGGCCGTGGCGCTGACATTCGACCCCTGCATTGAAGACCCTCCATCCTCAGTTGCCGATACACCCCTGCTCAGCTCATTTGTCTCGGTGCCTCTACCCACCTGTACTGAGGGGAGGTTTGTGTGTCTGGCTGGGCGCGATGGGGAAGCCAGACGGCCGCCAACCGCGACTAACATTTGACACGCAAAAAAAGGCGGCGACGAGATCCGCCTCTGCTGAGCCTGCAGCTGGAACCATGGAACAAGCACAATCATCCTCGCAGGTCTCTGATGATGATGTTAAGTCTCTGCTGCTGGCTGTGCAACACAGCATCTCTGACCTGTCTGGAAAAATGGACACTATGAACAATCGATTAGACTTTTTAGTGCAAAAAGTAGATAAACATGATGGGCAGCTGAAGGAGGCGGAGCGACGCATATCCGACGATGAGGACGCCACTACCCGGATGCAGACGCAGGTGGCTCAAATGGATAAACTGCTGAAGGTGATTGCGGCAAAAAATGAGGACATTGAAGCCAGGAGCCGCCGCAATAACGTCCGCATCTTAGGCATACCGGAGAGCACGAACACCGGGCGTATGGAGGATTATATCGAATGCCTCCTTAAAAGCTCCTTCGGGGATGATTCCTTCTCGCCGCACTTGGTGGTTGAGCATGCACATCGCTCCCTTGGCCCCCTCCCGGGGAGGCCCCGTGGCCCATCATAGCACGCCTTCTCAACTATCGAGACCAGGATGTCGCACTCCAGAAGGCCCGCGAATTGAAGCCGCTACAATTTGAAGGGAACACATTCACCATCTATCCTGATTTTACCATTGCGGTGCAGGAAGCGCGCCGGAAATTCCTTGCAGTCAAGCAGAAACTTCGGAAAGCCCAGATCGAGTATGCTTTATTATACCCTGCGAAACTTCGCATTACGCACAATGGCAAGCAAGTCTTCTGTACCAACCCGCACCAGGTCGAGGAGTTTCTGAAAACCATCACGAGACGTTCTCCATGCCGAGACCAGGCCTCCAGATCATCTTCTCCGTCCAGTGGCTAGATGGAGGCGGCTGGGAGCCTGTTTTGTTCAATTGTCAGGGGATGCTCCTACCCTGCCTGACCCAGGTCTATGCTACATTGCGGCACTTTCTATCTGACATGCTGGTCCCCGTGGGTGGCGGACATTCCAACCAGCAATCTAAGCCTGGCCCGTTGTTCCTGTTCAGAAGCACCACCAGATAAGTGACTGATAACCTCCACTTATTGACTATTGTGCTTACTTTGTTTCCCTATTACCTGCTGAAGCCTAAGTAGAAAACTGTTATGTCTCGCCAAGCACCCTTCCCCCCCGTGCCACTCTCTCCCTGACATGGGTTGACACCCGGGGACTGCGTTGCAGTTAGAGGTTGGCTAAGGGAAGGGATTACTGCCCGCTGGCGCCCCCCCCATGGGAGATCCCCCCTGGTGCTCTCTTCCTTTTGTTGTTCATTGTACTGATTTTTTTGTGCTAAGTTGGCCTAAGCTTGTTAAAGCGGCTTGGCTGAGCATTTTGGGTTTTTTGGGTGGGCAGCGATATTCCGGCACGGTTGGGGTGCCGTTGTGGGTGGGGGTGGGCTGGGTACTAATGGTCTCTATGTGGGACAATGCATTTACGTTCTCTAATTTGAGAGGGTGGGACCGGGATGGGAACTGTTTTTATTGCTTTAGTCATTACTGGAACAATACACATCGACATATACGTCATTATGTGTCGGGACACCTTAACTTACGACATCAACAAAATCATCATAACGCTACAACATACCTACAAAGTCAATGCAGACAAATCCACTCTGTATTAAACTGATCACATGGAACGTCAGGGGCCTTCGCGATCCTCGCAAGAGACGGCAGATATTATCATATTTAGATAGACACCACATACAAATAGCCATGCTCCAGGAAACGCACATGGACCCTAGACGTCCGTCATGCTTTGGTTCTAGGTGGGCCTCTGTACGTGCGTTTTCATCATATTCCACTTACTCGCGAGGCACGCTTATTTTAGTAAAGAAAAACACACCGTTCATATTGGGGGGCGCGTATAGTGATCCCTCTGGTCGTAGTTGTCTACTCTGGGGCACTCTGGCAACACAGTCTGTCACCCTTGCTTGCAGCTATGGCCCCAATTTGGATGACCCTGGCTACTTCACGGCACTTTGGGGTCACATATTAAAAATAGGCTCTACACATGTCATATGGGGCGGGGATCTTAATACCGTTCTATGCCCCACTATGGATCGCTCCAATCCCCAACCCCATCACTACACGAACGCTCGTGACGTCCTTTCTGGGCTGCTTACGGAACATGGCCTTGTGGATGCCTGGCGGCATGTGCACCCTGTCACTAAAGAGGGCACGTTTTATACTGCAGGACACGCAACTTGGTCTCGGCTAGACTATTGGATATGCTCCAGTGGGGTGGCCTCATGGATAAAAACGGCTACTCACTTGGCTCGCACATACTCGGACCATGCACCGGTATGCCTTGAACTATTGCCCCCTAACTCCGTTGCCACCCCTCGCTGCTGGAGGCTAGTACCAGAGGCACTCCTAGATGCGGTGTTCCAGGCTGAGCTGGGGGAAGAGATTGTGGACTTTTTTAACAGAAATAAGGGCTCAGTGGATAGTCTGGGCCTGCTCTGGGAGGCGTTTAAGGTTACGGTCAGGGGCTTCTGCATCTCAAAAAGTTTCGGAGTGCTTCGTGACATTAGGAGAAATTTGAGGCGCCTTGAACTTGAAATTAAACAACTCGAAGCAACTATGTGGGCCGCTGATTCTGGGGCCGTACGCGCCACACTTCGCGAGAAACTCACCGATTACACTGACACTGCGGCCCGGGAGGTAAAATTTCGGGGCAAGTACTTCACCGCCCGACAATACTGAGAAGGGGAAAGACCAGGCCGAGCCTTGGCATGTGCGATTAAAGCACCTCGGTTTTCCAACTATGTCTTGGATGTGGTGGACAACGACGGCGTACGATACAGGGACAGCTTAGATGTCCTTAAAATATTCACTGCATACTATTCGGAACTATACAGTTCACAACGTACTGCCCCTTTTGACTTCTCCCCCTACTTACAAGACATCACTCTAGGTTGGCTGGGAGATTCTCAGCGTGAATTCTTAATGGCGCCTTTCGAGGACGATGAGCTGCGCGAAGCTATAATGCAAATGGCATCGGGAAAGGCGCCGGGCTCCGATGGGCTTCCCATCCATTTTTACAAAATGTACATTGATCAGCTGCTCCCTGTGCTTAAAGAAGTTTTTTTAGAAGCCCATGAGACACTGGTCTTGCCCGAAACCATGAGGGAAGCGCTCATTACATCTTTATTGAAGCCTGGCAAACCCGCGGATCGTTGTGAATCTTACAGGCCGCTCTCTCTAATAAATACAGACACAAAGATCCTGGCTAAATTAGTTGCAAACCGGCTCAGCCTACTTATGGACAAGCTGGTGCTCCCGGACCAGGCCGGGTTCATTCCGGGTAGAGCCACGTCCCATAACCTTAGGACATTATTCTCGATTCTGCAGGCAGTGGACCCACGGTTGCAACTGATAGCGGTGTTTCTCGACGCCTCAAAGGCTTTCGACTCGGTGGAATGGGACTACCTATTCACCATTCTGCACTGTATGGGCCTCCCCATTAGTTTCATAACGTGGATTAGGCTCTTGTACACCTCGCCCACGGCGAAAGTCTTAATTAATGGCCACACCTCCTCCCCAATTTCTCTTTCTCGCGGCACGCGTCAGGGGTGTCCTCTGTCCCCCCTCTTATTTGCTCTGATTATGGAATCCTTGGCAGCAAAAATCAGACAGCATTATAGTCATGCAGGCCTTCACTGCTTTCTTTGCCCGATACTCATCTCCTTATATGCGGACGATGTGACACTCTATATTAAAGACCCACACCAAAATCTTAATCCACTATTATGCGAGTTTGTCAAATTTGGGGGTCAATCCGGTATCCACATAAACTGGTCCAAATCGCAGATATTCCCGTTGACCAGCTCAGTTACCCCTTTTGACACAGATTTTCCGCTCGCGTGGTGTGTGGACGATGTCAGATATTTGTTGATCCGTATCACGTCAGACAGGGACGAGTTAATGCGCATTAATTATGGCTGTGCAATGGAGAGCGTCATTAGCTGCATTACCCGATGGATTGCCCTTCCCTTAACTATGGCGGGACGCATATCCCTTATAAAAATGGTGATCCTCCCCAAGTTTTTATATCTTTTTTTAAACATTCCTTACGACCCTGGACGGCATTTTTTTGCCACCCTACGGTCGGAACTGATTCGGCTGGTATGGGGCGGTAAGCAGCCGCGTATACAGTGGAACATGCTCATGAGGCCTTATACCCATGGGGGCTTTGACATACCCAATTTTGAGCTCTATTACCAATGTGCCCAGGCTCATTATGCCCATTATTGGTTCCACCCACCTGGGTATACACCCCATGTTTCCACCGAGCACTGGCTTGCAGACCCCATCCCGCTGGAGGGGTTTATACTCTCCTCCGCGACGCCCCGTGGCCATAGCCCATCCTCCGTCGACTGCACACTCACAGCCTGGCCCCGTCTCTTGGCTCGTACACGCGCGCCCGGTCTCTATTCCCCTCTGCTGCCGTTAACGTACCATCCAGGCTTATCATTATTACAAGAAGGGCTTTTTCAAAAAACTGCGCGCATGCGAAATATTCGCTGTTGGGGGGACTTGTATAGTAATGGCAAATTCCGCACCCTCCAACAACTGTGCCCTGATCCTCCGCCATCCACTATGGACACATTTTTATATGCTCGTCTTCGCCATGGGGTTCAAGCCAGTAGTGACGTCTTCCCATCCGAGCCTGTAACTTTTGGCCCCCTACACAGCGTATTGCGTGCCTCCATTGCCTCACACTTGGTGTCCATACTTTACCATGGTTTATATAGGGACATGGAGTACCCTCCATGCCCGGCACGTGCTAAATGGTCGTCAGAGTTGGGCCAGGATCTCACTGATGCACAATGGCTTTACTGCTGTCGGCAGACTGAGCAGATCTCTGCCAATAGCAGACTTCGTATCATACATTATAGATTCCTACACCGCAGCTATTATACCCCGGTTACACTGCACAAATTTGGCTTGAGAGATACACACAGGTGTGACAGATGCGGGGGGAACAGGCCGACTTTCTGCATCTTGCCTGGGACTGCCCGGATGTTCATACCTACTGGGACGCTGTTCTTACAGCCCTAGACTCTATGGTCTCTTTACTGCTCCCGAAAGCCCCACTAGTAGCTCTTTTGGGATATACTGAACAGCTCCCAGCCAAACACCGCAAGTTTGTGTCCTTCTGTCTTGTTCTGGCCAAACGGCGCATAGCCTGTCGATGGGGTAGGGGTCGAGCGCCCAAATTTAAGGATTGGCTATCTGACATGATCCTATGGCAGGATCAACTTTGCACCTATGCCGAACTTCTCCCCCGCTCCTCTCGTCTTCGTCACCTCTGGGGCCCACTGCAGACATACCTTTTGGAACACCCCTACACTGAAGAGGGCACGTCTTAAAGTCTCACCTTATCTCTCCACACAATTGGTTGCCACTGACTGCTCTGACCCTCCCTAAGGACAATACTGCCAACCCACGGCTGTTTCTCTTCCCCATGGCTAGAGCCCCTGGCGCACTCATATTCCTGCAATCTGCAATAGACCATGTATGATGTCCTCTTTGTATTACTGTAGATCTTTGGTGATGTATAACGTTCCACACTGCTCAACTATGTACCTGACTACTGTTGCTTATATATTCTGATGTGTTCTTGCTACCGGTCCCAATTATCCCAGCTGTATTTTCCTTGCAGATATTGCATTTTGACTGTCTGTTTTTTGATGGAGGAAAAATTCATAAACATAGTTTAAAAAAAAAAAAAAAAAAAAAGGATGTCACATGGCAAAACAACGTGCACCTATAAGACTGTCGCATTGCAAAACAGCGTGCATTTATGAGGCTGTCGCATGGAAAAACAGCATACACTTGTAAGGCTGTCGCATGGCAAAGCTACATGCACTTATGAGGCTGTTGCATGGCCAAACAGCGTGCACATATAAAACTGTTGCATGGCAAAACAGCGTGCACTTATGAGGCTGTGGCATGGCAAAACAGCATACACTTATAAGGATTTCACATGGAAAAACAGCGTGCACATATAAGACTGCCGCATGGCAAAACAGCATGCACTTATGAGGCTGTCGCATGGAAAAACAGCATACACTTGTAAGGCTGTCGCATGGCAAAGCTACATGCACTTATGAGGCTGTCGCATGGCCAAACAGCGTGCACATATAAAACTGTTGCATGGCAAAACAGCGTGCACTTATGAGGCTGTGGCATGGCAAAACAGCATACACTTATAAGGATTTCACATGGATAAACAGCGTGCACATATAAGACTGCCGCATGGCAAAATAGCGTGTACATATATACGGCTGTTGCTTGACAAAACAGCGTGCACATTTGAGACTGTTGCTTGGCAAAACAGCATGCACTTATGAGGCAGTTGCATGGCAAAACAGCACACACTTGTAATGCTGTCGCATGCACTTATGAGGCTGTCACATGGCAAAACAGCTTGCACATATAAGACTGGCACATGGCAAAACAGCGTGCACTTATGAGGCTGTGGCATGGCAAAACAGCATACAATTATATGGATGTCACATGGCAAAACAGCGTGCACATATAAGACTGCCGCATGGCAAAACAGCATACACTTATAAGGATTTCACATGGAAAAACAGCGTGCACATATAAGACTGCCGCATGGCAAAATAGCGTGTACATATATACGGCTGTTTCTTGGCAGAACAGCGTGCACTTATGAGGCCGTCGCATGGCAAAACAGCATGCGCTTATGAGGCTCTTGCATGGCAAAGCTGCATGCACTTATGAGGCTGTCGCATGGCAAAACAGCGTGCACTTATGAGGCTGTTTCATGGCAAAACAGCAAACACTTATAAGGATGTCACATGGCAAAACAACGTGCACCTATAAGACTGTCGCATGGCAAAACAGCGTGCACTTATGAGTCTTTCGCATGGAAAAACAGCATACACTTGTAAGGCTGTCGCATGGCAAAACAGCACACACTTGTAAGGATGTCGCATGGCAAAACAGCGTGCACTTATGAGGCAGTCACATGGAAGAACAGCGTGAACTAATGTGGCTGTTGCATGGCAAAACAGCATACACTTGTGAGGCTGTTGCATGGGAAAGCTGCATGCACTTATGAGGCTGTCGAATGGCAAAACAACGTGCACGTATAAGGCTTTGGCATGGCAAAACCTCATACACTTATAAGGATGTCACATGGCAAAACATTGTGCACATATAAGACTGTCTCATGGCAAAACAGCGTGCACTTATGAGGCTGTGGCTTGGCAAAACAGCATACACTTATAAGGATGTCACATGGCAAAACAGCGTGCACCTCAGCGGTGGCCGCCTCAGGTAAGCGCGGTGGGGCGGGGCAGGATGTGGCAGGGGGGAAGTTGATGGGCGACGGAAGAGGTATAATTAAATAAATAAATAATACCTATTCCGTCAGCTTCCCCCCGCTGCGCACCTATAAGACTGTCGCATGGTAAAACAGCATGCACTTATGAGGCTGTCACATGGCAACACAGCGTACACATAAGAATGTCGCATGGCAAAAAGTGTACACTTATGAGGCTGTCGCATGGAAATCAGCGTGCACTTAAAAAAGCTGTGCATTGGCAAAACAGCATGCACTTATGAGGCTGTCGCATGGCAAAACAGCATGCACTTATGAGGCTGTCGCATGGCAAAACAGCGTGCACTTATGATGCTGTCACATGCTGTTTTTGAAAGTTGTGTTATTTGAATGTTAGATGCAGTGCATTTCAAGCTAAGACTGTTTTCCATGGAATGGGGGTATCAAAACCACGTTTTTCAGAATGATTCCAAAGTGATGCTTTCTTAGCAGTTTGAACTCTTAACTGTTTTTTCTGAAAAAGCAACGGTCTTTTTTCATCGGTTACTCAATTGATGTTTGAGAGACATTTACTTGTAGTTGTGTAGCCTCCCTAACATGCCAGAGGTTGTTTCCCAGGTTGCTCATGACGATAGATTCGTTTGTTGTGGAATTCCATTATTTTGGACTTTCATAGAGTCACCTCTATGAGACATGACAGCAGACCAGGCACTCAGTAGCAAGCGGCTGAGCTGCCATCATGTGTGATAGAGTTGACTCAGCACCTTGGCCGATCAGCAGCGGAACATGGGGAATTCTGACCAGGGCTGTTACACCACTGGATGCAAGGACTATGAAACCGTTATTTTATTCTTGATTTTCCTTTACTGCTCTCCTCAAAATCAGACGATAAAAGGGTCAAGGAACCTTTGCAAAATTCACTGTCACTCACATCGTTTAATGTGACCTTTCCATGGATGTGCTCTGCCTTAGTAGCAGCCTAGCTCATTGAAGGGCCATTCAAGACTTCCTGCAAATGTTTCTTTCTACTCCATACGAAAGTATGCATGTTCTCCCTAGGGTGCATCTCTGTGTGATCCACTGGGAGCAGAGCAGCCAATGAATAGTCAGTCATGGCCACATCCTTGGGTCTGTTAGTAAATATGGGACTTTGATACAGCAATATACACACTCTAAGAGATGCCTACAAAATGCAAAAACTATGTTAAAATTGTGAGTATGGGGCATGGCTTGGGAAGCCATCATGGCGGACGCCATTTGAAAGAGCTCCGTCTCGCCAAGCCCATATTCCGCCATCATCTGCAACTACTACCCCTCGGGAGGACCCAGCGACACTCACCTTGGTGGGGGGCATCGCATGACGGTCTGGGCCCGGGAGAGGGATGCCCCGGGACTCGACCTTGAATCGTGGACGCCCGGGCCTGGCCTCCATGATACAAGATGCCCCGCCATTATCCTGACTGTATCGGAGTGACATACGGAGCGGCAGACAGCATCTGCGCGCACCCCCTGGCCACAGCATGCCCATACAACGAGCCCCCCGGCCCGGGAGGCGCACGGGGAGATCAGAGCGGCAGTGAGGGGAGGCCTGCTTCAGCGGACTCACCCAGCGGAGGCCGAGGCGGCGACGGCGAGAGGTCGTGCGCACCGGGTGGCGCCCCTTAATGCGGCAGTGACGAAGCGAGTTGGCCCTTTCCTCGCAGGGCCACCTCAGAAACAGAACACGAAGAGCTCCGGCGTTGCTCTCTGGGTCGCTGCACCAGGGCGGTGCGGGTGGACTGCCGGGCTGAGCGGAAGAACCTGTGCCCCCAGGGCCTAGGCTGCAGCCCAAAATTCAGAAGCTACCAGGGCTTCCGTCCCTTGTGAGGTAGGTCCGCGGTGCGGGATCGCATGTCATCGCGTTGGGGTGGAGGACGATTCTGCACCTCTCCTTCCCCCCTCCACACGATAATATCCTGGGAGCACAGACGACTCAGTTGAGACATTGGCCACAGCACTTGAGTGGCACACACACTTCATTGGGCCTAGTAGCAGACCCGGTGCCTCAGGGGCACAGGCTATAGCCCAGGACCGTCGGCCCGCAGGGCCCCAGGCCCAGAACCGAAGTGGGCCCGCAGCGTGGGACCATACAATATCTCATACGGGGTGGGGGTGACTTTGTGCCTCTTCCCTCCTTTTCCCCCCGCAACGCCTGTGGCCAGAGCTTGCTGTGGGAGACGCTGGCATGGGCGCAATCTGGGCCCTCATCAATCGGACCAATTTTGGGGAGTGACCGAGGTGGCAGTGCAACAAAGATGTGGGTGGAGGGCTGGGGGCCGGGGGGGCGGCAGGTGGGATCCCCCTAGGGGGTCCGCCTTGCGGTCTGCCCCTGGGCAGCAGAAGCGGCTGAGCTAGGCCCGGTGCGGTTTGCGGCGTGGGAATGGACTGGTTCCATGAGGCCCGGCACGCAGCGATCTGCCCAATACTCACCCGAAGAGATGCCTGGAGAGGACAGAGGGGCCGTGAGGCAGCTACTCCTTAAATAAAGTGACAAGAGAGGTAGTACTCGGCCCGTGGCCCTCTCATCATCATGACAAAAGACAAGTCCTCGGGCCCTACCTCAAAACAAAGCAGACTGGACCAATACACCACTGCCCTCGCGGGGGCAGGTGGTGCCGATGGCGGGGGCCCCGTCCCAGATAATGCTGCCCTGCTTGCAGCAATAACGCAGTCCCACAACATGTTGGATGCCAGGATAAGTGCAGTTGGTTCAGAGGTTTCCTTTCTCCTTCAAGACCTTAGGAGAGCCGTGGATCGCATCACCGAAGCAGAAACCAGAGTGTCATCTGTGGAAGATACGGTTACAACCCTACAGCAAAAAGTCAATAATCTCACAGTGGTGACCCAAGAACTTGCCTCACAGGTGGAAGATGCGGAAGGTCGAGCAAGGCGAAACAACCTGCGCCTTATTGGATTCCGAGAGGAGTGCGAAGGGGCATCAACAGAGGGCTTTCTGACTCAGTGGTTGGGATATCTTCTGCCGGAGGGCTCCCTTTCCTCCTGCTTTGTAGTGGAATGGGCCCATAGAGCACTAATAAGAAAGCCCCCCCGGAGGAGCGGCCTCGACCTATCATAGCCAAACTGTTGAACTACGTGGACAGGGATACCCTCCTTCAATTTGCCACGGGCAACAGAGATAAACTGGTATATGAATCCCACAACATTATGAACTTTCCCAATTATACCCGGTTGTTCAACAGGAGCGCCAGTCATTTGCAGCGGCCAAACGCAGACTCCAAGAACTGAACTTTCAATATATGTTATTGTACCCGGTAGGGATGCGCATAATATACAAAAACAAATCATTATTCTTTGACACCCCTGAGGCTATCTTCACCTGGGCAGACGAAACTGTTCACCTCAAGCCACACGCTCCGCCACCACTGGAATTGGACTCTTCCCAAGGCAATGGGAGGAATCACCCGAAGAAGTCCACCTCCAAACGACGGCACAGGTCCAGGTCCAATTGGCGCTCTCAGGCACAGGGAGAAGACTCCTGACCACAGCGAAACCGTAGCGTGCCTAATTACATGCTCCCAGGCTGATTGAACATTGACTTGGTTTGGAAGGTCCACCCTTGGAATATTATCAGGATTGGGAGACCCCCACAAGTGTTCACTGCATGCCCTAAGATACAATGGTTGAGGGTATTGGGATGTTGGGGAACCATTGGCGGGAGGCTCCTGGGGCCCCTGTTGGGTCCCTGGGGCCATCCCGACTGCAACAGATACTTCATGTTGGCTGAGGTATTGGGAAGGGGGAGATGGGGAGAGAGTTATATTTAGTTCTGCAGAGTTCAGTTCAGGCACAGGCATGGCTACACCATAGACCTCATACACCCACCCTACACTCAGAAACCCCCCTGAGGAATATATAACTACCCATGTCATCAATACGGAGACCGGTGGGCTCAATATCATGACATTGAATGTCTGTGGGGTACTAGATAAAATCAAACGGGGAGCAGTTCTAAAGCAGGCTAAAAGATTAGAAGTCGACATACTCCTGATGCAGGAAACCCATATGATGGGAACTAAGGCACCATGCCTAGCCTGTTATGGATTCAACCAGGTTTTCTACTCCGGATTCGTCCGGGGGTCACGGGGAATATTGATTCTAATACACCGCAGGGTCCCGTACAGCCTTTCCAAAATTTGGTCCAACCCGGGGGGAAGGTACATCATTATCACGGGATCACTGCATGGGGAATCCCTGACACTTGGTAGTTTCTATGCCCCAGCTCTTTTGGGGCAATCCCATGTGGACAAGGTCGTACACCTATGGGGGGAACTCCGAGACAGTTTGTCAGTAATGGGGGGCGACTGGAATGACATTATGACGCCTAGTGACTGATGGTGAGAGACAGGCCAGGGACGAAGTGCGGGGAATCTAAAGCATGGGTTGGCCTCTGCCCTGGGGTGTTCGGATGCATGGCGTGCCTACCATCCAGCAGAGTCAGGCTTCACTTACCTCTCTGCGGTACATGGATCATTGTCTAGAATGGACTAGATTTTCCTCCCACGTGTACAGATACATAGGGTTACAGGGGTCTCTATCCTGCCCAGGGGATTATCTGTTCATTCCCCAGTCACACTAAGGCTAAACATAGGTCCCCGTGCCTCTCCCCTTAGATGGCGCATGTCCCCTAGCATCTACGAGACCCGTCCTATCAGACTACCCTCAGACAAGCAATCATGGACTACCTAGAGTCCAATGCTGACACGGCCCCTTCCTGTACAACATTATGGGAAGCTCTTAAACCTACGATACTGGGTTGGACATCAGTTACCGAGTGGGAGAGAAACGCCACCGCTGGCGTAGGTGGTGGACCTCGAGACTCGCCAGTGCGCCCTAGAGACCGAAGTAAGGGAGGGCACAAGAACTAATGCCAAATGCGATCTCCGGCTCATGCAACAGCAACTATACCAGTTGCATACAAATGAAGCCCAACACATATGGCAAGCGACCCAATCCAGAATATACCAATGGTATGACAAGTCAAGCAAAATGCTGCATCACCTCTGTCAGGCAACGCTGTCGCCTATTCCAGTGCTGGCACTGCGAAACGCAGAGGGGACTCTATGCACCACTCTCACCGCGGTCGCTCAAGTGTTCACTTCATACTACTTGACACTGTACACAAAACAAGAAATCATATCCCAAGACCAAATTGGCGAATTCCTAAGAGATATACCACCAAAATCACTGCCCGACCACATATGTGAGCAACTCGAAGAGCCAATCACGGTAGAGGAACTCGGCAATGCATTATTGAGCCTACGACCTGGCAGGGCACCAAGCCCCAATGGATTCCCAAGTGAATTTCTACAATCTCACATGACCCTCCTGGGCCCTCATCTATTCGGGTGCTCCATGAAGCCCTATAACAGCAAATCCGCACCCAGATTGGCGACACGCCGAAATAGTGGTGTTCCTCAAGCCAGGGCGCCCACCTGAGGAACCTTCCTCATACCGCCTTAACTCCCTCCTGAACACTGAGTCCAAACTCCTGGGCAAGGTCCTTGCTGACCGTCTACGCACACATATCCACGAGCTCGTGCATCCAGACCAGGCTGGTTTCATGCCACACAGATCCACATTACACAATATCAGGCGAGTCCACAATGCCATCGCGAGGGCCCCAGACCTTGGGCGCCCTGCGACCCCCCCTACTGGCTGACATTCACAAGGCATTTGACTCACTCAGTCAGTACTATCTGTTTCTCCTCTTACGAGCACTCAACTTCGGCCCGCGGTTCCTTTCATATGTCCGTCTCCTCTACACATATCTCTCCGCCTCAGTACGGGTGGCGGGGACACATTCAGAGCGATTCCCAATTAATCGGGGCACTAGACAGGGATGCCCGCTCTCCCTATTATTATTCCCATTGTTATTTGCTCTAGCGATTGAGCCCCTGGCGACATGGTTGAGGCGGGATCCCCTAGTGCGGGGATATGAATGGTCGATAGAAACGTCAGACAGAATTGCATTATATGCAGATGACGTATTCTTTTTTCTTACAGACCCCGCTTTCTCTGGCCCACGCATTTTGCAAATACTTTGCGTAGTTGGGGAAACCACTGGTCTTAGAACCAACCCAGTGAAATCTGTATTATTCCCAGTCTGTGGAGACCAGGGGAGGGGCTCCTGGGCGACTCAACTAACCCATGCTACTGGAGGGTTCCAATACTTAGGGGTATACATTTCGCCATGCCCGACTATTTCATGGTCACATAACGTTTATCCAATATTGCTGCGTCTCAAAGAAGAGACATAGGTGTGGTCGTCTCTACCCCTATCCATATACGGGCGGTCTTTCGTGACAAGCGTGGCTGGGTCAAATTCTGTGCAAAACCGTAGATTAAATCAACATTCCTCAAATTCACTGGATGCTCCTAAGGATAAAGGAGAAACAGCCACCCCACGTTTCAAGAAATTTTGTGGGCTAAAAGCCCCAAAATTATAAGTAACAATTAGGGGCCGATTCCGATCTCGGCCGGTAGGGCTCCGAATCGGATTCGGCTTAACCGGATCCGATTCGGAGCCCTATTTCCCGACCGATCCGTACGCGCGTCCGGACGAGCGAGTACGATGCGAAATCGCCGACCGACTCGCTCGGGTGTCCCAACAGCTCCGACCGACTCGCCCCCGGGTCGAACCGCACCGACCGACTCGCCGCTGGACACGACTCGCACCGCGCAATGGAGACGTTCCCCGGCCGGGTAAGTACGATGCGCGCCGCGAGCAGTCCGACCAACACGCGCCGTCTGGCTCGAAAGAGCAGTCGGAGCCATACTTCGAGGGTCCGTGTCGGACCCCTGTGTCGGACCCCCCTGCACGAGTAGCCACGCGAGTCGCACACAGGGGGGACCCATGGGTCCCCCCTACCTGTGCGTGTACGGGGCGAGTCGCTCGCCACGCACCCGCTGTAGGGGCGCCCTTGTTTGCCTCGCATCCATTGAGGCAATGGGAGCCCGCGCACGCGTGTGGATACGACCGGCTCCCATTGACTTCAATGGGAGTCCGACCGACTCGAGTACGATAGCATACGGACGCATCGTACTCGTTCGGTCGGGCTGCACGGGTCCGATTTGGTCGGAAATCTCTCCGGGTCCGGCTCGGGCGGAGAGATTTCCGGCCCGAATCGGAATCGGCCCCTAAGTCTTTATCCTGAGCAAAAATAATAATGTCCAAGAGTTCGTATACGTATTATTGTTGAAAACTTGTTCTTTAATTACAAATGTTCACTTTGTATTTCAGTAGAATCACATCCAATATTACATCAATACACTGGGTTGATACAGTCACAGACAGATGATAAATGTAGTCAACACGTGTTTCGTCATTGGGACATCACCCATCGACTTCCTCAGGGCTACAACAACAACAACAAGATGCAACCCGTAACTATCTACGATATCATGGATTCCCATGGTTAGTCTAGTTAGGGTGTCAGGAATAAACCCACAAGAAAAAGTACCATGATCTCAATTAGTCTTAATAAGTAAAGTAAGGAAAAGAGGGGGGAGGGCAGTGTAAGAGAAGAGACTCAGAATTTTAACTGAGCCACCAGTGAAATAGATAATAGTTTTAGTCCAAAAGTAATCCCTACTATTGTAAAGACAAGTGTGATTTGTGGTGTGCCATTGACACTTTAAAAACAGGATCCGTCACCATAGTAGTGTCTTTATACCTATAAACTTATCAAAAATTAAATAGGAAGATTATCTGTAACTCCATATGCAACGTATTCCGTATTTGTTCCTACAGAGACCTAATCATTGAGACAGATCATGTGTTAAATAACACAAAATTCAATATTATAAACGGTCAAACAAAACTATTTAATCTCACTAAATCATACCTATGTCTCCAAAACGATCTTCACCGAAATATGGTATGTTAAAGAGTCTGAAAATAATTAAATCATAATATCAACTTGTAGCCTGAAATCGGTAAGCTCAAGAAATCCACATGAGGCTTGAAATGCTGTGTATGTAAATTAGTGTGAAACCATAAACCAGTGTAGGTATAGTTCGCATTAAACAACTTAATGGTTTGTTGCTCAAAAGTGTTTCAATTAAAATCTTGCCTGTACTCAAAAGGATCCTCGATACTTGCAACTACCTAACTTAAAAGGCAGCACCTGAGATATTCAGTCTCATTACACTCGTAAACTAAGTATAATACAATTCTACGTGTTCATAGCATAACGGCACTGCGGATAGCCAAAAAGTCACAAAAACGTCTAAGCACAGTGTCACTGAGTTAGCGCAAATAAAAAAAGCAAATAACACAGGGACCAACCCTAGAAATTATAGCATTCTACAAATAATGGTTCACCTTACAAAGCAACGGAGAGTACTCTAATTAAAAAGTATAGGCGTCTCGCTAACGCCTGAGAAACGTCCATCCTTAAATACAGGAAGTGCGTGAATCCGTATCCACCCATTCAGAGTAGTAGGCAGCAACGGCCGTGATCGCGGTCGCCATCTTGTAATGGGGACCCCGCATCTAAAGTGTTATGTTTCAAACAAAGTCTGAAATCCAAGTGGCTGAGCCGCATTCAATATTCCTTAAGGCACAATATTGTCGATATCGCACTCCGCCATACATAATCACAAATAATGTGTAAGTGTCATATTTTAAAGTATAGAAGGTTAACCAAAATCCCAGAAATACAGTCGCCATCTTGAAGTGGGGACCCCCTTGACTTGTACATTTCAGTCAAGCAAGGTTCGTAATCTACTTGGCCGAATCGCATTTAAGTTTCCAAAAATAACAATGTTGATGTTGTCTTGCTCCTCCGTATAAAATCACGAGTAGTACCAAAGTACCAATTCTCCAATTAGAAGAATTAACCAGAAACCACAGAATACTGCCGCCATCCTGTAGTTCCTGTCCAAAAACCCTAGTTTCCAGTAAATGACACTACCAAGGCACATAGTCTGCTTAAGCATATTTACGGGTAACGTGAATCATAGATTGGAGTCGAACATCCCATATTCTATATCCCATTCTGTATCCCACAGTAACAGAGTCCATTCTGAAGTGTTCAAATATTGATCTGAATATATGTCACATTCCGCTAATAATAAGATTGTGTGCTGAGTAGCCAGAATTATCCAATCAGTCCAATTTCAAATTCACAATTATTAATATAGACACCGTGGCACAGAAGGTAGGAAATCTTAAGTCTTTTTCACCAAAGTAGAGTTTGTTAGTAGTCTATGTAAGCAGTATACATAGAGTATACAGTTATGCAGGGGCGGAGAAATATAGTGGGGGAAGAGAAAAAAGATGTAAAAAGAAAAAAGAAGAGAATAGAGAGGGGGAGAAGAATCGCAAGAAAAATTCACATTTTTATCTGCTCAGAAAATATTGAATTCACCGTCCATGTCGAGGCCCATATCAACAGCACGCAATTTCATAATCCAACGGCCCCACATTGTCTGAGCTTAAGTTCCAGGTTGCCTCCCCTCATATCATATATTACAGAGTCTATACCATGGAACCTGAAACCAAGTTGTTTACTTTGTGCAATACACTCTTTTGCATGACTTCCAATTGGGTACCTTGCATCCAAGTTTTTAAGCACCCGAAAGTGTTCCGCTATACGTTCCTTAAATGGGCGTATTGTACTGCCAACATAAATTTGCTACAGTTCCTATGGGCTCTAAGCATTTCTCCAAACGGGATAGCATTAATCTGACTCTTGGGGTGTGAGCTAGTTGCATGCAAAAGTGCATTGCAGGCAGTAACCTTTCTGTATATTCTACTATTAATCCTCCCTTCATCAATGTACAGTTCAATGTCTAGAAAAACGATCCTATCCTTACTTTGTACCATGGTAAAAGTCATATTGAATGCATTATTGTTCATGTATTCAAAAAACTCTCGTAAGTCCTCGCAACTGTCTGTCCAGATAAGAAAGCAATCATCAATATATCGTCCATAATAGACAATGAAGTCTTGCCATTTGGCTCCTGATGGGCCCCAGATATGTACCGCCTCAAACCAGCCCATGAAGAGACAGGCAAAAGACGGCTAAATCTGGAACCCATCGCAGTCCCACATATTTGTTGATACCATGCACCATTGAATAAAAAAGCATTATGTTTCAGTATCATGAGTGACATATCTATTAACATATCAGAATGTTCCATATGTTCCACAGGACGTCTGTACAGAAAATGCTTTGAAGCAGATAAACCATGCTGATGAGAAATGTTCGTATATAGTGAGACCACATCCATAGTCACAAATGTCATGTTCGTGTCCCAAGAAAGGTCATTCAGGATATTCAATATGTGTTTAGTATCCCTGATGTATGATGGGAGATTAACCACAAATGTTTGTAAGAAAGTATATACCAATTCGGAAAGTCTTTCCGTTGGACAACCGATCCCGGAAATAATTGGTCTCCCAGGTGGTGAGACCAAGCTCTTGTGAATTTTATGGAGCGCATACATACATGGGTATCTAGGTTTGTCCACCACGAAGTACAAGTATTCATCCTCATTAAGTAAGCCTCTGTCCAACCATTGCTTAAGACTGGTGTTAATCGTCTTGGATATATCAAATATAGGATTGCGGTCAAGTTTGTTTATACCACGCACTATTGTCTAGCTGTGTCATAATTTTATTATCATATGAAGCCTTATCCATAACAACCATATTTCCTCCTTTATCAGCTTCCCTCACAATGATGCTATCATCCATGGCTAAATTTCTCATAGCTTCTCGTTCCTTATATGTTAAGTTCTTAGAATGGGACACATAATTAGTTCGAGATTTTTTTGTCCCACTTATTCTAGTTCAACATTGATTATTTTATGAAATAAGTCAATGTTATTCCCACAAGTAAGTTGTGGGGTCCACCTAGATTTGACTCTTAAGCCGCTATCCTCACTGAGATTAGTACACCGTTCCAAGTCATACATTACACTTTGTACAGTAACTGGACTCTGTTCATCTTCAGTAATATACGGCGGTAGTCCATCTTCAAGATGGTCTCCCTTCCACGAATACTGTACCGTCTTCAAAACTTCCCGTATGTCATCCCACAAACATGGTTCCGACAAATTAACGCTCTCCTAAATAAGTTCCTCTGGGGGGGAACTGCCATTAGGGTGGCTCTACGGACCTGCACACAGTCCACCTACTGCGGGGGAATTGCTGCGGCGGATATATACGCTTATTACTCCACCTCTCACCTACTTAACATTAATGAGTGGTGGTACAGCGCACAAGCAGACCCGGCGTTCGCAGTCGAACGACAAGCGATGAACCCCCAGACTTTACTAGATCTCCTATATAGCCAGACAAACCTAGATCACCTACCGCCAGCATGTAAGGTAGTAATACTCATATGGCGATGCACAGTTAGAAGGATGGGCTGGAAAGGGCGACTGACACAAACGACCCCCCTCTGGAACTGTACCTACCTCCGCCAAGTCGCTACACTACCAGGATTCCGGACATGGGACACTATTGGAATTTCAACATTAGGCGACATAATGCACGGGATGGTGCTTAAGTCCTTCCAACAACTACAAACAGAATACCAGTTACACCGTAGTCAATTTTATAGATATCTTCAGTTCAGGCATGCACTGACACCACACATCCGATCCCTGAAGGACCTACCCGAGTTTCACACGCTGGAGGGGCGCTTGTTGATGGGAGACCTGGGTGTCCACAAAATCAGACAAATCTATCAAACACTAATCACACATAATCACACCACACTAGATACATTACGCACGACATGGGAAGTGGACATTCCGGATCTCACAGATGATGACTGGACTGAGGCCCTGGCGAGTCCCGTGGAGCAGCTATCGCTACACGGTATCACCTAATCCAATTTAAATATATGCATAGAGCATACTGCACGAGGTCCTGTCTCTGGCGTATGGGCATTATTCCATCCTCCGCCTGCCTTAGATGCGGGGACGAGGAGGTGACCTTCCTGCATACAGTATGGAGTTGCAGGGCACTTCAGCCCTTCTGGCGGAGGGTGACCTTTTGTTTAGAACAGGTCCTATCCTGGCGACTTCCTCTAGATCCCAAACTATTCCTACTACACAGCACTGACGGGATTGGGGGAAACCGATACAAGCAACATCTTTTATTCCTAGGGCTCACACTAGCCAAACAAGACACTGGAAGGAGATCTCCCCGCCGCCTGTGGGTGGGTGGAAACGCGCCATGGATAAATGTATGGGGTTGGAGACAGCGGTGTTCAAGGCACGGGGCTGCCCACAGAAGCATAATAAGATTTGGTCTTGCTGGGCTGAATACTGTGGTATTGAGCTGCCCCCTGCACCACCCCTAGAACCGTCCATTCTACAGGAAACACTCCCACGCAGTCACAGACCCTCCCTTGATCCGCTGGCTTGATCACTTGGATAAGCTTAACAGGCAATCCTTATGGGATGGGATGGGGTGGGGTGCACAGCCTGTGCCAGAGTTGGTTTTATAGTTTTATTTTCCTTTTATGCCTTTGTTGGTGTATTGCAATTTCGGTACTATTGTGTAATATTTCCTAATTGGATGTATGCAATAGGCCCCCCCGGGCCATGATGTGTCGGTGAAAATACCAATAAAATTTGTTATTAAAAAAATGGTGAGTATATTTTATATGTTTTACTTACACAAAACATAAAAGAAAGCCTATTTGGTGTTTAATATAAAGCACATTGTTGTTTATTTAGAGAAAGCTTTGTACCTAATTAATGAGAAAATCCAAGGGCATGCAAATGACCTGGTAGTCCTTTGGCTTCCTTCTCAAATATTAATTTCCCAATTTCCGTTTCATCTTTAGTTGCCTTTGTATTTCTTTCCTTTTTATGTCTGGGGTTTTGACACTGGTGCTGCTGTCAAACAGATCTACTGATAACAATACACATAGGGGCATATTCTCAAGGACTTATCGCCGAGTTAGTGGCACTTTATCGCAGCCAAAGTGGCGATAAAATCATCGCACCATTCACAAGCTGGTGTTAACAGCCCAGAACACCATTTTACCCGCAATAGCATCCGCAAAAAACATCGCCACAGATGACCCCCGCAACTATCGCTAATGAGATGCAGAGTAGGCGTACCCGTGCAAAAAGCCGCGAAAACACCACTCCGCAACATTCTCAACGACCAGCCAGATCGGCGATAAGACCACAAAAAAGGCAATAAGGCCCGTTAGCAGCAGGAAACTAACACCTGCTCTGACCTGGTGCAAAGTCGGACCACAGCCTGCACCACAAAATGGAGCCCAGCCCAGAGCCATACCTGAAGGGCAACAGATGGCGTGGAGCCACTGATCATGCAGCTCGGAGCCCCAACAGGGCCACAACACCCACCGCCACCACCCCCAGGACCCCCCCCCCCGCCACCCTCCCTCCCTGCCAAAGACATGCCACATCAACTATACGGAACATGTACCAAATAATCCGCCAGATGTCGCACAATCACATTTGGTGGCATGCATGTGTCGTCACAAAAATGAGCATCACACATCCACCTTCGATGTAACAAATGAAAATGTATTCAAAGAAACACAGAACAGAAATGAAGACACATGGCGGCTCCCTCGGGACAATCCGTAGGTCACAGCCTGCAAGACAAAAATCACGATGAGAAGGTGTGTCTTGCACACATCAAAGGACTGAGAGAGAGAGTGAAGAGAGAGAGAGAGAAAGAGAGGGAGCGAGAGAAAGACGGACGAGAGAGGGGGAGCGAGAGAAAGACGGACAGAGAGGGGGAGCGAGAGAAAGACGGACAGAGAGGGGGAGCGAGAGAAAGACGGACAGAGAGGGGGAGCCAGAGAAAGATGGACAGAGAGGGGGAGCCAGAGAAAGACGGACAGAGAGGGGAGCGAGAGAAAGACGGACAGAGAGGGGGAGCGAGAGAAAGACGGACAGAGAGGGGGAGCGAGAGAAAGACGGACAGAGAGGGGGAGCAAGAGAAAGACGGACAGAGAGGGGAGCGAGAGAAAGACGGACAGAGAGGGGGAGCCAGAGAAAGACGGACAGAGAGGGGGAGCCAGAGAAAGACGGACAGAGAGGGGGAGCGAGACAAAGATAACAGAAGAGACGGACAGGGAGAGAGAGTGCCGACAATGCGCACCCAGGCCACACTGCTCACCTGCTGTCACCGGTGTGTCTCCAACCACGTGCCTGTATGTAGTGCAGTTCACCAGGTCACACATCTGAAACAGATCCGTCATCTGTAACAGAGTCCAGATACCTGAATGGCAAAGTACATACAATTGCACAAGACATCATCGCCTGTCCGCCCCTGCGCACTCCAGGCAGATGCACCCCAGCCCCTCCCGCCGCCCAGCCGTGCATGTCCGCCCCTGCGCACTCCAGGCCTCACTGCTCACCTTCCGCCCTTGGCGTGTAGCAATGAGGGCCCACCACGTGCCGCTGCAAGCCACATGCCCGGGGCGCGCGGACATGGCACCCTCCACATCATGCAGCCCCGCTCCGCAGGCCACCAGGTCTCACATATGATTCTGGGTCTTGATTTCGCCATTGCAGAGGACATACCAGTGCACCGGGCATCATCGCTGGCTGCACACCCGCTCAGCCCTTGAGGTGACACTAACTCTATGATCCGGGATGCGACGCCACGAGGCAGTAGGCCCGCGCTGCCCTCTGGCTCTGGCCTACACTGCGGTCCATCAGGGCACACAAATCCTGAGCAGTCCGGACAGCCGGGACGGGGCATCATCGCAGGCTGCACACCCGCTCAGCACTTAAGGTGCCCCTACCGCAGTGCACCCAAAGTCACCGTCCCGTGGCGGTGTGCCTGTACCGGCCGCAATGTATCCGGTGCCACCAAGTCTGTGTCCCAAAGTCATGGTCCCTGTATGATTGGGCATCGTGTTGCGGACGCCATCATGTCACCTCCGGTCCTGGGGAATGTGATGTTGCAGGGCCTGAGGCCCTCATGCCTACATTAACACCACACGGACGCACCCAGATAGAGCGTGGAAATGGCGCTCGAGCACGTGCGCCCGTCCCTTTTCATTGGCAGGGTCACATGTCCCGTGGACGCGTGTGCTGGATGGGTGTGGTGTGGGTGTAAACCAGCCGTGAGGGAGTGGCTGTGGCATGGTGACAACTAGACCTGTGAGCAGCAGATCACCACAGGAAAGACAGGCGACATGTAGCGTTGCTGTCCCCCCCGTGATCGTAAGCGGAGTGGGCTGGCCTGGCGTATGCCAGTCCAGCGTAAGGGTCTGTATATGACCCCGGGCCCTGGGCATGGTTCCGTACTGGGCTGGACAAGGAAGTAACTCATGCGCGTGCCCCTGTTGTTGTGTCAGCGCCACCCGGACCGCATTGGGCAATGTGTCACCCTGTCACCCCTGTTCTACTACTATGAGCCACATGGACGTAAGAGGAGTCCAGTGAGCCCACATTCATCCATACTTCCACACTTAAAAGACCATAGACATGACACATCTGTGTGCATATGAATGTTTAATGCACATTCAGTGGAGTGTTGCATCTGGAGCAGTACAGGGCCATGCAAAGCCCACATGACGATGTTGTCCCATGGAGGTCCTGCCAGGGTCCTCCAGGAAATGAGAAGTCCAAAGGAAGAGGACGAGTACAGTCTGCAGTCTGATTGCTGTGTCAATGGCGATCAAACATCATATGGCAGTCCATGTCGAGGTCCAAGGTGAGTGTCGCAGAGTACATCGGGGGGACAGTGGAAGGTGATGATGCAGAGGGCAGTACCAAGCTGAAGCCGGACCGATGGATGAGATGCATTCTGCTGCGTCCTCCTCACCACGAGGGCAGTATCATCTGCATCTTCGTTCTCTGCTGTTTCATGTGCCTCACGTGTGGGTGGTGGTGTTCTGTCTCCAGCACTGTGTGGCAGTGACACATCTGGGCCAGAGGTGGAAGGTCTGCCGCACTGTGTGGCACTGACACTTCAGGGGGCGGAGATGTGGATGGAGTGGTGGCAGCAGCATGCATCCGCACCAGGCCTTGTGGCAGCAATGCCATGAGGAGGGTCCTGAGGTCATTGAGGAACCCAGCTACCTCTCGCTGGTGTGCAGCCGTGGCAGCCGCTCGTTCCGCATTCGCCCGCTCCATGGTCTCCATTAACCTCCGCATGTTTCCCAACTCCCGTGTGACGTCGCTAGAGCCACTCGGACTGGACAGTTGTACTATTCTCTGAGTCAGGGCTCCAGCGATGTCAGTCATGGTCCGTTGGAGAGCATGGAGCGGACTGTGGGTGTCCGTTAGGGACCGTGAGTGGTCCCTGATGGGACTTAGACACCCACGCATGGCATCTAGTTTGTCTGCCATACGGTCGAAGCCCACCCGCACCTGTTCAGCCAGATTCTCCTGGCACCCCAAAACACGGCGTTGGAAGGCCATGTGTTCTCCGTGGGGGTCCTGGGAGGCAGCAGTGGTGGTGGGTGCTGCCTGCTGTGTGGTCTGTGCAGGGGTGGGGTCTCCTCGTAGCAGCTGGGTTGCCCAGCTCCTGGAAGTGGGCTGCGGAGGCTCTCCACGAGCAGTTGGAGGGCATCAGAGTCGAAGCTGTGGTCGTCCTCTTCGTCTCCAGAGAAGAGAGGGTCGGACTGCTCTGCAGGAGGTGTTGATTCTCCCTCTGCAATGTGAAGGGGAGATGCAGTTTAACAATGTGTCCACATGTATGTTGTCGCGTTGAACATGTTTACATACAGACAACATGACTGGGGAATCACTGACAAAATATCGAAAGACATATCATCGAGCTACAATTATATCGATACAAAATTATAGATAACATTAATATCGACATCATATACCTATTTAAAAAATTACAAAAATATCGAGGATACAATATCGAAGGACATAAATATCAATTTCAGAAATATCGCTAACATACTTATCGAAATTTTAAAATATCGACCTTCATTAAAATACATTAACTAGGTAAAAAATATCGTACACAAAAATATCGACAACACTAATATCGTAAAATTAAATATATCGACTATGTAAAACTATAATAAATATACAAATAAAACGACATAAAAATAATTAAATTACTAAAAACACAATACTAAATTAATAAATAACAATAACTATTTTACTAAATTAAAAAATTAATTAACACAGCAATAAAATTACTAAAATATTATTAACAACATTACTACATTAAACATTAATAATATTAAATATTACTATTACAATTCAATTATATAATATATAATACATAACAAAAGCTATTTAAAAATATATACAAAATTATACATAACTTACTACTAATTAGCGTTTTCCTTATTTGGAAACTAACTACCAAAACATTTTAAAAAAAAATACAAATTAACCAATAGAAAAACTGCAAATTCAAACTAACCAATAAAATCGAAATTACAACATCCAACACACTATATAAACAGTTAAACTTCATTCCTATTCCACACCCAAAAGAAAGAAAACTAAAGAAGGAGAAACTCTACAGGAATTCAACTACAGATATAAGAAGATCAACATATACCAAATAATTAACTCTATCAAAAGTAAGTAAACTAAATTAAAATAAATAATACTAAAAGTAAAAAACTGTAATCAATAATATACATAACCTATAAATTAATAAATGTCTTCTTTCTATTTTATATTACCACTACAGGAAACTCTACAGGAAACTAACAAACTACAGAAAAGCCACCAAAATAAATATACAACTAACAAAGTTAGGGGCCCATTACGATACCCGGCGTAAAAAATCCGCCAGGCATGGAAGCGGCAAAAATCCGCCCGCACACACCGTCTGAACACCGACCACGCCATTACGATTACACAAACCGAAAACCGCCATCGGCGGAAAAATCACACAAGATACCGCCCGCCATCGTCCGAGTCGGAGTCAAACCGCCCGCCACGGACGGAAACACGCACGACAACACAAAACCGCCCGCCCTCACGGCCGACACACCGCACGTGAGATTACGATCGCACCGCCATGAGCGCGGGAAAACTACAAATATACCGCCCGCCAGCGCAAACAACGCCGATGAGAATCGACACGGCAGAAGCCATGGCGCCCACGTCCCTGCACAGAAACCATCCGCTGACAAAACCAATCGCACACAACATGGCCAACAAGTCCACACAGCAAGGCACGCACAAATACACAAGCACAGTACACATCCCGAAAACACCCCCTGGACAAACAAAAACTACAAAGGCCAGAACCCCAGACACAACACACCTGAAAACAACAGACCATGAGGACACACCCACATAGGTAAGTACAAAAGCAGCACTCCCACAGACCACAACCCCTTGCAACATTGCAAACTAGAGAGGAGAGGAGAGGACACAGTGACACAGCAAGGACAGCAGCACACCACAGAAACGCACACATCACAACCACCACCACCACCACCACCACCAAACACCGGCACCACAAACCCCTGCACATTACACAACACACACCGCACCAGCACCACAAACACCATGGCACCACAAAGAATGCCCAAGTTCACGCCCATTGAGCTGACGGTCATGGTCGACGAGATCATCAAGGTGCACCCACAAATCTATGGGAACCTGGTCCAGCACACACCACTAGCCACCAGAAAGAGAATGTGGAACCGGATCGTAGACCAGGTCAATGCAGTCGGGACCCTGCCCAGGAACAGAGTTGAAATCAACAAACGGTGGAATGACGTCAAGAGCCTGGTCAAGAAGAAGGAGAGCAAGAACAGAGAGCTGGCAGCCGTCACTGGCGGAGGGAATCCCGCGCTCTTCAAGACCTTCAAAGCGTGGGAGGAGAAGGTGCGAGTCATCATACATCCGGAGATCCTCGCCGGATTAGCAGGGGGAGTGGAGGCTGGTAAGTACAAACTAATGTATACCAGCACACCGCTATGTACTCACATGCACTACCACCATGCCACAGCTCCCAGGGACAAACACCCCCATGTCCAGCACACAATACACAACACATCACACACACATGCAACAGACACCACCACACACAGCCCAAACCGAACAACTGTAAGATACGTGGGGACATGTGTACACTCAGCCAGCCACGTAACCACCAACAGGTCCCCAAGTATGCCAGAAGCGCCACAACGAGCACCCACCACACCCATGTGTCCGCCATAGCTGCACTAACCGACAAGTAACAGGTAAGTGGCAGGAACACAAAGTGCAGTGGGTGGGAGGGTGGACAGCCCAAGTACAACACACACCAGGCCCCTAGTCCCACAGCACAGCAAGGAGGAGCATCCCCCACCCCCACAGCCACGTGTCAGCCACCGCAGTGCACACCGACAGCCGAAAGGTAGACATCACGGTCCACAACAATCGGTGTCAGTGGGTGTCCAGCCACCACCACGACCCACAACACCCCCCACCCCCACAGACCTGCAACATGGAGCACCCCCGCTTAGAACCATGTGGCATCCAGTACAGTGCACGCCCGAACAACCTGCAGGTGGGAAACTGGACAGGGCTGGATTACTGGAGGCATGAGGACCGTAACACGACCAACACATGGGACATGTCACGTAGCAGACGAACACGCAGCACCGCCCACCGTCACGAACAAGTGAACAATGTGCACACGGACATGAACCACAGACTCACACCTCACATGACCCATCACAGACACAGCAACACCCAAGGAGCCACGTCTGCATGCACAAGCCACACTGAATATAGTACCACACGGCAGCCACTGTGCAACTCATCACACACAACCGAAACACCATTGAAGTCCTGTCCATGTAGCCCCTACTGCCTGTCAACCACACACCCCACAACTACGCCTATGTAAGACAAACAACACTAGACGCAACAGAGCGGAACAACATAAATGCACACGAACACCACTGAACCCATCAAACACACAGACACACCATGCACATACAACATACCATCCATCCCATCCGTCAGCCCCAGTCTCATGAAAGGCATGTCATCCGCACAGCTGCCACACATACAGCAGTCACGCTAAGATACATGCCCATGACCAACCATGTGCCAGAAGTCAATGAAGCGCACGCCACACTGTGAGCAACAACACACAACATGGGCCACACCCCCCACGAGCACTGCAGTGATGCACATGGCACAGGGCAGCACGCACACCAAGGAGATGGGACAACTGCAATACGTTGGCTGGCACACAACCATCACTCACTCATAACGATGCGTCCAATGCCATGTCCAGTAATCACAACAGACAGCAAATATGCAGGCCATGTCAGGCATGCACACACCTCAGACCATGCACTGTCATGCTGCCACAACACATGTCACGTTCGGCACCCATGGCTCACAGCATGTACCCCAAAAGCATATTCCCTCCCAAATGCGAATCTGGGGCATGGCCCCCATGTTGCCATATGCGTTCCTAAGCGTTCCATTTGAACCCCAAAAGCATATTCCCTCCCAAATGCGAATCTGGGGCATGGCCCCCATGTTGCCATATGCGTTCCTAAGCGTCCCATTTGAACACCAAAAGCAAAGTACAAACCAGACCCAGGATGGGCCAGGAGCCCGCATACACCAGAGTCACAATAAGTAGGGGCACAGCAACACACCCATCGGCATGGCCAATCCGTCCCATGCCACATGTGCACAGCACACAGTCCCATTGCCAAGCACACACAACTACAAATGGTACAGCCACACACACGCCTCCGGGAAACCCATGTACGAGATTGCACGAACTGTTAATGTCAGACGACAAATACATACTTCGCCAGGTGCAACACAATAACAAATCTCATTCTCTCCACAGGTGACGAACTGCTGGATGCTGGGGATGGAGACAGCAGCCAGCACAGCCAGCCTACAAGCCCCCAACGAGGACACACGGATGTGGAGGATCTGTCCTCCTCTTCGGACACGGACCACCAAGCAGGCCCATCTGGTGTGGCAGGGCCCAGCCGCTCCCCAGGACCCCTCCTACCCACCAACCCATCATCCAGGGCTGCTGAACATTCCCAGCCCCCTGCTGCCACTGTCGTTGCGGCCACACCCACGGACATTGCGGCCACACCCACGGTCATTGCGGCCACACCCACGGTCATTGCGGCCACTACCACTGCCGCAACCGCCACCATCGCCGCACCGACCACCACCGCCGCCACCACCACCACGTCTTCGCTGGCACCAGCCCCAGCGCAGGTGGTGGCCCGGCCGACTGGATCCACCCTGGGAGCCACAGCGAGGACCGTGGTGAGCAATGTGGCTAGTGGGCAGGCCGGTGGCAGCAGTACTGGTAGGAGGAGCAGGGTCAGGAAACGCAAGTCTCCCCTGGGAGCCATGCCCTGCCTCAAATGGCCAGAGTCCTTGGGGCCTATGAAGAGGCCCAAGGACAATGGGCCAGGTCTGCTTCAGACACGCGGGAGGTGCTGGGGGTGCTGAGGTCCATGGACGCCCGTATGGGCCAACTCGTGGACCTCATGGGCCAGCTGGTGGTGAGGTCACAGCCAGGGACAGCAGCTCCACCACCGCCACCACCTGCCGGGGCGCAGGGTCGAGCAGCAGTGTCCAGTTCCCCTGCGTCCACAGCCAGTGAGCACACCTCACCCACCACCAGCAGGTCGCAACCAGGCACCCCCTCGCCAAACGTGGAAGGGGCCGTCCGAAGTGGAAACAGATCTCCCGGGAGGACTTCGCACGCTCCAGACGCAAGTGAGGCAGCCAGCCAGCCTTCCTTGACCACCCACTGCATTGACTTGGACTACGATCCCACTCCACACAGCCATCTGGATGGCATGTGTCTGTTGGACCATGGACATAGAACCAGTGGGTACACCCTGAGCATCACGCAGCCATGACCGACAGCTCATTGTCACTGCACGCACCACTTTTGTCATCACCTTACACACAATCACATGTCACAGTTTGAAATAAATGCACCTCTTACACAAACTGCTGTTTGTGCCCTGTGTTTTATTTGTACGGAATACAACGGCCACCTTGGGCGGAAAGGCACCTGATGCGTGGCATGGCAATGGAACCGGAGGGCCTGTAGGGACCTAGGGGTGGGAGACAGAACAGGAGCACATTCAATGAGTGTGTCACACACCCATCACACAGTACATGTCAACAACTACAAGCAATGTACACACATCGCACAGAGCAATAGGGCACAATGCCACAGCCACCAACAGTGGCATACTACCCTGGCCATGGAGCGTTGACACACAGCACGCAGTGAACAAACGGCCACCCTGACACAGCACACACACACCTGCACAGATACAGCCACATCAGCCGTCGTACATGGACACTCACCGTCAAGTGAAGTAGTGGGCGATGAGCTGCTGCCGCACATTACCAGCTTCCTCCTCTCCGCTGTCCTCCTCACTCGAGCTGTCCTGGTCTGCGGGCTGGGGCCCTGGTTGATCTCCGTCATCCACGATGAGGGGGATCTGCTTCCGAATGGCCAGATTGTGCAGCATGCAGCACGCCACCACTATCTGGCACACCTTCTGTGGGGAGTACGCCAGCGCACCCTCGGTGCGGTCCAGGCACCTGAACCTGGACTTGAGGAGGCCAAAGGTACGCTCGACCACACGTCTGGTCCTCCCATGTGCCTCATTGTAGCGATCGTCTGCTGGGGTGCGAGGATTCCTCAATGGACTGAGCAGCCATGCCCCATTCGGGTACGCAGAGTCACCTGGGTGTGAGGGACACAGAGAACCGTTGCTATTCCAACTGGACAGGGGACAGCATCGCACAACCAGCACGCTACACCACTCCACATACTCACCGACAATACAGCCACGATCCTGTTGCAGATTGGACATCAGTCGTGGCAAGATGCTGTTGCGCATTATGTGTGCGTCATGGGCCGAGCCTGGGAACTTTGCACACACGTGGGTGATCACCATGTCCGCAAGGCACACCACTTGCACATTCAGGGAGTGCGTGTGCTTCCTGTTGCGGTACAGGTGCTCAGTGGCCTGTGGTGGAACAAGGCCAACATGTGTGCAGTCAATGGCTCCAACGACGTGTGGGATTCTGCCAAGGGCATAGAATGCACCCTTCACTGCCGCCAATTCACGAGCCCTGGGGAAGCGGATGTACCTGTTTCGGTACAGCATCATGGCTGCCAGTACATCCCTCAGCACCTTGCTGAACATGGGCTGGGACATCCCTCCTCCACTGCCCACTGTGTGCTGGAATGACCCAGTGGCGAAGAAATGCATGGCGGCCATCACCTTAGCCGTGGGGGTGACAGCTGTCGGATACACCCTGCGGGGACGGAGATGGGGTTCCAACATGGCACACAGTCGATGCAGGGTTGGCCTGTCCAGCCGAAACTTCCTAATGACCTCTGTATCGTCCATGTCCGCCAGCAATTGGTATGGGCGGTCAATGTTCGGTCTCCGCCTAGGGAAAATGGCAGTGGACACATGTCAAAGCAACACAACACATAGCAATTTCGCATACACATCACTGACATGACTGAGCAAGCACATGAGCCACAGCCCAGCTGTCAAGCTGGGACGGCACGGCCACAATACACTTACACAGGTCTCCCAACAATGGCAATGGCTAGTGATACAAACCACTGCCATGTGCATGCACATGGGGATCTAGGCCCCAATGACTTGCGGGGCGTGCTGATGGGGACTGACTGCATATTCGTCAAGCGGCAACGCCACGGCAACATGAATGTCTGCTGAGCATGGAACTGCTTCCGAGGCTGGATGAGTATGGCACACGACGACGACGATGTGGGCACAGGCTGAGCGGCCAAAACAAGTGGGACCTGTGGCACGAGGGGATATGAGACAGTAGTAGGTGTCAGCACTGCACCCTATGTACAGCACTGTACGGATCACACCTCCCGAAACATTGACAGGTGTCCACATTGACAGCCCCATGCCAAGACGGCTGTGTGCTTGCAGTCACACGTCACAGGTGAGAGGTTACATTGCACGTGCCAGGTGGCAGACGTACATAGTGGGAGCTGGCATGTGTGTGCATGTGTCTCCTGTTCAGGATCCACCAGATGGGCGCTGACTCTGTACTGACCATTGGACACAGCATGTTCCGTGGAAGGCTTGTGTGTGTGGGATGGTGGCACTGGATGTGCCTCCGTTGGGTGGGGGCCATGCACAGGGCGGGTACGTCGATGATTGCGCATTGTTGGTCACGGTGGGTGCACCCACTAAGATGTGTTGCCCTGTGTTCAATTCCTATGTCCGCATGATGATGGACTGTAGATGTGGGCAGACTACACATTGGTCGATGTGCTGTCTATATGCATGTGCCTTCACACCAGGCACAGCTGCCCCTGCACATGTGACCCCTGCTGGACTCGCTGCTGGGTCTGTGGAGCTGATGCACCTTCTGTGCGTGGGGCGGACAGCTCTCCTCACTTCCCTCATTGCGCATGTCATGACTTTGCCGCAGGTGACATGGATCATGGAGGGCCCACATGTACGCGTGGGTAGGCTACACATGATTGTTCACTGGTCGCCACCCCCAGTCAGTGTTTCGAATGGGAAGGTTGTCGTGCTGGTGGTATGTTCGATGTGGCGGATGGGCGGGCCTAGGTGCGGGCTTACATTCCGGACATGGGGGTAGTTGGATTGGCGACTAGTTGCAGTACACACGGGACACGTCTCTTCCTTTCCACATCTGGGTCATCCCTTGTACTCACTGACAGTGATACAGTCATCTTCGCCCCAGCCCTCATGTCCTCCCCTCGCTCCCCCAATATGCATGTGCACCTGCGAGGCTAGCGCTTGCACAGGCAGCCCCAAGCTCGCACCAGAGAGGGCAAGGAGTGTATGTGTGGGTCCAGTTGCACGAGTGGGCTGTCTCAGGGTATGATGTGTTGCGGGACGCCGTCCACCTGCGTGGTGCCCCAAATGGAGACCCGGCCTGCATGGACTATGCATCACAGTCTTCGCCTTCCGGATCCGCCACCTGCGACACCCAGTGGCTGTGGCTGCCCTTGCGGCCAGGCCGCGTCCGTCTGTGACTGATGGCCCACACATTCACTCTTTGGCCTCTCTGGGGAGGGCTCGGGGTGGTGGCGCACGCGCTTGCACTTAGTCGCAATGGCATGTGGCGTGGTTGGTATAATGGGCAATGGATGGGATGGTGCGAGCCACCTCCCGTGACGTCAGTGCTGCTCGTGCTGTGGTGCGTCCCCCTACACTTCCATTTGACTTGTGCCATGCTAGACGTTGAGGTTCTATTGCCTGCGTGATATGACCAGGAGGAGCGCGAGGAGACCTCTCACACACCATGCTCCACTGCCATCCCGTGCCCTGTATCGCCTGTGCGGATTGACTATGTTGGGGTTACACCTGGTCGACTGGGGCTGTGTGTGCCTTGTCAAGGGGCATGGCGGGCGCACAACAGGATCCAGCTTGTCCACAGAGGGTGGGCTGAGGTGCGCCTGGTACCGCTTTGTACGTGTGCCCGGCTGCTGTGCACACACGTGTTCACTCCCCCCGACAGGTGTCCTCTCACAATGCCCAGGGAAGCGGTGGTGTACTGTTCATGACCCCTCCCAACACGGCGTGCTCCAACTTGGCATGTGCGCATCTACCCGTCACACCCACCCACCTGAGCACTGCGTCCATACGACTTCACACGACACATGTGTGTCTTCCACAGTTGTGCTACTCATTTGCGTTGACATCCAATACCAGTGGACTACATGGTCATGTCACGACTGCCGTGTACTTCACATACTCTCATCCTCTCTCATTCGTACTTGTGAAATGAGTCAGCGGAGACAGTTTTGGTTTCAAACATTATATTGAGTCTTCTGTCCTCTGTGATGCAGTATAGTGGACACTACTGGCAGCGGAATACATGTTGAGGATATACTGAGCATGATTGCAAATGGGATAGGGTGTGGGGTTACATGTGATTGGCTGTTGCATGTGGGATGTGGGCTTCAGAGTTACATCTGCTTGGCCAAGGCTGTGCTAATGTACATTTACGTATAGCTGCGGAGCTGCGGACTTTGACACAGACGGTATACATGTAGCCTACCAGACCGCTTGGCATCATGGGCACAGTCCATCTCAGTTCCATGTGACAGGTTTGCTGCGGTTGTTCCTCATGCACGCGTGCATGTGAGATGACATCAGGGCATGTGCTTGCGTGCATGCAGCGGCGTGCCACTTGTTGTTGCAATGTGGTGGTTACTGGACATGTCACAGTCACTGGGGTCGTGTTGTTGTTGTATGCACTTGTCGTCCATGCAAAGGTCCTGGTATGGGATTCCCGGGGCGGGGGTGGGAGGGGTGCAGCACCCACAGACTCCAGGCGACCTATTCATGTCCACTGAGCGGTGTGTGTGTCCATGGGCGCTGGATCCATGTCGTGTCCTGGTTGTTCGTGCAGTTCCGTCCATGTGGGTGCGATACACAGACCCCATGCCACTGCCTCCCACGATGCATGCGGTGTTCCTGGATGTGATGGGGAACAGTGTGCATGTCCCGGTCATATCCGATGTCATGGCGATGTCGTTGATGGTGTGGTTACAGTTGCCGGTCGTTTGGTATGGCTGTTGTGGTGGTGACTGGCCAGTCCGTGCGGAAGCTAAGCATGGGTGCGGGGTTGGACATCATAGGTCAATCGGGGAACCTGCGTTGTGGTCCGACGAATTTACAGGTTGTCAGGTATGCGATGCCGTCCAGCAGGGCTTCCATGTCATTGGTGGTGTACATGTTTGCCAGCCAATGTAGCGGATGGTGGCTGTCAAGGTGTTGTTCGTAAGTTGTCCCTTGGAGGACCATGATGGGGCATGCTGGGTGACATTCGATGTAGCTGTTCTCGATGATCCGTCGTGTGGAGGCACAGTGGTCCCATTTCAGTGCGGGTGCGATGTTGGCCACATACGCCATGCCCCCATAGGCAGAGCAGGCCCTGTCGTGTGCGTCCAGAGGGAGGAGTAGTGGTAGCAGGTCCGCCTTTAGACATGCCGGGTTGGAGAGGCATATCTCCACGGGATGCTGGTAGGGACACCTCCGACAGTAGAAGACGGGCATGACGCAGCTGAACAATGTGATGCGGTAAGTCAGTCGGTAACTTACGTTCAGCAGGGACAGGAGATCGCATCCCAATATATGTATCAGGTTGGTTTTGTACAGCTTGAGCTGTCCGGCGTAGTTGGGTAGGTGTGTTGCGGTTGCCATTTCGCAGCGGTGCGTTGTGGTGGCGTGCTCCGGCTGTGTGTGCAGTCTGCAATGTGCACGCTCCGAGGTTGCTGTGAGCTCTGTGTAGTCGTAGGGAGACAGGACTTGTGTTCTGTTGGCTTGTGCGGAGGACATGGGCCCTCATCCCACATGCTTCTCAGACAGTTCAAGGTCAGTGATGTGTGACTCCTTCCAATTAACTTGCATGTGGCCGACATGGGGAGTGTTTTCTTTTTCTTCCCCGTCCGTTGTGTGCTTCTGTGATATGCGCTATCTGCCCTGTGGTCGGTCTCCTCGGCATGCCTGTGTTGGTCTTTTCTTGGACAATGGCTGTATTCACCGGCTTCTTTCGTAGGGCTGTGGTTTCGGAGTTGGAATGGAAGGTCATTCAGTGCTGTCTGCTCTCCCTTGTGTGGGCGGCAGGCTGCCTTTCCGCTCTGCGTTGGGCCTTGTGTGTGAATGTTATTCTTGGGCCACCTGTTGTCGGTCCCCGGGCTCTTTGGTGTTCCGTTTTATATGTCTTGTTCATATGTGCAGGGTGGTATGGGTGTTTCAGTGTGGTACTGGCGTTCCTCTTCCCGAAGGGGCCCTGCTTCTCCTAGTTGGTGTTGCCGCCGCTGTGTGCTACGCCATGTTTGTTACACTGGGGTGTGTCCTGCTGTTGCGTGACTTCACTGACATGTGTGCGTCGGTTGTGTGGCGTTGGGTGTTGTCCGTGAATTGGGCGTTGGGGACATGTCTGTGGCAGGCCTGTCACGTGTCATGTGCGTTCGGGGTGGGGCTGATGTGTGTGCTGCTTGGTTGTGTCCCTGTGTCTGTGTGCGACGCATGCATGGCGCTGCGGTTGGCCTCTGCGTTGTGCGCATGTGTGGCGGCGTCATCGCCGCTTTGGGGCCGTGACGGGGTGGTTGGTTCCTAGTCCCAGGTGGTGTGTACACATGTGTTACGCGATGTTACGATTTGGCCTGTGTGTCATATGTGGATGCAATGGTGGATGTGTAGTGTACACGCGCGGGTGGGGGGTTGTCCGCTTTTTCCGCCCTTGCACTGTGTGCGCTGTTTGCGTGCACTTGTTGTGTGTGTGCCTACCTGCGTCTCCGCGGTACGTTGCGTCCTTGGTGGTGCATCAGCAAGAGCATGGGGAGGGCCTGCAGTGCTGGATTCATGCTCGGGGAGCCGCTTCTTCGTTGTCCGTGCTCGGCGTCCGTGTTACCGCTTCGGTTTGTCGTACGGTGTCTCTTAGCCGTGGGAGCCGTTTGTTTGCGGCATCGTAATTTATACGCCGGGCGGGACGTGATTTCGTCGGACGGTGTGTGTCAATTGTGCTGCGCCGCTACGTGTACGGACGCACTTTGATGGCGGACGGTGTTGCTGGGTTGCCGGCGGTGTTTGGCCTACTTTTCGCATCGTAATTGGGCCGGCGTGTGGACTGCTGCGTGCCGGCGGTAACTGGTGGTTTTTGCATCCGCCAGCACGGCGGTTGTGCTTCCGCCCGCCATCGTAATGACCCCCAAAGTAAGTATTTACCAAACAATCTTAAACAAATAGATTAAACAACAACGCAAAGTCAAAACCAATACCAAACCCCCTACCCACCCCCTATAAAAAATATAGAAACAAATAATAAAACAAATGTACTTTTTTTTTCAGACAAAGAAAATACAGAAAGAACATTCCACAACTAAAGAGTAAACATCATCAAACTGAAATACATAAAGACCAACTTTGTAAGTATATTGTAAATAAATGTTTATTTGCTTAAATTAAAATACATAGAACAACATATTTAATAACAATAATATATATTTTTCATAGATTAACCTACATCAAAATGACTGAAGGAGCCGAATTTATAACAAGCCAGAAAGGGAAAATGTTACTATGCTATATGGGATACACTTACACACAAGAAAAACAATTTGGATTAAAAGTTAACTGGAAATGCTGTAAATACTACTCTAATAAATGTTACGGGCGTGCTACAACTAGGGAAACAACAGTACTGTATACTAGAGAACATAACCACCCACCAAACGTGACAGAAATAGAAGTCAGATCTGCATTAGAAACAATAAAGGAAGCTAGTACAAGTTCTCAAAAACCTACAAGTGTAATTTTAAAAGAGCAGCTTCCCAAAATTCCTAAAACTGCTACTACACAAATGCCATCTGTAGCTTCACTAAAGAGAACTATAGCACGTACTAAAAAAATTACTACTACTTCCACCCCAATTCCTAGAACATATAGTGAAGTTATTATAAGTCCTGAACAAAGTATCACTTTAAACAAAGAACCATTTGTCATTTTTGATAATAAAAGCAATGACAAAAGATTAATAATTTTTGGAACTGCAACTAATCTATTAAAACTACAAGAATGTCAATACTGGATGATGGATGGGACTTTTACTATATGTCCCAAGCCCTTTTTCCAACTGTACACAATACATGGGCTACATCAGAATTGCAATATACCATTAATTTACGCATTATTACCAAACAAACAGAACTCCACATACATGGAACTATTAAATACAATAAAACAAAAAACTAATGACTTTTCTCCACAAAAAATAATCCTAGATTTTGAACAGTCAATGATTAATACTATATTAAAAACACACCCCCATACCTGCATCCAAGGCTGTTACTATCATTTTAATCAGTGCCTATGGAGACACATGCAAAAATCAGCACTAAGCATTGAATATGCAACTAATTCTTCTTTTGTATATCAAATAAAAAAATGAACAGCACTAGCTTATGTACCTGAAACAGACGTCACAGAACATTACAACATCTTAATAGACAGCACCTTCTACAAACAAAATGAAGCAAAACTAAGGGGCCCATTACGATGGCGGGCGGAAGCACCACCGCCGTGCTGGCGGATGCAAAAACCACCAGTTACCGCCGGCACGCAGCAGTCCACACGCCCGCCCAATTACGATGCGAAAAGTAGGCCAAACACCGCCGGCAAGCCAGCAATACCGTCCGCCATCAAAGTGCGCCCGCACACGTAGCGGCGCAGCACAACTGACACACACCGTCCGACGAAACACGTCCCGCCCGGCGCATAAATTACGATGCCGCAAACAAACGGCTCCCACGGCCAAGAGATACCGTACGACAAACCGAAGCGGTAACACGGATGCCGAGCACGGACAACGAAGAAGCGGCTCCCCGAGCATGAATCCAGCACTGCAGGCCCTCCCCATGCTCCTGCTGATGCACCACCAAGGACGCAACGTACCGCGGAGACGCAGGTAGGCACACACACAACAAGTGCACGCAAACAGCGCACCCAGTGCAAGGGCGGAAAAAGCGGACAACCCCCACCAGCGCGTGTACACTACACATCCACCATTGCATCCACATATGACACACAGGCCAAATCGTAACATCGCGTAACACATGTGTACACACCACCTGGGACTAGGAACCAACCACCCCGTCACGGCCCCAAAGCGCCGATGACGCCGCCACACATGCGCACAACGCAGAGGCCAACCGCAGCGCCATGCATGCGTCGCACACAGACACAGGGACACAACCAAGCAGCACACACATCAGCCCCACCCCGAACGCACATGACACGTGACAGGCCTGCCACAGACATGTCCCCAACGCCCAATTCACGGACAACACCCAACGCCACACAACCGACGCACACATGTCAGTGAAGACACGCAACAGCAGGACACACCCCAGTGTAACAAACATGGCGTAGCACACAGCGGCGGCAACACCAACTAGGAGAAGCAGGGCCCCTTCGGGAAGAGGAACGCCAGTACCACACTGAAACACCCATACCACCCTGCACATATGAACAAGACATATAAAACGGAACACCAAAGAGCCCGGGGACCGACAACAGGTGGCCCAAGAATAACATTCACACACAAGGCCCAACGCAGAGCGGAAAGGCAGCCTGCCGCCCACACAAGGGAGAGCAGACAGCACTGAATGACCTTCCATTCCAACTCCGAAACCACAGCCCTACGACAGAAGCCGGTGAATACAGCCATTGTCCAAGAATAGACCAACACAGGCATGCCGAGGAGACCGACCACAGGGCAGATAGCGCATATCACAGAAGCACACAACGGACGGGGAAGAAAGAAGAAAACACTCCCCCATGTCGGCCACATGCAAGTTAATTGGAAGGAGTCACACATCACTGACCTTGAACTGTCTGAGAAGCATGTGGGAAGAGGGCCCGTGTCCTCCAAACAAGCCAACAGAACACAAGTCCTGTCTCCCTACGACTACACAGAGCTCACAGCAACCTCGGAGCGTGCACATTGCAGACTGCACACACAGCCGGAGCACGCCACCACAACGCACCGCTGCGAAATGGCAACCGCAACACACCTACCCAACTACGCCGAACAGCTCAAGCTGTACAAAACCAACCTGTTTCATACATTGGGATGCGATCTCCTGTCCCTGCTGAACGTAAGTTACCGACTGACTTACCGCATCACATTGTTCAGCTGCGTCATGCCCGTCTTCTACTGTCGGAGGTGTCCCTACCAGCATCCCGTGGAGATATGCCTCTCCAACCCGGCATGTCTGAAGGCGGACCTGCTACCACTACTCCTCCCTCTGGACGCACACGACAGGGCCTGCTCTGCCTATGGGGGCATGGCGTATGTGGCCAACATCGCACCCGCACTGAAATGGGACCACTGTGCCTCCACACGACGGATCATCGAGAACAGCTACATCGAATGTCACCCAGCATGCCCCATCATGGTCCTCCAAGGGACAACTTACGAACAACACCTTGACAGCCACCATCCGCTACATTGGCTGGCAAACATGTACACCACCAATGACATGGAAGCCCTGCTGGACGGCATCGCATACCTGACAACCTGTAAATTCGTCGGACCACAACGCAGGTTCCCCGAGTGACCTATGATGTCCAACCCCGCACCCATGCTTAGCTTCCGCACGGACTGGCCAGTCACCACCACAACAGCCATACCAAACGACCGGCAACTGTAACCACACCATCAACGACATCGCCATGACATCGGATATGACCGGGACATGCACACTGTTCCCCATCACATCCAGGAACACCGCATGCATCGTGGGAGGCAGTGGCATGGGCTCTGTGTATCGCACCCACATGGACGGAACTGCACGAACAACCAGGACACGACATGGATCCAGCGCACATGGACACACACACCGCTCAGTGGACATGAATAGGTCGCCTGGAGTCTGTGGGTGCTGCACCCCTCCCACCCCCGCCCCGGGAATCCCATACCAGGACCTTTGCATGGACGACAAGTGCATACAACAACAACACGACCCCAGTGACTGTGACATGTCCAGTAACCACCACAGTGCAACAACAAGTGGCACGCCGCTGCATGCACGCAAGCACATGCCCTGATGTCATCTCACATGCACGCGTGCATGAGGAACAACCGCAGCAAACCTGTCACATGGAACTGAGATGGACTGTGCCCATGATGCCAAGCGGTCTGGTAGGCTACATGTATACCGTCTGTGTCAAAGTCCGCAGCTCCGCAGCTATACGTAAATGTACATTAGCACAGCCTTGGCCAAGCAGATGTCACTCTGAAGCCCACATCCCACATGCAACAGCCAATCACATGTAACCCCACACCCTATCCCATTTGCAATCATGCTCAGTATATCCTCAACATGTATTCCGCTGCCAGTAGTGTCCACTATACTGCATCACAGAGGACAGAAGACTCAATATTAAGTTTGAAACCAAAACTGTCTCCGCTGACTCATTTCACAAGTACGAATGAGAGAGGATGAGAGTATGTGAAGTACACGGCAGTCGTGACATGACCATGTAGTCCACTGGTATTGGATGTCAACGCAAATGAGTAGCACTACTGTGGAAGACACACATGTGTCGTGTGAAGTCGTATGGACGCAGTGCTCAGGTGGGTGGGTGCGACGGGTAGATGCGCACATGCCAAGTTGGAGCACGCCGTGTTGGGAGGGGTCATGAACAGTACACCACCGCTTCCCTGGGCATTGTGAGAGGACACCTGTCGGGGGGAGTGAACACGTGTGTGCACAGCAGCCGGGCACACGTACAAAGCGGTACCAGGCGCACCTCAGCCCACCCTCTGTGGACAAGCTGGATCCTGTTGTGCGCCCGCCATGCCCCTTGACAAGGCACACACAGCCCCAGTCGACCAGGTGTAACCCCAACATAGTCAATCCGCACAGGCGATACAGGGCACGGGATGGCAGTGGAGCATGGTGTGTGAGAGGTCTCCTCGCGCTCCTCCTGGTCATATCACGCAGGCAATAGAACCTCAACGTCTAGCATGGCACAAGTCAAATGGAAGTGTAGGGGGACGCACCACAGCACGAGCAGCACTGACGTCACGGGAGGTGGCTCGCACCATCCCATCCATTGCCCATCATACCAACCACGCCACATGCCATTGCGACTAAGTGCAAGCGCGTGCGCCACCACCCCCGAGCCCTCCCCAGAGAGGCCAAAGAGTGAATGTGTGGGCCATCAGTCACAGACGGACGCGGCCTGGCCGCAAGGGCAGCCACAGCCACTGGGTGTCGCAGGTGGCGGATCCGGAAGGCGAAGACTGTGATGCATAGTCCATGCAGGCCGGGTCTCCATTTGGGGCACCACGCAGGTGGACGGCGTCCCGCAACACATCATACCCTGAGACAGCCCACTCGTGCAACTGGACCCACACATACACTCCTTGCCCTCTCTGGTGCGAGCTTGGGGCTGCCTGTGCAAGCGCTAGCCTCGCAGGTGAGCATGCATATTGGGGGAGCGAGGGGAGGACATGAGGGCTGGGGCGAAGATGACTGTATCACTGTCAGTTAGTACAAGGGATGACCCAGATGTGGAAAGGAAGAGACGTGTCCCGTGTGTACTGCAACTAGTCGCCAATCCAACTACCCCCCCATGTCCGGAATGTAAGCCCGCACCTAGGCCCGCCCATCCGCCACATCGAACATACCACCAGCACGACAACCTTCCCATTCGAAACACTGACTGGGGGTGGCGACCAGTGTACAATCATGTGTAGCCTACCCACGCGTACATGTGGGCCCTCCATGATCCATGTCACCTGCGGCAAAGTCATGACATGCGCAATGAGGGAAGTGAGGAGAGCTGTCCGCCCCACGCGCAGAAGGTGCATCAGCTCCACAGACCCAGCAGCGAGTCCAGCAGGGGTCACATGTGCAGGGGCAGCTGTGCCTGGTGTGAAGGCACATGCATATAGACAGCACATTGACCAATGTGTAGTCTGCCCACATCTACAGTCCATCATCATGCGGACATAGGAATTGAACACAGGGCAACACATCTTAGTTGGTGCACCCACCGTGACCAACAATGCGCAATCATCGACGTACCCGCCCTGTGCATGGCCCCCCACCCAACGGAGGCACATCCAGTGCCACCATCCCACACACACAAGCCTTCCACGGAACATGCTGTGTCCAATGGTCAGTACAGAGTCAGCGCCCATCTGGTGGATCCTGAACAGGAGACACATGCACACACATGCCAGCTCCCACTATGTACGTCTGCCACCTGGCACGTGCAATGTAACCTCTCACCTGTCACGTGTGACTGCAAGCACACAGCCGTCTTGGCATGGGGCTGTCAATGTGGACACCTGTCAATGTTTCGGGAGGTGTGATCCGTACAGTGCTGTACATAGGGTGCAGTGCTGACACCTACTACTGTCTCATGTCCCCTCGTGCCACAGGTCCCACTTGTTTTGGCCGCTCAGCCTGTGCCCACATCGTCGTCGTCGTGTGCCATACTCATCCAGCCGCGGAAGCAGTTCCATGCTCAGCAGACATTCATGTTGCCGTGGCGTTGCCGCTTGACGGATATGCAGTCAGTCCCCATCAGCACGCCCCGCAAGTCATTGGGGCCTAGATCCCCATGTGCATGCACATGGCAGTGGTTTGTATCACTAGCCATTGCCATTGTTGGGAGACCTGTGTAAGTGTATTGTGGCCGTGCCGTCCCAGCTTGACAGCTGGGCTGTGGCTCATGTGCTTGCTCAGTCATGTCAGTGATGTGTATGCGAAATTGCTATGTGTCGTGTTGCTTTGACATGTGTCCTCTGCCATTGTCCCTAGGCGGAGACCGAACATTGACCGCCCATACCAATTGCTGGCGGACATGGACGATACAGAGGTTATTAGGAAGTTTCGGCTGGACAGGCCAACCCTGCATCGACTGTGTGCCATGTTAGAACCCCATCTCCGTCCCCGCAGGGTGTATCCGACTGCTGTCACCCCCATGGCTAGGGTGATGGCCGCCATGCATTTCTTCGCCACTGGGTCATTCCAGCACACAGTGGGCATTGGAGGAGGGATGTCCCAGCCCATGTTCAGCAAGGTGCTGAGGGATGTACTGGCAGCCATGATGCTGTACCGAAACAGGTACATCCGCTTCCCCAGGGCTCGTGAATTGGCGGCAGTGAAGGGTGCATTCTATGCCCTTGGCAGAATCCCACACGTCGTTGGAGCCATTGACTGCACACATGTCGGCCTTGTTCCACCACAGGCCACTGAGCACCTGTACCGCAACAGGAAGCACACGCACTCCCTGAATGTGCAAGTGGTGTGCCTTGCGGACATGGTGATCACCCACGTGTGTGCAAAGTTCCCAGGCTCGGCCCATGACGCACACATAATGCGCAACAGCATCTTGCCACGACTGATGTCCAATATGCAACAGGATCGTGCCTGTATTGTCGGTGAGTATGTGGAGTGGTGTAGCGTGCTGGTTGTGCGATGCTGTCCCCTGTCCAGTTGGAATAGCAACGGTTCTCTGTGTCCCTCACACCCAGGTGACTCTGCGTACCCGAATGGGGCATGGCTGCTCAGTCCATTGAGGAATCCTCGCACCCCAGCAGACGATCGCTACAATGAGGCACATGGGAGGACCAGACGTGTGGTCGAGCGTACCTTTGGCCTCCTCAAGTCCAGGTTCAGGTGCCTGGACCGCACCGGGGGTGCGCTGGCGTACTCCCCACAGAAGGTGTGCCGGATAGTGGTGGCGTGCTGCATGCTGCACAATCTGGCCATTCGGAAGCAGATCCCCCTCATCGTGGATGACGGAGATCAACCAGGGCCCCAGCCCGCAGACCAGGACAGCTCGAGTGAGGAGGACAGCGGAGAGGAGGAAGCTGGTAATGTGCGGCAGCAGCTCATCGCCCGCTACTTCACTTGACGGTGAGTGTCCATGTACGACGGCTGATGTGGCTGTATCTGTGCAGGTGTGTGTGTGCTGTGTCAGGGTGGCCGTTTGTTCACTGCGTGCTGTGTGTCAACGCTCCATGGCCAGGGTAGTATGCCACTGTTGGTGGCTGTGGCATTGTGCCCTATTGCTCTGTGCGATGTGTGTACATTGCTTGTAGTTGTTGACATGTACTGTGTGATGGGTGTGTGACACACTCATTGAATGTGCTCCTGTTCTGTCTCCCACCCCTAGGTCCCTACAGGCCCTCCGGATTCAATTGCCATGCCACGCATCAGGTGCCTTTCCGCCCAAGGTGGCCGTTGTATTCCGTACAAATAAAACACAGGGCACAAACAGCAGTTAGTGAAAAAGGTGCATTTATTACAAACTGTGACATGTGATTGTGTGTAAGGTGATGACAAAAGTGGTGCGTGCAGTGACAATGAGCTGTCGGTCATGGCTGCGTGATGCTCAGGGTGTACCCACTGGTTCTATGTCCATAGTCCAACACACACATGCCATCCAGATGGCTGTGTGGAGTGGGATCGTAGTCCAAGTCAATGCAGTGGCTGGTCAAGGAAGGCGTGCGGAGGCTGGCTGGCTGCCTCACTTGCGTTTGGAGCGTGCGAAGTCCTCCCGGGAGATCTGTTTCCACTTCGGACGGCCCCTTCCACGTTTGCGAGGGGGGTGCCTGCTTGCGACATGCTGGTGGTTGAGGTGTGCTCACTGGCTGTGGACGCAGGGGAACTGGACACTGCTGCTCCACCCTGCGCCCCGGCAGGTGGTGGCGGAGGGGAGCTGCTGTCCCTGGCAGTGACCTCACCGCCACCACCAGCTGGCCCATGAGGTCCACGAGTTGGCCCATACGGGCGTCCATGGACCTCAGCACCCCCAGCACCTCACGCGTGTCTGAAGCAGACCGGACCCATTGTCCTTGGGCCTCTTCATAGGCCCCAAGGACTCTGGCCATTTGAGGCAGGGCATGGCTCCCAGGGGAGGCTGGCGTTTCCCTGACCCTGCTCCTCCTACCAGTCCTGCTGCCACCGGCCTGCCCACTAGCCACATTGCTCACCACGGTCCTCGCTGTGGCTCCCAGGGTGGATCCAGTCGGCCGGGCCACCACCTGCGCTGGGGCTGGTGCCAGCGAAGACGTGGTGGTGGTGGCGGCGGTGGTGGTCGGTGCGGCGATGGTGGCGGTTGCGGCAGTGGTAGTGGCCACAATGACCGTGGGTGTGGCCGCAACGACAGTGGCAGCAGGGGGCTGGGAATGTTCAGCAGCCCTGGATGATGGGTTGGTGAGTAGGAGGGGTCCTGGGGAGCGGCTGGGCCCTGCCACACCAGATGGGCCTGCTTGGTGGTCCGTGTCCGAAGAGGAGGACAGATCCTCCAGATCCGTGTGTCCTCGTTGGGGGCTTGTAGGCTGGCTGTGCTGGCTGCTGGCTCCATCCCCAGCATCCAGCAGTTCGTCACCTGTGGAGAGAATGAGATTTGTTATTGTGTTGCACCTGGCGAAGTATGTATTTGTCGTCTGACATTAACAGTTCGTGCAATCTCGTACATGGGTTTCCCGGAGGCGTGTGTGTGGTTGTAGCATTTGTAGTTGTGTGTGCTTGGCAATGGGACTGTGTGCTGTGCACATGTGGCATGGGACGGATTGGCCATGCCGATGGGTGTGTTGCTGTGCCCCTACTTATTGTGACTCTGGTGTATGCGGGCTCCTGGCCCATCCTGGGTCTGGTTTGTACTTTGCTTTTGGGGTTCAAATGGAACGCTTAGGAACGCATATGGCAACATGGGGGCCATGCCCCAGATTCGCATTTGGGAGGGAATATGCTTTTGGGGTTCAAATGGAACGCTTAGGAACGCATATGGCAACATGGGGGCCATGCCCCAGATTCGCATTTGGGAGGGAATATGCTTTTGGGGTTCAAATGGAACGCTTAGGAACGCATATGGCAACATGGGGGCCATGCCCCAGATTCGCATTTGGGAGGGGATATGCTTTTGGGGTTCAAATGGAACGATTAGGAACGCATATGGCAACATGGGGGCCATGCCCCAGATTCGCATTTGGGAGGGGATATGCGTTTGGGGTTCAAATGGAACGCTTAGGAACGCATATGGCAACATGGGGGCCATGCCCCAGATTCGCATTTGGGAGGGGATATGCTTTTGGGGTTCAAATGGAACGCTTAGGAACGCATATGGCAACATGGGGGTCATGCCCCAGATTCGCATTTGGGAGGGGATATGCTTTTGGGGTTCAAATGGAACGCTTAGGAACGCATATGGCAACATGGGGGCCATGCCCCAGATTCGCATTTGGGAGGGAATATGCTTTTGGGGTACATGCTGTGAGCCATGGGTGCCGAACGTGACATGTGTTGTGGCAGCATGACAGTGCATGGTTTGAGGTGTGTGCATGCTTGACATGGCCTGCATATTTGCTGTCTGTTGTGATTACTGGACATGGCATTGGACGCATCGTTATGAGTGAGTGATGGTTGTGTGCCAGCAAACGTATTGCAGTTGTCCCATCTCCTTGGTGTGCGTGCTGCCCTGTGCCATGTGCATCACTGCAGTGCTCGGGGGGTGTGGCCCATGTTGTGTGTTGTTGCTCACAGTGTGTCGTGCGCTTCATTGACTTCTGGCACATGGTTGGTCATGGGCATGTATCTTAGCGTGACTGCTGTATGTGTGGCAGCTGTGCGGATGACATGCCTTTCATGAGACTGGGGCTGACGGATGGGATGGATGGTATGTTGTATGTGCATGGTGTGTCTGTGTGTTTGATGGGTTCAGTGGTGTTCGTGTGCATTTATGTTGTTCCGCTCTGTTGCGTCTAGTGTTGTTTGTCTTACATAGGCGTAGTTGTGGGGTGTGTGGTTGACAGGCAGTAGGGGCTACATGGACAGGACTTCAATGGTGTTTCGGTTGTGTGTGATGAGTTGCACAGTGGCTGCCGTGTGGTACTATATTCAGTGTGGCTTGTGCATGCAGACGTGGCTCCTTGGGTGTTGCTATGTATGTGATGGGTCATGTGGGGTGTGAGTCTGTTGTTCATGTCCGTGTGCACATTGTTCACTTGTTCGTGACGGTGGGCGGTGCTGCGTGTTCGTCTGCTACGTGACATGTCCCATGTGTTGGTCGTGTTATGGTCCTCATGCCTCCAGTAATCCAGCCCTGTCCAGTTTCCCACCTGCAAGTTGTTCGTGCGTGCACTGTACTGGATGCCACATGGCTCTAAGCGGGGGTGCTCCATGTTGCAGGTCTGTGGGGGTGGGGGGTGTTGTGGGTCGTGGGGGTGGCTGGACACCCACTGACACCGATTGCTGTGGACCGTGATGTCTGCCTTTCGGCTGTCGTTGTGCACTGCGGTGGCTGACACGTGGCTGTGGGGTGTGGGGGATGCTCCTCCTTGCTGTGCTGTGGGACTGGGGCCTGGTGTGTGTTGTACTTGGGCTGTCCACCCTCCCACCCACTGCACTTTGTGTTCCTGCCACTTACCTGTTACTTGTCGGTTAGTGCAGCTGTGGCGGACACATGGGTGTGGTGGGTGCTCGTTGTGGCGCTTCTGGCATATTTGGGGACCTGTTGGTGGTTACGTGGCTGGCTGAGTGTACACATGTCCCCACGTATGTTACAGTTGTTCGGTTTGGGCTGTGTGTGGTGGTGTCTGTTGCATGTGTGTGTGATGTGTTGTGTATTGTGTGCTGGACATGGGGGTGTTTGTCCCTGGGAGCTGTGGCATGGTGGTAGTGCATGTGAGTACATAGCGGTGTGCTGGTATACATTAGTTTGTACTTACCAGCCTCCACTCCCCTGCTAATCCGGCGAGGATCTCCGGATGTATTATGACTCGCACCTTCTCCTCCCACGCTTTGAAGGTCTTAAAGAGCGCGGGATTCCCTCCGCCAGTGACGGCAGCCAGCTCTCTGTTTTTGCCCTCCTTCTTCTTGACCAGGCTCTTTACGTCATTCCAACGTTTGTTTATTTCACCTCTGTTCCTGGGCAGGGTCCCGACTGCATTGACCTGGTCTACGATCCGGTTCCACATTCTGTTTCTGGTGGCTAGTGGTGTGTGTTGGACCATGTTCCCATAGATTTGTGGGTACACCTTGATGATCTCGTCGACCATGACCGTCAGCTCAATGGGCGTGTACTTGGGCATTCTTTGTGGTGCCATGGTGTTTGTGGTGCTGGTGCGGTGTGTGTTGTGTAATGTGCAGGGGGTTTGTGGTGCCGGTGTTTGGTGGTGGTGGTGGTGGTGGTGGTGGTGGTAGTGATGTGTGCGTTTCTGTGGTGTGCTGCTGTCCTTGCTGTGTCACTGTGTCCTCTCCTCTCCTCTCTGGTTTGCAATGTAGCAAGGGGTTGTGGTCTGTGGGAGTGCTGCTTTTGTACTCACCTATGTGGGTGTGTCCTCATGGTCTGTTGTTTTCAGGTGTGTTGTGTCTGGGGTTCTGGCCTTTGTATTTTTTGTTTGTCCGGGGGGTGTTTTCGGGATGTGTACTGTGCTTGTGTATTTGTGCGTGCCTTGCTGTGTGGACTTGTTGGCCATGTTGTGTGCTATTGGTTTTGTTAGCGGATGGTTTCTGTGCAGGTACGTGGGCGCCATGGCTTCTGCCGTGTCGATTCTCATCGGCGTTCTTTGCGCTGGCGGGCGGTATATTTGTGGTTTTTCCGCGCTCATGGCGGTGCGATCGTAATTTCACGTGCGGTGTGTCGGCCGTGAGGGCGGGCGGTTTTGTGTTGTCGTGCGTGTTTCCGTCCGTGGCGGGCGGTTTTACTCCGACTCGGACGTTGGCGGGCGGTATTTTGTGTGTTTTTTCCGCCGATGGCGGTTTTCGGTTTGTGTAATCGTAATGGCGTGGTCGGTGTTCAGACGGTGTGTGCGGGCGGATTTTTGCCGCTTCCATGCCTGGCGGATTTTTTTACGCCGGGTATCGTAATGTGCCCCTAAGTCCACTATTAGACTATTTTGAGGATACATGGGTTGGCAGACTACACAGATCTGGCCACAGAACAAACCCTAAATTCCTAATACCCTGGTGGAACGTATACAGAAGCACATTAAATGGAGAATCCAAAACTATTAACACAGTCGAAGGATGGCATAATGCCTTCCTTCAATCAACAGGCAGAACCAAACCAACACTAGAAAAATTTATATCATGCCTACAAAAAGAACAGAGTTATCAAGAGTTCCGAATGGAACAATCCATAACTCAATTAACTCCAAAAACATCAAAACAAACTAAACAAATGCATAAATATCTAGAACAACAAGTAAAATTGTACCCTAGTACAAAGGGCCTGGAATACCTAAACATAATATCCAAAACTCTTCTTTAAAGCATGAATACAAATAAATTACAAATTACTCATCTTTCAAACATACCATAAAAGTAACATTTATTTATTTTATCACAAAAATAATTACTGTGTGTAACATATTTTTAATTTTTTAATAAAATATATTAACACACATTAATAATATTTGTAATAAAATAAAATACAACAATAATAATAAAAAACATTACCCACCCACAATAAATAATAATAAATAAACTTACCAGGTTTATTCCAAATGCTGTAAAATCCATTTTCTGCTAACACTATCCAAATATAAAAAAAACAGTTTCCCCCCAAAAAATGAAAAAATACAACTGTAGCAAAAATTAATAATCCATGTAGCAAAGGTCCAAAGGAAAACCATAAAAAACCGAAAATGTATAAAATAGTAAAAAGCGCTCCAGGAAAACCGAAAAATTTAAAGAAGTGTAACAAATATATTAGTCAATAAAACTGACATACACTTCTTTAAAAAAAAAAACGACTCCTTCCGATACGAAGAACTTCTGAAAATAAAAAGGGTCAAAACAAAATCACATACATTCCCACCCACATAACACAACACATAAACACTTACTAACAATACTACTAGCTTTAAATTTCAGGAAAATATACATTGAACACCGTAATCCTAACTCTATAAACAAGCCTACACAACGTTAACAATACGTAAATACACCACACGTAACTATAACATATAACATTTCCGAATATAACTAATAAACACCTAACTACACTAAACAGTATCTAACTAGGTTCAAAATATATTTAAAACTTAGTTAAAACAAAGAAAATAAACCTTACCTTTAGCGACGTGAAGTGTCTCCCAACCGCGAGCTTCTCTTCAACCAAAATGACACAAAACGACATAACCCGGTTACAAAATAGAACGCCCAAAACATAATAAAAAGTTTTACCATATGAAATTTAAATCATTTAATACAGTAAAATGTTACTTTACATAAAAAAAATATACAACTATTTAAATAAAATAGTACAATTTATTTTCATTTAATAAAAAATTGTGACATAATGTACCTAATTTGTAAAATTATAAAAATAAATATTATAAAATATATATTTATTATTATAATTGCAGAAAAAAAAATACAATAAAACAATGTATAAAAAATTGTTATAAATGTTTTTCATGCATTATACAAATTCATTTCTGTTAAAAACTTGTTTTAAGTTAAAAACATTGTAAAAATTAATTAATATTAATATTTTTAATATTAATATTAATTAAAAAATGTAATATGTATGTAACAAAAATAAAAAAATGTTAAACATTTATATTATATGTAAACAGTTTGCACTTTCTTTGTATAAATATATACAATACCTATTACTGTATTAAACATAATTCAAAACACAAAATTCTACTGTTTTGTTAATAATTAATATGTACTAAAAAAATTGTAAAAAATATTGTAAATAAACATAACATATTTTCTGAAATATATGCACTAATATGTTTCTATTGAATTATAATGTAATAAAATATTTGACTGTATTGTCCTACTCAAATTAATAAACAATAAAAAATTGTAAAAACTACAATAAAAATGGTGTGTTTTCTATTATTATTGTGATTTTACTTATATTATCTATATTTTACATATATAAAATAAAAAAAAATTCCACAAACATTATAATAAATAAATATTGTCAATTTATTAACTACCATTACCAATTTTTTAAGGCAAAATTATCTTATATATTTTTCTAGTAATAAATTTTAATATATTAATAAACACATTACATAAAAATTGAATATTATTTATTATCCTACACTATACTTAATTAAAAAACTATTACAACTCCAATATATAATAATTAAATACAGTTACTGTACACTAACATATTTTTATATACTATTCCTACTCCAATATAAATTAATTTCAGCAAATGCTGCACAGTGAACATAATTAATTTACTATAACAACTGCAATGCACATTAAATAAAGTAAATGTTGGACACTAAAATTAAATTGTTCTATATTCCAAATTCAATGTAAATTAAATAGGGTAAATGCTCTACACTAACATAAATAATGTACTATTCCCACTCCAGTCTATAATAAATTGGGGTAGGTGCTGGACAATAAACATAAATAATTTACTATTCCCACTCCAGTATATATTAAATTGTGGTAGGTGCTGGACAGTAAACATAAATAATTTACTATTCCCACTCCAGTCTATATTAAATTGAAGTAGGTGCTGGACAGTAACATTAACAAATTACTAGTCCCACTCCAGTATATAATAAATTAGGGTAGGTGCTGGACACTAAACATAAATAATTTACTATTCCCACTGCAGTCTATATTAAATTGGGGTAGGTGCTGGACACTAAACAAAATTAATTTACTATTCCCACTCCAGTCTATATTAAATTGAAGTAGGTGCTGGACATTAACATTAACAAATTACTATTCCCACTCCAGTCTATATTAAATTGAGGTAGGTGCTGGACACTAAACAAAATTAATTTACTATTCCCACTCCAAAATATATTAAATTGTGGTAGGTGCTGGACAGTAAACATAAATAATTTACTATTCCCACTCCAGTCTATATAAAATTAAAGTAGGTGCTGGACACTAAACATAAATAATTTACTATTCCCACTCCAGTCTATATTAAATTGGGGTAGGTGCTGAACAGTAACATCAACAAATTACTATTACCACTACAGTCTATAATAAATGATAGTAGGTGCTGTACACTAAGGGACCGATTCCGATCTCGGTCGGCGGCGCAGCTAACATCATTCGGTCGGGAAAAAAGCCATGCGAATGCCTGTTTCCCGACCGATCCGCACATTATTCCGAACGAGCAAGTACGATGCGCACAACAGCATAGATTCCGACCCAGTCGTACTCACCCAATCCAGGTCCTGTTCCCCAACCGAGCCGGATCCGTAAACGCAGAATCGAGTCGCACGGAAGCCTAAATGCAGCCCCGTCCGGCCGGACAAGTACGATGCGCTTCCCGTACGCGCCGAACCCGTCGCTACGCACGGCACGTCAAAGCATCCGGGAGAGGCGCACATAAGCTCCGATTCGCGCCACAACACGATCCACGGCTACGAGACGAACACGCCAGCGACGAGGACGAGGCGAAGCAACGAGAAAGACGAACGAGACGAACCAACCATGAATCCCATCGTGCCGATCCTACCAATATTCTACATCTACTACCGGAACAGGCACGGACGCGTACGGCGCAGAAGGTAAGTCAGACACCAACCACAAAAACAAACTACACGTACCCGACATATCACACACACACAGAGGGATGCAGAAATTACTTACACCAGCAACAGCAGCACCATAGGGGCGGGATGGCCATCACCAATGCCACATATACACATAGGGGCCCGGATGCCTACCACTACTACCACCTCTACCCAGGGGGTGCCAGATGCCTACCACTACTACCACCTCTACCCAGGGGTGCCAGATGCCTACCACTACTACCACCTCTACCCAGGGGGTGCCATATGCCTACCACTACTACCACCTCTACCCATGGGGGGCTGGATGCCTGTCACTACTACCACCCCTACCCAGGGGGTGTCAGATGCCTACCACTACTACCACCTCTACCCAGGGGTGCCAGATGCCTACCACTACTACCACCCTTACCCAGGGGTGCCAGATGCCTACCACTACTACCACCTCTACCCATGGGGGGCTGGATGCCTACCACTACTACCACCCTTACCCAGGGGTGCCAGATGCCTGTCACTACTACCACCCCTACCCAGGGGGTGTCAGATGCCTACCACTACTACCACCTCTACCCAGGGGGTGCCAGATGCCTACCACTACTACCACCCTTACCCAGGGGGTGCCAGATGCCTACCACTACTACCACCTCTACCCAGGGGTGCCAGATGCCTACCACTCCTACCACCTCTACCCAGGGGGTGCCAGATGCCTACCACTACTACCACCTCTACCCATGGGGGCTGGCTGCCTGTCACTACTACCACCCTTACCCAGGGGTGCCAGATGCCTACCACTACTACCACCCTTACCCAGGGGGTGCCAGATGCCTACCACTACTACCACCTCTACCCAGGGGTGCCAGATGCCTACCACTACTACCACCCCTACCCAGGGGTGCCAGATGCCTACCACTACTACCACCCCTACCCAGGGGTGCCAGATGCCTACCACTACTACCACCTCTACCCATGGGGGGCTGGATGCCTGTCACTACTACCACCCCTACCCAGGGGGTGCCAGATGCCTACCACTACTACCACCTCTACCCATGGGGGGCTGGATGCCTGTCACTACTACCACCCTTACCCAGGGGTGCCAGATGCCTACCACTACTACCACCCTTACCCAGGGGGTGCCAGATGCCTACCACCTCTACCCAGGGGTGCCAGATGCCTACCACTACTACCACCCTTACCCAGGGGTGCCAGATGCCTACCACTACTACCACCCCTACCCAGGGGGTGCCAGATGCCTACCACTACTACCACCTCTACCCAGGGGGTGCCAGATGCCTACCACTACTACCACTTCTACCCATGGGGGGCTGGATGCCTGTCACTACTACCACCCCTACCCAGGGGCTGCCAGATGCCTACCACTACTACCACCCCTACCCAGGGGGTGCCAGATGCCTACCACTACTACCACCCTTACCCAGGGGGTGCCAGATGCCTACCACTACTACCACCCTTACCCAGGGGGTGCCAGATGCCTACCACTACTACCACCTCTACCCATGGGGGCTGGATGCCTACCACTACTACCACCCTTACCCAGGGGGTGCCAGATGCCTACCACTACTACCACCTCTACCCAGGGGGTGCCAGATGCCTACCACTACTACCAACCCTACCCAGGGGGTGCCAGATGCCTTCCACTACTACCACCCCTACCCAGGGGGTGCCAGATGCCTACCACTACTACCACCTCTACCCATGGGGGGCTGGATGCCTGTCACTACTTCCACCCTTACCCAGGGGGTGCCAGATGCCTACCACTACTACCACCCTTACCCAGGGGGTGCCAGATGCCTACCACTACTACCACCTCTACCCAGGGGGTGCCAGATGCCTACCACTACTACCACCCCTACCCAGGGGTGCCAGATGCCTACCACTACTACCACCCCTACCCAGGGGTGCCAGATGCCTACCACTACTACCACCTCTACCCATGGGGGGCTGGATGCCTGTCACTACTACCACCCCTACCCAGGGGGTGCCAGATGCCTACCACTACTACCACCTCTACCCATGGGGGGCTGGATGTCTGTCACTACTACCACCCTTACCCAGGGGTGCCAGATGCCTACCACTACTACCACCCTTACCCAGGGGTGCCAGATGCCTACCACTACTACCACCTCTACCCAGGGGGTGCCAGATGCCTACCACTACTACCACCCCTACCCAGGGGTGCCAGATGCCTACCACTACTACCACTCCTACCCAGGGGTGCCAGATGACTACCACTACTACCACCCCTACCCAGGGGTGCCAGATGCCTACCACTACTACCACCTCTACCCATGGGGGGCTGGATGCCTGTCACTACTACCACCCTTACCCAGGGGGTGCCAGATGCCTACCACTACTACCACCCTTACCCAGGGGGTACCAGATGCCTACCACTACTACCACCCCTACCCAGGGGGTGCCAGATGCCTACCACTACTACCACCCCTACCCAGGGGTGCCAGATGCCTACCACTACTACCACCTCTACCCATGGGGGCTGGATGCCTGTCACTACTACCACCCTTACCCAGGGGGTGCCAGATGCCTACCACTACTACCACCCTTACCCAGGGGTGCCAGATGCCTACCACTACTACCACCTCTACCCAGGGGGTGCCAGATGCCTACCACTACTACCACCCCTACCCAGGGGGTGCCAGATGCCTACCACTACTACCACCCTTACCCAGGGGGTGCCAGATGCCTGTCACTACTACCACCCCTACCCAGGGGGTGCCAGATGCCTACCACTACTACCACCCTTACCCAGGGGGTGCCAGATGCCTACCACTACTACCACCTCTACCCATGGGGGGCTGGATGCCAGTCACTACTACCACCCCTACCCATGGGGGGCTGGATGCCTACCACCAACAACACCCCCACTCATAGGATGGCTAATACATGACACAACAAGCACACACCAACATAAAGAATGCAACATAAAGACATCCCCCCAACACCATGACAAGCGTGTGTAGACTGTGTCAAATGCCTACAACACTGAACATGACTTTGAACATACAATGTGACCCCCTATCACATGTGCCACACATAAATGTGTGTGGCCCCCACAATGCAAGCAGGCCATGACCATTGTGGCAATGGGGTCCAAAACCCCATCATCACAGTGACCAAAATGTAAGTGTGGGGTCCATAGCTGAAGCACATTTTGAACATTGTGGCAATGGGGTCCAAACCACCATCATCACAGTGACCAAAATTTAAGTGTGGGGTCCATAGCTGAAGCACATTTTGAACATTGTGGCAATGGGGTCCAAACCACCATCATCACAGTGACCAAAATGTAAGTGTGGGGTCCATAGCTGAAGCACATTTTGAACATTGTGGCAATGGGGTCCAAACCCCCATCATCACAGTGACCAAAATGTAAGTGTGGGGTCCATAGCTGAAGCACATTTTGAACATTGTGGCAATGGGGTCCAAACCCCCATCATCACAGTGACCAAAATGTAAGTGTGGAGTCCATAGCTGAAGCACATTTTGAACATTGTGGCAATGGGGTCCAAACCCCCATCATCACAGTGACCAAAATGTAAGTGTGGGGTCCATAGCTGAAGCACATTTTGAACATTGTGGCAATGGGGTCCAAACCCCCATCATCACAGTGACCAAAATGTAAGTGTTGACAAAGAAAAAGCTGCAACTGCCAAACTGCATGGATGATTCCTGGTCACAGAACAACAAACACATCAGTGGCAAAGTAGTGCTTGTGTCCCATAGCAACATAGATTGGGGGAGGCAAACAGTGCAGTGCAAATAAGACATACCTTTGGCCATGTGCAGACAAACATCACCCATGGGGGCTGACACTGTCAACATTCATCAATGACACAATGACAGAAGTGACCATCAGAATGCAGATCCACATATTTGCACCAATGGGCACACAAATGCAGATACCCTGTGGAGACTGTAGATGTGAGGTGAACAGATACCATACCATGGCAGCAATGGGACACACAAACAATGATCATTGTGCTGACTGATGACCTAGGAGTCCCAGGGACAGCAGGGGAAACACACCAAACAACATACAGCCAATGGCACACTAAAGATATGCCAATGCAGTGGTGCAGATGCACAAACACAAACAGGCAGACCCACACTGCACATCAAACACAACAGGTGAGGGGGGGGTACCAGTGTCCCCAGGCAACCACACAACATATGAGGAGGCCTGAATACCAATTACACAGATGTGCATACAGTGCCACACAAAGGTAACTCATGGATCCAAATCCCCTATGTGGGTAATCAGGCATTGTCAGATGAGAGGGAGCACAAATCACACATGTCACACAAGCATGTAGGAACAGCAACTGACACAGCAAGACACAGAGACACCACAGCACTACCCCCAGGGCACCCACAATGTGGTGACCCTGGGCTGCATTACAATCCCACTGTGATGACAAAGCTAGATGTCGTTCACACTGTGAACCACAGTCATGTGTCCTGAGCAACAAACTACCATCACACCTACACAAGCACAAATCAATCAGCACGGCCAGTAAGCCAAGGCCAACATGGAGGCAGGGGTCTAGACGGGCAACAACTCTCATCTGCACACACTCAACACCACACACCTCGACCTCCAACAATGTGCAGCAGTGAAGCTCACATGCACTGGTGACATTGCACATGCACCCATGACAATCCCAGGGGGGATGGTGGGAACCAAGGTGCAGAAACACATCACACATGGCCACTCAACAAGACTCCTGAATGTCTGACACACTGCACACTACGCTGTACATGGACATGACGGCAATACCACACCAACCAATGGGATCCCAGCCACAGTCACACACCAATGAAGAAGCCAAGGTCACCCACAAAGAACACACATAGACAACTACCAACATTGCAGCCCTGACCCTGAGGAGTGCCAGCAGTCACACACACAACGTGTCACAACCAATGAAAGCTAACACAAACCGGAAATCACATGACAGGTGCAAACAACAAGTGCCAAGGGGAATCCTGACTGTGACCCATCAGCGTCTGCCCACAAACTCAGCCCTGACAGCAAACACACCTATGGGTGACACCCTAATGACCAGTAATGTGCCATGCACCCACATCACAGAGAACCCAGGGAGAAGACTTTGGGGGAACATAGGTCAACTCAGCAAGCATCACAAACAGGAACACTACAGTAATACGAAACTGAACGAAGTATACA